>JAMJXE010000010.1:0-600000 GCA_023634365.1 Tilletia setariae
GACGCCTGCCCATTTACCGGCCCTGTGGTCGTCGCAATCGGAGTCGACGTGATTTCACTACAGTAATATGGGCTTGGTCTAAGGTCGGCATGTTCACCCCTGTCCGGGTGTGGTAAATGGGCAGCGCTCGTTCCAGAGCACCACTAGGGTCCGATCGACCGTCTGAGAGACGCCTGCCCATTTACCGGCCCTGTGGTCTTCGCAATCGGAGTCGACGTGATTTCACTATAGTAATATGGGGTTGGTCTAAGGTCGGCATGTTGACCCCTGTCCGGGTGTCGTAAATGGGCAGCGCTCGTTCCAGAGCACCACTAGGGTCCGATCGACCGTCTGAGAGACGCCTGCCCATTTACCGGCCCTGTGGTCTTCGCAATCGGAGTCGACGTGATTTCACTATAGTAATATGAGCCAGATCCAAGGTCGGCATGTTGACCCCTGTCCGGGTGTGGTAAATGGGCAGCGCTCGTTCCAGAGCACCACTAGGGTCCGATCGACCGTCTGAGAGACGCCTGCCCATTTACCGGCCCTGTGGTCTTCGCAATCGGAGTCGACGTGATTTCACTATAGTAATATGAGCCAGATCCAAGGTCGGCGTGTTGACCCCTGTCCGGGTGTGGTAAATGGGCAGCGCTCGTTCCAGAGCACCACTAGGGTCCGATCGACCGTCTGAGAGACGCCTGCCCATTTACCGGCCCTGTGGTCTTCGCAATCGGAGTCGACGTGATTTCACTAAGTAATATGGGCTTGGTCTAAGGTCGGCATGTTGACCCCTGTCCGGGTGTCGTAAATGGGCAGCGCTCGTTCCAGAGCACCACTAGGGTCCGATCGACCGTCTGAGAGACGCCTGCCCATTTACCGGCCCTGTGGTCTTCGCAATCGGAGTCGACGTGATTTCACTATAGTAATATGAGCCTGATCCAAGGTCGGCGTGTTGACCCCTGTCCGGGTGTCGTAAATGGGCAGCGCTCGTTCCAGAGCACCACTAGGGTCCGATCGACCGTCTGAGAGACGCCTGCCCATTTACCGGCCCTGTGGTCTTCGCAATCGGAGTCGACGTGATTTCACTATAGTAATATGGGGTTGGTCTAAGGTCGGCATGTTGACCCCTGTCCGGGTGTCGTAAATGGGCAGCGCTCGTTCCAGAGCACCACTAGGGTCCGATCGACCGTCTGAGAGACGCCTGCCCATTTACCGGCCCTGTGGTCTTCGCAATCGGAGTCGACGTGATTTCACTACAGTAATATGAGCCTGATCCAAGGTCGGCATGTTGACCCCTGTCCGGGTGTCGTAAATGGGCAGCGCTCGTTCCAGAGCACCACTAGGGTCCGATCGACCGTCTGAGAGACGCCTGCCCATTTACCGGCCCTGTGGTCTTCGCAATCGGAGTCGACGTGATTTCACTATAGTAATATGAGCCAGATCCAAGGTCGGCGTGTTGACCCCTGTCCGGGTGTCGTAAATGGGCAGCGCTCGTTCCAGAGCACCACTAGGGTCCGATCGACCGTCTGAGAGACGCCTGCCCATTTACCGGCCCTGTGGTCTTCGCAATCGGAGTCGACGTGATTTCACTATAGTAATATGAGCCAGATCCAAGGTCGGCGTGTTGACCCCTGTCCGGGTGTCGTAAATGGGCAGCGCTCGTTCCAGAGCACCACTAGGGTCCGATCGACCGTCTGAGAGACGCCTGCCCATTTACCGGCCCTGTGGTCTTCGCAATCGGAGTCGACGTGATTTCACTATAGTAATATGAGCCAGATCCAAGGTCGGCGTGTTGACCCCTGTCCGGGTGTGGTAAATGGGCAGCGCTCGTTCCAGAGCACCACTAGGGTCCGATCGACCGTCTGAGAGACGCCTGCCCATTTACCGGCCCTGTGGTCTTCGCAATCGGAGTCGACGTGATTTCACTACAGTAATATGGGCTTGGTCTAAGGTCGGCATGTTGACCCCTGTCCGGGTGTCGTAAATGGGCAGCGCTCGTTCCAGAGCACCACTAGGGTCCGATCGACCGTCTGAGAGACGCCTGCCCATTTACCGGCCCTGTGGTCTTCGCAATCGGAGTCGACGTGATTTCACTACAGTAATATGAGCCTGATCCAAGGTCGGCATGTTGACCCCTGTCCGGGTGTCGTAAATGGGCAGCGCTCGTTCCAGAGCACCACTAGGGTCCGATCGACCGTCTGAGAGACGCCTGCCCATTTACCGGCCCTGTGGTCTTCGCAATCGGAGTCGACGTGATTTCACTATAGTAATATGAGCTTGGTCTAAGGTCGGCATGTTGACCCCTGTCCGGGTGTCGTAAATGGGCAGCGCTCGTTCCAGAGCACCACTAGGGTCCGATCGACCGTCTGAGAGACGCCTGCCCATTTACCGGCCCTGTGGTCTTCGCAATCGGAGTCGACGTGATTTCACTATAGTAATATGAGCTTGGTCTAAGGTCGGCATGTTGACCCCTGTCCGGGTGTCGTAAATGGGCAGCGCTCGTTCCAGAGCACCACTAGGGTCCGATCGACCGTCTGAGAGACGCCTGCCCATTTACCGGCCCTGTGGTCTTCGCAATCGGAGTCGACGTGATTTCACTATAGTAATATGAGCTTGGTCTAAGGTCGGCATGTTGACCCCTGTCCGGGTGTCGTAAATGGGCAGCGCTCGTTCCAGAGCACCACTAGGGTCCGACCGACCGTCTGAGAGACGCCTGCTCATTTACCGGCCCTGTGGTCCTCGCAATCGGAGTCGACGTGATTTCACTATAGTAATATGGGCTTGGTCTAAGGTCGGCATGTTGACCCCTGTCCGGGTGTAGTAAATGGGCAGCGCTCGTTCCAGAGCACCATTAGGGTCCGATCAACCGTCTGAGAGACGCCTGCCCATTTACCGGCCCTGTGGTCCTCGCAATCGGAGTCGACGTGATTTCACTATAGTAATATGGGCTTGGTCTAAGGTCGGCATGTTGACCCCTGTCCGGGTGTCGTAAATGGGCAGCGCTCGTTCCAGAGCACCATTAGGGTCCGACCGACCGTCTGAGAGACGCCTGCCCATTTACCGGCCCTGTGGTCCTCGCACTCGGAGTCGACGTGATTTCACTATAGTAATATGGGCTTGGTCTAAGGTCGGCATGTTGACCCCTGTCCGGGTGTCGTAAATGGGCAGCGCTCGTTCCAGAGCACCACTAGGGTCCGACCGACCGTCTGAGAGACGCCTGCCCATTTACCGGCCCTGTGGTCTTCGCAATCGGAGTCGACGTGATTTCACTATAGTAATATGAGCTTGGTCTAGGGTCGGCATGTTGACCCCTGTCCGGGTGTCGTAAATGGGCAGCGCTCGTTCCAGAGCACCACTAGGGTCCGATTAATCACCTCATGGCCAGACGCATTCAAGCAGGCCTTACTAGTGATGAGGGCCTCAAAGTTGTGAAGCAGTTGATGTTGGAATATGGCAGCCTACGAGTGGTCCGCGTTCTTGGATGCACCTGCCTGCCACCACCAGTCACTCGCCCGAAACGCCAGACTGTCTCCGCAGGTTGCGCAGACACGCCAGACCCCAAGACTCTTCAAGACTCTGAGACTCTCAAGACTCCACGCCATCGTGCTCAGATAATTATCCGCGGTCCGACCTCAGACCACGGGACCAAGTCTCAAGTCCCAATCACGTGACCAAGTTTCAAGTTATAGCCACGTGACTCCGTGTGACACAGTCCTCGCATTTCAAACTTCGCTCTCCCAGTAGTGAATGTTCTCTTGTCTGGATTCCTCCTTTGTGACTACAACCATCTAGTCCATTCACGACACGTAACCAAGATGCATCCATCTGTTGCACCTCATCCGCTGTCCTGCACCCAGTCCTAGGTGCACCAGACCCGTCCGCCGTTGCCACTGCCTCAGTCCTGAAGGCATCCGCCCGTTGAGCGCCATCTCCTGTTTGAACAGTTGAGAGCCAAACGCCGACAGGGACTGGTGGCACTGAACGCAAGTCCCTCCACTTGCAAGCTGGTGGGCCAGCGCAAACGCCGGAAACTTTCGGTCCAAAAAGCCCACACCGCCAAAAGGGATATCGAAAACCACCAAAACCCAATCAGGCAAAAGCCAGCCAAAACCCGGGGCTCAATGCACTCAACTGCACGGCGCAACATTTTTATTATCTCGGAGTCATCCCTTGCGTGCGGTGATGAAGCTTCGTCAGATGAGGATGATGGTGAAGACAAACAGTTGTACCTGAAGGAATTGGTGGACGACAAAGTCCGGTATGAAAAAGGACCGAAACGTCGAAATGGCCGCTCCCAGCTCACTTCCCACATGCAAAGTCTGAAGTGAGTACGCTTCTATTTTCTTTCCAATTCTGTGACTGACCCATGTCCTTGCAGTCATGCTGGACCAAGTCGTCCGTAAGACTGGGCCACCAGAGAATCTTTGGCGTTCTTCACCCCCACCAGCTCAATGACACATCGAGAGGACCGCAGGCCCAACCTCAGAGCAGCGCGTATTGGGTATGAAATCAGGCATGGTCTCCGCAAAGAACTTTCCCTCTGATGTGCTTCCACCCCTTGTATCTTTCATCCAAAATCCAAAATCCAAGTTCCGACATCCAAAGTCCAACATCAAAAATCCAGATCCAAAAGCTGGCGGTAACTGCGTTCTGTACTAATCATCAGAAGTCGGAGGTTCATAAAACAACAGAAAAGAAAACTGAAAATGAAAAATAAGAATAAAAAAAAAACATCTGGTTGAACGGGTCTGAGTCAAACGAGTAGCGACGCCAGGCGCGATTTGCAGCAACAATCTGGCGTCGAACCGGACACGTGAACGGGCTCGTCGTACACCAAACCAAGTGTTGTCTCGCAGGATCTGCATCGCGCGATCTGCGTCGGGAACGTCTGCTGGACAGGCCCAAAGAGCTGTAGTGCTGTCTCACGCAATCTTTTTTTTAATGGGACTTATCAGACTGGACACTTTTTCCCGCCGTACAAATTCCCCTAGAATGTGGGAGATCAGAGACTGGACAGCGCATAGCCAAGCGCTAGGCGACCTCTGCGTCAATCAGGATGTCTTGCTATGATTTCGGTCAGGTGTCTTAGTGCTCGTTCCTCACTCGTACGTGCTCAATCGAGTGCAGATTCTTCCAGTTTGTCCATCGTTCCCATTGAATTTGGACTAGCCTGAACATGCGATGTGCGGCCAGGTTGCTGATAAAAGCACGCACTGCAGCGAGAGTGTGACCTGCGACTCTTCCACAGTTGACTGTCAGATGCTGCCCTAGACGAAGCAGGGATTCATGGTTGAACATCGTGGGGATCGGAGCTCCAGTGGGAATGCGTGGATGTGATCGCGCTTTGAACGACAGGTCTGCCACTCGCCCTGTGCTGTGGTGCCTGACCGTTTGGACACCCAGTCCCAACACCGCTAGCCTCCTCCGATTTGTTTGTTGCACGACGACCTTCTCAAGAATTTCCGCAACCAGATTTGCAACCCCGCCTGCGGGCAATCCCTCTGGATGCTGCTCTGCCTGGTGCACGGGCAGTGGTGCGAGTCAGGCTGCCAATCGACCCGGCCAAGCTGCAGCCCTGGCTCAGCTCATCTGCGGCTGGGAGAAATTGATGACACAGGTGCCGGGCTGCTGGGCCGCATCAGGGTGAATTCTCCGCAAACACATGCGGGCTGGCTGCGTGCATCTGTGTCAGAGCAACAGGGTGCAAAGTGTCGTGTGCTACCGCCACCCTTCGGACTCGTCCTCTGAGGCTTTCTCTTGCGCTCGCCTCTGGTTGCTTGCCCTGACTTGGATCCTGACCACCAACTCACCTGATCTCATTCTCTCTCACTCTTCCAGATCTGAGCCGGGAGCTCTCCTCTGCCAGCCTGCAGCATCCGAGCCCACACATAGCTCTTCCACCTTCGTTTCGTTCTTCGCAACCCCTTATTACTTCCCTCGTTCAGCTTCACATCTCTCTCCCACTCCCCTTCTTCTTTGATTTTGACTTGGTTGACTGTCTTTTCACACTCCTCTTTCTTGTCCTTCTCGAACCCCACCGCTTCGCGTCATGCAACTGATCGGCTTCAAGACCGCAACCGCCGCTCTGGCCCTCCTGGCCCTTGGCGGAGTCAGCTCGGCCAATGTCTTTGAACGCTCCTCTAGATACGGCAGCGTAGGACCACGACGCGGTGTCTTATGTCCCACCGATGAACCCGCCAACAAAACGCGCGAAGCCGAATTCGCCCCTCTCATCGCAGCTCACACCAAAATACTCGCCAACGCCAAAGTTGCCCTCGCTCACGACGCCAACGCCAACGAACGCGTCTCTCCGCGCGTCGTCAAGGTCCATCTTCATGTCATTTCTGACGGCCGCCAGGGCAAGGTTTCTGATGGCCGCATCCAGTCTCAGCTCACCGTTCTCAACAATGACTACCGAGCGGCCGGCTACCGCTTCACTCTCGCGTCCGTCTCGCGCACGACAAACTCCCAATGGTTCAATATTGGCGGTGACTCCGAGTCAGCCGCGATCCAGATGAAGAACTCGCTTCGCGTGGGGGGAAAGTCTGATCTCAATCTGTACACCGCGAACCTCGCGAACGGTTTGCTCGGATGGTCGACTTTCCCTTGGAACGTGAGTCCGACAACAATGGCGACGCATCTTTAGAACTCGAAGCTGACCTGATGTTGGAACCCTACAGTACAACAGTAACCCAAAGATGGACGGAGTCGTGATACATATGAACAGCATTCCCAACCCTCCTTCCGACTTTGCACCTTACAATCTCGGACGCACCGCCACCCACGAGATCGGACACTGGCTCGGACTTTACCAGTAAGTTCAAGCCCGTCCTAAGCATTCCGTCCATCCTCCGTCCGGTAGATCTGACGCTCGTGCGCTGTTCTATCTCCTGACCAATAGCCCCTTCCAAGGTGATACCTGCTCGTCTTCCAGTCCTGGCGATTATGTTTCCGACACCCCCGCCCAGAAACAGCCCACGTTCGGTTGCCCCGCTCGCAAGAACACCTGCAGCTCACCCGGCCTTGATTCGATCCACAATTTCCTGGACTATAGCGACGACTCGTGCATGCAAAGCTTCACAGCCGGCCAACAGTCGCGCATGCACGTGTATTCGAGCAAGTACCGCTCGATCTAAGCAGGCGCCATGCCTTCGCAGCTGCGTGGCGCGACCCGCGACGAGGTGATTCCAACGACTTCTTCCTCGCCACATGATCATCAGCTTTACAGCGCTTCACAAAGCTAGGCTTGGACTGTACACGCAGGGCACCCACCAGAACCGGAATTCTTTTCGACAACACCCAGCACCTCTGTTCATACTCCTTCAACTACCCACGGACTTTCGCAAATATTTGTCTTTCCGCCATCCATCAAACCTGTCCCAATCTCCAACCCGCATCCTGGACCCATCTCATCCGCATTCTCACAAGCAGATCTTCTTGGACATAGCCTTCGCAAACTCCTTCGCATCCTTCCCGAATCAACGCAGACTGTCGGAACCGGAACCGAATCGTGGAATCTTGTAGCAGCATCTCTAGACACACCTCAAGGGGGCTAGGCTCGTTATTCATAGCTTGTCTTCGTTTTCAAGACCGATCCCAATCAAATGAATCTGATTTCAAGCGCAAGCATTGCTTGATGTTATGTATCGTAGAAAAGAAGAGTGATGGGTACATTGCAGAGAATAAGGTCGTCAGGCAGTGGATAGCCCGCGCCGTCAGGAAAGCGCTGGCTAGTGGACTACTGTTTCAGGCATCGCTCGCGTGGTGCCTGGTATGGACGTGCAAATATGGAGTGGTGGTCTGGGGTATAAGCGATCTTTTGCGACGTGCCAAGATCGTGTGTCATACAATGCAAGTCGAATGTTATTCCCCTTCATCAGGAGCACAACATCGAGCGCGCATAAGATGGGGGATATAAGTTGCGATAGATACCTGTATTTGATGAGCAGCAAAGAACAGATGAGCCACCTGAGACCCTCATCTGTAACCTCCACAACAACTCACAGTTTTGCAGGAAGATGTTTGCAGAATTAGATGGTGGTATGGCTAGACTCAGGCACCTGAGTCAAATCCCTTGCTGGAAGCGCGTCTGGACTTGACGTGAAGGCTCGACTGTCGCTTCCGCGTGCCGGTCCAGTCTGTCGGTGCTCGACGTGGTCCTCTTCGTCCAGCTCCTCTCCCACCACAAAGATGGGCAAAGACGCAGACGAGTCGGTGTTGACCTCTGCAGTGGCTCGAGCAAATCGAGGCGGCGACTGTCGACGGCGTTGGCGTCCGCTTATCTGGTCGAATGTTCCAACATCGACATCCTCAGCCACGGATCCTGAGACAGTTTGATGAACGCGTAGCTCGCGCTTGACCGCCCAGGCCTTGAGCATCAACATCGCCGCAATGCCGCAGAAGACGAGACAGACGAGCGCGACGGTCACATTGGTGATCATCATGATGTCCGACCATCCGGTGCGCATCGCGAGGAAGCTGACTTCTTCACTTGATAGCATGAACACCATGCCACCGCATGCAAGTGCGAAACTGGCCAGAGCCTCGGTCGGGGGTCGGCCGGGTAAGATCGAAGATGTAGGCGGACGGAGGTAGAGGAAGAAGTAGGTCAAGCACCGCAGGACTGCAAAGGCTGCGAGCAAATTGCCCCACAGCGCGTGTACCTCAACTTCGTAGACATAGTCTTGGTGATGCGCGGCCATGGCCACGCCGGTGACACCGATGCAGAGAGCAGGGAAGGGGTTGAAGGAACCAGCATATGAGGGAGGCGCGCGTTGTGCATCCACCAGCTCAAGAGCGTATTCATCCTCGCTGATCTCCCCTCGGGCCAATCGCACGTCCGCTGCGTCGCCGTCAGCATGTCGACGCGCCGAAGGGTGAGTCAGAGCAATGGGCAAGCTCAGAAGCCGCTTCGTCCACTTGGTCTCGATCAGCATGCCCACCAAGCCCGCAAACCAGTACATGACAGCAATGGAAATGTGTTGGACCTGCTTGACCGAGTACGGATCGCCTGCTTTCGCGCCAAAGCGCTCCATCCAGGTATTTGTCGCGCCGTAGAGGAAAATGACAAAGCTCTCCACGAATTCGGCCGAAGGCACGCGACTCGACTTGGGACGCGCGTTCCAGGCCCAGCCGTGTTCGGCGTAGGCTCCGATGTATCGACCAAAGGTGAGCAGACCAAACCAGAAGAAGATGCCGCCCTTGATTCCGTGAGCTGCACAGCCATTGATGGTGCCGGAGCGGCAGGAGCCAGAGTAGACGGTGATACCAGTGTACGTGACTGCGAACGCAAGGATCGGGAGCGAACGAGCGACTGTGACGTGTGAGTAGCGAAGGAAGGCTTGCAGGAATGTCTGGCGGCCCTTGGAACTGGTTTTGGCGAGGTTGGAAGGTGCCGCCACTGGAGACACGTTGACGCCTTCACCGCTGTGGGTGTCATGTTGCCGGAGCAGAGGTGCGTCAATTGAGTCGCGCTCCCACAGAGTGGAGATGGAAGAGAGGCCCCGACGGTGTTTCCGGTAAGCTGGTCGACCGGGCATACTCGCGAATGCCTCCTGCCCTGCGTGGCTCTTCTCCAGATCTTCTTCGTTGGTTGGGGAAGCCTTTCCAGCGTGGTGATCCCAGCCAGGGATTGGCCCAAATGTAGAGTTGCGCGGAGTTCCGACCAAGGTGCCGTTCGGTGAAGGGCACGCGCCGCTTCCACTTGACGAGGAGCTGCCGTTGCGTTGGACCGGTTTGGGTCTGTATTCTGGCGTCGTTTGCTCGTAGTAAGAGGGTTGTGCGAATCCTTGTTCCCCGTCGACATTCTTTGCCAGCGCAACAGTCTCGTCACCTTGCTCATCAGCGGAGCTGTGATCATAGCTCTGCAGAGCGATGCCTCCAGCCTTGTGTTGAGGAGCGGCATGAGTGATGCGACTCCAAAGACTGCGCCAGCGTCCCGAGCCTGATGCGGTCCGAGGACCAACAAAGACGGAAGTGATCTGACGGAGAAGCCTGATAATGTCGAACGAGAAGACGAAGGCAGAAATCCAGAAGAGAGCCCACGCCATGGTTCCGTGTGAGTTCGAGGGGAACAAGGGCGGAGACAGGGCCTTGTAGATTCCTCCGAGCACGATGGAGAAGAAGAGCGTGACCAGGTAAGTCAGAGCGGCCAAGGGGGCAAGAGAAGAGTTTCCGGCGCGCAGCACAAGAGCTGGGCAGATCAGAAGATGATGAGAGATGTGAGTGTATGCGCATGGACGTGTTCCCGGACATTCTCATTGTACTCACTGATTGGGAGCAGGACGAAGCATGCGAGAATGCAGCCAAAAACGTGGACAAACATCAGCCCGGCGTGTCGTGCAGGTTCCTGATCCTCGACGAAGCTCTTCATCTGCTTGTTCAGAGCTGCACGCTTGACAGGGTCCCACTCGTCGAAGAGTCTTCGCCATCGTCCGTCGACGGCACCCATGAGAGCTTCCCCGTTGGTCTCGCCCTCGCCTGCGGCTACGAATCTTCTGAGCTCGTCGGTGCGGGCGGGCCCCCAGTTCATGTCCCATTCGACGTAGGAGAGAGGTGCGGGACCCTTGGAGTAGAAGAGGGCCGTTTCGTTGAAGGCGGTGAGGGCAGGAGTGTCGCCGTGGTGGTGGTGTCCACCCCAGACTCCCGGCGGAGGAGGCGGGATGGGCAACAGTTTGGAGCCGGCAGTCCATGGATCTGGAAGATCGGCAGCTGCGATGAAGGGCCCGTGTTCGTGGCTGAAATTGGCGTATGGGGTGTTGTGTGATTTGATCGAGTCTGCCATGGGATGCGAGTGCTCGTGACCATGCTCGTGATCGTGGGCATGCGAAGCCGGGGCAGCTGAAGCAGGAGAAGGGCTCATGTCATGGTGGTGGTGCTCTTCCTGTTTCTCTTCCTCCTCCTCGTCCTCGTGGCCGTGGTCGCCGTGTCTGGGCGCGACGAGGTTCGTGGCAGCGCTGGATGCTGCTCGTATTGAAAACGCGTCAGACGAGAGCCCGACGGTGTCGCGAGGCAGGGAACCAGCCGGGAAGGAGGCTGCTGCTGCGCCTGCGATGGCTGCCGACGCGAGTCCGACCACTCGGATCCATCGGGTGAGCGTAGCAGCGCTGGACTTTGCTGTTGCGCGTCTCTGTCTCTTCCTGCTGCTGGCCTCGCCGCTGACTGCGCCGATCTGTGGTGACGATGCGTGCATGGTTTGAGTCTCGGAGACTTTTCCTGTCGTTGAACTTGACCAGAATGTCGAGGTTGAGAGGGCCAGAGATCTCGGGATGGATGGATGGATGGATGCTTGACACTGGCTGGCAGAGAGATGAGCAGAGGAAGGGGAAAGCAAGAGGGGAAGCGCGCCGAGAGATCGAGTACGAATGGATCGCATTTATTCGGGATGAACGACCCATTGGCGATTTTCCCTTTCTCTCTGTCCCTCTGGCTCGCTCAGAGCAGGACGATAGGCAGCGCAGCAGCAGCAGGGCGGAGGCACTACCCTGGCTGACAACTTTCCGAATCAATCTGATATCATGGTCTTGATCAAAGTGACTGACTCAGTGCTGTCACCAGGCGGCCGGCCCTTGCTGCCCGTGAGCAGCGTGCTGACTGCTGAGGCGGGGAAGATTGGATTGGCTTCCAAAGCAGGCTAAGCAGAAGCTCTGACTGCCTGGCTGGCTGGAGGATGGCTCGGGGCTGGCTACTTGTTCGGTCGAGCACATCCGAACGCGCTCTGCTGCTCCTGCTGCGTCATGCTAGCATCCCCCCCCAAAAAAATGACTTAAACCCGGCGTGTTGTCGATCATGCTCCCAATTTATCGAGAGCGAATCTGCTGCACCCTGTCGTCACCGTGCAACCCTTGGCACTTGCGGAGGGTGCGGACCGACTCGGCGGAAAGTGCCTCGACTCACACACCAAACGTGACTCACCAACTTCGTCAACGACCCGCCTTTCCACGTTCTCCACCCACTACCTGGACTTACTGCATCAACTGCAGCCAATAGTTCAAACTTTTCCTCAGGCGTGCTTCGTTGGGGTTCGGCCCATCACCCCCAGTCGCCCTCCAACATGATCACGATGGGATGTGCTCTCTCTGTGGGGAAACATCAGGTGAACTTTGCGCCCTCGCATGGGCCCGACCTCCTTGCCGTGCAGGTGGGCAGTCATCCTGCAGATGGGCTCATCGTGCGAAACGCATGCATCGCGCGGCCAGGACAGATAATAGTATCCAGCACCCACGTGTAGGCGGGCTGGTCAGATACTGTTTCGTCTCGCTGCAATCCCCACCCGGCGTCGCCGGGCTCCGCGTCCGCCTCGACCCGCTCCCGC
This sequence comes from Tilletia setariae, assembly GCA_023634365.1. Lineage (NCBI taxonomy): Eukaryota > Fungi > Basidiomycota > Exobasidiomycetes > Tilletiales > Tilletiaceae > Tilletia > Tilletia setariae. The sequence continues at coordinate 12,293 of JAMJXE010000010.1, forward strand.
AGACCAGCCCAGCCCACCAAAGCCAGTTCCGACCTCGTCCTCGTCGTCCTCCGTCCCATTTGGCAGTCGCACGCCCTGCTCCACCCACTCATCCAACATCCGGTTCGCTGCATCGTAACCAAGTTGAGCAATCTCCGCAAACTGAAGCGCAAACATGGACGCTGTCAGTCTCGGTGTCCGTTTGTTCCCTGCGTCCTCTGTCAGAACTCACTTTGCCGAACTCGAGCGTACCGTACGCCTCGACTGGCATTCGCATGTATAGCTTTTTCATCAACAAGACAAAGAAAGATGTCAGCATCGATCCTTTGACCTGCGTGTTGCATCTCGCAGCTTCACTCACACAGCCAGGTGTCACCTTCGCCTCCTCCAATGTCTTCACGGACGAGACGCTATTGTAAGATCGGTCACATGAAAGGCTCAGTCAGCATCCTTGAACTCCGGAACATGCAAGCCAATCTAGCACTCACTATGTCAGACGACCCTGGATATCCGGGATGCTAGGGATCATCCTCGCCTCGCTCCACGGGTTGAACCGATTCAGCAGCACCCACCAACCCGAAAGCGTGTCTCCGTAGCTCCGAGGCGATGTATCGTCCTTCGCAAAGGAAAAGTTTGAGCAAGATCACACTCAGATTCGCAGCTGGATCAACTCCGTTTTCCTCTGTTACTCACAATGCTTCCCACATCCACCGCAAAAACGTCCCGCGCCCCCATCGCGAACATCACGCTCACAGGCAGATTGTCCACATAACCGCCATCAACCAACATGTTGCCCTCGTCCACCAACGGAGGCAGCAGACCCGCCAGCGTCATGCTCGCGCGGACGTATCGCCACGCATAGCCAGTCGTATGCACCTCCATTCGGGACCAGGTGATATTCGTACTGTTGGTGAAGTAGGGGATCCAAAAGTCTTCGATGTGTGAAGCTCCCAAAGCCTGTGAAAGAAGGAATGGATCAGTCATCTGCTTCGATACCAGTTGGGATCGGCATTCTCACCTTGAAGATTCCGCGGTTGAACTCGTGTCCGGTTGTGTACGAAACGACTGGGTACGTCAAGTCACTTGCGAATCGCCACAGACTCGCCATGCGTCCTGCAAAGCGCTTGACTAGTCCAAATGTCGACACCACCTCGCCCTCTTTTGCATATAACCCTCCCACCAAGCTATCGCGATTCAATCAGATGGATCAGCGTTCTCCAGTCCACTTCGATTCATATCTAGCAACAAGACAATATTTGCTTACCTGCCGATACTCGTGCCGCCGATCATGTCGACGGGGATGCCACGCTCTTCAAGGGCTCGCAAGACGCCGACGTGCGAGCAACCACGGGCACCTCCACCTCCAAGCACCAATCCCACACTCCGGCCTCTCAGCCTCCGAGCCAAGCGGGCAAAGTCCGAGAATGCATGAGGTCGACCCGGCATTGCTTCCACCACACTGGTCCCTCCATTATGTCCGCCCCGATGGTGCAGAACAACCCGGCCTGCAATCGTCTGGCGGTACTTGCTCAGTCTGGTTTCCAGCTTCTCCTTCAGTTGCTTGAATGCCTGGAGCGCCTTGGGGTCCGCAGGCGAGGCATTGGCAAACGCCGAGGTGAAGGAATGCGCCATCCCGGGAATCTCCAGATGGTGATGCGCTTGAATCCAGGGTCGAGTCTTGAGCCACTCTCGAGTCGAGCCGGGGGAGACGCTGCGGTCTGGATGGAGCAAGACGAGCTCCTTCCTCGCCGTCGTCTTCATGGACAACAACAGCCGCTCATATTCGCCCGTGCTCGGATCGTCTCCGAAGCCAACCAGAAGCACACAGTCGGCCTGCCGGATACTCGTCTGCGCCCACGGAGAGCTCACGGCCGTGTCCACCACGTAGAGGACAAGTCGGTATTGCTGTTCTTGCTCGGCGAGCCACCCTGCGATCTTGAGCTTGCCAAAGCGACTGAACGCATGCTTTCCTAGTACGCTCATGACGCTACTCTGGTTCAAGAATGCCGTCGGCCCCCCTATCGTGTCCTCAAACGCTTTTTGCAGTCGGTTGGCAAAATCTACGATCGGAACTTCCCTGGTGACTGGGACGATTGCGACAGTCTTGAGGTTCTGGTTGTTGCGTCCGAGGTCGGGAAGACCAGGGATGGGGGCGCGCACACTCGGTGTGGCATTCTTCGTCTTGGAGTGCATCTCTGCTCGAACTCGACGGGCAATGATCCGTGAAATCTGGATCGTGATCTGCGGATGCCGCATCGAGATGGCGTTGAAGAGCGTCATGGGCATCTTCGCCAGCTCGGAGTCTCGAATCGCGTGAAGAGTGTGTCGTCGTGGCAAAGCGGTGATCACGTCCAGTTCACCGACACTTTCGCCTTGAGAGAATTCTTGCAATATCTCCACACCTGATCCGCCATCTGCCTTCTCTGAAATGGCACGGAGACGACCGTTGATGACGATGTAGAAGCTATCCGATGGGTCGCCCTCTCGGTAGATGACTTGTCCTCCATTGACTTGCTGCCAGTCGAGCGCAGAATCGATGTGAAGTATGAGAGGTGACAGTAGACTCAGGAGCCGTTTGCACAAAGTCAGCAGAACGACAGGTTTCCTCTCCATCATCCTCGTCAGAGCCGCCGCAGGAAGATAGCCCACGTAAGTATCTGTCTTGGCCTTCACATCGACATAGCTCGCCTGGTTGAGCAGACTGGAGAGGTAACCAGCGACATCACCTCTTCGCACAGTGTAAAGCACCTTGGGCGTATTACGCCTCATACCGCTGGCGGCATGTGGTGGAGAATGTCGCCGAGCCTGTGAAGGGCCTGAAGTATCTATAGGATCCAGTCGCGGCCGTTTGAGAGAGTCTGCCAAATCCCCAGTCGGTCCAGCTGCCTTGGTAGGGAACGAGGGGCTGGACCGTTTGGATCTGACAGATCGAGAATCTTCAAGCTTGCTCGACTTTCTCTTGTCGGCTTCTGATCGGCCGGCGGCGCCTTCAGCGGTCCGAGCTGCCAAAATGTCGCTTTCAAGAGCCTGCTCCTTTTCACTCGCTCCTGGAGGCAGAATCACATCAAGAAAACCGTCGATGACGTAGAAGAGCCCAGCGCCCTTCTCGCCGGCATGCACCACCGTCGTTCCCGCTGGGAAGAACCGAATCTCGACCTCGTTCTCCAGCTCGAAGTGATGTAGTCCACTCATACTGCTTGGTGCCACCACGCTCGATTCATCATCGACCAGGTTTGCAGAGGCTGCTTCCAGCATGCTGAGACTACTGAATGCTGAGTTGAAGACGCTCCGCTGGATGTTGGCGTCCTGCGCGTGTATGAATGGGCTGGCTTGCACACTGGGAGGTGCGCTAGGTGGGGCGATGGTCAAGCCGATGCTTCGACTGAGACAACTGAAGATTGCATCTTTCAGGTCGAACTCGGCCGGCCCAAAGTCGGCCCAGGTCCTTTGATCCTCCAACTTGATGTCCGCCACGCGAGGGGTTCCGAAGATGTCGGAACTCGTCTTGCCTGTCGGCCTCCCCTCGAACACCGTGTTGAGAGCAGAAGGTCCGTGACCAGATGCCGAACGGGAGCTCTTCCGCCTCTCTGACCGTGGTGTTGAAATACCATGTGGGTACGACGGATTCTCGTCTTCGTTCATAGTGGTCATGCTGAAAAGGTCTCCTGGACCGACCCTGCTCCTAACCATCGGTGTCATCACAGGAAGATCTGGGTGTCCCCAGGGCGTCTGTGGCGCTCTCGATGATCTTCCGGGTACGGGTGTCTTCGTTCCGGTCGAACCCTGCCTGTCGGCCGCGCTGTGATGTGATGAGTCCTGGGTGCTGAAATAGTCGACTGGTGACTCTGCCTTCTCCTTCACCGCCTCCGGCAGAAAGCGCTGTCTCAATCGCTCCATTCCTCCCTTTTCGTAGAAATCTGAAGGGAGACTGAAGCTCGCGACGGAATTCAAGGCCCTCTCGGTCTGCATCATTTCTTTGGTGAGACCGAGGAATTGATGAGCCGTGTGAAAAGTCACCCTGGAGAACCTTGTCAGGATCACTTGAAGAATGTGCGCAGCCGCGTTGGGAAATTTTTTGGTCAGCCGTTTGAAGGCTTCAGCCGGAATGACAGCTAGTGTCGTGTCGACAGTCGCCCTGGCCACATGTCCCGTCGAATTCGGTTGGCGGGGCCGAGCATGTGTGCCGGCTATGCTGGCTCTTTGAGCCCCACCACCAAAGCCACTGAGTATAGAGCCGGGGGTGTTTGGATGACCGTCATGGATATTTCTCTCCCGAATGGGCGGAGTTCCGACTTGGCTGACGGAAGCGCCTATCGAGCCAGGGGTGCCTACATAGTGCTGACCAGCTGCGAAAGAGGGTGGTACGCTGCTGTCAGGGAATTGCCCCATCCGCATATGAGATGACGGGGACGCGAGGATGTGCTCCGGACGGGTAGTGTATGGTGCTTCAGTATTTATTCCAGCCGCATGATCTATGGCAGTGAAATCCGAGAGATGTCCGTCTCCGACGGTTGAGCCGTCGCCTTCCCTGACCGTGTCTGCTGTCGATGCGTGCCGTCTCTGCGAATCAAAGTTCTGGCCCTGAGCTAGCTTGTGGAGATTGTTGGTGAAGTTCGGTTGCATCAGCATGGAGGAGGCTGGATCGTCGAGTCCTGGAAAAGATGGTCCAGATCGTCCTTGGCCAGCCATGCTCGCATGTGCTGACGGATGTGTAGGTGCGGACGCATGATTCGCGCTACCGGTCTCTTCCCTCATTCCCAGCTTCACATCTTCAGTGAAAAGGCTCAGGATGTTGAAGAGGCTGCTAAGAGTCCCACCAGTCGATACTTCGTTCAACAATTGGAAACCGTTGAGGTCCTCCTCGTCTTCTCCTACCGGAGATTGCTCCGGACTTGGTGCAAATACCTGGACGTGTCCATCTATGACGATGTAGAAGGAGAAGTCCGAGTCGAGAGCCAGGCTGTCTCCAGCGACCAGCCGACGCGTTTGCAGATGGCGAGCGAGCTCGTGGAAGACCTGCGTGGTGCGAGTATGACTTTAGTCGCACGCGTCTCAGCGATGTCTAGTCGCTGGTGATGCACTTACTGGCTTCTCAAGAAATCCGAATATCCGGATCGCCTGGAGAAACTCGTCCAGATAGGACTGGAAGCCCGTGCCACGGTCCTCGCTGGGGCCCGCGGTGACAAGATCCGGATGCAGGTTGAAGCCTTCGTCCTTAGCGAGCGGTTCTTCTCGGAGACGCTCGTATTTGTTGAAGTATCCATAGCGAAGCCAAACCGAGGTTCCAATGATGCTTGCGATGAACAGGAGGGCAAGGACTGGAAAGTTGAGCTGCAAGATCAGACTGTAATGTAAAATTCTGTAGACGAGAGAAGGAATAGTGATCGTGCCAAAGTGGATGGCAGCGGTCAGCAGATTGAGCGAGGCGACGAACAGACTGAACATGGCCGCGATCACGGCCGTGACCGGGTTCGACCGTCCGCCGCCGGCTGCTTTCGCTTCCTTGTACGAGGTGGCGAGTCCTGACGCGGAGGCGGATGCGCTGGCGATCCGCGATGCCACCGAGTCGGCCGCCGCCTTCATGCCGCCGACTTTGGAAGCAGAGACGCTGCTCGCTGCCGTGGTAACCGCAGCATCCGCATTTCCCAGTACCATCACAGTCGATGTCCACAGTCTGGACTGCCTCTCACCCTGCCTGACTGGTTGTGGTTGAATGCTGCAAACGCGGAACCCCTCTTGCTGAACTGAATGGAGCGGCCCGAGATGCGGCTCTACTTTGCTTCCCTTTGTTCTCGCGACACCATCCCAAACCGCACTGCAGTCGAGCGTCATCGTTTTCTGACGGGCCCAAGCTCAGCAGCACACATGGCTACGGGAACATGGTGGACGAAGAGCACAGCAAGGATGATACGCTCAAAGAGATCGATAGATCGTGAACAGGGGCGAAGAAGTTGCTCAACCGAACTTTGTGACGAAGATGAGTCCGAATCACACTAAAGGGCGCGGCGAAAAATTCTGCGATTGGAGAAGATCGGGCTGGACCACGACGACGGAGTCCTTCTTGACGTCGACATCTGCACACACAAGGCAGGGCAACTTTGATGATCAATATGGTAGCCAGTCCACAGGATACAACCGCACCGTCACTGGCCCGCGTCTGGTATGTGCAAGGCTCACGCAGGCTGGACACGTGGATCCAGAGCCGAAGAAGACGTTTTCGATCACAGCCTCATCGGAAATTGACATGTACCTTTCAATCCACAGCACCATCGCAGGCAGCGACTCAGGCGGCGGAGCGGGTATTCAAGGTGACCTCAAGACCATCCACAGCCTTGGCGCGTACGGCCTGAGCGTGATTACCGCCTTGACCGCTCAGAACACTCAGGGTGTGCAGGGCATTCACACTCCGCCTCCCGAGTTTGTGCGGCACCAATGGGAAAGCGTGTCGAGCGATATCCGGATTGATGCAGTCAAGATCGGAATGCTCGCATCTGCAGCCATCGTGCGTGAGGTCGGAGCCCTCCTCAAAGCGCATCGAGCTCTGAACTCTAGCAGTGAGTCTCTCGTCGGAATTCCTCCCAAAACGATGCTTCTGTGAACCTCTTGTGTTTTGTCTTGGAATGTCCAGCGCCAATTGTGCTCGACCCGGTGATGGTATCTACCTCTGGCTCCATGTTGCTGCCAGAAGAGGCCATCAGCGCTATTCTCAGCGATGTCGTGGCCCACTGCACTGTCTTCACCCCAAACATGCCGGAAGCTGTCGCTATTCTCAAGCACATTGACCCGGCAGGTGAAGCTCAAACCTCAGGGAGCTCAGATGGCCTCAAGGCAGTTCCGGCGACCGTCTCGGAAAGACTCACTCAGACAATTCAACAAGCTAAAGTGCTCTGTCAAAACAGTGGTGCAAAGGCTTGTCTGCTCAAAGGCGGACACGCCCCTTTCCATCTCGGTGAGCTCAACACCGCTCTCCTGCAACTCATTCAACAGGGCCAACAATCAAGATCGGTGACGCAAGATGATGATGATCTGAGTACAATGACCGATGTCTATACGGCGACTGTGCAAGCTTGGGAACCGAGTATCGGCACGAATCCGCTTCGCCTTTCCGGAGTGGTTGGTCATCTGCCATCTCATGACATTGTCAGACTTGACGGTAATCCTTTGAGCTTGGCATTAGAGCGGCTGGCTCGTTCTGATGCAGCACATGTTCCGATCGAAGAAGCACAGGTTGTTGTCGACATTCTATACCAGAGCGAGCCTGACCCCCAAGCGAGCGGGCCCGACGCGCAGCACGAGTCCAGCAAACACTGGACCCTCTTTGTTTCCAACCATTCTTCCTCATCTAGCACGCATGGCACAGGATGCACGCTATCCTCCGCTCTGGCCACGTTCCTCGCGCAAGGCTACAGCCTACGAGCTGCGACCGGTCTTGCTGTTACCTATGTCTCACAGGCGATCCCGAGAGGCGTTCATGATCTGGGAGGAGGTCCTGGCCCTCTCGATCACTCCCTGTCTACCGATCTTCTCACACATCTCCGCCGAGCAATTCCGCCCCCTCCTCCATCTGGCGCGTCCTCAGGATCCTCGCCGCATGATCGAACTCCACTCCATCGCGCGCTGCTCGCACATGACCTGCCACTCTGGACGAAGTACGTCCGACATCCCTTCCTCAAGCGCATGCTGGTCGCAACAGATTCGAGTGACCCGCAGTTCTGGGAGAACTTTACCTACTTCCTCAAGCAAGACTATCTTTTCCTGCAACACTACGCTCGCATGTTTGCCGTGATGGGCGCCGCTGTCGCCTCGTCGAACAACCCGGATGCGCAGGTCGAAATGGAAAGTTTTGCTCAAACGGCGCGGGTGTGTATGACCGAATGTCAGAAGCATCTCGAGCTATGCCAACAAAACGGAATATCACGAGAAGTCGTCACGCGACAGACGCAAGAATCGGCAGCAGTGGTCGCATACACACGCTTCGTGCTCGACGTCGGACACAGCAACAGTGGAAGTGGCATTCTACCGATGCTGATCGCCATGGCACCCTGTGCGATCGGATATGCCGAGGTCGGACTCTGGCTTGCTTCTCAAAGACGCCGAAGACGGACGCGGAGTGGAGAACCTATCTCGTATGCAGAGGCTCACCCCTTTGAGAGCGGAGGAAGAACACAGATGTCAGAATCTCTCCGACATCGGATCGCGTACGATGCTTGGATCGATACTTATGGCGGCGATGAGTTTCAGGATTCGGTTGCGAAGAGCATTCGTAAGTTGCGCACGTAATTTGCCTCAGGTTTTTGCTATGCATCTTCTTTGCTGACTTGCATGCTGACCCTTGCGCAAAGGCCTCATCGAGAAGAAGGCTCAGCAAGATCCGCCAACGGTATCTCGGCTTGCTGAGCTTCAGCGCATCTGGACAGCGTACGTATCATTATTTGTTCCAAGATGCCGAACAGGCTAATATGTTTGCCTCTTTCTGTGCAACCAGTGCCGTCAGACTGGAGATCGGCATGTGGGACGAAGCTGTTGATCCTTCCTTCCGTCGGCCCATCGTCAGCTCGTACTAAGATGGCCTACGGCGCGCTAAAGCGGAGACCTTTTGATTGCTTCACCAGCTTCGATGTTTTTACACATAGAGAAAAATTCCTGGTAGGCTGCCTTTGTACGGGTGCCCATGAACAAAATGAACAAACATGGTCAACTTGATGTCACAGTCCGCTGGAGCAGTTGGCGATTGGATCACATGGCCCGAGATTGCGCCGCCGTCGCACGGATAGCAACTCCACCTCCGGTCAGACGAGACCCGACGATGCGACGCTTGTGCTTCTTGACCGCCTCGCGATGTCGGCGCTTGTATTCTTGAGTGAGGGTCCGCCTGTTGTCCTTCCACTGTTGCTCGATCTCGTCGCTGTATGCATCAAAAGTATAGATTGAGCATTCCGTGGACGGGCTTCAAACTGTGTAAACGCGGCACAGACCACTTACACTGATTGTGTTCGGTGAAACGGTAGCAGTGTCGATCGATCATCTTGCGTGGCGAGGACACGTTTTCCGAGTCGGCTGTCCATCTTGGGAAAGAGTAATGGCAGCTTGCCTTTGACGTTCGGTTCGGACCCAGCAATGTCATCTGTGGGTTTCGTGGCTGTGTTCCAAAGGGATTGGACAGGCTCGCCATCGACCATCGAATGCTGTTGTTGATACTGTTCTTCCTCTCTGCCGAATTCGAAATCTTCGTCCATCTCCATATCGTCCAAGGCAAGACCGCCAAGGATGGAGAAGTATGGCGAGGGATCATTCGAAGCAGCTGAGACACCACCAAAGTGTAGGGGGATCTGACCTGCGTGGGTGGTGGGTTTGACAGTTCCTGGTGGCTTAGTTCCCTCTTCTGCTGCCTCCGACTCGTGCGCCCCTTCCGCTTGATCGACGTCTCCTTCGGATGACTTGCTCTCCTCCTCTTCTGACCGAAGGGAAGGTGCATCGCTCTCCCCATCATCAGGTAGGATTGCGTCCGCCTGATCAGCTGGCTCACCCGCGCTCTCGTCCTCGCTTGGTTCTTCATCGGACATCTGTTCGTCTGTGAATGTGTCCTCCGTAGCAGCTTGGATGACGCCGGCCTGTCCATTCAGCTCTTGGTGCTCTTGCTCGCCTTCCTCTTCCTCGTCGTCGTCATCATCGCCATCGTCATCGCCGCTGTCGTCGTCATCGCTGGCTTCGTTTGACTCTGAGTTTGACTCTGTACCGTCCGTGTCGTCCTCGCTGCTGGAGTCCGATTCTGATGGGGGATTGGCAGCGGACGAAGTGGGCCGGAGCGCGGGAGCCGCACGTGCGGGCGATGACTGCACTTGCTGGAGAGTGAGCGGCTTTCCTCCTGGCAACAGAGCCAATCTGGCGTCCACCTCAGCTTTGGTTTGTGGTTTCCAACCCGATTCTTGGGTCTGCTTCTTCTCCTGCTGCAGCTTGGCCGAGAAATGCTGATGAGCATGTCCAATCTTGAGCTTGGAGCCCTTCCATGCGGAGTTGTTGAGGAGGGAGAGGCATCTGGACACCTGTTGCTGAGTGGTTTTGAGAGTGAGAAAGGTGTAAGTGATGGGCCGCCCTACCGCGTCGTGGGATGGCTTAGTCGGGGGCCAGTTGGTGAGATCAGTGACTGTCCCGAAGGAGGAAAAGCGTGAGCGAAGGTCGTCGACCGATACTGAGGCAGGATTCAGACCAGAGACGTGCAGCCGATGCTCTTCCTCCTCTTGTGCTGCGCTGCTGATCCTCTTCTGCTTCTTCTTCTGCGGCTCTGCCATCTCTTCGTACTGCTCGTTGATGCTGTTCATCGCGAGGTTGCTCCATGTTGGGCTGTCCAAAAATTATTGGAAGCTCCTTCCAGAAGTGGAGGGCTGCGGTCACGTGACTGCGACGCATCGGCCACCCATTCTCCTCAGCGCTTCCATTCCAGCTCACCTCGCTCCGACGGACCATCGCAGCTTCTCTCTCGGCGGTCTTGCACTCAGCACCCAGCAACGAAGGGAAGGCAGCATGTCGACGCTCTTCCAGAAGCAGCAGCAGCTCGCTGCATTGGACCCTCGCATCGGCGGACTGCTCGCACAGGCTGGTCTCTACAACCTCAAAGCGCTCATCAAGGCGATTCGATCATGTCGCACCCTCGCCGACGAGCGCTCCCTCATTCAGAAGGAGTCCGCCGCCATTCGAACCTCCTTCAAGGATGAGGATCCATTTGGAAGACATAACAATATCGCCAAGCTGCTCTACATCCACATGCTTGGCTATCCTGCCCACTTTGGACAGGTTGAATGCCTCAAGCTCGTAGCCACCCCACGATTCACCGACAAGCGGCTTGGTTACCTCGGAATCATGCTCCTGTTGGATGAGAACACAGAGGTCCTCACCCTCGTCACCAATGGTCTCAAGAACGATATGAACCATTCCAATATGTACATCGTCGGCCTCGCCCTCTGCACCTTCGCCAACATCGCGTCCGAAGAGATGTCAAGAGACCTTTGCAACGAAATCGAAAAGTTGATGGGCTCCTCAAACACGTACATCAGGCGAAAGGCTGCCCTTTGTGCAATCAGAATCGTTCGCAAGGTGCCGGACCTGCTCGACCACTTTGCTGACCGCACCAAGCAGCTTCTCCAGGATAAGAATCACGGTGTTCTGCTGTGTGGAGTCACTTTGGCCATCGAACTCTGCCGCCTTGACGAAGAGATCCTTCAAGATTACCGTTCCACTGTTCCTCTGCTTGTTCGCCATCTCAAAGCGCTTGTTGCAACCGGCTACTCGCCGGAGCACGACGTCAGCGGCATTACCGATCCTTTCCTCCAAGTCAAGATCCTCCGTCTGCTCAGGGTCCTCGGAAAGGGCAACGCGGCTGCTTCCGACGCCATGAACGACATCCTTGCCCAAGTCGCAACCTCAACCGAGGCCAGCAAGAATGTCGGAAATTCGATTCTCTACGAAGCTGTCCTCACAATCCTCGAGATTGAGGCCGAAAACGGACTTCGGGTCATGGCCATCAACATTCTCGGCAAGTTCCTCAGCAACAGAGACAACAACATTCGATATGTCGCTCTGCACACTCTGAATAAGGTGGTCGCCATGGACACCAATGCTGTACAACGGCATCGAAATATCATTCTCGACTGCCTCCGAGACGGCGACATCTCGATCCGGAGACGCGCCCTGGAATTGTCCTATGCTCTCATCAATGAGGCCAACGTGCGTGTTCTTACCAGAGAACTGCTCGCCTTCTTGGAAGTCAGTGACAACGAATTCAAGCTCGGCCTGACCACTCAGGTCTGTCTTGCCGCGGAGAAATTTGCCCCAAATAAGAGATGGCACATTGACACTGTCCTGAGGGTGCTCAAGCTGGTGAGTATCCAGTCCCTGGTTCCAGTTGTATGGTATGCCATCGTGCTGACACCTGAATGCTGCTGCTACAGGCTGGCAACTACGTTCGTGAAGAAGTGCTCTCTGGCTTCATCCGGCTCGTCTGCCATACCCCTGAGCTGCAAGGCTACACCGTCCAGAAGCTCTTTTCCGCCCTGCATGCCGACTTCTCCCAAGAATCCCTCACTCTCGCCGCTGTCTGGGTCATTGGCGAATTTGGAGAGATCTTACTGAAAGGAGGCAACTACGAGGAGGAAGACCATGTGCGAGAAGTCAAGCCAAAGGACGTGGTCGACATGCTGAGCAATGTCCTGGACTCGCCGTACGTGAGCGACAACATCAAGCAATTCGTTATCACCGCCTTAGCCAAGCTTGTCACCCGCCTCCCAGCCTCTGCATCAGACCAAGCCAGCCGAGCTGAAGCGCTCGTCCAGTCCTTCGGTCGCTCGGTTGAGGTCGAGATCCAGTCGCGCTCGGTCGAGCTCTCGGCGCTGCTGAAGCGCAAGGATTTGAGGGACGGTGTACTGGAGAGCATGCCTCCTCCTGAGATCAGACAGACTGTATTGGGCACGACGAGTGAGACGAAGCCTGTCGGTTCCACGCGCACCGACAAGGATGCGCTGTTGGATCTAATGGGAGACGAGATTCCCAATACTCCGACTACTGGTGCGGGTAATTCTGGTTCCGCGGGTGCTGGAGCTCTGGCAGGGGCAACGACGCAGGATCTGCTGGCGGACATTTTTGGGTCTGGGTCCTCATCATCGGCACCTACTCCCGTGGCAGCAGCTGCGCCCTCCCAACCACAGCGAGCCTCGGTCAATGACATTATGGGTCTATTCGGAGATGCGCCATCTTCGTCGGCAGCGTCACCGGCACCCGCTGTTGCTCCAGCAAGATCATCCACTGCCTCCTCATCTCACATGGACAGCCTAGCGGACATCTTCGGAGGAAGCTCCTCGTCCGCTGCCCCAGCGCCATCGCCACAGACCGCCGCTCCTCCCGCACCCCAACCACAGCCTACGCAACAAGCCCAAGCACAAGCATACCCCGCATATGACCAGAATGGGCTGCAAATCACTCTCACACCTGTCGTGAACCCGGCCAAGAACGGGATGGTCAGCATTACCGCTCGATTCCAGGCTCGGTCTGGCCCGGTGTCCAACGTGAATTTCCAAGCAGCCGTACCAAAGGTGAGTCGGGTTCTACAAACTGCGCTGACAACGGAAGAGAATGGCAGCTGACGGTATTGTGCCTTTGAATACCTTGTGTGGAAATACAGAGTCAAAAGCTGCAGATGCTGCCAATCTCGAACGCGACTGTCTCGCCAGGGTCGACGGAGACACAACAGTTGCGCATCATCGCTGCTCCAGGCGTGAGTACTTCTTAGTCTTCCTCGTCCGTTTGATGTGTTATGGCTGATCGGATGTTCGTGTGCGTTCAGGCCCAAATTCGACTCAGACTAAGAGTCGCTTTCCAGACCTCGGGCGGTCAGCAAGTCCAGGACCAAGTCGACTTTGCCGGTTTCCCTGCCGATATGCTGGCTTAGACAAGCCAGATTTTTCGCGAATAGCTGCTGTCACCAGCCTGCGGAATCATAATGACCCTGAATTGATGCTGCGATCATCACGACTATGGGATGTATGCGCTCAGACGTTCCGAGCATGACTAGGTTGAAGGACGATAACATTCTTGTCGACGCACGCAGCGCATGATGCGAACTCGTAGCAGCAGGTTCACTTGAGTCATCTGCTCCTGAGGAACCGAAATCGCGGCACGCAATGCGCGCAAAGATAGAGACCGCGCATCGAGTCTGACCAAGTCGACTAATTGCACGGAGTCATCAATGAGGTTGCAGAGTACATTTCAAGCTACGGTACAGATCGTCTTGGGGATTGGAGGCAACCCAGACAAGGAATAGTTTCAGACGCGCGAGGTCTTGCGTACGATCCCGTGAATCACTGATACTGTGCCTCGTATGCCTTCTCAGCTTCCTTGCCTAGACAAAAAGAAGATAGGTCTTGTTCAGTACGGTTACAGATAGCATGAGAAGGCAGAGCGCGAGCACAACGTACGAGCATGGTGTTTGGCCTTCTCTCGGTCAAGGAAGTTGAGACCCTTGGTCTCGAAAAGCTTGTCGACCTCTGCGCCTGCAAATCCGGCAATGAGCTCTTTGGCGAAGGCGTGGTTGATAGGCTTGCCCTCCTTGCGCTGGTGTTCCTCATATGCCCTCATGGCGGCAAATGCTGCGGCACCGCCGACGAGCTCATGCGAGAACTTGCCCTCGTGGTTCTGGCCGGGCTGAGCGTTGTAGACTTCCTCGTGATGGTGGTGAGAGAAGAATCCCATGTTGAAGAAGAGCTGTTGATGAGAGTGTGGGTTGGCAGAAGATGCTGGATGAAAGGAGAAAGAGTGAGGTGGTCTTGCGGGATTGGATGGCTGCAGACACTCGTCTTAAATAGGTCGCGCTCGCGCTCGCGCTGGCGTACGACTCAAAGGAGCATGGACTCGGATCTGTACCAGTTGGGCGAACGTTTCGCCTGCGGTTCGTGCATATGGCACCGCCCCAGCCCTCGACCCACTCCAGAAGGCCCTTTGGAACATGCTCAGCACGCGTATTGTAGAACGGGGGCTGCACCGCACTGCACTGCCTCATGTGGAATGAGGGAATTCCTTCCCGCAGAATTTAGAGCTCGGAATCTGGCGTCACCTCATCTCAATACGCCCTCCGGCGGCTGGCATGGATGATGAACACTGGAAGGGGTAACATGCCGGCGGGTGCAGGAGCAGCATGGCGCACATACTTCCGCTTGGCCCTGCGACCTTTGCTTCTCCGGAGACTGACCTTATGCTGGTCAGAAGGCATTGAGGAACGCACAAGTCTGTGTGGCACGTGCGCCTCCTGTGCTTTTTGACGATGGCTCATGCGGACCTGGACTCCCACAGCGGCCGATCGGAGCTGGATTGGGCCCCCAATCCTCAGACACTCAGGCATGCGCAGGCGAGTGGCCACGGCTACACGTCTGCATGGTCACTGAATCTTGGTTCTGCGCGCTTGAAGTCTGGGAAGTATCAGTGGTATTGATCAATCGCGAAGTGCAAGACGAGGAGGCGAGAACAGGTCTGGGACAAAGTACCAGAGATGACAGGGTCGAGGACTGTGTTCGCCTCGCATGAGGATGAGCAGTACGGCCCGCGACGCGATCAAATGCGTGTTGACGAAGGACAGGATCCAGATGGTACACACGCTTGCCGGAACAGTATCCCCTCCATCCCCACAAACTATGTCAACATGTGTTCAAAGTTGGAATGTTTGATTTCATTGCTTCATTGGTTCATCGTGACATGAATGTAACCCGGAGATGATCGCGTGCGTGAACGGCGACGCGTTTACTGGTATTGCTGGTCGTAAGCCTGCTCAGCCTCCTCACCTGCAAATGTCAAGGGCACGGGTAGAGGAGTGTGAGTGTGTGTGAATGTGGTCCAGGGGTGAAGCGCATACTCACGGGCGTGGCGCTTGGCCTTCTCGCGGTCGAGGAAGTCGAGGCCCTTGGTCTCGAAAAGCTTGTCAACCTCGGCACCGGCAAAGCCAGCAAGGAGCTCCTTTGCGAGCTGGTGGTTGGCGGGCTTGCCCTCGCGGGACTCGTGTTGCTCGTAGGCGCGCATGGCCTCGAACGCAGCGGCACCGCCTAACGTAGAGTTGAGAGTTGACTGATGAATAATGCTACTGGCGGAGCAACGCGTGGAATCATATATTACTCACCGATGAGCTCGTGGGAGAACTTGCCCTCGTGGTTGCCGTTGGGGTCGGCGTTGTAGACCTGCTCGTGGTTGTCAGAAGAGCTGCGCGGGGATGGTGATGTAAGTTGGGGAGATGTCGGGGGAGAGAAGGTGCTTGTTCACAATCTTTACTCACAAGAATCCCATATTTGCTGAGGTCTGTGTGTGTGGGTGTGAGTGTGAACAGGTAAGTGATCAGGTGTGGTGGGTGATAGAGGTGGAATGCATCGAGCGAGAAGGGGATGGTTTATATGCGTTCTGGAAGGCGACCTTCCCCTTGTGAGACGCACAGACCACTTTCCGCGAAGACACTGCTCTGGAGCCTGATGCAGTCATCCCTGTCTGCTATGCTGGAACTCGGGATCCCCGTTGTTGTGCAATGTTCTACGCAACATGCACACCTCTCCTTTGCCCGCGTGCTTCAACGCCTCCCGTCGTTACATACCTTTGTGCCAAGCCACGACTAGATCGTGAGCCCAGGCACTCACTCCTTTAGCAGCAAGGAAGCGTGCGGAATGTTGTCATGCTCAGGTCACATAGCGCTCAGCAACAGACACATCTCTCCTTCCCAAAGACCAACACTGAGCGTCTCCACTGCCCCTGTCGGCTATCAGACGGCTGTGCTTTCAGAATACGATTGAGTTCCTCTGCCTTCCACGCTGCCTGTTGGCGAGAGCAAGTACGGGAGGCATCCGCTCTTTGGTCATCCAATTCCGGTGGTGCAAGTGAAGTTGGGTCGCGGAGCAGGGCGGGCGGGAACCGGCAACCGTCCTGATGCATTCATGCAAGCCTCGCCGTTTGTACCGGAACAGAATTGCATGGCTGACGTGGCAGGTCCCGCTCTAGCGCCGCGTTTCTCGGCCTCTGTTATGTGCGTTCATCATGCCAGCAGTGCAGCACAGCCCACATGTTCCAGAAGGAAGGCGGGGAGGAATGAGGTGGGACAGAGAGGAGAAACAACCCGCATGGCCCGTGCATGCATGCACAGCCGCATCGCATTCCTCTTTCTTCCAATCATGACGAAGGACTAGCGCCTGACGATCCGCATTTGGGATGGAGGCTGAGCCCGGTGTTGCATCGCTGCCCTCGATTGCGCTCCACAGCTCACTCTCCAGACGTCACCCGAGGATGTGATCACCAATGCACCTCGCATGCTTGCTCGACCGCCGGGCCGTCGGTTGGAACCGCGGCTTGCGGTGCTAGATTGGTTTTTCGTCATGCCACCAACACCTCCATGGACCACTCCTTTTGTGTCTTCACCTTCTTCTAGACAGCCCCTCGTGACTGCGGACTCTTCGTGCGCGGGTCCCGGCACTGCAAATGTGGGGAGTGAAGGATGCAAAAGCGCGCCCTTTGTGGATGAACAGGTGACGCTCGTTCAACCCCGGCCACGAATGCTGCAGCACCGAGAAACATCACACTCTTATCAGACACCCCCTCCAACACAAAGGGGTGAGGAGTGCTTTTAGACACATGTCAAGGGCTAATCAAGCTTTCTCGCAGCACTGGGGTCAGGTGCCGCTCACCTTCCTTGCTGGCAGGCAGCCATGCGACATCGCACCATTCCAGATGGCTAACAGCGCTTTCGCAACCGGCAGATCATTTGTGTTCCTCAGCCTTCTGAGCATTCTCACTTACACCGCCGAATAACCTCTGTGAGTCTATTCTGAGCGTTCTGACTCGACGCGGCGCTGCTGTCATGCCTGAGAGCCTGCGTGCTCCGCCGGCATGCCGGTGATGACGCCTGTCAGCAGTGTTGTGCACAGAGCTTTCCACAGCCAGCAGCACAAGGGGAAGAAGGTCTATATAAACCCGCTCGTCTTCTCATGACTGATGCATCATCTGTTTCCACCCACTCCTACTTCCTCCCTGTACCCCTCAACTCACTCACATCAACCTCTTACCAACCAGCCAACATGGGATTCTTGTGAGCAGATAGCCCTTTCCCCACTTCTTCCTCCTCCTCCTCCTCCTCCTCCTCCTCCTCCCTCCCTCCGTCCCCTTGCCCTTGGTCCTGAACTTCCTCTCAATCACTGACGCGTCTATCCACACTACCCCTTCCGCTCCTTTGCAAATACAGCTCTTCTGACTCTCACGACCAGGTCTACGGCGACCAGCACGAGGGCCAGCTCTCTCACGAGGTCCTTGCCGGCGGTGCCGCGTTTGAAGCCATGCGAACCTACGAGAAGCACCAGGACGCCAACGGCAAGCCCGAAAACCACCAACTCGCCAAGGAGCTCGTAGCTGGCTTTGCCGGCGCCGAGGTCGACAAGCTGTTCGAGACCAAGGGCCTCGACTACCTGTAAGTTCTTTCCTCCACGCGCACGCATACATTTGCCCTGCCCGTGTATCTATCTGCATCACTGACAATTACTCCTTTCCCCCTCGTCACGCACAATCCGACCATGCTCAGTGATCGCGAGAAGGCCAAGCGTCAAGCTCGTGAGTTTCGTCCAGAGTGTTCCCATCTGCCAGCGCTGCCATGAATGCGTTCGAACTGAACACTCTCACCCACCTCTTCCCGCAGAGGACGAGGCCACCCAGGCCTACGACCAGCAGTACGGCAACTAAGTGTGCTACTGCACTCAAGATTGAGGTTCACGATCTTGTCAAGTCTCTCTTCTCATCGTTCCGAATTGAATACCAAGTCAAATTTTGAAGTCCAAGCTACCCCGCTCCTCATCAGAATGCGTGAGAACATGGGTGTGGTGCACACAATCCATGCACCTCTACCTTCCGCATACATCTGCTCGCCAGGTCGCACGCGTTCAATAGCAGGACTACATGGCCAACTGCCAGAGCGTGATCGTCGACGCGCACCTCTACCTTCCGCATACATCTGCGCGCCAGGTCGCACGCGTTCAATAGCAGGACTACATGGCCAACTGCCAGAGCGTGATCGTCGACGCGCATACAATCCAACGGCCTCTTGTACCCATGTTTGTTTGCGCCAGGACACCACGCGCGCTTGGAAAGCAGAACAACGCATGAATCATGGACGCGCATACAATGGTACACCGGCCGTCCCAGCTCGCGCAAAGTTGCCGCATTCGAGAAGGGCCTCCCCCCGATAGAGACCTGGGAGTATGTACTCGTACCGCATGGTATAATCTCGTCGGCTTTTCCGTGAACGGTGTCGGATCACAGCGCCGAGATCAGGGCCGGTTCCGGTCTTGTTGCGTCTTTTGTCGCCCCCCCCCCCCGGCCTTTCGCTTGAGGCGAGTCCATCTCGGCCCGCAGGGGGTTTTTGCTCTTTACGTTTTCGGGGGAGGAGGCTGTGCCGTGCCCAGCACACGCGAGTCCGAAACAGTGGAGGTTGATGCCGGTTGCTGGCGAGCTGTGATGAGGACAAGTGCTGGTGAATCTTCAGACTGAATCGGTTCCATCGGGTCCTTGTTTCACGTCTGGGCGCGAGTGTTTCGATGGTTTATTTCTCTTGTTCCAGCTGAGCCCTCCACTTGGTCGAAGCTCCTGACAAGATTACGTCGCTCCTTCTAGCCGTCCAGACCTTGCCATGTCGGAGAGCATAGGTCTGACGAGCGTAGTACGGCTTCTTGCCCTGCTCACATCCGATCGGCAACTCTTCCAGGTCTCCAAACTGACTCTGCTCACTTATGCAAGCATGTAGCGACGGCTCTTCGCTGACCAGAGACTGGTCAATGCTATCATTTGCTGTGTCTCTGCATGTTACCAATCACGATTCAGGAATGATGTGCTCTGAAGTTCCACTTTCAGTCGTGACGGAGCGCGGCCACGATCATGCTCGTTATTGATCCTGACATTCCGATCTTTGTCTGAGCTGACTTTGGAGCCCTACCTCACGTTCATTTGGGAACGCCTCTCCCAGTAGTCCCTGCTCACTTCCCTTGTTCTGCACGTCTGCAGCTGTGCTTAGCGGCCGCCAATCCGACTCTAGGGTACCACATCATATATGGACGTCGCCATAAATAATGTGTCCACTGTTCCGTCCTTTTAAAGGCCGGACAAGGCGGGGACGCATTCCTGGGATTATACCTTGCTCATCCGTCGATGGCAGCATGGAGCATGGACCTCCTTGCTGAACCCTTTGTTCGTACGGAGCGATGACTCTGATCTGTTCTGGGCCACCCGGAAGTCCGACCAATAAGATCAGCGATGCTGCAGACCTAACCCCTGCACAGCTGCGACACCGAGGTCCTAATCGACACTGGCTACGCCGAAACAAAGAGGCAGAGTCGGGACACCTTCCGGGACAAGGAACATGCTTGTCGCTGCACGATTGTGGGAGGCCAATCTGAGATCATCATCGAGTATTCCTGGACTTGTCATCAGGATGGACAGAGAGCTGTCGCCAAGCTTGTGCCGCAAGTTCTCACGACAAGTCTGACCTCCTTCCCCGATCAGTCTCATGTGCTCTCTGAGCGTCTTCTGTGGCTATCTCGACCGGGGAATGCTCTGATCATGCTGATGAGAAGAATGCAGGTGAGACAGCATAGCATTGCTCATTTGAGAGATTGCAGAATGCCAATCTCGGAATCGTCCTCTTTCCCGGCCTTCTTGCCAGGATGTCAGCTCGCACCTCACGCGTGGGCCTTTCTTCTGGACGGGCATGAGCCAAGACTGGAAGATGTTGCAGATGCCCAGGTCGAGATCTCGATCAGATGTCAACACCAACATTTTGTCTGCTATGATCGGCGGTGAGCAGTGGGGAGGGGGTGCTGGGGAGCGCCTGACTCGGCTGAAGATGGAAAGGGAACCCAACCATTCCGCACATGCCAGCGTGGGATGTGAAAGCTTTTTCTTTTTTCGGACGGACTCAGGAGGTGGACAGGACGCCCAGCAGGCCCCTGAGCATCTCACCCACACCACACACACACGGCCGAGCGTGAGGATGAGGGTGAAGCACTGACGAGGCCGCTCTCTGGAGCGACCCGCAAAACGATGTCTCACTTTGGCTCATTTGGAACCTCAGCCATGATGCGTAATATGCATGGGATATTCCCTCCTCGGGAGCTGGTGCTGTGTGGGTTTGCGGCGAGAAGCATGATGATGTTGGTTTTGTTCTTGCCTGCTGTTGTGTGTCTCTCTGGAATTCGCCGTTGGATCCAGCTCGGCTCGGTTTGGAAACTAGCTGGACGCGTTCCGCAACCCTCGCCAAACAAAGAGAGCGAGAGCGAGAGCGCCCGCATTCCTCACCTTTCACGCGTGTTGCAACCCCCCCTCTCCTTGGCCATGGGTTGCTCGGTCTCGAGTCTGGCGAGTGGGGTTGTCCAGAACGTGTAAAGCTTGATTCCTCAACCAGACTTGAGGACAGCAAACGAAGGGCACACCGCATGTGTGTGGTGTTGCAGCCGCGTATAGTAGACCTTTTCTTAGTGCAGGAGAAGATGCATGCCGGCGTACAAGCAAATTGGAGCGCGAGGCATGTTTCTGGTTTTGCAAGAGGCTGACGGAGGACGAATCCACGAGCTCTGTCCGTCTGCCTCCGATCTCTGCTAGCGGGATTCGCAAGATGGAAAGAAAGATATTGATCCAAGTCGATGTTTATTTGCATGACTATCATTAGCTACCAATCTGCTGCTGCTGCTGCTGGACGTCAAAGCCAGGCCAATCACTTCGGCCAGCCGGTGAGAAGATCAAGACAGAGGGAGAGTGAGGGAGAAGGGGCGGCGGGGGAAGATGACGATGCCTGCACTGGGACGCAGAGTGAGAGACAAGAGCAAGAGCCGGCTTGGCGCTCTGAGTCCGATTTGTGCGAGAACAACACAACCTAAACTGCCACCGCTCCCAAACCCCCCCTTGCGGGTGCGGTGTGGTGTGGTGTTGGTTGGTGTTTGAAGTGGGTGGGTGGGTTGGTGGGTTGGTTGCATGTTGAGTGCTGAGACGTCGGTCTTAACATTTTCATTTTCTTATTATTTTGCAGGCCGGTTTCAGCCTCGATGTGCTTTGCCCGTCCCTTCACGCCCAGATTCCGACCTTCGATGCAGTGTTGATGCGATGCAGACTGGTCTCTTTGTGCAGGCTGATGGGTCAGTGGCCGCATTCCCAGTTTCCGCGTCTCCGCCTCTCGCCTTCTACATAAGCTGCTGTAGCGCGCGATCCGAGCTCACATCTCCTGTTGCCTTCGTCCCCTTCCCGTCCCGAATCCTTGTTGCCCAGCTGATCCCTCGTCCTCCCTCATTCCCCTCCTCCTCACCCACTTCGCTCGCCCTGGACCGACCTCGGCCTCCGTGCCCTGTCTCCACCCCCGCCTTTGTGAAATCTCATCTTCTGGTCGTTTTCCACAGCACAGCCCGAGTACGCACTGCTCGTACCCCCTCATCTTCCTCCCAGATTAGACGGCATTCAGCTCTTGCCCAGATCGCCCACGTCGGAAATCTGCAAAGTGCATTGTGAACGCCGGGCTGGGTTGTACAGACAAACTCTTGAGGCAGTCGGACCAGACCAGCGCCTGCGGACTCAACCTCGGTAGCACATACACTCTCCTCCCTCAGTCCTTCACCTCATCAAGTCTGAACGGGTCGGATCCTCCCCCTCTCCGTCTCACGGATCTGCATAACAACATATATGCCCTCTCCGAATCTGTCTCATCGCCCATCCCGGGCACCTGCCGAATTCTCTTCACCATCATCTGCATTCAACCTAGGAAGATCAGGAAGCAGTCAAGGTTCTTCCTCCTCCGAGCAGCTCAACTGGTCCCTTGCCGGAAGCTCTGCCCGTGCTCGGCGACCTTACAACGACATCAGCACTCCTCCTCGGACCTCGTCCAACGACTCTCCCAGAACATTGACTCTCAGCGACAGAGCCCTGCAGCAAGATTTACTCCAAAGCGGCGTCCAAACCAACAGCCAATCACATCAGCCCGAGTTACTGGTGCAGCAGGACCGCAGCAGAGCTAGATTTAGTCAGTCGAGCTTCGAAAGCGCTAGTCACTCCTCCGGACCACTAGAGGACTGGAGTCAACCTGCTCCCCTCTGGACCTCCGACCCATCAGCTTATCAGATCCGAGACGTCGACATGGAACAAGTGCTGGAGGCCGATGCTCAAGCTGCGGCTGCCACTGCCTTGTCCAACTCCGGCCCTGCTCGCCGCAGAGCACAGAACGACCGAGAGGAAGCGTACCGACGAGAGCTCGAGTACCTAGCATTCCAACGGACAAGCTCACTGGCTGCTGAGCAATCCTATGTGCTTCAGCAACAGTTTCACCATCAACAGCAACAACAGCAACAAGCCGCTCTGCAGCAACAGCACAGACAGCAAGCAAGTTCGACGACCAATGCTGCTGCTTCTTCGTCATCCTCCTCCAAGAGCTCGGAGCCCAGACATCGGGTCTACCTTCTCAACTGCAAATATTGTGGGACTTTCTTGAGCAACCGCGGCCAGAAGGTGAGCTTTTGTTCTTCTTTAGCAAGGTCGCTGTGCCGAAGAAACGGAGTCACCGTATGCTGACAACCTCATGTCTCATGTATCACAGGCTGTGCTCTTGCTGGAGCCACATATCACCCTGTACAGCACAGACTCGATCCCCTTCAACTGTGGGCCCCTATACATTCCTCCTCCGGTAGAACGGACCTGTGACTGCATCACTCATTCACTCGGCTGCTACGGCTGCGGGGCCCAAGTCGGCTACCACATCGTGGCTCCTTGCAGCCGTTGCACGTCGAGTGTGGCCAACCACCGAAGCTCCAACGGACATCGAACGGTGCTGCACCGATCCGAGATTTCGGTCCGAGAGAGACGCTTCGTCCCCGGTGAACCGGGCATCATGGCCACGCCTTACATTCCTCAGCCCACTGCTGCCTTCTCAGGCTCGACGACCGCGATGGGTCTCGGAGTCACCACTTCTGCGGTGGATTCACCGTCGAACCGGAGTGGTGCTGCCTCTCCTGCTCCTCCCATTGCCCTTGTGGCTTCTGGTCCTTCGATCCACCGACTCGCCTCCCGGACGATGCGCTCTGCCTCCACCGCGGGATGGAGCAGCCCTTCAGGCGAGAGCAGTACCAGCAGAGGTCCCTCGCCCAATCGAGGTCCGACCGACTTTTACGCTGGTACATACCGACGAGCAGTAGCAGCAGCATCACCGGCTGCGCAAGCAGATGCGGACAAGGGAGGAGATGTGCCTATGCAGTCGCAGCAGTACAGAGACCATGCTGGCGAGTCTCGTCCGGTGCTTCATCAGTCAAGGGTGACGCCAGTGAACCCGCCTGCGATCCGAATCTCGGACAGCAGCAACAACAACAACAACAACGTCTCACCCAGCTGGGCGTACCACGGCGGTGCGCAGAGCCCAGCCACCAACACCCATAACAGCAGCAACAACAAGACTGGTGCTGCTGGTGGGTCGGGAGGTAATGTGCCTCGAGTCATCAAGAGGGGTGATGTCCTCTACTGGTCTGATCTGGCTCCGGAAACAACCGGCGCATACAGCGAGCGGCAGGTCCCGCTCGATCCAGACATGGTCCTCAACCAGCCTCTGGCTGGGCGATAGTTCTTCAGCCTGCCAAAAATCGGCCCTTTCCTTTCACTTCACCTAATATCGATCATACATTCTTCTACTCTACAACATTATTTCTTTCTTCAACGCAGCAAGCAGCTCAGCAATATTCTTCTACAGCAGCCAGTCCTCATCCGGTACTTGCTTTGCCCTTTATTCCCTTTCGTCCCATCAAACTACAGTCTATCAAAGCATCGCCAATCTTCTTCGTCTTCCTCCAAACGCACATTTTATCCTGTTCTCCAAAGCACAGCAATATCAAGAACTCAAGAACCTCTCCCCTTCTCTCTCTCTCTATCTCTCCATGTTCGACTTGGTCTATTTCCTCGCCCTCTCACCATTTCTTCCGGCGGTTTCGTCTGCTATATTTTAATCGTCACGCGTGTCATACTACCACGACATCCCCTACCCCTTATCACCGCCTGCTCTGCCTCAACGTTCCTGTCCTTCGCTGGGTGCCAAACTCGTCTACTTCACCGACTCGTCCCACTGCATAAGTTACCGCGGCCCAGCTCTGCATGCTGTTGGTGGAAGGCCCTCATGTCCTTCGCCGCCATGTCGAGCGCACTGCTACTGCTATACACTTACCCCCACCTTGTCCATATGTCTTCGAACTTGGAGCAATCGATGTATTCATGACTTATGCATGCCGTGAATGGAGAGTGCGTTACTGTAGCAGCGTCGTCGAGAAAGGATCCGAATCCCATGACGTACTGCAAGTCAGGTGGGAGCTTTCATCCCTTCTGCCACGTCCGTCGCACCAGAATGGCACCTCAAGTCCTCGTGATCGGCCTCGGAGCACTCGGGTCCGTCTACGCCGTAGCCCTGTCGAAGGCAGGCGCCCAAGTCACCGCCGTGTGCCGCTCCAACTACGAGCATGTCAAGGAGCACGGCCTCGATTTCCGCTCCGACAAGTTTGGCAACCATCCACACTGGAAACCTCACCGAGTCATCCGCTCCCCTGAAGAAGCACGAGAACAATACTACGACTATGTGCTCTGCGCGTTCAAGTGTGTGCCTGATCTCGAGCCGACCTCGGAGGTGATCCGCCCGTTCTTGAGGAACCCGGCAGATTTCCCGAACCAGCCTGTTCCCGCCTCGGGTCTCCCGAGCATCATCCTGGTTCAGAACGGAGTGGCGACTGAACAAGAGCCGTATGAAACGCTCGTCTTGAAGGAGCAGCTTGCTGGATCTGTCATCAGTGCCGTTTCGTGGATCGCGTCCAACCTGCTCGATGGCGGGAAACGCGTCGAACATGGTAGTTTGGAGAGAATCAATCTGGGTGTCTACCCTTCTCCCCTCTCGGCCGCCGCGGCCGAGCTCCAAGGAAACGCATGTCGAAAGCCCTCTGGATCGTCCCCCGAATCTGCCAAAGACTCAGAGCCGAATGCAGAGCAGGCCAAGTCTCGGGTGGACGAGTTGGTGAAGTTGCTCCAAGACGGTGGCGCAACTCCTCAACCTGTCGACGATGTCCAGCCTCAGCGGTGGAAGAAGCTGCTCTGGAATGCATCGTGGGGAGCCCTCTCCACCGTCTCGCGCCAACCTGTGGCCGCCCTCATCACGGAAGCGTCTCTGCACTACACGATCAGCTGTGTGCGAAGAACGATGCTCGAAATCTTGTACGTCGCTCGGGCATGCGGCATCTCTGAAGAGGTGTTCCCTGCCAGTTCGGTCGACGATGCGCTCCAGGTCACACTCGATATGAGGGTAGTGCCTCAGAGCGCACAGCAGAGCGCGGATCTCAAAGCGAGTGGCGAAAAGGCGATCAGTGGATCAGCGGACTCGGCGCCGACTACGACGATTCCGAAGCCAAAACACACGATGAGCCCCGACTTCAAACCCAGTATCCTGCTTGATCTGGAGAACGGCCGACCTATGGAGGTGAGCGGAGGGCCGGACTTGGTCCCGAGTCTTCGAGAGGTGACTAATGAATTCTGTTCTCCCCCCCCATGCGAAACCAGCTCCTTCCCATCATCGGCAACGTCATTGAGCTCGCACGCCTACACCTCGTCGACACCCCACGACTGGATCTTTTCATGGCCGCGCTCCGGCCTGCCCAGGTGCAAGCCATTGAGGCAGCAAGGAAAAAACGGAGCGCCACCGCAGCTGGTGATGCGTCAGGAAACGATGTCAAAGGACCGGAGCTCGCCGGGGAGCCTGTGGCACCGCCGAAAGCATGAGGCTGAAGAGATTTCCTTTCTGACTGAACTTTTTTTTTTTTGGCCAAGACAAGCGTGATTCTCTTTCTCTGTGAAGACAGATGCACAATTGGAATCTGCTCTGGTGATACTGAACGAACTGTTTGATTGATATTGTGTGTGAAGGGAAACAGGCTGAGTGTTCGTCTAGTCGACGAGGGTAGAGTCCCGCGAAACGAAAGAGCTCAGATCCCAGCCGTCCGTCGGACGGATGAGGACTCCGGCTTTTTCTAGAGTGTCCAGTACCTGTGCAAGAGTACCGCGAGAGACAGTGGTGGTGTTGGTGCTCTGGCCGACGGCAGGTGCAGCAGGAGCGACCCATTCACCAGGCTTGGCTGTCACCTTGGCCTGTTCGTCTTGACTGGCCGGATTGGGACGCTTGTCCCCCGCCCAGCGAACCGAGTCGAGCCAGGTATCAACATCGTCCTTATCATACTTGAAGTGATCCTGAATAAAGGCGGACGCCGAGCCGTCTGCGACTTTCTCAGGCGTGGCAAAGTCGGTCATGAACTTCTGAGCTTGAGTGAGAAATTCGGCAAGCTCGGATGAGGTGGCTACGTCTGTTGAGGCGGCAATGGTCCATGAGGGCCAAGGGGTAGGGACATTGCCGATGAAGCGCACCTCTCCACTTTTGACATAGGGCCAGGTGGTGAAGTGTCTTTACAGAAGAAGGGAGGGAAGCGCCTCAGTCATCAGCAATCTTGACACCTCATGATTACAGCGCGGTTGACGCTACTACTCACTCCCACATGAAGGCGCCGGTGGCCAATTCCTCTGTCTTTTGGTTGACGCCGTCACGGAGGTTTTTGAATGTGTCGTTCACCTTGAACGTGATGTTGTCTGGTCGGCCGTCTGCATCGACCCAGCCTCTGTAGAAAGAAGACCGGAAGAGGGTGAGGTCAGTAAGGCGGCAAAACATGGAAAGCGACTTGCGTGAATTCAGCCTGTACTCACTCCTGCATTGCCATAACAC
Source organism: Tilletia setariae (assembly GCA_023634365.1). Lineage (NCBI taxonomy): Eukaryota > Fungi > Basidiomycota > Exobasidiomycetes > Tilletiales > Tilletiaceae > Tilletia > Tilletia setariae. Next base: position 39,585 of record JAMJXE010000010.1, read on the forward strand.
TGGCCATGATCTGGGAGCCAGATCCGATGCGACTGATACCAATCGGAGCACCACGAAGGTCTGAGATCGATTGGTACTTGTCCGCTTTTGGATCAGTGCCCGTGATGACCGCCCTGTGAGACGGAAGAAGAAGAAGATGAAGATGGCATATTGACTTTTCATCTGCCGTTGTTGTGCATTCAATCGCGAGCATGCTGCTCACCAGTTGAGCGAGCTCCGGACATAGCTGCCTGCGAGGCTGTAGTCCTTGCGCCCCTTTGCAATACCTGTGATCAGGGCCTCGGTCAAGGCGACCGCGACATCGATCTTGCGTCCGCCCTCTTGTTCGGGCTGAAGCGAGGTCAGCATCTGGCCCGTCCCGCTAGGCTGCGCGACGAGGGTGATGTGCTTCCTGCCCCATTCTGTCTCGGCGAGCTGGAGCAGAGGTGCGGAAAAGTGCTCGGGCACGTAGCCGATCTTCATGGGAGTGAAGCTGGACATGATCGGATGATGGTGGATGGTGGCTAGCTGAGGGTGGGGGAAGGCTGGCAACATGTCGCTTTAGCCAGTGAATCAAAGACGAGAACGAAGTCGCTTTTACACTCTTCTTGTACTCGTGGTTGCTGATGAACAACGCATGATGACACCTTGTTACGCTGCCTCCCGCGGGTCGGCGCTGTTGCCCTCATCTCATTCAATCTCATCCTCAATTGAGGCCACGCTTGGACCGCTATTTCTTCAGCTTCACTCTGGCTCCTCATTCATCTCCAGGCTGGGCCTTGCTGTCGCTACCTCGCACACGCTATGTATTCATTTCCACTCCACTGACTTGGCATTGACCTTCAGTCAGTCAAGTCATTGGAACTGATCTGTCCCAGATGTCTTGGACCATGCTCATGGAGCGGAGCGAGAAACAAAAGGTGTCTTGACTTGACCAGCGAGAATCCCGGCAACTCTCTCAGCTCCCTCAGCCCCGGGGCACAGCAAGGACCTGCTTCCTCGGATTTCATGAGCTGCGACCGCATACCGGCAGCACACAGTTGAAAAAAGGTCCTCTAGACTCTGTACAGATGTGCCCAGTTCGACGTTTTGGGGGGTGTTACTGCTGAGGTTGAGGGCTTGAGGCCGAGCGTGAAGTCCCTCCCTTTGTCTCGTGGCAGCCAGGACGCAACACCGTCCGACTCATGGGAAGAGACTGCTCGCACTGATACGGTCCTTGGAGACAGTGAGTCGCATGGTGCTGGAGGCCGCTCTTCATTTCTCTCTGCATGAGCGGAGGCACTACGAGTGGCAATGTCGTCTATGGGGAGTGTCGTGAGCCCAAGCGTGGAAAGGATGACAGCCTGACCCGCGCGGCAGCCAAATCCGACAAACCCGCAGATTCGATGGGCTGAGCCCTGAACTAGCATCTGATCAGTCCCAACAATCTCAAGCGTGGGCTTCTGTCTCGCTCTCTCTCGCTCGCTCGGCTCAAAGTTGCTCTCTCAGTTCGTCTCTGACTCGACAGGAACTGCGTGGACTGACGGCGAGGAAAGGCTGTTTAGAATCACTTCCATTTCCAGATACCAACACCAGGCAGGGATACTCAGCATCGCATCATTGCACCAAAGGTGAGGACAGCCAAGGAGATTTCGGGATTGACGCGCTCAAGGAGGGCCGCCTCGCATGCGTGCGCGACTGGACTGACTGTCTTGATTCTGGCGCATATAAAGCGGACTGTCTCCACGTCGTCTTCATGCTCGCCCGTCCAGCATCAACTTCTCGCCTCTGCCTCTGTCTCAAGCGCCAGTCACCCACCGCTGGCACCTTTGCGAGACGTCACCATCTACCCAGAGCTGCTTCCAACAGACATTTCCGTAGCAGCACACCAGCACGCTTCAGCATGACTGACCTCAACAGGAATCAGGTTCACGAAATGGCCCGGGTTGGTTTCAATACGGCCACGGGCATGGGCCTGTATGACCGTGCCCGGCCCACCTTCCCATCCGAGTCGATGCAGTCCGTCATCGAGAGCGCAGTTGCAGCTTCCAAAGGCGAGCCTATCAAGGTGGCCGAGTTCGGCGCAGGCACCGGTCTTTCGACCCGGTCCTTCCTCAACACAATCGTCGAAGTGAACCAAGGTGCGCTGGCACAAGGCAGCGGGAAGAAGATCCAGGTCAGCACCCTGTCCATTTTCGAACCCAGTCCGGGCATGCGGACCAGCTTCCAAGAAGGACTGGACACCGCCCTTCCCTCGTATCTGAATGCCGGCATCTTCCAGCACGGAGCCAAATCAGTCAAAGTGTCGGAAGGTACTTTTGAGGAGTTCCCACTGCCTGCGGGAGCAGAAGGAACATACGACGTCATCCTCATCGCTCAGGCGTGGCACTGGGCACAAGATCATGAACTCGCTCTTTCCAACTTTGCACGCGCGCTCAAGCCGACAGGGGTGCTCGCCCTCGTCTGGAACCTAGAAGATCGCGACGCGGGTGAGTCAGCAGCAGGAGAAACGTCTGTAGAGCATGCATCCATCGTTGGCTGAGAAAAAAAAATTAATTATTCCCACATCCGCCACAGCCCCCTGGGTCGCCCGTCTGCGCGACGCGTACGAAGCACACGAGAAGGGCACTCCACAATACCGCCTCGGCCTCTGGAAGGACATGTACAAGACCGAAGCATACAACACGTTCTTCAAAGCCCTGCCTCAACAAGACCACTACCGCATCTTGCCGACCACAAAAGAAGACGCCTGGAACCGCGTCCTGAGCAAAAGCTACATCTCGGTCCTTGGGGAGAGCGATCGGGCGGCGTTGCGCGCGGAGTGGGACAACATCATCGAGAATGGTGACAGCAATGGTCGAAAGTGGATTGACGAGAGCAAAGGCATCTTTGAGTACGTGAGTATCTTTTGTGATTAACGTAGAGCTCTTTTCCTCCATTCGTATCTGATCATTCGCTCGGCTGATCCCGGCGTCTGCCCTTGCTACAGCCCTACGTCACAAGTGAGCATCGAAACAGCGTCGTGCTCTAGGTATTGTGCTGCTTGCTAATCAAACTTTCAATCTCCACAGACCTTCTCAAGTTTGAGCGTACATCAGCAGCTTGAGAGAGAAATGCACACCGCGACATGTCTCCAGAAGAAGTTCCTTTCAAGATGAGGGTTCACAGATCGCGGTGAGAAGAACGAGAAGATGACATTGCGAGGTTTCGTCAGCAGGGTTCGTGAGGATGGGATTTCGTGATGTTGTGCGGTTGTAGATGAGATGCTCGGTGCTTTCTGGTGAGATTTGGTCGTAAACCAGTTATGGTGTGTAAGGCTCTCTCCTGCGTCGGTGTACCTTAAGTGCAGTCTAGGCCCTTCAGCGCCTCGCTGGCCGACCGCCTTTTTTCATAATTCGGCGATTGTATGCTACAGGGATACGCAAGGTCAACGCCCAGCATAAGAACGACAGCTGTGTGCAAAAGGGCAGAAGAGAGAGACAGAGTGTGTGTATGTGTGTCAGTAGATCAAGCTCCCTCGTCTTGATGTGCGCACAGAAAGCAAAGGGGGGTTCCAAGGGGCCGGATAAGAGACTTACCGAGCCCATCACCAGCCACACCAGATTTCCGCCCAAGATGTTCTTGTGAGAGATCGAAAACGCAAAGAGCGAGGTGGACACCAAGGGCCCGAAAGCGCGGGACAGACTGGCCAACGTCTGACTTAACCCATTCAACGTGCCCAGTGCACCTGGATGTGGGGCCGAGTTGATGACCAAGAGCGTGGCTGATGCTGCAGCTGTGTTGGAGACCGTCTTGCAGGGAAGGACGAGGATGAGGACAAGCCAGGTCCATGACTTGCCTCCTGTGCGCGCGGCGAGGTTGGCGAGCGGGAAGAGCAGGTAGACGCACGGCAAGAGGAGGAGTACTCTTTGAATCACGTTGCGAGGACCACCCAGCTTGCGCTCCATCGGCGGGAAGAGGAAAAGTTGGACGAGAATGGTGAAAACGCCTTTTTCAATTTTTTTGGGGGGGGGGGGGGGGGAAGATCAGTGAGAGGTGGATCATTCTGGACAAAGATGAGGAGAAGCAAGGCGTGATGTGCTCACCATTGATCGCCAACAGATTCCCAATGTCCGCCTTGTTGAATCCTGCACCTCCCAGCTTCGGCGGCTCGTCTATGAAAGATTGTTCGACTTTGTCAGTGGGACAGATTTCGGGCTAGAGTAGAGGCCACGTTGGCGAACTCACAGCACCAAAGGGGTAGCAAAGCTATGTAGGAGATGTTGAGATAGTTCAACAGCATCTGACTGCTCAATACGCGGAACCTGTCCCTTGTCAGCAATGAAAGCATCGTAGGCTTGGGTGGTTCCGGCTCTACATTCTCCGCCTCTGCCGCGGGCCCAGCCACTGATCCGCCCGTGTTCGCGCTGTTCTCGATCGAGCCATAAGTGTGTATCGACCTGCGCGAGGATTCTCTACGGATCGCGCGTGCTTCGTGCAAATCGCCTTCGGAGAGACGATGGGCCAAGGGAGGCGTTTTGAGCCCAGCTTCAGGTTCGGCTGGCGCTGGCTGAGCAGGAGCATGTTTCGCGGCGGTCGCTGCCTCGCGTGCTTGTTTGGCCGCCACCTTTGACGAAAGAGTTTCCTGCAAGAAGAAGAAGCCGAAAATAGCTGCCAGTAGGTTGAGAGATCCAGCCGCGGCACCTGCCATGCACATGGAACGCGCGTTAATCTGATGTACGTCGCGAACAGAACTCTCAAGTCTGTGGAAGAGAAGGACACGTCGGAGACTCACACGGGAGAAAGTACGGGTTGTCGCGCCAGAAGGGCGTGTCGAAGACAGAGGGGAAAGTTTCCGCGGGATCAGAAAGCCAGGCGCCCATGACAGGCCCAAAGATGCTGCCTGCAGGTACCAAGGACGCGTTCGGTCAGTCACGAAAGAACAGGCAAACGGTGCGCATGATTCTGCAGAGGAGGATGCGCTCACCAACTGCATAGCAGAGCGGGATTAAGGAGAACGCGCGTGCTTGATTCTGCAGCACGCAATCAGCAACGCGCCAGCTAGATCAGGACCTGGACAAAGGCATTGAATTCCCCCCCCCCCGATCCATCTCACGTACCGATTCGTCTGTCAGCTCAGCCAACGTAGACTTTAGCACTCCGATGTTTCCATTCAGCGCTCCAGCGATGCACCTGCGTAATGCAAAAAGGAGTGGGAGGAAGATCAATCAAGCAGCTGAACTACCGTCGGGATGCCTTTTCTACGGAACCCACCTGGCCACGACCATGCCTCCGAGCGAGCGCGAGAGACCAAAGGCTGAGATGGAGATGGCTGTGCCTGTGAGGCCGGTGATCAAGACGGGTTTGCGTCCTACTTTGTCGGACAGGCGGCCCCATTGGAAGATGGTGAGGAACTGGACAAAGGCGAAACACGACTCTACGATGCCTGCGTAGTATCCGAGCTTCTCCTTGGGCACGTCTGGGAGGACCCTGTGTAGCTGATTGTTGATGAAGGGGAACAAGACGGTGTATGAGACAGCTGTGTTTGGGAGAGACGGGACGGAGTGGTTCAGCTGCGATTGGTGGATCTGGGCCGGTGAGCTCCCCACTCACGCTCTGTCAGTCTCATGAGACAGATGACAGCGAGCTGTACGACGGGCAGTGGGGTGGCCTGTGCTGGTCTTTGGGGTTGTTCTACCTGTGTCTCAGCATCTTGGGTGGTTGAGCTGGGCTCTGCGGGGAGCAGTCTGGTGTGCTCATCCTGATCATCTCGATGCTGGGTCCGGCTCTGTCCTGCTCTGCCAGTCGACATTTGGTTCTGTGCGCTGTGGATGGTGGTGGACCGCTGTCAGGATTCCCCTCCCTCCCTCCACGCTCCGCCATGCTGCTTCTTCCTGCCTGCCTGCCTGGCTGACTTGACTCCGCCGCCGCCGGTCCGCCTCGCCCACCGAAGTGTTGCTCTCGCTGATGCCGAAGGAATTTCAAATGACGTGCTCGACGCGTCCGGTTGAATGCCGGCGGCGCACTTTTGGGAATCGAGCCATGGGAAAAAGAGCTGTTGCCATAGTCAGCCAGGTCCTTGTCCTCTCCACCCGGGAACGATGGCCACCTTCTTGCGTACATACGTCTGGTCTGCCTGGCATCACTGACATCCTGCCTACCTCTGACCTGCGTGCACTGCTGACATGTTCTCTTCTTGGTGTGATCTGTTTGGGATCCACAGCTGAGCTGCCATCTGATCAGAGCCGGCCAACGTGACGACTCGAAACTGACATCTCCAGCCCCTCCTCAAGAGTCCACTGCGAACCTGTCTCAACGTTGAATGAATGCAATGCACGTCGAAAAGCGAGAGGCCCACTCAAAGCCAGCGTCGTCCCAGTCGATCGTTTGCGCTGTCGGCGCTTCAGGTGCTTTCGAGTAAGGGCTCATTCGCGTCCGAGGTTCCCATACCTGGTGGACTCAACAGATGAATGTCATTCCACCCGCGATGCATACAAAATGAGCACCCGGGTGCCTTCTCGAAAAAGGCTAACTGACTGCTGTCGGTTGCCCCTCGACAAGGTCCTTCTCGAAATTCGAGTGACGAGCCGCGTACAGGACAGCCCGTCCTGCCGCGGACCACGAAGCCCGGCTCTAGATCCCGTCCTCTCAACATCCACGAAACAGATCCTCTCAGTCTATCATCTCTCTTTCAACCTCGATTGTGGACACATTTTCAATCGACACACACAATCCCACGCACGCATCTGCATCAGTCAAGCCAGTTGGTTCCGGCGCCAGCATGTCTTCTGCCTTCGACGGGGCTGCCTTCATCAACAAAGAACATCCGGCTGATTCTGCCTTGATCAACGACAACGTAAACCCTTCTGACCTCAGCAGCTCCTACGCTAAAGGAACAAACAAACGAGCGAGCCGAAAGCCCTTCAAGGCGGCTCCGGCACCTTATGCGCCCTCGAAGATTCATTCGCGGCTGCAAGAGCAGCGAAGCAAGCTAGTCGAAGAGATCGAGACTCCTCACGAGGAATTCGCCGACGAGATAGACGAGCACCGCGACACGGTCAAATTCGAACTGGCCGAACTCGATGAGGCCTGGGACGGGTATGCGGCCCGATCCAAGCAAGACTTCATGCGTAGCATTCAGCTCTACATCGACGCGGAGCTGCCCAAAAAGCTTTATTCTCCAGAAACCATCGGTCCGCACGAGATCAAGTGGATGAGGTCCCAGCTCCAGGCACGCATTGGGTTCGAGTTCGACTACGCAATGAGCCAGTTCAAACATGACTTCATGGACCGCAAAAGGGAAACGGATCAGATCTTGACCGATTCCGTCTTTAGAATGGCCAGGATCTGCAAGGAACCGTTTAGGGAGGTGAAGAACGCGGCCGTCAAGCTGGTCAAGACCGCCAGCCGCATCCCCAAGTAGCTGCCAACGACAGGGCCGAACCCAGCTGTCAAAATGAACCCTAGCAATCGGTTCCACCTCGGCCGCTTCTCTGAGCCGTTGTTCTCATCAGCTCCCACCCGTATCCTTTTCAACAAAGGACTCGACTCCTCCATCAACAACAGAATTCCTGAATGGCGTGCGCAGAACCGCGTCGGGCTGTGACTCCGATGCGCTGTTGCAATGATACAATCTTGTTTCCTACGAGTAATAAGGTCTGCAAAAGTTGTGAAGGACAGTGAGAAGAGGGGGCGTCTGGGAAGAAAAAGAGGTAGGTAGAGTGCATTTCGGAGCAGAATGCGTTCATGCTCGCCCGTCAGAAGACCAGCGCGTACACCCGCGAGGGCAAGTGCCATCCGCTCGAGTGGGTGACTCAGGATTTGCCGGGAGGGGCATGCCTACTCCTCCTCCTCCTCCTCCTCCTCATCATCATCGTCGTCAGTCCGCCTCTTGAACTTGATCCCTCCTCCGCTCGCCGGCCCGCCCGACTCAGCTCGATCATCTCCAGCCTCCGACAGAACCGGCACCGCCGCCTGTCCGATTCGTATCCTTTTGGCCTGTGGCTCCGCACCAGGCGCCGGCCCGCCGTGTTCTCCTCCTCCTCCTCCCTCGCCGCTGCTGCCGGAACCGGAAGCAGTAGCAGCTTTCCGCTTCGCCTCCTTCTTCTTGTCACGTCTCGCCTTGTTCTTGTTCGTCTTGGCGTCAGACGCTGCTGCTGCCGCCTGCTGAGCTTCAGAGAATTGAGCCCGTTCTTGTTGCTGTGAGGTGCGGGGGGTGGAAAGGGAGGGGGGGAGAAGAGAAGAAGAAAAGGGAGAGAGAGAAGAGGAGGACGCAGAATGTCAGCTGCTGTTTTGTGCAAATTACGCCCGTGGTCGGTTCAGCGATCATAGTCTGGCCCAGAAGCTCTCTCTCTCTCACCTTGGCCTCTTTGTCCTCCATGAGCTTGATACGTTCGTATTCTCGCCTCCGGGCATGCTTGTACACGTGAAATTCTCCACTACCCGCGCCCGCGCTCGAGCCCGACACGTTTTTCATCGTCTCCCTTGGCGCTCGCAGCTCTTTCTCCTTGGCCGCGGCGGGGATATGAACTGGCTTGGCTGGGTTGGACATGAGCTTGGCTAGATGGGCTGCATGTTGGGAGGCGGGCGAGAGGGCTCGTCTGGATCGCGGTAAAGAGGATCGGTCCTGTTCATCTGAGTAGGATGTCAGCGCGGTTGCCGGGATTGAGGATGAGCTGCCCTGCGCTGCCATCGTATGTACTCTCAGTGTCGTGAGCAGTGTTGCTTGCTGAGTTGGAATGACGTGGATGTATGAAAGGTGATGATGGTGTAGTGGAAGTCGATGAGTTGGAATTTTTGGGAACATCTCCAACCTTCCAGCCCAGCTCCTCCTTTTCCTCTACCTTCACCTACACGCAGTACATAGGAAGGACTTCTCAGGAATGGTGCGTGCTGCTTGAACCTGCTCGTATAGAGCTGGCATAAGGGCCTGACCTCAATCTGTGCTACGTCTTCAACAGTCGTCCCGCCAGGTTCGTCAGAAGAACGAGCGCTTCGCTCAGGCCGTCCGAGAGGGCAAGCAGGCCGTCAAGCCCGCCTATGCAGAACGCAACCCTCCCAAACCAGCAGTACACCCTGCTATCCTCGGCGTGATTGTATTCGTGGTGATCGGGGGTGGTGAGTCAAGCTCTGCCTGAGCCCAGCTATTGCGGGACCTTTGACGCTGAAGTGCTGTCCGCCTGGTCTTCTCAGTATTCTTCGAACTTCTCAAGTTCTTCATCTAAAGCCTCGCGCGGGAGCTTCTGCGCAAAGCGTTCCTCGCACTCGGCCCATGCGCAAGTGCATGCATGGTGATCTGGATCTTTCATCATCCCCAGTTGGTTACCCGTTGGGTCCATACATCCGCCACATTCAAGCGATGCTTCCCAAGCTTGACCTGCCATGTCTCCACGTTTCCGTCAGTCCCGGCCCGCCATGCACCAAATGAGCTACTTGAGCTTTGTATCAGTATATGCAGTTGTCAAGTTCTCATGCTGAGTGAGACTTTCGAGATCCAGACCTTCTGGCTATGGATGACGTGGAAGAAGTGAATTCCTCAGGAAAGATGCTGAAGCTGAATTGTGGACATGCGGCATTGCAGGACTGGACATGATGCTGGGGAAGAAAGCCGGCCGATGACGGGGAAAAAAGCCTGATCAAAGGGGAAGAGAAGATGATTGGATGAAGTGGAACAATGTGAGCTGCTTTGGAAGAACAGCCCAAAACCTCAAAGGGCGATTGCGCTGCTCGAATCTCGAGATGGCCTCATTTCTGGGATCCCTGTCCTGTCCCGGAGCTCAAATTGAGGACTGACGGAAATTATCCTCCTTTCACCATGGACGGGCGATGCGAGTTCGGGAAACAGGTGGGCGCGGCATCACCAGAAATGAACGGTAAGTGAGTGCGTCTGCGGCGTTGAGCGGAGCTTGCCGCTCCTTCACAGTCCGAGCTGCTGTCGAACTTGGTTCCGGATTGTACGCTCATACGCCGCCGGGTCATCGCGAAATAGTTTCTGTATGCATATGACCGCTCACGTCAGCTGGCGGGCCTGCTCTCGATCGAGACTTTCAACACTTACGCATGCGTCAATGTTGGCTCCGCTCTCCACATTTGGCTCTGCGAGCATGGACAGTACGGAGAGGAGTACTTTCTCCACCTGAGCAGCATCGCCGGACACGAAGGGAATGGAAAATAAGAAGATCAGCATTCTGCTAAGCAAGAGCGTGTGGGCCTCAAGCACTCACAGACTGGACGGGGGACCATCTTTCTGATGCGGACTCGTACACTGTTCCCAGACGAGGATCACGGTGAAGTCAATACTGGACTTGCGCGTAGGACTGGAAACAATGCAAATGATCGCGCAAGGACCAGGACACTCACTGTTTGGGTCGTCTCCGGCGGCGTGTAGAATGCTGATGCAGACCAAGCCGTCAGGGTACACTGATTCGAAATCATCAGCAGAATGTCAAAAGGCTCAGCACGTCCTCCTACACAGCCAGCTCCGGTGTTTGGGTGGGTAAAGAGCTCACCGTTGGGATGGAAGAGGGGGGGATCGAATCGCATGACCGGTGGTTCGAGAGGATATGTCGAAGCTGCAATGAAGCACAAGAGGCGAGGGCATCAGTCGCGTGGCCTCTGGGCAGAACGGGTAGCCTGGCGTGCCCGCACTCACGGAATGTAAGCTTTGCGCTGAAGACTCCACCCTCAAAGGGTGTATCTTCAGGTCCGGCGAGGAGTGCTTCCCACTCGAGATAGTTGTCTTCCGAGATGGGCCCCACGGCAGGGAAGAGGCCGTCTGGGTCGGAGGAGAGCTGCTTGTATTCGATGGCGAGTCTCTTGACTGCGGCCGAGTACGAGGTGCGTGAGTTCATGGCTGTATGTCTGCTGGTCTATGCTCAGATGACGACGATGATGGTGGGCGGGAGGAAGAGAAGGATGTTTTGATGCTTCCAACTGAGTTAAAGGTGGGAGAGCAGTTGGGAACGGGGAATGGTCTCCTCGTACAGACCAACACACACACACAACACCAGCTTAGGTAAGCACAACCACGCGACGCGTCGGCCTCTTTCTCTAGATCTCTCTTCTTGGTCAGACCGACAGCGAGGCAGACGTTGGAGGAAACACGGCATGATCGTGCACATTGAACAGCATCTGCTTTTTGGCGGTGAACACTTCAAGAGACCAGGTGCCAAAAGCTGCGAGGGTCATGGAGAGGAACTGAGAAGGGGAGAGAGAGGAGGTAGAGGGAAGGAAAGGGAAAGGGGGAAAAGGGGAAGGAAACGAGACAGGGGAGAGTAGTAGGAAGGAAGGATCAGACCTTCTGCCCAAGTGCTTGCGCTTGGAACTGCGCCCGACCACGACCCCGACCTCGGCCTCGTCCACCCCCACCGCCTCTCCTGCCCTCCCGTCTCGCGCCGTCTCTGCCCTCACCACCCTTCTCCCGATCGCCTGCGCCGGCCGTCTTGCCGTCTCTTCCGCCCCCGGCGCCTCCTTTGCCATCGCCGGGCTCACCCAACTTCGAATCCAACAGTCGCTCATTTTGTTCGAGCAGACTGCCCGCACGCTCAGCCAGCGTCTGAGCCAATTGCTGCACCTTGCTCAACTGCTCCCTTTGCAGAACCACGACGCCGCTTCCCGAAGAGCCGGCATCGTCGATGCTCGCTCCCCCGCCGAGCTCGTCCGCCCAGATCATTCGGCTCACAATTGCCCGGACACTCTTCTCTGGCAGGTCAAAAGTCTCGGCAAGATGGGCGAGTTGAACAGTGTCATAGTACGCTGCGTAAGAGAAGAGATATGTCCGCAGACCTTCCTCCTGGATCCGTCTCGCGAGCAAGGGCCGGACCTTCTCGTCCCAGCTGGCATCACCGCCGGGGAGCAGCTTCCAGATCTTGATGTCCTCGATGAGCTGGGTGCACTCGCGCCATTCGCCGTTTTGGAGAGCTTTCGAGGCTTGCATGATGTGATCTCGCGTGTTCTCCGGGGGGCCGGAGAACACTTGCCGGTCAGTGTAGTCGAGCATTCGTCGGAATGGTCTTGAGATCACCTTCTTCCTCAGTTCGGGGTCGCTACCTGCGAAAGCCATGTTGGGCACCTCCAGCAACATCGAGCATACAAGGTAAACACACTCGAGCAGCTCGAGGTTGATGTGCAGGTGGAACGGGAGCTGGCGTTGTCGGTCAAGCTTCTCTTGCTCAGGTGTGATTGTCGAGTACGCATTCGGCCGTTGCACGCCTTGGGCCAGGAGCTCCTTCACCTTGCCCGTTGCAAAAATGTCCAAGAGCCCTGCCTGAGCCTCCTTGATTAAGCCATTGCGGAATGCACACATGCCCAACTGCACGACCACGCGGTTGTATAGGATTTGCGTGGACGCATCCGCAAGACTGATCGAGTCTTGTAGATGCGACATCAACAGCATGTCTCGTGCAATGTGGTAGTCGGCGTGCAGGGCGTGGTGGTAGATATGGCACAGCATCGCTCGCGTTCGCAGACGTTCGGCTGACGGCGCTGGTGTTCGGTAAAGGAAGATGCACAAGGATCGGATCAGAGCGGTAGGACCCTCCTTGTCGTCGGCAATCTGGGCAGCCGAGGGTGTGATCTTGGAGACAACTTCAGGGGCAGCGTCATTTGTGGCCTCTCCCTCCTCGTTGGAGCTCAAAATGGTTGCAGTAGCTGCTTCCAAGGCTTGAACGATGACGTCTTGCTTCGCATATATGTGCTCCAGGCGGCGCATGATTACCCGCGCCAGCACATCCACATGGTCCACTGCCTCAAAGTACACCTGGGACCGCACAATGGTCGCATACAGCCTTTTCTCGTCAGCCAAACGCTCGACGTACTCAGGTGTGTGAGGGTCAATGTGCTGGAGCGACTTGGTGAACTCGTCGTCCAGTCGGTCCACGAAGGAGATGATAGAGCCTCGGACATTCACCACGGATCCTTCGCCGTTCTCGCCGGGCAGACGGTCGACATTCTCGTCGTAATCTTCCACCTCCTCTTTGACGATGTACTCCCGGTTTTCTGCCAACACCTGGATGAGCTGATCCGTCTCATTTCTGGCGGCGGCCCACTGGTCCAGAGGCAGGTAGGAGTTTACGCTGGCATTGTAGTCGAATCGGGCAGCAATCAAAGAAAGCAGGACTCGGATCTTCTGGTAGGGTGTTTGAGCGACGCCGAGGATGCGTGTCAAAATGTGAGTCTGCTCCGCTCGGTCGGTAGACTTGCGACCGCGAGCTTCCATGACGGCATTGAGCGAGTTGAAGATGGCCTCGGTCGAGATTTGAACGGTGCGCCCGCCGCGTCCCACTGTTTGGAAGTCGTCGTCTTCTTCTTCGCCCTCTGCTCCAGCAGCAGCGGCAGCGGCTGCAGCACGAACTCGTTGCAGGCGGGATGCGGGAGCTGCAGACTCGGCGGCGGCGGCAGCAGCCTGTTGGGCTGCAATCGCATTCGCTTCATAGTTGTCAGGGTCCTGCGGAGTCGCAGTCAAGCAAATGGCAGGTGCAGCCTGTCAGTCATAAGACAGGCTCAGGACTGGCAGGATCAGATTGCTTACTGCTTTGTAGGCATTGACCTGCTCCTCATTGTCTCGGATCGCCTTCTTGATCTTCTGCTTCATACCGTTGAGTGCCTTGGCATTGGGCTGCTCCATCTTCTTTTTGGCCTCCTTTTGCTTGGCGACCGTCTCATTGTGTGCATCTTCGAGCTCGGCCAGTGCTCGGTAGACAGAGGGTGGAATGCTTTCGTTCAGTGTCTTTTGGCGGTCGAGCAGACGGAAAAGCGCGTCGAAATCTGTAAGCAAAGAAGCCAACTTGTCAGCCATGCCGAGCACCTTGCACGTGTATACCTGTGCGCAGCTGCATGACTCACTCTTTGAGATGGCAATCCAGTCGTTGATACGCTCAGCGTTCTCCATTGTCTTGATGGTTGCTTCCACCTCATCAAGGCGCTTGTCCTTTGCGGATCGAATGACCGTCTTGATCGCGTCATCATCAGAATCTTCATCCGACTCGGCACCGCGCATGAAGCGGGACATGGGCTGACGCTTGTCTCCTGCTTCGTCGTCATCTGAATCCTCATCGCTGTCTTCATCGGAGTCTTCGTCAGAGTCGTCGTCGTCTCCACCCTTCTTGAGGAAGGCAGACTTCTTCTTGGGGGCGGCTTCCTCGCCGGAGGAGAGTTCGGAGAGCTCCTCCTCCTCAGAGGACTCGGACTCGGAGTCTGATGCAGCGCGGAAGAAGCGAGAGCTCATTTTTGCTTGCTGTTGTCGCGATAGATGGACTGTGCCTGCGTCAAGAACTGCTTCCCTGCTCTACCTTGAAGGTTTTTGCAGGCCGTCGGAGAAGAAGTCGATTCTTCGCGGTCGAACTCTCGGCCGAATCAAATCACCCACGTGATCAATTCCATCACCTTGGTTCTGAAGCGACTCAAATGGCTTCTTTGGCCAGGATGAGGAGGAATATAGGGAGCGCTCTCAAATCAGAGGCAGCGATGTCAGAAGCTCAGGTGAAGACACGGAGATGAACAAGGGAGAACAACAGAGATGGGGAAGAAATCGAGTTGGGGATGAAAACGACCATGAAAAGAAAACGGGGGAGAGAATGAGGTAAAGAGGAGGAAGCGAAATCTGCAGAACACGATTCGAATGGACGGATATCTGGTTTCGAACAAAGAAAGTCGCGGGCTTGTCTCTGGTCTACAGCGTGTCGCGGTAGCTAGTACTAGATGGGAAGAATCTTGGACAGCGGTAGAGAGATCCTCAGTTTCGGATCTTGATGCCCTTGTCCTGCACACTTCCAACTCGTCCCGCCCGGCCTGTTCGGTCAGGGTGGTCCAGGCCAATCGTGTCCTCAGGAAGGAACTTGTGGTCGTAGCTGTGTGAAGCCGAGGAGCACCTTGTCAGGTTCACGGTCGACTGCACTCTTGAAAGGCAATCAACAACTCACATCACATCTTCATCCTCAATGTATGATGGTTGCTTGTAAGTGCTCGATTGAACCAATGCAAATCGGAACTTGGCAAAGTCCTTGTCTGGCACCGCAATCCGAGCCTGTATTCTCTTCTTCGTGTCTGCGAACTTCTCCCCCTAGAGCACGCGATGGGAAATATTCAGCATCAAACTCGATCGTCAGTCAGGGAGGAGCGGTCTCCGGCACTCACCCGCTTGATGACAAACTTGAAAGGAACCCCGTGCGTCCGGTGCGCCTCTTTCGAGAAGTGGAACACACTTATGATTTTGTCTTCTTCACTTGCCTCCAGCTCGTCCCGGCTGACTTCCTCTCCGAACAGCTCGGTAGCTTCATTGATGTTGCCTATCATCTCGGCAGACCCAAACTCGCGCTGCTGCTTGCCGTGCGCAACAACTTCAAAGATCCGCACTTTCTTAGAGCCCTCCGCACTCAGTGTAACCAGCTTGGATAGTTGGTCGATCACTTCATTAACCGTGCTTGTCTTAGGGAGAAGGAATGTGTGCGCAGTGGCCTGTAGGAGGAGGATGCGGGAATCAGTATTCGCAAGCATCTTAAAAGCTGAACACGATACACCCACCTCCTCCTTGTTGTGCGCGCCGGTCCAATACACCTTCAGGGTCCGCTTCGTCTCCAGCTCTATTATGCTGACATCCAACAGCTCATAGTACAGCAGACTCGCCTGGCCTTGCACATAGCTGGGCGACACTATGTCGCTAACAGTCTGGTTTGCAGTTCGCTTGAGGACCGTCTTTGGCGTACCTCCTGGTCCATTTGCTGTTGTGAATCTCAGCTTGAAAGGGTCGTGCTTGAGGCGTTCACCAGCCTTGGCAGCCATCTATTGATCGTCCGAGGAGTGGCGTGTTTGGTCAGCTGCCAGAAGTTCGGGCTTAAGCGATGCGTAATGGCACTGACCATATCATAAGTCATCTTCTTGCTGAGGGTGACCTCGAACTCCGTTCGGGGTTCCACGTCGTCGAATCTAGGTTTGAACAAGACCTTGATCTGGTTCTGCAGGAAGTCGTAGAACATGATCGGGTTCGAGTAGAGAGATTGCAGCTCGTAGTCGTGTGCACTAGGGGAAGAAAACGCGTCATGTCAGCAGGCAGCGAAACGACAGGAAGCCGTAAGATAAGACACTCACTCCTTCTCAGGGATGTCCATCTGGAAGCAGATAATATCACCGTCTTGTATCTCACTCTGCACAAACGTAGCCTTCGGCTTCATTTGCTCAATCATGCCTGGCTTGATCTCTTCATACAGCTTGACCTGCGTTGTAGGGGGCCACCGCATAATCTCATTGATCGTGCCCACCAGGTCGCCCACCTTCATGTTGCGATGCACGTAGTGCCGCCCAATTCCTAATAGCGTCTGGCGGGATATGTCGAAGTGCTTAAGGAAAATCATCATCTGATTAGCTGGTTGGGCTGGTGGTTGTTGAGCTGCGGGGGCTGCAACGGCCGCTGCGCCGTTTGTGCCCACTGGCTCGGTTCCGGGTGCTGAGGGCGGTGGTGGTGGTGTGACACCCGGTTGAAGCACCTCCAAGAATAATCTCAGATCGTTCTGTCGACTCGCCATCCGATCCCGGACCACTTCCAGTGTCAGGTTGGGGTCGTTTTCGGGCACGACAGTATCTGGTCTGACCGTCTTGTTCTGGCGGTTGACAAGCACCCACAGCCGCATTTGGTCCTCAGGGAGTTGGAATTGTTGCGACAGATCGGCCTTGAAGCTCAGGAAGGTGTCAGATTTGTGTACGCGGAAGCTGGGCAGGTCGGTGGGCGCCAGCGTCCGGTCCTCGAATGTGGCCAGATCGAAGCCCTGGTGCTTCCGGAAGGTCTCCTCAGTTATGACCTTGGCAGTGAGGAACAGGTGTTGCTCCTCTTTCTCCCTCCTGCGAGCCTCGAGTTGTTGTCGCTCGTCCTCCAGCCGCTTGGCCAAGTGAGCAGGGGTATCGTCAGGTCCAAATGGCTTGAGCACTTCCGACATTGTCGCCTCGCGCACGTAGACCAACATGTACGCATTTGTAAAGCGCTTCATGGTGCGAACCGGCGCGCGCGCGTTCAATTGTTGCTGCTGTTGTGGGTTCAGGTTTGCATTGGGCTGGATTTGGCCCCCGTTCGCTGTCAGTGTCATCTCCCCTCCATAGTTGTCCTCCAAAACCTCCCGAATGGTGACAGGTGTCACCCGGTCGTCGTCAAACTTGAACCACTTGCCGTCCCGCTCTGGCTTGAGCAGCGCAAAGTAGTGACCGCCGTGCAAGTCACCAGAGTGCACAAGGACACCATGTAATTTGTACACCCATGACTGAGTGTCTTTGTCTGGGGTGGCTGAGTCGAGGTAGTCGGCAAGGTCAATCTCGAGTGGAAACTCGTGTCGGTCGTTGATCTTCACCATGGCGTCCTTCTCGATGTCGTATTCGAATCGCTTGAGTTGCAGATGCAGCACAGGAGGGAACTTCTGGAAGATCACACCCTTCTTGGCATCTTGGAGACCAAAGCCTTCGGCGTGGTACTTGTTGTCGCCCTCGAGCATTTCGGTCTGGATGTAATCGCGGAAGGAGGCCTCAAGGTTGGGCATACCCTTGACGTTGAGTTGGATGTCATAAAAGTCCTCTTCACGGGAAGACTCGTAGTCGACATTGACACACTTGAGATAGCTCTTCATTCGACCGACAAACAAACGGGAGATGGCACCGTCGGCCGCGGTTCCCTTCATCTTGGACTCGAGCTTCTCCTGGAGCACGCGGTTGAATTCTTGAACATCGTGCTGAAGGAAGGAGTCCAAACTCTTCCAGCCGAAGGACTTTGTGAGCTCATTTGTTCCGACTGGTTGGTCAGAGGTTTGGAGCATGTAGAAAACCCGCTGGAGGGCTAATGGTACGCTTTCCGAAGGGGTGTCCGATTCTGTGGGGATTTGGTACACAGCCTACAACAATGCATAAGTCAAAAGTCAGCATGGGCTATTTGAAGCTTGAATGTGTAAAAAGACTGACCCTTCGGAAATAGTGCGTGCAGAAGAGAGATTGAAGCAAAGAATTCATGTAGCAAGTCGCACCCTGGTTCTTGAGTCCAACGTAACCCGTCTCCTTCTTGGAGTCGTAGTTGATAAAGTTGTGCCACAGCACACCAGTCGGATCTTTCAGAACTCGCACATACGCTGAGATACGTGCTCGATCATCCTCGATGACTGGACGAGGTCTCCCATCCGCCGGCAACTTGAGCTTGCGCAACTCGTTAAATCTGGTGAAACCCCAGTCCATCTCCTCCGCAGTGAAGCGGTGGTGTGCCTCTGTCGACGTGAAAAGCCAGTGGGTCAGAGTTGCGTACAAGCAGCGCATAGGAGGACGATCAACGGCCAGGACTCACGACTTGAGCAGTAAACAGATGGGTCGTCGGGGTGTGAGATGACGAGTGCGAACTGAGCGCATACATGCCATCCTTCCGGTTGACCTTTGGAGTCAGCGTAGTCAAGATAGACAGAGACCATGTCGTTTGGTTGTCCATTTGAGTTACCGAAGGGAAAGAGAAGGATGCGCCTATGAAGAGGTGGAGGGACGTGTTGGCAACGCCGTTGACGCGCATACGGGGAAGTCTTGACAACTCACCATCTGTGACCGCCCGCCTCAAATTCTGGTCCTGTGATTCTCTTGTCCAGGGCTTTCCACGATGGGATGTCCCAGTGGCATACTTGGAAGTCTTCCTCTTCTTGCCCCAGATCTGCCAAGTTTTTCTCTGCAAATGCTTGTGCTATGTTGCGATCGGGAATGGTGAGGAGTGTGAGTGGATGCAGAGAAAGGAGGGATGACATGCTCGATATTGACTCACGATCGAGAACTGAGACTGCTTCGTCGACTTCCATGGGACTCAGAGGCTTTTCGATGGTGGCTGGGTCTGCCACGATATCCAAGGGAGGGTCCATTTTTGTCGATCACCCACGCAGGCGAAGGGGGACGATGGCAAAAGACAGCGGACTGTTGTTCTGTGGTAGAGCTGACGCGGGGTACGCTCTGTGAGATTGAGGTGAGTGTCGCGTGTTCGTTGGCGTTGCCGATGGGAAGCTTGCTGTTGGTATGCTCGCTTCCTCTCTGTGCTGTGCTGTGCTTGGAGCCGTGCTGGACTGAGCCACAAGATCTCCCCTCTTCCGCTGTAGTCGGCTGAAAGCAGAGGTAGGGGCAGATGGCGGTGGTGGTGTTGGCGATGCTGATGCTGCGATACCAGCGTTCCCGTGCGCGCGCAAGAGTAGCTGAGAGCGATCCGAACAGCCACTGGAGAGGTTGCGATGCAAGCAATGAACGGTAGTGACGAGAGGGAAGCCACGCGCGCACGTACACTTCAACTCGAACGCAAATCATGGCTTGCTTGTCGATGCGACAAGCGCAAGACAGTCACGTGGCACAGGGTGAGGGACAGTCTCGTATCTCCGGGCTGCACGGTCTTATCTCCGATCTTATCAATCCTCCAACACAGCCATCACCAACAACGCTGACGAAGCTGGCAGCATCTCGACTTCGTCCAACAACACCCATCATGAACGGCAACAGCTTGATCAACAGGCTCACTCGCCTTCCCGCAAGCTGGCAGCATCTCGGACTTCGTCAAACGGCCAACACCCATCATGAACGGCAAACAGGCTGATCAACAGTCGCCTTCACGCTCGCTACCCAGCAGCGGAGGCAGGAGGGCGTATGCATGGAGGGGTATGCTTAGAGCACCCTCTTCAACCCTCGTCTCAACAACGCACCCTCGAGCCGAGCCCTCGATGGGATATAAACCCTGCCGCCCCATTCAGCTCAAGCATACGGGCCGCAAGCCGACAAGCACGATCGGTGGACGTCAGCAAGCACAGGCCGAGTTAGACCTCGTCCCGAGATAGGCCAAGGACACCTTATTACAGCCCTCGCATCCTCACCTCCCCTCAGCAGCAGCAGCAGCACACACTCAAGCCCGTCGGCAACCGCAGCTGCCTCCGCTCCGAGAACGAGTGCTCGAGGCCGCCCGCAAGCTGATCCACTACTCATCAGCCTCGCCATCAGAGATTGTCACCGTTCAGCACTTGGCCGAGCTCTACAACTCCAGAGCAGGTCACCAGCTCACCATAGAGCTCCCTTACGAGTCCACACCCTCGGCTGAGCGACGTGTGCCTCTCAAGCCTAAGGACGAAGACGACGGCGTCCTCTTGCTCGCCTACGTCACCAATCTCAACGATTCTATCCCTAAACTCAGCTTGTGCTCCGCTTTTCCCCTAGAGGTCAATCCTGACACTCTCGACCCTACCGAGGATGGAGCAGTGGGCAAGGGCGCGCTCATCGTCTCCTGCGCTCACACTCTCAGCACAGCGTTGCCCCGATCCTCACGACAGCTCCAACCATCGCCCGGCATCTCGGAGGAAGACGCCGGCTCGCCTTCGTCCATCGCGCTCGCTCTCACCCGTGCCGGAGACGTATATACCATCACGACGCTGCTCTCGAGCGTGCCACAGTCCGATCTGATCCTCCTCCAGCTCAGCGAGCATCCCATCCTCTCACGCGCCTCCTCCTCCTCTTCCGAATCAGACGCACCTTCAAAAGCGCGCGCCCGCGGATCGTTCGGATTTTTCACTCGCAATCAGAGCTCAACAGCAGACTCGAGCACACCCACAAGACCACGTCTCCGAACCCTCCCGCTCTCGCCGTATCCAGCCCATCCGGGTGAGACCATCCTGGTCTCCTCCTTTGATGGCTTTGACAAGCGTCACGCTCAACAAGAGCAGTATCATCAGGACGGGTCTCAGCCGCCTATGAAGCTCCTCGAGGAGCGCGCCGTCACGAGCGAGGGGCGAGGCGAGGATCATACTCATGACGGAGAGCAGAGGCCCGTGTACGTATAAACTCCATCATCACTCGACTTCCGTCTCCTGTCCGCCCCGACCCACCTCCGTCCCAAGCTTGCTTCCCCCTCCTCCTCCTCCTTTTCTTCTGCCTCTTCAAGCCGCTCTCCATTGCCGCCTGCGGCTTTGAGTGGCGAGCACGAGGACCCGTCTCGTTCCCCGGTTGGCTTCTTCTCCTCGTCGTCCAGCGCGGGCGCGCGACTTGGTCGCCGGCTTCGTCTGCCGAGCACAGCGACAGCTTTCGGCCTGCTCGACGAAGCGATCGAGTCTCTCTCTAAGCCCAGCCCCGAGTCATCTCCATCCTAAGCCTCCTCCTCCTCCTCCTCCTGAATGACGCACCTTCGGTGGCGGATTCGTTCGCAATCAGAGCTCAACAGCAGACTCGAGCAGACCACGTCTCACCCCCCCCCCCCCAGCCATCCGGGTGAGACCATCCTGGTCTCCTCCTTTGATGGCTTTGACAAGCGTCACGCTCAACAAGAGGGGACGGGTCTGCTGCGGGCGCCTATGAAGCTGCGGACGGTGCGGGGAGGAGCGCGCCGGTCACGGGGGAGCGATGGGGCGAGGCGAGGATCATAGAGTATAAAGACGGAGAGGGCAAAGAGGCCCGTGTGGGGACGATGTTCATATTCATCAATCTTCCTTCTCCTCCCCCCCTCTCCTCCCCTCCTTTTCTTCTGCCTCTTCAAGCCGCTCTCCATTGCCGCCTGCGGCTTTGAGTGGCGCTCCTCCTTTCCCCTTTGTCTTCCTTCCCCAGCGCGGGCGCGCGACTTGGTCGCCGGCTTCGTCTGCCGAGGCGCGACGAAGGCGATCGAGCCGAGAAGCATGGGACGGGTCCATCAGCTCCTCAGGTGATTCTTCGGTGGTGGTGGTGGCAGAGAAATTGTCCGAGTCAGGGCGGTGCGGAAGGACGGCGGCTGCGTGGTCGGCGTGGTGCGCGGATCGAGGACGAGCGAGAAGGGGGGGGTGAAGGGAGAGGTGGATATCTCAAGATAAACCTGTTAGCTCGTAATGTGGTACTGTAATGTGGTACTGACACAAAACGCGCTTGGCCAGAAGATTCGACAAAAGCGCAAAGAGCGAGAAGCGGCCGCCGCGGCTGCCGGGGCTGAGGAGGCACCAGCTAACTGAAGGACATCAAATGGGTCATGGACCAAATTCCGACTTCTGTGTAGCTGAGTGACTCTCATCTTTCGATCCGTACATTACAAGTAACTGCCAATTGTACTCTACCCACAAACAGAAGAGATCTGCACTCCTGTTTCTTTCAACCAGAAAATTTTTGAAAGCATCTTGCGAATTTGTTGATATTATGATGGGTAGGTTCAGAACACCTCCGCCCTAGTCATTCGGCAGGCGAGGGATCGAGCATGTAAGGTGAGATCTTTGAGTCCTCGGCCTGTGCGACCTTCTCGACTTCCACACGCGCAAAATGCTCCAGAGTCCTGGCCCGCTCTCCCTCTTGCCGCATCACCAGAGTGGTTCGAGAGGCATGGCTCTTCTCACCACCACCACCACCTCCTCCTCCTCCTCCTCCTCCTCCTCCTGCACCCACGTGTGCCTGGGGGTGAAGAAGACGAAGGCCTTCCTTCTCAAGGTCGGCGCGCTGGCCAGGTCTGCCCCATCGGTCAGGCGGCCAGAAGATGGTGCTGACTTTGGCGGTAAGGAGGGAGAGTGGGATGGGTCCAAACTTGCGCGAGTCGCGAGAGATGCCCCTGCTAAGCGCTTCGTCATTCTCCCTACTGCTACTACTCGCAGAGGTGGGACCAGCAGCAGAGTTTGGAGAAGGATATGTTGATGCTGTTCCGTCTGAAGAAGATGAAGAAGAGGGTGGTGGTGGGCGAGGTGCGGAGGAAGGGACGGAGGCGTCGCCTTCTACCCAGGCATGATTAGGAGGAATCCTGTACAGCTTCCAGCTTCGTTTGAAGGAGAACTGGGATGGGCCTGAAGTGATGGAGGGAGCGGGTGGTGAGGACGATGCGAGGATCGCTGCTTCCGCGGCTTCGGCTGCGTCCTCCTCTACGAATCTCCATTCGATGCCGGTGTCATCATCCTGTTCTTCTTCATCATCACCATGTGCGTCGTGATGGGCCCTGCTGCCAGAGGCTGGTCGGAGAGAGGAGAGCGCAGCAATTTCTTCTTCGCTAGGTTTGTGTCTTTCAGAGGACGAAGAACGCCTGGGCCGCCGTCGCCGTTGTCGAAAGCCGGAGCTGAACTCAGACTCGGACGGGTGTCGTAGAGGATCTTGAGCGCGGACGCGGACGATATCACCTTCGAGCGCTATAACACGCTTGACCATGATCTTGTCCGGATATGTTGGGTCACTGAACAAGAGTAACAAAGAGAAAGGAGGGAGGGGGGTTAGACAAGAGGTTCTCTGAGCTTCAGCCCCTCCGATCGCCTGCCCTGGATATTGCGCGCGCGCGAGGAAGGCGCCTAGCTGTGACTGTTTGAAACTCACTGAAAATACACAATGTCGCCTCTCTTCACACCGCCCTTCTTCTTGACAGCCCATCGGTTCAAGATGACGTGATCGGCAAAGCCGGTTTGAGTCTGTGAGCGGAAAGTTGGATTGAGAGTCGGACTCATGCTGCTACCTTCGACGGTGCTGGCAGAATACAAGTCGTGTTCGAAAACGATGGCGAAGGGCGCGATTGCGATGATATAGAAGAGCGGTCTGAAGACGAGCCTGCGTAGGCGATCTCTTGAGCTGGAGCTGGACTGTGATTGGGATGGAGATGGAGTCGGAGCTGTCGGCTTCTGTGCTGCTGTGCTGTAGGTACGATGGCCGGATGGCTTGCGTCGTCGAGAGCAGCTGTGTTGGAACTGTTGGAGCGCCTGAGAGTGGGTCTGGACTGCGGCTGAGAACACGACGACTCGATGCCGGGAGCAGCTGCTGTCGATGGTGGTCCTGCCGACATCGAGACAGAGCCTCTTGGCTGCGCGCGTGGACAGCCATCTCTGTCCGGTCACTGCTGCTGTCATTCTCTGTCATGGACCCGAGTGGTGGGTGGGATGGCAGGAAGAAGCCTGATGAATGATTCACGTTGGAAGGTTGTGGTCATATCTAAATTGTAAACTCTGGGATTTCCCTGGCCTTTTCCCGCATCGGCCGACTGGGTCCGAACAACGACCCACAGCAGAACAGCATCAGCTCCAAACGTCAGCAGAGAGCAATGCGGTCGTCTCAAAGGACGATTCATGACGGATCGAGACCTAGCAGAATTCCTTTGCATTGGGCTACACGGGCGCCAAAGACTTGAACTGCTTGGGAAAAGGAAAAAAGGGGGGGTGGTGGGGGAAGGGTGTATCATGGACCCGAGCGAAACCGAGCAGGCCGGCGTCCGCTCCTGAAGACGTTCACCCAAGACAAGCGATCAGACTCAAGGGCTGGTGGGAGGTCAGTACCACCTGACTCACATGTCGATGCTGGACGTGTCAAAAAATCGAGCAGGACCTAGTCATATACGTAGTTGGGCTGCTGGCATTCCTCGCAAGTCTCCTCCTCATCAACCTCGTGGTGCTCTTCGTCTTTGCAGTCTGAATTCTCGCACAGCTCAATGTTCGTGACCTCGTCGCGCGTGTCTCCGCATCGCACGCATGTGAAGAAGGTTCGGGTGACGGTGCACATGGTTTCGAGCTTGCCTCTTCTGGCTGCGGGGGAGAGGGGCGTGGGCAGTTGGGATGTGCTGACTTGGGCAG
The DNA here is from genome assembly GCA_023634365.1 of Tilletia setariae. Classification (NCBI taxonomy): domain Eukaryota; kingdom Fungi; phylum Basidiomycota; class Exobasidiomycetes; order Tilletiales; family Tilletiaceae; genus Tilletia; species Tilletia setariae. Next base: position 64,028 of record JAMJXE010000010.1, read on the forward strand.
GTTCGAGTTTGCGAGTGGTACGAGAAACGTTGTGCAACGTTGGATTCAGTAGCGAGATACGTCTGATCCAGTCATCGATGTTTCTCTCCTATCTATATTTGCTCGAACTCACACATCCGGGAGCCCTGTTCAAGAGAACCAGGCATGTCCTTCATTCGCCGGCCTTTTGTCCCACTATCATTCTCATCTCTGCTGATGAGGCTCTTGTCGCACATCTTACTTATCTTCATATCCTCCCGGCGAAACTGCCAGATTGTACATACGGCAGAAGAGCTCAGCTGTGTTCTCAACTGAGAGAACGCTCAAACCACAATCATGGCTGCTTTGTGAGGCACTGGCTGGTACGGGTGTAGTTGCAAAGAGAAAGAGTGGGAGCAACAAGGGGCAGGATTTCGCGCGGGTACGCTCAGGAGCACTGTGTTCTATAAAAGCGTCGGACAAAGATCAGCAGGATGAACCCGGGCTTTGGTATCAACCTTCTCCGGAAAGCAGCAACCAACCCACCTTGGTGCTGAGACACTGGGAGGGTTCTCCGTCCAAAAGACGATGATTCAGTCGGTACCCATCTTGCCGCAGTCATCGCACCAGTACTCTGGCTCGTCATACTCGGTGATCTCATAGCCCTGGCAGTCCTCGTACGCGCATTTCTCAACCTTGGTGTCCTCTGTCCGCGTGTTGCCGCATTTGGTGCAGGTGTAGGTGGTTCGGGTGATCGCGCACATGTTTGACCTTGGGGAGATGTTTTGTGGTGAATGAGGTGTGTACGAAGTTGTGTGCGTGAGAGAAAGGACCGTGTTCAGAAGGAGAATGTCTCGACGAAGCAACGTTCTAGGAGAGGTCACCAGGGTGTGTGTGGGGAGGGGGAAGGAGCGAGATGGTAGTGTGATCAGACGCAATGAGAGCACGCGTCTTTTATAGAACCTTTCCCACCATGCGCAGGCCAAAGTTCAGCTCATTTTGCCAGCTGTGGCGGGGGAAAATCCATGCTGGTCCCTGATGAACCCACCTCCTAATCCTGCACACCTGCACCAAACTGCCACGCCGGTTTCACTCCCAAAGCCTTTGTTCGAAACACTGACAGCCCTGCCCAGAAATTTCTCATTACGGACAACGAGGTCCGGTGAGACATCCTTTGTTTTCACGAGTCCTTCGAGCTCGCCGGTGGAAGAGACCCCGATTTGGGTGGGTGTTCGCAGTTGCTGAGGGTATCCGGGGCCGTCTAACATCAGCCTGAGCGCGAACCACCATGGTGCCGCCAGAAAATGAGGCTCATGGAGACGACTCACTGGAGCGCACGCGGGGCCGTGGGCCGGACCTGGCTGAAAGGAGAGGGGAAAGTGTAGCGGATCTGAGAGCGCTGTGGCTAAGAGTGTTTGCACTTGTAGCACAACTCGTCTCGATACGTCGTCCGAATCCGAGCGCCGGGGCAGTCTGGATCGTCACAGAGGTCAAGATCGTGCTCCTCCTTTCGCACCTCGTCGCCGCATCTTGGACAGTGATAATAGATGTGCAGAAACTCGCACATGACCTTGTGTTTTTCTTCTTCTCTCTGTTTTCCTAAAGCAGGAAATCTGGGGGAGGAAGCTCGGAATGAGAAAGTTTGCTTGTTGCCAGACACGTTCGGGGATCTCGACTAAGGAGAGGAAGAACCGATGCTGCGGTGAGGTCGAGGCTCGGTCGATTGGGTCTTGATGCGAGAGGACTGAAAGCAGCTGATGAGATTGTGAAAGCCCTTTTATGAGGCCCTGTGGAGGCACAAAGGAAGCCAGAATCGGGGTCATCAGTGGAGTGTCATCCACCTTCCTTGTTCGCTGCAAGCTGCGGTGAACGTGACCCAAGGCTCTTCAACTGAGACGCGAGGCGCAAAGACCTGATCTGGTGGTAAGCAACAGTAGGAGCAAGTAGCCTGTCCAGTGCCCACTCACCTTCAGTCTACTCCATACAGAAGCTGACACACGGCGCATTCCTGGTAATCGTCGCGCGTGACATCTTCTGTCACGGTGTCGCACTCCGCATCATCACATGGCTCCTCGTGGTAGTCGGTTCCCAGCTCGTCCTTACATTCTGAACACCAGATCGTGGTCACCACTGCCGTGCACATCTTGATATGTGTAAACTTATGAGGTGAGGTCTGTATGATGACAGAGACAGAAAGAGAGAAAGAGAGAGAGGGAGAGAAAGAGGGCGGGGGCGAAAGAACGGGTGCTCAGAGATGATGTGCTGCGGATAAAGATGAAGGAATGAAGGTGTTGAAGAATGTCAATGGGCTCATGTCGAACACGAGATCTGACAGGACACGATGGCATGCAATTTATCTTCCTTGTTCTCCTCCTAGCTCGTTGGGTGCTTGCGGAACAGAGTCACGCAGCACGTCATCAGCCTTCCCCTTTGTGATCGTTTCCCCCGTCGCAGTGTCTGACTTGCCGCTGCTCTAGTGAGATAAGGACGCGATCTCGGTCAGGCTCGTGTCGGGGAAGGTTCCTTGTGTCTCTGTGCGATCCAAGGAAGGGTCAAAGTCTGAGTAGCTCTCGAAAACTCTGGGTCAGACAAAGGGAATCACAGGTAAGAGCAGGAAAACCTCGTTCTTTCGAGAAGGGACAAGTGTGTGGACGCTGACCACCAATCCCAGCAAGACGATCGTGCATCTCAAGTGATATCGGGTTCTACCCACAGAGATACTCCGCAAGAACGCCTTCCAAGCAGCAACATCAACCACAAATCTCCCTCCAATGTGCAGTGAACACCGACTGGAGGTCCTGTGCCCGAACTGCTACGATACCATCACCACTCTCATCGAGGAGGAGGACTGCGACGATCCTGAATGTGACACCATAGAGGTCTTCGAGGACATGCAGGAGGCCAACGATGTCTGCGCGGAATGTCAGGAGCGATATCCCTGGGTGAGTGGTAGCGATGGAGATCTGCCTCGGATATCCTCCCAGCCTGAATGGACTTCTTGACCTATGTATGACCTTTCACTTGATATCTGAGCAACAGCTGTTCAGACAATTCGCATGAAATTCGTCCGAGCATACGGGTACGACAAACGTTGGAGCTTCCAGGCAGAAGGGAGCAAGAAGAGATGGAGAACGAGGAATACAGAACGCAAGGGACGTGGTAGAGAGTGTACACCGTGCTGATGTCGATGTTTGTCTCGGCTCTCAAATGATATCCATGAACGCGCACTACACGATCACGCATGAGCGATGCTGCAGTTCCGCTTGGACTGCTGACGGGGGAATCCAACAGCCTTCAGCCTCGCGATCGCAGACATTGACCCTCGTCCTGGCCAGCAAACTCACCAGTCTTGGTTTCTGGTTGGCAACGGTTGCAGATGGCAGTTGCATCGAAGGGCCGTGGGATTTTGTAAACGAACTCGCAATGCCTGTCATCGCACGGAAACACCTCGACGGCGACGCCCATGAACGTGCCGCACAGGTCGCAATCGGCATGTCTGAGGTATTCGCAGCACATTCTGATAGGAAAGGATGAGCAGAACCAAGAGACATATGTGGGAGAGAGAGAGAGAGAGAGAGAGAGAGAGAGAGAGAGAGAGAGAGAGAGAGAGAGAGATGACGAAGATGGAGATGGAGATGGCGGTGGTCCTCCAGACGGATGTGGCAACAAGTGAGAAGCGCCCTTGTGCCATTCGGTGTATGCCGGATTCCTTTGTGTGAGTATGTCCACGTGCAAGGTGGTTCCATGATGAGATCACCGCCATCTCATCTCGCTCACAAAGGGAACGCATACCGACCAAATGAGCTTGACATCCCCTGAGCCACGTGAGCACGATGGAATGAAGGAAGGAAAGGGGACGCACAGAGACGGACCAGCGCATGAACAGCTGGGACAACAGCAGCGATGGACAGCACACACGGGCGCGATATGAGGCAGCATCATCATCATCATCACAGGAATGGACGGGGATACAAAATGCCCATGATGCATTGCTGCCGCACACCCTCCCGTTTCGTCGAAATCTCCCACACCTCATATCTCTCCTCCTTTTTCTTCTGTTCTCAGCAGCATCACGAGCATGTGCCTCCACATCCACACCTACTTCTACTGCACCAAGTGCGGCGCTCTCATCAGAGACTCAAACGAGCTCGAACGCTGTCCGTTTGTCGACGCCGAAGGAGAATGCGACGACGTACGCATCACTCGCGAGATAGACGTCGATGAGGCATGCGACGCCTGCGGAGCCAACAAAGAATGCTGAATGCGTTGCAGGTCCTGAACTCACACCTTGGTAAGCGTGATGAAACAAAGATGACAATCCCAGTTCTGGAGCCGCTCACAAGACATTCTGTGGGCTCCATTCATGCGAATGGCTTGGGTGCCCCATCGCACAACTTTACTGCTTATGCAGGAGTAAACGTAGCGGGACTGCTGAATCGCTGGCAGGGACCGTCCCAAGTCGCTGTGTTCCACCCAACCCTCAGTTTTCGTCGTCGCCCTCGGTCAGACATCTGGCGGCGCGCGTAGCCCACACGAGTCAATCCCATTCCGAATCCACACAATCGGTATCACTGCACGTCTTTCTCTAGTAGCAGTTCCCGAAATACAGGCTGTAGCTTCAGCAACGGTCCATCATCAAGTGTGCACCACGTTCTCGAACGTTTGCTTCGCTGTTGGGAACAGAGAGAGGGAAAAGACGTCTGAAGGACTGAAGTCTCGGTGTAGTAGCAGCTGCGACTTTCTAACCTTTCTAAAGGTCGGCAGTGGGCTTTACACCAGCAGCTGAAGATTGAGCTGTGACATGTTTGAGCGACTTCAGCAAAGTACGAGTCAGTCAGATGCAAGGCAGCTGCTGCTCGGCCAGCAGTCCTTGATCAAACAAAGGGAAGACGACTCCGCAGGTTTCACTGTCCTCTCGAGCAGAGCAGCAGCTCTCGTTCGAGAAGAGCATCAGCTTGGAACCTGACTATCCTTTTCCCGGAGCGTAATGACTCAAAGCCAGGCCACCTTCCTCCAGTAAATCCTCATTCGCACAGCTCTCTGCCGATCATTCTATCACCAGACGTCACCGCGCTCTCTTCCGATGTGCACAGAATACAGGACCGATGTAGTTTGCCCAACATGTCACGATATAATCGTCACACGTATTGACGAGAAGCCATGTGACGAGCCGTGGTGCGACACAACGGACGTCGCAGAGGACACTGAAGAAGTCGATGATCCATGCGAGCAATGCGCGAGCTAAGAGCCCCGTCGCTGGTAAGCAGACAGATTTCAGCTTGTAACCCGCAGCTTCGGACCACTCTGACTGAATTCCCAATCGTGGATCCTGGTCGATGCCGGACCCGAACGTTTCTTTGTGTAAGCGTCTTCTTCGTCTTCTTCGTCCTGCCATTGCCGACAATCTTTTGCTTCCTTCCAATGCAATCGATTGAACAGCGAGTGTGTGTCTTCGCAGTCTGGAGCACTGCATCATCTCTTACATTTTGGGGCAACACCGAGTTGCATAGAACCTCTTTGCACATCTTGTAAGGTCTCGCTTGATCTTTGGCCGTGTCCGCTCGCCGATTGTGGTCTGATGCAAACTTTTCACAATGTCAGTGTCTTTCCTGCTGCAACACTCTCACACGCACACACACCCTATCTGCCTGGTTGAACCGACGGGCCACACAGTGTTGTGAAGATTGGATCGTGAAACGTTTGAGCCGGATGACAGACCTGGTCCCTGCAGCAATTTTGCGCTTCGCTTTCGAGGGCCAACGAAAGATTGGATGTTGAAGTTTCGGACACGATGTCAGTGTTCCCCCTTTCGGAGAGGGGTCCACATAGCGCTCGTCTACTGCCTGTTTGACCCGTCTAGCGCAGGTCATACGCGCTTATGGCGACGATGGTGTCGGACGCCACTCATCTCTCTCACGTCCTCAGACAGAGGCCAAGTGCCCAGTCATCAGGTCTTGCAGTAACAAAGGGGAGACACACACCCTTTCAACTGTCCATGGAGGGAGCAGTCATGCAGACGCTCGATGTCGAGTCCTATAAGTGCTTGTCTGTCAGAGGTGACCTCCTTCGCCCTCATCTACTTCTCCTCCTTATCGGTCTAAGATCGCACTCACGAACTGGTCGGCAACCATCCTTCCCATCCAGCAGCTCCCCGAATACCTCCCCTCCCATGTGTACCAGATACGACACCGAGATCAACTGTCCAAAATGCGGCGATGTGATCAGCACACTCACCTCGGTCACGAGTTGCGGCGACCCGGAGTGTGACGCGGAGAACCTCTTCGTGGATGAAGAGGACTCTGATTGCCCTTGCTCCGACTGTTGACACACGGAACCATCGTAAGTGGGGTTGATTCTAGCTCGTGTCGCGGCAGCCGTCTCCCTTTGTAAATATAGAAGAAGCGGCTGATTCTCTCAGCTGCTTTGTTTCGTGCCAGGTGCTGATCCGCGGCTGGGATCGTTGATGTTGCTGCCCTGTGGACCGATGTGCACCGATACGATCCGCTTTCCCCTTTGACCTCACAGCCACTACACCAGTACTTTATCATCACTTCCCAATCTCCTCAACCGAATGGATGTCGGAGGCAATCGCGTTTGTCTTACGATCGTACACAGCAGATTGATGGCCGTTGAGTTGTTGTGAACGTCACTTTCTGCCGCCAGACACCACAAGACAGGGACAGGATAAGCAGTATGGTAGGGTCAGCGTGACATCATTATGTGACATTGCGTACAAATACCAGTGGCGGAAAGGGCAGGGAAGACATTTGGCGACAAGTACATGTTGACTACGGTAGAATTGCAAGCGTTCGCATTGAGATGATGGGAATGCGAGGCGTCCTCAACCATCTCATACGCTGTCCAAACCCAGTTCGACGCGCAGATCTGGACCAAAAATGCTCAACAGGTGTGAGAGTCGGATGCTGGCGTTCTGAGCCATGAAGTAATTCTGAATGCTCACCTTTGACGTGCTTCTCCCGTCGAGTCAGGACCTGCGAGTACCGGATCGTTGTTGCCAGTTCCCCACAGGCAAGCTGATGATGCGATGACAAGGAGGGGTGAACAATCAGCCTAGATCCCGAGGTTCAAACCAATGAGCGACATATTCACCTTGAACAGTCGATCAACAGAGAACATGCGAGACGTCGTGCTGTGCATATGCCCGTAGAATGCCGCTGGCCCACTCGTAGCAAGGAGCTCCTTCTCGCTGAGCAGTAGGATCGCTATCGCGATGCGGAATAATACGACCATTCCGTCAATGAATAAGACATCCCATACGCGGAAAAGAGTCTACACAAGCAGAAAGAAAGGACATTGCAGATTCGTCAGCTCGAGTAGTGGTCAAAGATTCGCGAACATGCGCCTTCAGAACACGCACCTCCACCGGAAGACAATCGGTGTAGAGAGACAGGAACCAGGCAAAGGTGACCGCTGGCAAGTCGACCCCAATTTCCCGCATGTGATCCGCCAGCTTCGGGATGTGCTCTTCCACAAGCTCTACGAGCACCCGCTGATCAGCCTGCGACACCAGCAAGTGGCTAGTGAAGTATTCCGGGGGCAAGAGTTTGCCGATGATGCAGACCAGTGTCCAAAACGCGTCTTCCTCATTCGGCAAGGTGAGTAGCAAAGTTGCCGCTAGATTGTTCATTCCTTGGCAATAGCCACACACGGGATCGTACCAGGAAAAGGCAACTAGGACGCGTCGGAGTTTGGGGACGCCTGGCCCATTCCCGCCGAAGAAGATATTGGTCGGCATCTGTAAAGGGGACATGACCATTTGTCAGCGCTACCGGGCGAAACACCCAAGATCTTCTGGCAGGCTGCTTGAATACTCACAGTGCGATGCACATCCAAGTCGATCTGTGTCAAGCAGTCGTTAGTTTCGCCCTCGTGCTCTCCCAACAGCTCCTCATATCGCCCTGGCTCCGCAATTTCGGTAGCGCCACTGCACTCCTTCCAGATTGCACCACGATAGCACAGCGGGATACCAGCTCTGCACAATCTCTGGAGCTCGGCCCAATCTTCCTTCACGGCTTTGCTGACATTGCTCTGCTGTTGCTGGAGTTGCTGCTGTGTTTGTGGCTGATGGTTGTGCTCCAAATCCGACCCAAAGCGCTGGATCCCGACAAGTGAAAGAATCAATTGTTCTTCCTCCGCAGCAGCGCCGCTAAGATTGCTGCGTGCTGCACTGATCAAGCTGTTGCCCTCGGATACCAGACTTGCTTGTTCCGGCGCAGGGCTGGCTACAGGCGCTCCAAAGACGCGAGAGATTCGGTTGCCCTTCTGATTGGCTTGCGCTGTCGCTGCGGCGATCGCAGCCAACTGCCGGTCCTTGCGCCTCTGCAGGAATTGATCCCACTCGGCTTGCTGCTTGCTTTGCTGCTCATCATGCATAGCCTGTAGCTGACCTAGGAGCCTGCGAACCGTTCGAGAGCCTGTGGGGGCTGCCCCGGGCTGTTTGCGAGGCTCGGATGACTTCTTCGAGCTCGCAAGGCGCGCGGCAGTGTCCTTACTGTTCGATTCGCCGCCTTGCTCAGAGTCAACCGGGCTGACAGCAGACGCGGTGGGTCTGTTACCGCTCGTCTTGAATTCGAGTTCTTGCGATGGACTAGTAGGACCCAACCTTCGACCGACCTCTTGCGATTCAGCAAGGATTACTGAAGCCTCGATGACAGGCTTGGACTCGGAGACCGGAGTCAGCCCGGCCCTGAAGATCTTGCTGGCACTTGCAGCATTTGACGAGCCGGTAGTTGCTGTCTCGAACGTATCCAGCCCGGTGAAGTCCAAGGATGGGGGCAAGTCCAAGGTGAGCATAGCAGGGGCTGCCGATGTTTTGACGCTGAAAGAAGAGGCGCCGCCAATGACCATCGTCGCATCTCCCCTGGATAAATCTCCTTCCACTGAGCCCTCACCAATCGGTCTGCTGCTGTGATCGTCTCCCTCGTCTCCTGACAAAGGCTCCGCTAGATCACTGTCCACTTCCAGACTGGTGTCCTGATCCGTCCTATCGCCTGCTCCTAAGCTCTGATTGTCTGTCTTCTCCGAGCTGTCAGCCCCTTCATCATCATCGCTGTCGTCGATGCCTCGCGCCTTCATGCCCACTCGGATGCCAGTCAAGCAGGCCGGCGCAGACGAGGATGCCCTTCTCGCCTCCCTCAACAGTTTTATATCCGCAGGCGTGGCGTCATACACGAAACCATACCGATCCGTAAGTAGCTGTGGTGCGAGAAGGTTGCTTCCGGCTTCGCTGAACACCGGTCGTGGAGGAACTAAGGAGCCCTTCCCACCATAGACCTCAAATTCATCGCCTGAGCTCTCGTACGAGTCATTTCCGTCTATGCTTCTTCGTTGGACTGTATTCCTCTTCCTTCGCTGTGTTGAGCTAGTAGGCTGGGTCTGACCAGCTGGTGGGCGTCGATTCAGAGAGACGAAAGTTGGTGGTTTGGCATCAGATGGAAGAATAAAGTCCAACTCGACAGTCTTCGGCCCGGAGGCAGCCGCGTTCGGACCCTTCTGTGTGCCGCTTGATGCGGCCTCTCCTGACTGTTGTGACCTTGATGCTGGATCCTCCTGTGTCGCGCTCGACGACGATGAGGCATGGGTGGACCCATAGGAGAAGATCGATGGCAGACGAGTCACATTCGGCTGTGCTGGCTTGTCAGCCGGCTTCGCACTCAAAGAAGAAGATGCCGAGTTTGATGGTGACTTCTTGCTACGCCAGAAGGCCCTCGAGAAGGTGGCCGCGGCGGCAGCAGCTGCACTGGCCGACTTTGTTGCCGCCGAGGGAGCAGGAGGCATACTGGCTGACTTGCTCACCGAGGTACCCTCGGATGTAGGCGCGCTCGAAATCGAGTTGGGTCGCTGCGACCGCGAGCTTCGAGCTGACCTAGTACCCGGGGAGGTGTCCCGAGTTCGTGTTGTCACAACTGTGCTTCGACTGCTGCTCCGCCCGTGACGTTGAGGTACATTTGGTGACACCGATCTTTCGGTCGACTCGGTTTCCACACAGTCATCTGTATCGAGACGGCCTTGAGCAGTGATAGGCACTGGACTTGCCGTAATGATGGAAGGTGACCGTTCTAGATCATCGAGCATGGCTTCCTGAAGGGACTCATGCAGTGCAGAAAGACCACCAGCTGTGATGGCGTCTGATTCCGGGTCGGGGAGGTTTTCTTGCGATTTGGCGGGTATTGGAGCCTCGACGGTTGAGGCAGAAGGTGGAGCTCCTGACGCATGCGGAATGTTCCCAGCCACCTTCTTCGTCTCAAGCTCTTGTTGAAGAGGACTTGCACGCATGAGGGCTCGATCAATTTCGCCATTCTTGATCCCGTGCAAGGAGCATAATGCCCGTAATGCCAATTCTCGAGCTTCCCACTCCCGTCTCTGATTGTCCATCGCTCGCTCGAACTCTTCCTTGAGCAGCTCCACGTCGGTACTGGCATCTGACGCCGATTGGACGGCGGCGGACAAAGCTGACGACAGATGCCGTACCAATTCAAAAGAAGTAACCGTGCCAGAGGCATCTTCAGGCGGGTCCATTGAGCTCGAGGACACATTGCGCTTCGTGAATTGAGATGGCCTGGGCTGTGGCAGGGAGGAGGTGGAGGCGCTCGCCTGCCCGTGTGAAGCGGTGGTCGAAGGCGGGTTGAGGAGGGAATGATCCTCGGAAGGGGTGGACACATCGGGGGCATCAAATGTGCCTATCGAAGATATTGACGGACTTGCCTGCGGTCTCCTCCTGTCTCGCACAGTCGCATCTTTTGGCGCAGAAACGCTGTTGATGATGCCCGAAGAGATGCTTCGCTGGGAAGGGCCTCCGAAAATCCGCATATACCGATCAATATCTGCGTCTTGCATGCGATGAAGGGTCGTGAGCAAATTGAGCGACGGCTCAGCACCGTCATCATCCTGTCTCCTCTCAGATGGTAGAGGTGTTTGCGCTCTTGAATTGTGGCCTGTTTGAGACAGGGACCTGGCCCCTTGACTTTTGTTGCTGAGGAAGCTGTTGTCCTCTTCATTCTCCTCACCGAGAAGGCCCGCGTATCTGGTCCGCCTTTGACTGATTCCTACGTCTTGTCTCCTACTTCTTCTTCGTGTGTCTGATGCTGTGTCGGTTGAGAATGCACTGAATGCACTCGTCCCTGCCACGCCCCGGGCTTGATCGGGCTGCTGGAGCTCTTGTTCCCCGTCCTCGTCCTCGTCCTCATCATCGAAGAGAGAGGACCTGCTCTTCTGAGCTCCAAAGACGCGTGAGACGCGCTGCTGTCCGAAGAGATCATCTGATGCGCGCTCCTCATCGTTGGCTTTCGCCTGCGCCAAGGAGCTCCTGATAGAACGAGTCCGCTGCTGAGGAGTGTGGGAGCTGGTCGCCGCTTCAACCTCAGAGAGCGCCGGCCGGATCACAGACGCGGTCGGAGTGTCGAGCAGATCGCCTTGCAAGGGATCAAAGAGAGGGTGGGCAACGGTTGAGGTCATCGTCCATGTCGTGCTCACATTGCCCGGCCCGTCAGTGGTGGAAGAGGAGATGAAGCAGCAGCACATTCCTCCAACCCGACGTCATCCACTCGACCACGATCATCACAGTATCATAGCCAACCACAGCAACAACACATCGACTATGGATAGCACAGAGTGAGTCCGTACGGTGTCCCCACTGACCGCGTATGCCATGCTGACTGGGATTCCTGCTACAGACTTCAGACTTATGAACTCCAGCTCGAGCAGGTACAAACCGCGCTGATGGCGGACCCGGAGAATGAGGAGCTGCGCAATCTCGAAAGCGAACTTCACAACCTGATCTCGATGACGCGCGAGCTCATCGAGCAGCAGGAAGCGGAGGCGAATGCGGCAGCAGAGGCAGCGGCTTCGAGCGTGGCAGCAGGACTCGGCGGCAAAGGCAAGCGGCGATCAGGGAAAGAGCCAGAGGCAGAAGGACAGGTAGCAGAAGAGTGGAACGAAACTGGTACAGGTGCGGATACTGCTGGTACAACCAGCACCTCGAGAGTTCCGACTGCCGCGCAGAGCGGACCGGTGAGGCAGTATGCCGCGGGAGAAGAAGTTCAAGCAAAATATGCAGTGAGTGATGGTGGGCGTGGCTGTCGGCGCATTGAACCGAACCAGGACTCACATGTAGCTGTTACTGCACAGGGAGACGGCCGATGGTACCCTGCGCGGATCACCTCGATAGGCGGTTCTGTTCACAATCGCGTCTACTCGATCGTGTTCAAAGGCTTCAATACCACCGAGCTCCTTCCGGCATCCGACTTGAGACCCATCAAAACTCACTCCTCTGCGCACTCACATGCCTATCAATCCAACCCCTCCGCCACTGCTACCTCATCACCATACACTAATGCTGCATATACTTCTTCCTCTGCTCCCACTCAGCCGAACGGCGATCCCAAGACAAAGGCATTTGACCTAAATGCAGAGAAGGAGAGGAAGAAGCGGAGGATCGAGAAGAGCAAAGAGCGGCATGCTACCAAGGCTGTCGAGTCTCAATCGAAGCAGCAAGCATGGCAGAAGTTTGCCAAGAAGAAGGGTGCCGTCGGCGGAAGCAGTATGTTCCGGACACCAGATGATCCGTTGGCCAAAGGTACATACCAGCTGGTCATCCAAGCCAATGCTCTGCATGTCGGTCGGCATCCCTGACTGACTTTTTTGTGGTTGTTTTTGTGTCTGCAGTTGGCGTAGTCGGAGCTGGTCGAGGGATGACTCAGACAACGAACAGAAGCAGGCACAATTTCGATAGTAACAGCAAGTAATACTCATGGAAGGAAGGATGTAGCAGAGGCTGACCACAGACCTGGTCTTCCGCTCAACGCAACTGCTCGTCAATACTGTCCTCCTCCTCTTGACTTGAGGGGAGACGGAGCATCGTCAAGATGGAGAGCGTAGAGCACACGACCATTGATCTTGCTTGAGAAATGCACCACACCTAGCCAAGGTATCGCCGCTCTCCTTCGGCCTTGGCCCTGCCTTTCCACTTGCGTCGACTGCGTTGTCCTCAAGCATTTGTCTGTTGTCTCAATCCATTCGAGTACGCATGTACTGACCCAAATCATCACCGGTTCACCATAGATTAAAGGCTGCTGTACGAATGTAAAATTGCAACGGCAACCAGAACTAAAGGTTTGTGTGACGGTGGTACGTCGAAGAACATGATGGAAGGCTGTTGCCGTGAAGGTGTGCGAACGTTCTAGGCAGGGACCCAATGTTGTTGCAATGAATTTCGAGGGAAGCAGCAAGAAATGCAGCCGAACATGAGCAGGCCGGCCACCATGTGCCTCCCCCCCCCCCCCCCGGGCCCCCACTTCCTGGCTCCCTTTCTTTCCTCCTCTCATCTCGCGTCACAATCCACCAGAGCGGAATGTCGTCGGGCCACTTTCAGGCGAAACCGAACCCTTCGGAGGCCTCGTTCATGCATATCAGAAGTTGCGCTCGCAGCTTCTCGTACGATTCGTATTGTGGCAAGTCGAGCTGGTTGAAGCTGTATGCGGCAGAGACGAAAGCGAAAGGAAGGGGGGGAGGGGGTGTTAGTCTGAGTATCTCCAGAGCATAGAGGAAGGGAACTCACCAAGTGTGTGCGGCTGGTAGCCGATCAGCACCATAAGCCTTGTGTATGTTGAACTTTTGAATGCCCTGAGTTCCCTGCAAGTGCCCGAATCCTTCCAAGGGCACCTTGCTTGTGCCCGTGATGAACTGGAGCAGCTTCGCCTTCTCCGTCTGGTCAAAGCTTCGAACCGCTCGCCAGAACCATTGTATGACCGCATCGGACGAGTTGTAGCCGTGCAGATCCGTGTTGTTCTTCCAGCTGTCTACGTCAATGTCGGGCAACCCCGAGATAAGCAGCTCCAGCTCTTGCTCCGTGAAGATGCGTATCAGTTCGGGTGGGATTATGTCGTGGAAGCCCTCGAGGAAGGCGTCAATCTGGGCAGACAAGACGCAAAAGCAAAAAACGCAATTCCGCGTCAGTCCTTGCGCAGCTCGTCAGCCACAAGGTCTGCCTTCTGTACGTACCTGAGGTCGGATGCTCTGAGTGAGTCGCTGTTCAGTGACGAGTCTGACATATTCTACCTTATTTTCATCTGTCACAGATATGTTTGCGCCGTCTGGCTTGAGCTCGATCACCCGAGTCTCTCCAAAGTCTTCAGCATCCATGGTAAAGTTGAGGTCCAGCACATCGGTAATGTCGTTCTCCAGGATCCACTCAAGCGACTTGTAATACTCGGGATCGACCGCCTCCATATCCCTGTAATCAACTGGCTTGCCGAGGATGTGCTTGTAGAACGATCTTGTAAAGTACGCATCGAGTAGCCGGCCGTCGTAGATCGCCTTTCCGATCACGCGGCCAACAAACTTGAAGTAGACCAGATGGTGGCTGTCCACGAACGAGAGCCGGTTCGGCTGGTACGTCGTCCGGTCGGCAGCGCAAGGAGTGAACAATGCATAGTCTGGGTTGAACATGGCGCGAGCCAGCACAGAGAACCATTCCCGTGTCACACCTCCCGCATCGATACCTTCCTCTCCCGAAAACCTCACATTCAAGCGCCCGTGCTTGATCTCCGGACCCGTGTAGCGTGAGAAGAACTTTTGCGAGTCGCCAAATACTTCCGCCCGACGGATGTTGAGGTTGAGCGGGGTGTAGTGGTCTCTTCTGTTCTTGTGCAGCTGTTGGGTGAAATAGTTCTTCTTGTTGTCAAAATCGAGCACTTTGGGATTGTGCACCAGCAGGGCGAAGGAGCCCGACATCAGGGACGGATTCTGGCGGACCATGATGTTCAGGATCTTGCGATGTCGTTCCGTAAACGCGAAAAAGTGGTCTTCCATTTGTTCGCGTGGCGAGCGGCCGTGGGCGGTGGAAGCGATGGATGCTATGGACGCAAAAGACGAAGTCATTGGGTCGTTGCCCTCGCTTGCTGGTGTTACCGGCGGTATGGATGATGATCGAGTGAGGGTCCGCGACTCGACCGCTGCTGCTGTCTCTGGAGCGATGACGTGTTTGGAAACGACCATGAGGGACTGCAGCAGGAAAGCACGAAGAAAGGCATGCGCGCAGGTCAGTATCTGATTGACACAGCTGGTGACCGCAAGGCCAGCTCACCTCGATCAAAGGAAGCAACACTTGAGCTGCGCTTGGGTTATCCTTCAGTCTGGTCAGAGCCTGGCTCAGTCTTGTCCAAAGCGGTCTGAAATCGAACTCTTCGTACATCTTCTTGAGTTTCTCCTCGTTCTCCTCATTCTCCTTCTTGGCCGCTGCTTCTGCCTCTCTACTTTTGCCTGCCGCGCTTGTGCTGGGTTCGTTGAGGGCTAATGAGCCATGTGTATGTCTGCTGGACGATGTGATCGGGATTTCTCCTGCCATTCCATCTACTCTCATGAACGGTAATGAGCCTGTTGGGCGTCGTCCTGTAAGCATCTCAGCGAACGCGCCAGCTGCCGATTCGAGAGCTGCCGACGACAGCTCTGTGCCCGTACTAGTGCCTGCTCCAGCTCCAGCTTGCCCTTCTGCTGTTGGGCTCGGAATCGTCACCGTGCGCGCACTCCTGAACAGGTCTTCTAATGTACCGAACCCGGGCGATTGTGGGCCGCTTTCTGGCTCATTTCCACCACCCAGAGCGGCGCCGAGTGGATTCGGGTGCATTCGGATGCTTGTTCCACTGGGAGGGCTGCCACTGCTTCCCGTATTTCCGCCCAGGCCCAGAAGGGCAGCGGCCGGCCCTGATGCTCCAGCTCCTCCCGGGGTGGGCGGTCCAAATGAGAAGAGCGGGATGCCGGCCAGTGAGGATCCGGCAGTGACCGAAGTTCTTGGATAGACCTGGTTGGAGTTTGGTCTTGGCCGCTGTTGAGGCGTGGCAAAGCTTTGTGCTGTTGATGAAGATGCATTGTTGTTGTTGTTGCTGCTGGTGTCGGTGTTGCTCTGTGAGCTGGCTCCAGCTTGATTCGAGGCTGAGCCACGTCCGCTGCCTGACGCTGCAAAGCCGCCCGTGCGGTCTGATGGCGCTGAAGAGGATGACTGGTCTTGAGACGGCATCCTTCCTGATGCTGAGAGAGAGTGTGTGCGTGTGAAGGAAGGAAGGAAGCTCGTTGTCTGTCCTTCTCGCTCGGGCTCGACCTTCTTCGTCCTGAGCGCATCATCGATGGCGAAACGATTTCATCGAGTGGAGCGCACGGCACCCAACAACACTCTCTCGGCCGAGTCATTTCCCACTCGGCCGAGACAACCAAGGTGAGCCCCACACCGCGTTTCGACTGCCTCGACTCCACACCCCAACCCGTGGCAGGCGTGGTTGCTCCACTGGCCAGCTCACTGCAAGACTTCAGGAACCTCGCACGGCTCCCTCGAGACACCAGCAGCAGCAGCAGCAGCAATGGTGTTGACAAAGCGCTTGATGCGCGAGCTCCAAGAAATGAAGACCAGGCCCCTCCCACCAGGGATCACTCTCGTCCAGGCCGACTCGCTCGAGGAGATGCACTTCCACCTCGAGGTCCCCAACCCGCTCTACGCTGGCAAGGTGTTCCGGGTACGACTACGCTTCGTGGGCTCCTATCCGCTCGAGGCCCCAGAGACCGTCTTTGTCACCACGGATGGATACGAGGCCCCGATGATGGGCCACATATACGAGAACGGCCACATTTGCGCATCGATTCTAGGCACTGAGTGAGCCCAAACCTGTTCCGTAATCCACAGCACGCTTTCTTTGTCGAAAGGGTTTTTTTGTTCTGCCCGTGGCGCTGAACACTATGAGCTCATTTCTCTGCCCTCTCGAACGCAGGTGGTCGCCTGTGCTGAATGCACAGAGTGTCTTGATCACGCTCCAAAGCATGCTTGCAAGCTCCAAAGTCAGTTTCCTCACTCTGCGCGTAAAACAGCTTTTCTCAGTTCGCGCAACATGCTGACTTGTTCAAAACCCTCCCTTCTCTATTCCGTCCTGGGCCTTTTCCACAGAAACTGGAGAGACCACCAGACAACGCAAGATATTGTCGCACTGCTCCGCAGAGTCCAAAGGACACTGTGAATATAGCTTCCGCAACTTCAGGGCGCCTGCCTGACCGAAAACAAGGAAGCTGACTGTGCTTTATTCCTTTCCTTTAGCGCTGGGTCTATCATGACAACAACGTATGATTGGGCCGATCGCAGCCTGACAGGATATCACTGAGCATTCACGTTCTCGTGCGTCTGCCACGCGCATAGGGACGATCAGCGCACCGCATACTTCAGCCCCCCCCCCCCCCCCCGCGGTCTCTGACAACCACTGAACATTACACAAATCACATCTGGTGCACAGATCGAGTCGTCACCGCACCGCACCGCACCGGCCCCCCCGAACTTTGTCCAGCATACATCTTGTTTCGACACTCTCAACCCGATCCGCACGCAACGCTATTGGCCGTTAGGGCTCATCTCTGACGTCTTTCCTGTTTTTTTTTTGCATCTGTGTTCTTACCTTTTGTCTCTTTGTTCTTTTCCGGTCATTGTTGTACAATCTCACACAGTCTATATGTTCCTCCATCATCCCCTTCTCGAAAATTGCAAATGGGCAAGCATCAGAGTGTTGAGCTTCCAGAGGGGAATGGTATCAATTTTGATTCGTTTTCGAGCATGCCCGTGGAAGAGACGAGGGAAAAAGGAAGGACAGAGAGAGAGAGAGCGAGACAGACAGTGAAGGAGAATGAGAAGGATCCTTATGATAGATGTTGTACTGTACAAAAAGTGGTTGTTTGGGCAGGAGATTGAACATCAAGCTTTCATTTTCGTGAGGAGCCGTTCGGAAAGTAGAGGTGTGCGTGCAAATATAGGGGGCCAGCACCTTCGATTCGTGGGCGGATATTTCGCTCTTTCATTGTTGTCGTCGTCTGAACTCGACCCTGTAAGGCTCCATGGGATGCGTGACCGAGGAGATGTAAGCAGGTGGCCAGCTCGAGGTCTGGCCTTGTTCTGCGCTGGCCCAGTGTACATCGTAGAGCGGCAAGATAGCAGCGACGATGCTCAGAGCTTCAAAGTCTGCAAGCAATAAAGAACAACACAGCGATGGGAGAAAACGCAAATGAGCGAAAAAGAAAAGTTTCCAGACGCCCCCTCGCACTGAGTCGAGACTCACTGGCAAGGTTCATTCCAAGGCAGAGGCGAGGCCCCCCGTTGAACATGTGTGACTGCCACTGCGAGTACTGACGGAACACCCGTGCGCCCGTTGTCGAGTCGATGTCGAGGAAGCGGCTGGGATTGAACTTTTCACAGTCGGAGCCCCAGACCTCTGGGATCCGTGCCATCACCCAGTCGGACCAGCCGATCATCTCGCCTTTGTACACTTGGACCGGGGGCAAGTTGTGTGGGTTCGGAGAAGCGGGGACGAGGAGGGTGTCCTTGGTGCATCGCTTGCCGTTCTGTATATATATATGTGTGTGTGTGTGTGAACACCAAGGGGTTTACAAGGGTCAGTCAAGACTTTACTCTCCTGCATTTCGGCTCACAGTGTGCTCCCGCCGGAGGGAAAAAGGAAAAGAACAACTCACCTTGGGAACACTGGGGTGCAGTCGGAGCGCTTCGGTAATGCAGGCAAATGTGTAAGGCAGGTCGCGCATACGGTCGTACGGCAGTCGGTAGCCCTCCTCCGGGCAATCTCCCAACACCTCGGCAAGCTCGCGGCGGATCTCGGTCACGTACTCCGGGTTGGCCATCATCTCATAGAAGAACCAGGACAGCAGTTGGGCAGTGGTGTCACGGCCGGCGATGAGGAAGTTGAGCACAGTGATGAGAAGCTCCTCCCGATCTTCGGTGGTTTCCATGAAGAGATCGAGCAGATCTTTGCCGTCCTTTTTGGCCAGCTTGGAGATGGAGCCGCCTTCGTGAGTGGGTGCAGATCGGGGGTCGAGCGCGTTTTGTCGCTTGGCTTCGCGCGCCGCTTGGAGTCGTTGGTCTATGATCTGGCCGGCAAAGGTGCGGATCGTGGAGATGGCCTGCTTCATCCTAAAATTTAAAATCGTAGAAAGATTCGGGATCAGCCCCCCCGGAGCGGATGTCTTGGCAACCCAAGTGATGTGCTAGATACTTGGGGGAAGAACTCACTTCTTCCCTTGGGACGAGAACAACTCGACGAATTGGTAGCCGGGCATAAGTATGCGCTCGTTGATGACGAGCTGTGCATAGTCGAACGCAACAGCAAAGGCAACAGGCTTGTTGAGACAGGACACGTCCTCGGTGAGACAGCCTATGTCGGTGCCGAACGCCATGCGAGAGAACGAGTTCAGGGTATAGCGGAAGAAGAGCTCGGGCAAGACGATGACCCCCCCAGGGGCATCGGCGCTTGGCTTGGAGGAGGTAGTCTGGTCGAGGATGGAGACAACCTTGTCGAGTTCGTCGTGGACGACGGTCTGGACCCAGTTGCGGAACTGGCCGGCGGAGAAGATGTGAGAGGCTGTCTTGCGGGCATGCTTCCATACTTCTCCGTCGGCGACAAAGATACCGGTCCGACCGAGGACGTCGGCGAAGCGTTCACGGAAGAAGTCTCCCTGGTGTCCCTTAGTCAGCCGTCGGAGGCATGGAATGGGGGTTATATTGGCAGATGTGAAATTATCTGGTCGCACTCACCTTTTCGAAATTCTCAAAGTTGGACTTCTGAATCGCCTCGATGTACTCCGGACGGGAGAGCGAGGTGAGGTTGCCGACACCCAAGATGGACAAGCTGGTTCATTTCCAAGAAGTGGGCAGGCAGTTAGCAGTCAAGGCAGACCCGCTGCTGTGCCCAGCCTGCATACTCACCTCCAAGCTGAGATCGGAGATTGCTTGGTGAAGCCTGTGTTGGCAAGGGAAGAGAATCAGATGACCATCATTTAAGCAGGCACAAGGATGCGAAACAGCGGGGGGATGAGCCACAACCCAAACTCACCGAGAGTGGTATCGAGTTCTTTCTGAGTTCCCATGCGGAGAACCTGGAGGGTGTGTCCGACGAGGGGCAGAGCCTTCTCCGGGTAGTAGATGCCTGGTCGGCGGGCGGGGGTGAAGACGGCGCGGTCATGGTAGACGATGGCGAGTACGATCAGGGCGAAGACGGCGGAGGGCAGGATGATGCCTGTGCGGTCGAGGACGTCGGCGAGAGTGGATGCTTGGAAGTCGAGCATGGCAGGCAAAAGGAGGGGCGAGATGTGTTGATGACTGTAAGAATTGAAGAGGTGGCAAGTGGGGATGCTCCGAATTGGGACGGGGTGAATCAAGGGGGCTGGAAAGATGAGTGTGCTTTATATATGTACGAGACTGACGTGGCGATGTGTGTGTGTGTGCGTGTTCAAGGCCAAGCGTTGTGGCTCGGGGAGGACTGAAGATTGCGCGTGGTTGCGGATGAGAGAGGGTGAAGGTGTTGGAGCGTAAAGGCGTTTACGTGTGTTCGGTGTGATGTGATGTTGTGAAGATGAGCGTGGAGAAGAGTGACGACCGAGGATCGGTGGACGAGGCCAGACGGTCACCGACGACGACAACGACGACTGGAAGGGCGTCGGCGTACTCGTACTCGGTCGTGGTAAAGGGGGAGTGGTGCCCGAATTGCTCAGCTCGGCGCTGAGTTTGGTTGCTCTTGCCTGAGCTGGGAACCTGAATCCAACCCGGATCCCACTTCCAGGCTGCATTGCATGCAAAGTGCGGGGCATCGTCCAACCCACGGACACTTCGCGGAGAGATTGAGCCAGCCAGACACGTAACGCGCATTTGACATCACATCACACCTCCCTCACCCCCACCACCGCCCGAGCTCACAATAATCTGTCTCAACTCTCCTACGCCGAGGGTTCCAAATGTATGCAATTGTCCATGTCAACCCAGCTATTAGGCGGAAGAGATACAGAGATAGGTTCCACTTGTCCAGACATCCGTGTGAATCCGCGTCTTCCAACGCCAACGCACAGCCAGCCAGCCAGCCAGCCAGCCAGCCAGCAGCATCGATGGCAAAGAGAAAGGCGCGGTGGGGAGGGAGGGGGCAGAAGCGATCACGCATTCGTATCGCCGCTCTTCCGCCACGAGCCCGCAAATGCATGATGCACATTCGCAAACGCGTCCCTCACCCCTCCCACCTCTGCCATCGGACCCCGCCGAATCCCGATCCGTGCCCACCGCTGCCTTCGGCCATCCTCATCGTCAGTCGGGGACAGACCGGTCAGTGGCAAGATGGCCACCTCCCCGATCCGCACCACCCCTCTGAGCTGGTGCAGTTGCGACCAGTGCACCCCATAGCGCGTCTCCAGGTAGGCGAACACAGAGTCTGTCCACACCCCCGGGCCCGTCGCTTCCACCACCGAGACGAGCCCTCCGTGTGCCGTGTCAAACACATCTACGGTACCACTCCTGCTCGAGTCGGTGGAAGGAGGCGAATGCGGAGGCGGAGGAGAAGGCCAGAACCAACCTCTCCTGTTCGCATCTGGTGGCGGTATTGTTGGTGGTGGTGGTGGTGGTGGTGATGAATCTGTTCCGTTCCGGATCATCCGTCTGGTCCGATCCGTCGAGTATGAGCGAAACTGCTCGACATGCTGCAGAGTGATGTGAATGCGCCGAAGAACGTCCAGAAGCACTGGGTGCCCGCGCGCGCCCGCCAACGTCCACTGCACAACCTGGATAGGCCGAGGCCAAAACTGATCCCACCCACGCACTCCCAGCGTATCTGCCTCCAACCCCACAATCAGCTGGGGTGGGCCATCCCTCAGCTCAGGCGGAGCACCGACATCCCACACCGTCACCTTCTCCGGACTCGTCCATTCGCGCACAGGCTTGAGCGAGGTCGTGTCCAGGTCGGAGTAAAGCCCGCCTTGGAAGGCCAGGATGGCATATCTCCACACGTCGGCCCGCATCACGCCTCGATCCAGCGTCTTCCACGAGGTCTCTAGCCCAGACCCGGGCCCAAACGTCTTGAGCGCCCATTCTGACGGCTCAGGATCCGCCAAGAGATGCTCCTCCCAATGTTCGGCCGCCAATGCTGCTGCCACCGCTCCCGCTGCGCTCGAACTCTTGTTGTTGTTGTTGTTATTCATCAGCGCAAAACTCCGACTGGACGCATGCTCAAAATCAGAGCTGCGCTTCGCAGTTGCCCAGATCAGAGATGGAATCGGCTCCGTCTTTTCCGAAGAGAGGAAGAAGCGCGTGTGCAGTGTCTGTCGGAGATCGGCAAGCATCGGCGCGGATGAGAGCGCGTGAGTGAGAAAGTTGTCTAGCTGGGCTTGGTAGTGGATCCAGCTCAGCGGGGTTTGATCGCCAACGTTACTGCTACTACTGGTGCTGTTTGTCCAGAGCTTGTATGCGCGCCCTTCGTCCTCCGTCACTTCGTAGCGCGGTGGGGGTGGGACCAGACGCGCACCTGCTATGGGCGGCGGCGGCGGCGGCGGCGGCGTCGTCCCCGAAGAAGCAGTCGGCGACGAAGATGATGGCGGCTGATCGGAAGAAGCCGCGGCGCCAATTGGACTGCGCGGTCGATAGCGCTCAGCGAGGCCGAGCCAGTATGGGATGGGAGGATGCAGCCAGCATGCAAGCGCAAACACGAGCGCAGCGCCTCCAAGTAGCTGCAGGATCTGTCTCCGTCTGCTGCTGCTGCTGCTGCTGCTGCTGCTGTTGCTGTTCCACCTCCTCCGTCCCACTCGAGCAGCTTGAGCACTGACGCCGTCCAGGTTGTCAGTCGGCTTGTAGATGGTACCGATGTCTTCGCACACTCCTGTTGCTCTTGCTCCGTCGCCGTGCGCTCGGCCATTCTCGAGGTCGGTGTAGCTGCTGCTGCCTCTCATCGAGTCCGCCTCGTCATCGTCGGCCGTACCAGATGCACTCCCACCGAGGGGCCGTAGCCGGGTGTATGCGGGCCCGCCGTTCTTCTTCAGCATGCCCTTTCCTTATACCTTGTAGTAGTAGTAACCTTGGAGTGCGAGTGCGAGTGAAAACGAATGCTGTTTGTCTCGGAGTTAAGGCTGCCTTTCCCACCCGTGCGAGTTCAGCACAACCTTCTTCCCGTCTGAGCAGATCGGGCGGGGCAGCACCTTCCTGCCTTCCTCAGGATCTGCGACAGTTTATCCGATCACGGACCGTCACCTCACATGATCCATCAAAGTAGGTACTGTAAGAGCAACCTGATCGTCCTACTGTCCTGTAGGGTACTTTACTGTACATATTCAACATGAACATCTGCCACTATGGCTTCATACATACTCTGCAGGCATCTCCCACCGTGTGGCCTCGCCCTGCCGATCCTTGGGCAGCAAATGCACAATGCCACCCAGTGCATTCTGGGCAGCATACTTGGCCATGTCGGATCGAGCCTCGTTCGTAGCCGAACCAATATGTGGCAAGAGCACGACCCGGTCCCGGATGTCCTCGCCTAGCAACGGATGGGATGCTCGAATGTCTGGGGTGTATCAAAGCAAAGAGTGAGTGGGAGATCCCGGGGGGGGGGGGGTCAACATGCGCCTGGCGTTGAGGCAGGGGGGAGAACTCACTTGGCTCGCCCTCAAGTACGTCTAGGCCTGCGCCCGCAATCTTGTCCGTTTGCAGGGCCTCTACGAGAGCATCAGTGTCCACCAATGGACCGCGAGAGGTGTTGATGAGGTGCGCCGTGGGTCTGTGTCGGATAAGGAGAGAGTGGTCAGCCAGGCTCCTTTCCCGAAGCGGTCTAGCAAGTATGCAAGCACCCTTGAGAGATCAGGACTCGACATGATGGCGCGTGGCAGACTCACTTCATCTTGGAGAAGATGTTCGCATTGACCGCATGCTTGGTGGAAGGATTGAGCGAGGCAATGACGCTGTCAGAAGATGAACAGCCTCGCATACGGGGAAGCAATCAGCGAACATGAGACTGCTCGGACCTCACCATTCGCTTACTCACAACAGGATGTCGACCTGGCTCGCCAACTCAACTAGGTCAGGCACATTCCGAACTTCAATCGGAGCCTCCTTCTTCAGCGACTCCCTGAGCTGTGCCGTCTCTTTCCAGCCGCCTTCTTTCAACGTCTTGAAACGGACGTCTTCAAGACTCGGGTCAAAGGGACCGGGTTTGGATGTGGTGTAAAGGATCGTCTTTGGATGAAAAGGCGGGAGAAGGAGGACGATGGCCTGTGCGATTGCTCCGAAGCCGTAAAATCCAATCGTCTTGCCTCGAAGGGATGGCCCACAAAAGGCCTGAGGAAGAGTGGCTCAAGAAGTTGAGCGTGGCTCTGACTGGCCCTAGGCCGGGTACCAGTGCAGGTTCTCTGCATGCAAGACTCACCAAGGGTGTCCACGGGTTCTGGCCCCATTGGCCCAAAGCAACGACATTTTGCGCTCTGGGTACATTCCGAGTGCTCATCAGCGCCAGGCTCAAGCTGAGCTCTGCAACAGCCTCGTTCAGCACCTGGGGCGTGTATCCGATCCGGATCTTCTTCGATCTCAACAAGTCAACGTCGATGTGATCGAGCCCTACGCTCATCGTCGAGACACAGGCCAGCTGAGTGCCTGCGTGCTCGAGTAGCTCGGCGTCAATCTTGTCGGTGAGGAAGACGACGAGGGCATGGGCTCCGTTTGCATTTTGGAGGAGCCATTCACGCGGAGCCCCGGTGCCGCCGGATCGATCGTCCCATTCGACCAGCTCGATGAGGCCAGCTTTGCCCGCGTCTCGGAGGACATCGGAGGGAAGGGAGGCGCGGGTGCAGACTACTTTGGGCCTCCTTGCTGCAGACATCATTCTCTCTTCTTGCTCAGTCTTTCTTTCCGCGACGGGCAGGCGGGAGATGGTGGTCGTTGCTCCCTTTTGCAACTTCCGCGCGATGGTGAGCTTCCTGGTCGCTACCTGAGCAGCGACATGTCAGGGGGTCTCCACAGCTTAGCACACGCCTGCATTTATCCCAGTTCGCAGGCTTCGCATCAAGGCAGGCGGATCTTGTATCAAGATGAGTTTCGAGCCCCTCGTACTGTCGACGTTCTCCCTTTCGAGAGGGAGAGGCTCCACAAAAGCCATCGAAAAGAAGGAACGAAAATGAAAAGGACAAAAATTTCTTGGATTCACTTGAGAGCCGGTTGTATATACAGTACGTAGCTGCAACCAAGAAGGCAGCAGTGAGGAGCAAGTATCGACGAACACATACCAACAGCAGCGGCGGCGGAGGCGGCGGCGAGAATATGACAGGACACAGCGATAGCGCTGTCGATGAGCTGATAACCTCTGCGGACGAGCGCGAGCTTGTGGCCCGCCTCACCGCACAAGACGTGGACCAGCTCGACTCAGAGCATCGGTCAGCGCAGGATGCTTCTGCCGTCGCGGACTGGAGCAGGCCGATCACGCAGCAGCATGCGCAGGCGAATCAACATGAAGGAAGACAGCAGCAGCGACGACAACAACAACAACAACAACAACATCTGATCATCTCCGCAGGTGAAGGTGAAGATGAGGAGAAAGAAACCGGCAACGGCGACCGCGACATGGGAGACCTCTTCGTCATCGACAACAACCCCGATCTTTCCCTCCTAGGCGCAGCTTCCCCTCAAGAAGCAGAGAGCAGAATAGAAGACGGGGATATTTCCCTGAATGATCCTTCAGCCTCTGTCGTTGCCGACGCAGCTTCCGAGCCAAGCTCCTCCTCCGACGCCGCCGCCGCCGCCGCCTCCTCCTCCTCCAAGACAGTCGCTCACCATCTGGCCGGACCGGGAGAGCACGTCCTGACTCATGGTCTGCTGCTGCCTTCAAACGTGATCTTGGAAGGGGAGGACATGCAGATGCAAGACGGCGCGAGAGAGGGCTTCAATGGCGACGATCAAGACCTGGGAGAGTACGAGCAGCTTGATGCGGTGAGTTTCCTAGTCCTGTCTTGGCTCACTAGGCGCCGCCTGTTCGCGCTTGAACGCAAAACTGATGCTGTCCTTTTATGACTCGAAAAAATATTTTCTTTCTGTCTGTGGCTTCTTCAGGCACGTACGGGTGCTCGTTACTACGAAGAGGAGAAGGAAGAAGGTCGGCCGTGTCACAAATGTCAAGAGGTCGGGCATGTAGCCAGAGATTGCCCGCATACAAAGGTGAAGAAACCTCTTCTCCTGATGCGCAGGAGGCTAGTGTTTACACTCCATGTCAACGAGGACTGATCGTCATGAATCCGTCGGTTTGTTTTCTCTCGCTTGTTCCAGTGCCTCAAATGCGGAGCTATGGACGAGCATGTAACCAGTCAATGTCCTTTGGTCGTCCAATGTTTCCGTTGCGGTGCAGTGGGCCACATCAGCAGGGTGAGTGTTCAGAAGTACCACGGTGTGCGGATAGGCAGCGGTTTGCCTCCGCCAGTATCGCAATTCCTCTCTGACATATAGGATCTCGTTCCATTGCTTTGCCTGTATTCCAGGATTGCACCCAGCCAAGAGGAGCACGGATCTCATACGAATGCGACCGGTGTGGTTCATCACTGCACAGAACGACCACGTGTCCCACCCTTTGGCGAATCTACAGCTACAATTCGAGGGAAGAGTACGCAGCTGCACGCCAAGAGCTGCACAATGCGCTTCAACGGGAACTCCACGGGAGAGGAGGCACCTTTGCCTCTGCTGCCGGTGATGCCCCTGTGGATGAGGACGAGATCGACTATGGTGTTCCGAGAAGGGATTGGGATCCTGCGGTACGTGTCAGCAACAAGAAAACAATTCTGCGATATACGGGCAGGCGCATGAACATCTTTTTGCATTTTTTGTTTTGTGAGCTCATCTCTTTGTTTCTCTTTCTCATGGGAATGCAGACTCGATGGTGCTACAATTGCGGCTCGAAGGGCAACCATTGGGGTGACGACTGTCCCATGCCGCGTCCCACTTTCGTTCAGCACACCATGTCTCGTGATCCTGCCAGCGGTCAGCGCTCGATCGAGCCCGGCATCTTTTCCGAGCGCATCTCTCGCCTCGGACCTTTTGCGCACGAGCTCGAAAAGGCACCACCGCTCGCCAGACGGGGAGGAGTGGGAGGATCGGCGGCGTTTGAGTTTGAGATTGATGGTGGTGCTCGGATGCATCTGGCGGGCGATCCGAGGGGGGCTAGGGGAGCAAATGGGAGCTCTCGAAGCTACGGCAGAGACCGGGACCGAGACCGGGAACGGGACCGAGACCGAGACCGAGACCGTGTCGAGGATTACTTTGACGAACATGAACGGCATCGGAACCGAGACAGCAACTCACGACGGGAGCGTGACCAGAGAGGAGGCAACAGACGCATGCCTTATGAAGGATCCAATCGCTCGCGACAACGTAAAGACTATTACGACGACGGTGATGATGATGACAATGACTGGTTCGAAGAGCTCCGTCGTGCTGGCGAAGACCGATCTTCGAAGAGGAGCAAGAATGTAGATGGAAGCTCTACGGACCGCCATGCGAAGAGGAGGAGAAGGGAAGAGGACGACGATTTTGATGAAGCTCGGCGTGGTGGATCGGGAAGCGACCCTCGAGGCTCGAGATCGGGTGGTGGCAGAGATGGAGGATCAAGTGGATCGCTCGTCAACAGAATCTCAAAGGTGCCTAGCAAATCCTCGAGGGACCAAGGGAAGAGCGGCAGGAGTCGAGATGCTGGCGCCAACGATGACGACAACGACGATAGCGATGTGATCCTGTTGGGAGATGACGTTGACGACCGGGTGCTCAACTCCGGCATGGACAGGCCCAACAAGGGCGACATCAAACCTGCCGAAAAGAAGAAGAAGAAGAAGCAGAAGCAGAACAAGAAAGGGGGTCAGAAGAAGGAGAAAGGGATGAAGAAGGAAACGTCGAGCTTGGGTCAAAAGGTCGGCTCGGCGGGTGGAGTGGCGGCTGTCAAGGGCGAGCCTGGCTTCAAACTCGACGGCGGGAAGGGGTCCGGGAGAGGCCGAGGAGGCAAACGTCGGAAGGGGGGCGGCAGGCCGAAAGGAGAAGGCAGCAGCAGCAGTAGCAGCAGCAGGGGAGGCTCGGGGCCAGGCACAGGATCCAAAGGCGTCAAGCGCGAAGCGAGCGTCAAGCGTGAGGCGAAGGGTGGTGGTGGTGGTGGTATTGGTGTTGGTGTAAAGAGGGAGTTCAAGCCTCAGTTTGGCGGGAGCTACTGAGAGGCGAGGAGAGCCGTATTACTTCCCCGTCCTTCCTTGCACAGTCATTGTCAAAGCAGGTGGTGAAACCTTGCAGAATCAAAATTCATAGATCATCTTCGGCGCTGAGACTGCTTGCTGCGATGTGTGTATTGTGTCAAATGTGAAGGAAAATTTCTTGGAGGAAAGGAAGCGTTCTGTGGTGTCGACGATGGAGAGGATAAGCAAGGTACATATATCGAACCGTGCCACTGAACGCAAAAGTCTGTCTCCGTCCTCCTTTCTCCCAGGCGTTTCGTTCTGGTTCTTGAGGAGACGGCTGAGCCCCTGCAACGCCCGCTTCCCTCCTCTCTCTTCGCTCTGCGCTGCATACGCCAGGAGGGGGTTCAGGTCAAAGGCGCCGGATCGTTCGACCTGGATTTGCTTGCTGATGGCATCCCTGGGACTTTCCTTCGTTGTGCACTCCCCCTCTTGTCCGATTTATGTGCGAGGTTGTGCGGTAATGACCTTTCCCATCATTTGAGCCTCCCCTTTCTTCTTCGATGACGGGGGCGCGGTATAGCGACACGCCCTCTCTCTTGCACAAAGCGATCCACGACCGCCAGAATGCTTTTGTAAAGGGACTTACTTTGTCCCCAATGTTGGACGGGCGCCTTTGGTCCCCCCTCCTTGCGTCAGCTTTACATGCTGAGGTTGCTTGCAGATAGAAAGCGCCATGCTCATGAGCAAGGTTGGGAGGACGTCCTCAGCTACGTCACCCCATACTGTGGGATGCCTCCGCTTTTTGCGAGCGAGCTGGGACGAGTGCAGATCGATAACGATGTCTTGCCTCAGCGGAGTACGAAAATCGGATCATGTCTGCATGCATGGCGCTGCAAGAATACATAATTGCAGATCGCTGTACTCTCTTTACTCGTGCATCATGCATCTGCTCATCCCACTTCTCTCATTATTGCACCCGTCTTTCGGCACATGGGTTGAGGCCAAAGGAGATGCTCCTGGATTGTCGAGGCATCTATCCGAGCTCTGCCACATTTTCCTTCAAAACCAATCCTACGCTTGAGCGGCAGTGGCCCAGCCAGCCCGGAAAGAAAGGCCCTGCCTTGCTCGTCTTCCCGTGTGGGATTGTCCCGCCATGCACCTTCGCTTCCGGAGCTCCTCTCCCCCCCACGCGCGGCTACACATAACAAGGCACAAAAAACGCCTCAAGCCAGAATCGAGGGCGTAAGGGAGCCAGGAAAGCCATGGCATGGCTGTTTGCCAGCGTGCGAGACAAAACAAAAAAAAATGTTCCCGGCGGCTCTCTGAGTCTTGCTTGTCTCAAAGATCCCACCAGTACAAGTCAGGGACGGGGAGGGGGGAGAGCCAAGGCACGGAACGAAGCAAGGCTTAGCAGAGGTGGGGCTCCGATCGCTAGTCTCACCTGTTTGGATTATTTTAGCCTGGGGTTTGTTGACCTTACGCAAACATGTGGCCAGCCAGAGAAAGCTTGCTGCTCGCCTTCGGCCGTCTCTCTCTCTCCCCCTGTGGCCTTGTTGTTTGGCTGCCCTCGCAGATCTTCGGATTGTGTCGATCCCCGTTTCTCGCTGGATCAGGAGCGTTCCTGCCCTAGCCATACGGAAAATGTAGCTTGGGGGGGGAGGGGCTCTGCGTGCCTGTGCTAGAATCCATTTGCTTTTCCCTCTTTCTGCAACCCGGCGGGACCTGACGGGACAAGGCGGGAGAGGGATCCAGACGGGAGAAGTTGGCGGTTCCCAGGCGTTTCGGCCTTGCACACACATGGCGGCTCTCTGCCGCGTGAATGTTATCTTCCTTGTGCTTGCCGCCCCCCCCCCCTCCCCCCTTTCCTCCTGTCCGAAAGCCGGGGGGGCCCTTTGGGAGGAATCGAGGAGGGGAAGGCGGCGGGCTGCCGAGAAGTTTGGAAAGCTTCATCTGCTTGATGACGCGCGCGCAACTGCACTGTGGCAAGAAAAACCTTTTGGCGGCCATCGTCATCTCATCGTCTCTCTTTGTCTTTCCCTTCTTTTTCAAAGGCGAGTTGGCAAGAGAGGGTCAACGTCCCCCCCCCCAAAGTCTGTCCTCTTTCTTCTGCCCACCGACTGGTTATTGTTCGCGAGTTTTGTTGTGGGTGGGGTGGCGCGCTAGACACCATGAGGCAAAGCCAGCAGGCGCTCAAGCCGGGAGAAGACGAAGGGAGGATAAACTGCAGGGCTTTGTTGATTTCCCTCGCCACCATCCCGTCCTCCTGTCCACTCCCAAGGCCAGCGAGCTCTCTTACCGGGCCCCATCAAAACACCCGTCCCGGCCGCTGCAAGATGACCCCACCCACGCATTCGTCGGAAACCAACCAAGAAAACAAAAACGCCTGGCCGCACCCCCGTCTTTGTTGCGCGCCAGTCTCCACCTGCTACAGCGACAGGTCTGGGGGCCTGGCGCTGGGAAGCTAAACGAAGAGAAGCTAACGCGAGTGGAGGGCGGGAGCCGCGGTCTTTGCCATCGCTCAAGGCAGAGAGACACAGCTTGAACACTGGGCACCACCTCAGACTTAGTAATCCCAGTCATCTCTCTTTCTCACACACACACAGCTTGGGGATCGACCCTTTCCGCCTCTCGCCTGAGCTCAAGCTGAAATCAATATCGCGGGATGCACTTGAGCCGGGACCCAATGGGGTGGGCCTAATTGAATTTCGGACGATGGTCGCACCTCCTTCACAATTTGGTCTTCCCCCCCTTTGTGTCCTGATGGGAGTTAGATGCCCTTGAGCCGAGTTCGGCGACGGTTGCCTCGCCTACGTGAATCAAGTGGGAAGGCACTCCACAGGCGAGCAGGAAGCGAACCCCGAGCAGGAGTCTCGACGGCAGGGATCCAAGACTGAGAGAGAGGGCAGAGAGACAGGAGGACAAGCTCGATGCAGCCTCTGGTCACGCCTCCCAACTAGTTATGCTCATCCCTCAAAGCGCCTCGACTTTCGATCCTCCCTTCCCGCAGTGACGAAGCAGCAGATCAGACAATGCTCACTTAGAAAGTCCCAACTTGCTTCCGCGAACGATGGATGACCTTTACCCCCTCTCCTTTGGGTCCCCTCGTCCTCAGCTGATCGATCAATCACCAAGCCGTCTCCCGTTGTCGGTGCCTTCCCATCTCATCGGAAGCCCCAATCGCCACGAAACGTCACTAGCAAACGTAAAAGTGCAAGGGCGTCCCCTTTCCCGGGCCTGCAGCCTCACAACCTCTTCGGGAGGTCTCAAGGGATGGATGTATGTATACAACAGAAATCAAGGATGACGCTAAAGCAAATGTGTGGATAGCACCTGTTACCCTACCCCATC
Source organism: Tilletia setariae (assembly GCA_023634365.1). NCBI lineage: Eukaryota > Fungi > Basidiomycota > Exobasidiomycetes > Tilletiales > Tilletiaceae > Tilletia > Tilletia setariae. Next base: position 95,327 of record JAMJXE010000010.1, read on the forward strand.
AAAGCTTGCCGCGAGAATGATGCTGCTGATCCTGTATGTCTGCCCGAGTCTGGTGCCTCGTTGCTGACCGACCTCCTCCTCGCTCCCATTTGTTACTGCCTTCTTCTCTCCAACCCTTTGACTAGCGCGCCGCTTTAGCTTGATCCGGTCTCGACATGGTCGCCACACGGGAAAGGCCCTCGACTCTCGATGGGATGACTGCGTTCCTGGAGCCATCTCGCTTCATATCGACCAGGGCAGGCGCGCACAATGACATGCTACTGGACTCGTTACTAGATACCGCCCAACCCATCCTTCGACTCGATGCCAGGTCTCAGCTTCAAAAGGTATAAAGGCAAGCCTGTCGCGCACTGGGATTGATCAATTGTCTCCCCTCTCCTCACCCGAAATCTTCTTCGTCAGATCCAGGCTTTTCTTCACATATCAGTCGCACTCTCCAAACAACTCCCCCTCACCTACCCCTCTTTTCTCTCCTTGACACCCTTACTCCTCATTATGAAGTTCTTCGTCCCTGCACTCCTCCTCGCCGGCGCTGCCTCTGCTGCCCACCTCCCCGTCTCCAAGAACGTTTGCGAGATCCTCCAGAAGGCTGAGCTCATCAGTGAGTTTCGCACCTGCCCAATTACCCAGCCCGTCACCACATCTTCGCGTTCCTGACTGTATGGACTCCTTTTTGTTTCCAAAAAATACCCAGACCTTGACCTGCTCGGCTGCTCCAGCGTCGACGTCTCGATTCTGAGCAAGCTCAAGCCCGTGTCCAAGTCGACGGTGTGCAAGGTGCTGCAGGAAGGTGGTCTGGTCGGTCTCGATGTGCTCGGCTGCTCGACTGCGGACATCTCGGTGCTGTCCTCGGACGGGACCTCGACGGTGCCGGCGCCCAAGTGCTCGGCCAAGCCGGTGTGCAAGGTGCTCCAGACGGGTCTGATCAACATTGACATCCTCGGCTGCTCCACTCTGGGCATCAGCATCAACCTGAAGCGTGGTGCGCCCAAGACTCCCAAGCCTTGCAACGCCGACACGTGCTCCATCTTGCAGAAGGGTGGACTCTTGGACCTGTCTGTCCTTGGCTGCTCCAGCGCCAACGTCAGCGTCAACTAAGCCAGATTTTTCCTGCCAATCGCGTTTCCTTATTTATCAAGAGGTTTGCGCTTGACGCCTTTGTGCCTGCAACCTCGCAACAAAGGCATGCGTAGGCCCTCGATGATCCCAACCTACCGCACCCACTCGAAATCTCCATTGTATAACTTCTTCCTTCTTCTTTTCTCCCCCACTATCATGTATCATGGGCTCCGATCCAACAATACACACACTGTTTTCCCGTTTTTCTCCTTTGGCCCCCCGGATCTTCCCTTTGGACACCCCACCTCTTTCCAGTCCAATTTGTCGTCCCCGGGATCTGGTACCAATGCAAGAATCTCCCGGAAAAAAACAACAACAACAAAACAGAAAACTTTTTCGATCTCCGCTGCTGCGTTCTTCATGCATGGAACGCACGCACTCTCCTTGCATGAGAGCATGTCGGGAGGGGACAGGGCTGGCCGAGCCGACAGGGAGGGGCAAGGGGAATAGTCAGGGATGCATTGGGTGTGTATGTATATCGATGTGGAGCAGCTGTGGATTTTTCGACCGTCGGTCAAAAGGATCGCCTCAAATCCGCTGGCAACACAATCGAGAGTGCCTAGCGAAGAGGGGGAGGGGCCTCACATATGTTCCCTGGGACCCGGGATTGCACGAGGGGGGGAAGGCAAACTTCGATCATCTTGCAACAACGGGAGATGGTTGCAAGCCGACACAAGGGATTCATTTGTTTTCCTCTTCCCTTGTTTTTAATTTCCCGCGGAGGGGGGATGCACGAACGGCTCAATGGGGTCCCCCGATGTTTCCCAGATGCTCGGAACATGGGGATTTGGAGATGCGCGCCCACAGTGTTCACAAGGCCCCGTTTGCGGGCAGGCTTCGAGACTGGACACGGAGGGAGAAGAGCGGGCCCCCTTTGGGCTTGGACCTTCCGGGCGGGGGCGGTCGTGGGTGTGAGACTCGGGCCTGGGAAAAAAATACACAGTGTGGGAAGGAGCAACGGGGCAACAAGGCTGGAAGGGGGGGCTGGGATAAGACTCTGAGCTGCAGGATCCTGCGGAACCGGGTTTCTGCCCCAAGCCCAGGACTCCTTGACGTCCGTTGTGAGCAGCTAGAGAAAGAAGTAAGCCGATGAACAAACTGTTTTGTCCCAGCAACTCTCAGCTTGAGCAGATCCGAAAGCTCAAGAAGTCAAAAACCTGTACATATGCATGTACATGACTGCAAACAAAACTTTCAAGCTCAGCTCAGCTCAGCATCCCTGCCGAGCTCGCTCGCATCGGGGGCAGGGAAAAGTCCCCCGACCCGAGAGGATCGACGAAAGATCATCTGAATGGTTGCGGTGTGGTGTGGTGTGGCGAACCCCCCGTGAAGCTTTGGGGATCAGCCCAGCCGAACTGATCTCCTGAGGTTGAACCTTGAACATCCTGCTGTGGGAATTCCGCACTTCGGACATCTGACACCTCAGACTGACTCCCAGAACCTTTGTCGCAAGCCGCTTCTCGACGTCTGTGAAGTTTCCCTCCCCCGGGTTCCTTTCGCAGGGCGCTGCCAATCCATCGCTTTCTCTCATGTCTCCTCTCTGCCTGCTCGCAAAATGACCATCCGTCGACTTGCGGCCACGAAGATCGTGGGGAAAGGCACATGATTGAGGGTACATGCTGTGCGGGTGACAGTCGGTTGCGCTCTGCTGGATGGGAGTGAGCAAGGCGACGCACTGCCAAAACGTTTTGGCTGCCTCATCATGTAAGATGATTGGGATCGAAGCTCACATGTCTCCTGCTGCCCCCAGACTTCCTCCTCCTCCTCCTCCTTTTTCAGTGGTTAAACATTGCTGATCCCGTCTGCATAGCCCGCCTCCCGCGTCGATCCTCCTTGTTGCGAATGTCGCCTGGTTCTTCTTGGCCGGCAGCGCCTCATCCAGGCCCGCCACTAAACCGAGGCTAATCTGGCATGACCTCCTCTTGCCTCCTTCCGCTAGCCAGAGCATTCTCTGCCTCCTTCTTCCCTTTCCCTCCTTCCCTCCCCCGTTTCTTCTCCCGTCAGCCGCCCTTTAGCAAGCCTGGTTTGCTAACCCACTCTATAGCAACATTCAGCGCAACCTTCCGACATCCCACCCAATAGCCCTCCCGCTCTGCCTGCGCCAAGACGGCTGGAGACGATTGTCTGACCTCAGATCATGTTTTCCCCCAACCCAGTCACTCAGCCAGCCAGCCAGCCAGCCAGGCTAGCGACACCTTCTTGGCTTGTCTTCCCCGTCCCCTTTCTTTCCCCTTTCACAGGGTCTTCTTTCAGCACCTCTCGCACTGCACCACTCTCCGGCCCCTCGTCCCACCCACGCGAAACAGGACTCGGAACCACGCCGTCCCCAAACACAACGATCAGGCAACTTGCCCACATACAGCCTCACATATCCGCACACCACGGCAAAACAAGCGCCCCTGCAAACCGTGCAAGAAAGGGGGGGCCCATGCGCCTCGTCTTGTGTGCCTGCCGAGCAATGGATCATCTGCCTCTCTTTGAGCGAACAGGGCCTCGTTACTGACAATTGACAAAGGAGCAATTTCCCGATCGAGTTTGTGCGGATGGGGTCAACAAGGGGTCAGAGGCGCCCGCTGCTTCTTACTGACTTTCCCTGCCTCCCTGTCCACACACAGTGTTTTTGTTCCCACTCTGCCAAGCTGAGCTACTGCACATGCCGCCCACACAGTGCTGCTGACCCTTGCCCCCCTCTGGTCCCCCTCCCCTTTCGATCTCCAATTCCCTGTTGATGATGTTCTCCTTCAGCCGCCCCCGGCTCGTTCCACGATGAGGACTGCCGACTGCCACTCCGCGAAGGTATAAAGGCAAGCCAACTTTCTGCTTGTTTTTGCCCAACCGAATCGGCATCTACCCTTCTTCTCACTCTCTACACCTAGTCCTCTCTATCCCTCTGCCTTTTCCCCCTCTCTCTCACTCTCACACACAAATTCCATCCTTCTCACGATGAAGTTCTCTGCCACCGCCGCCACCCTTCTCGTCGCCGCCTCGGTCGTCTCTGCTGCCAAGGTGCCCGTCCACCAAGACACCTGCTCCGTCCTCCAGAAGAACGGTCTCCTCAGTGAGTTGCTGCCTTTTGCCTGCGCAGAACACCAAGCCAGAGGGAAGACTGATCGAATTGTCTCCCTTTTTTTTTTCTTTTCTCGCACCATCTTCCAGACCTCGACGTCCTCGGATGCTCCAAGGTTAACCTGTCTGTTCTCGACGCCAAGGCTGCTCCTGCCAAGAAGGCCTCCACCTGCAAGGCTCTTCAAGAGGGCGGACTGATCAACCTGAACGTGCTCGGCTGTTCCCAAGTCAACGTCGACGTCCTCGGCGGACTGCTCCACCTCGGCCTCGACGTGAACAAGCGCGCCGCCTCGCACAACACCCCCACCTGCTCCGCCAAGTCGACGTGCTCCATCTTCCAGAAGGGCTTCCTCAACCTCGACCTTCTCGGCTGCCTCAACCTCAACCTCGACATCCTCAAGCGCGGTGCCGCCCACCACACCTCCAAGTCCACCACCACCACCAAGAAGACCACTACCACCAAGGCCACCCCTACCAAGACTACCACCACCAAGAAGCCGACCTCGACCCCTACGAAGGCGTGCAACTCGGAGACTTGCAAGATTCTGCAGAACGGCGGTCTCCTCAACCTGAACCTGCTCGGCTGCAGCGACGTCAACGTCGACGTCCTCTAAACGCCTCACTCTACTTTTTCTCCTTCCCTTCTTTACGCGTCGCGTTCTTCATCTTCCCCAGTCAGACAGGGCCCGCGTCCTTTCTGCATCCTTGTTCTTTCTTCTCCTCCCCCCCCCCCCCCCAACAACGCACACAAAACACATACCTCTAGAACCTCGTACGCATGGCATGTATCGCTACTTCGTTTGTTTATCTCCGTTCTTCTTCCAACCTCCAAGCCACCGAAATGGGACCTGTGCATGGAATTCTCCTTTTCCTCTCACCCGTCCTTTTGTCTCTGTGAAGCAAAGGGATGGTTCGTTGGCTTCAAAGGTTTTCCCCTACAAATATGCATGAGCATAGTGTGTGATTTGACTGACTTCTGCCCTGGCCACTCCCGCGGGTGCGCCCCTCTCACTGTGAGGAAAGAAAATCTGGAGAGGGTACAAATGCTTGCTGCTGTGCGCGGCATCTGCCACATTGCCTCCACTTCTCGGCCCCCCCTCGGTGGATCTGCTCGACTCGAGGACATGGCGAGGCCCCACACACAATCCCGGGCCACGAAGCACCACCCACTCTGCTTTTCCTGGTCGGCCAGGCAAAAAGAACAGTGGGGGTGGTCCAGAACTGGGAGAGGTAGACGAGATTCAAAGAGTCGAGGGCCGAGAAAGGAGGAACGTGCCGATGCGCGAAGTCTGCGTCTCCTTTTGTCCAGCACTTGTACGATGCGATTGGAGGCCGCAGCAGCTCGGGTACGTCCTGGCTGCGGTGAGAGAGAGAGAGAGAGAGAGAGAGAGAGAGAGAGAGAGAGAAGGTTCCTGCCACCGGCCCAAGGACGCCCAGTGCCACGCGGTTATCTTATCATGGTCTTATCTACCCCACACAGTGAGCCCGCAACCTATACGCCGGCGGTGCACGTCCTGCATACAGGTAGCACCTCGGATTCGCTCCTCTGGGAAACCTCGAGGGATAGTTCCGGCATCTACATACTTGGTCGCTGGCTGACTCGAACGAAGGATCACAATCCAGATAGCTCATTCTTGACAACGGTGAGCACTCCCGACCCTGGACCATACCTGTCGCACAGCCCTTGCGGACCCGGGCCCCCACGGCTCTCCTTGCTCACCGCTTGCTCTGCTTCCTTTGTTCAGTCCCCCCACTCGCCTCTTCTCGCGTCCCGTGCTCGTCTCCTATAGAACGCCCGTCGTTCCCCAAGAGCACAAAAAGCATGGCAGCCTCAGTACCGGTTCCTTCACAGCTACAGGCACCAAAGGCGCAGCAGCAGCAGCAGCCAGCAGCGACATCATCCTCAAAAGGAGCCAAGTATCCGTTCTGGCTCGGTGGTCTATCCGCCTCATGCGCTGCCTCGATAACCCATCCTCTCGACTTGACCAAGTACCGACTCCAGACGGCCACTGTCAAGCAGAGTATGCTCTCCTGCATGGTCACCTCGGCTAGAGCAGAGGGCATCACCACGCTCTGGCAAGGCATCACAGCTACCTGGCTCCGGCAGATGTCCTACTCCATCACCCGCTTCGCCGTCTACGAGGAAGCAAAGGCGCGTCTGACCACGCCAGGTCAGAAGCCCACTACTGCCACGCTGGCTACCTCGGCTGCGATGGCGGGCACGATAGCCGGCGTCATTGGGAACCCAGCCGAGATTGTGCTCGTGCGGATGTGCAGCGATCTGAATCGACCGCCCGCACAACGGTTCAACTACTCCAACGCGCTCACCGGTCTGGTCACCATTGGACGGACAGAAGGACTAGGAACGCTCTTCCTCGGCCTCGGTCCCAACGTGGTCCGATCCGTGGTGATGAATGTGGCCCAGCTCGGCTCATTTGATCTGTTCAAGGGCCTGCTTCAAGGCGCTGGCGTTCCCGAGGGTTCGGGCCTGACATTCGCCGCCTCCTTTGCTGCCGGAACGACCGCAACCACGCTGTGCGCGCCCGTCGATGTGATCAAGTCCCGCGTCCAGAATTCCAAGTCGGGAGAAGGCGTGCTCACTGTCATTCGGAACGCAGTCAAGGCTGACGGGCCCGCCGTGTTCCTCCGGGGCTGGACACCAGCCTGGATTCGGCTGCAGCCACAGACGACGCTCATCTACTTCTTCCTCACGTACTTCCAGGGCGTCATTGATAAGCAACGGGCGGCAGCGGCACGTAAGGCAGACGCGACGCTCAGCTGAAATCACCCTCCCAAGAACTAACTACCTTTCGCTTCCCCTACCCGAGACATTTGAATGCTACACTGGGACAATGCCCGTCTGTGCAAGAACACGAAACCACATGCAGCTCCCTTCCTCTATCCGACTTTATCCATCTACTGACTCCGGCCAGCTGATCGCTTTCAGGGCTGGACCGTCCAAGCACCAGCCCTTCGTGGGTGGAACTAGTCGTCACCTTCTGCTTCAGCGTGTCGAACGAGATTGTCGCGCATGACTCGGACCATCACATCACGAATGCTTCTCACGATGCGCGGCCAGCAACATCATGGATCGCAGTTCTGCTCACGCCCTCTACCAAACACGAACAGCACGTCACGTCACCACGTCTCCTCAATCACTCGACCCCACGACTTCTTTCTCCAGTTCTCCCCCATTGCGGGGGACATGTTGTACCACATCCCACTACTGTTTCCCTTTCCCTTTCCCTTTTGCCCTTGTCCTCTGGCATCGCACGCTTTCTGTTCGTCTTCCGAAACATCCTTCCTGTATTCTTCCATTTAGCATCGACTCTTTTCGTCTCCCGCTTTCCTTTCCTATCTCGATCTCTTGTGCGCGCGTGTCTGTGAGAACTGGCGGGAGGAAGTGTTGATCTTGACGGAGAGAAAGACGCGTGTGGGTCACGTGCCGGAAGCTGGACCGTCGCCCCCGGAGAGACCAACACTTTCGTCGGAGCTCGTGGGAGGGGGAGCTCTCTCCCTTCCATCTGGGACACCCGCCTCCATCGAGGGGCTCCCAGATTCTGCTCTCCAACACGGACAACGAGGAAGATCGGGCGCCCTTTTCTTCTGTCCTGACTTCCCTCTGATCCCGAACTGAAAACCAGGCATCTGGTAGGGACCGCTGCCTTAGTTTCGACACCCGTCCCCAGCTCAGCACACATCATGGAGCCTGCCTCGAACGCACGGCCTCCTCCTCCTCCAGGCTCTCCAGCGCTCTCCAGCACAGCTACAGGAGATGAAGCGATAGCCCCAGGCCTCGGCCCAAAGCGGAATCGGCGACGAAAGGCGAAGGGGCCAGTAGCTGGTATCGGAGCTGATGGTGACGGAGCAGGAAGCCAGGATCTCGACGCCAGTCACAAGCAGCAGACAGCTCGCAGTGCTGCTGCAGCTGCGAATGGAGCCAAGGTGGAGGATGGGAAGAGCGCTGCGGAAACGAAGAAGCCTGATGCTCAAGGTTCCGGCGACGCAGGGGTGAAGGACAAAGGAAAAGGCAAATCCACCAAGACAGTTGCCGATCAGCCATCTTCAAGCGCGAGCAGAGCCACGACGGCAGAAAGGCAGCAGAAGCAGCAGCAGCAGGCCAGCGCCAAAAGTGCGGGAACATCGGCAACAACGGGGGGCAAGTCGGGCTCGAAGAGTCTTACGGCTCCTACCACAACATCAAAGGAGGCCAGCAAGAAGAAGTCTCGAAAGAAGAAGAAGAAGAGCGCCAAGGCGACCGGCGAGGACAAGAGCGGAAGCAGCGATGAGGACATCAATCTCAAGGTAATCGTCAGAAGATTACCTCCAAATGTACCCGAGGAGGTGTTCAAGGGCAGCGTTGCACCTTGGGTCAGGAACGCGGACACGACTCGGGAACTGAACGAAGCCATGGCGAAGAAGAGGTTAGCGGAAGGCTGGAAGTCGGAAACTGAGAAACGAGGGGAAGAGCAAGGGCAGGCGGGTCCACCGGCAGAGGTGCTTGAACCGACTGTTGACTATATGCGCTTCGTACCCGGGAAGATCAACACAGCGTGAGTCGGCGAATACGTGCTGCACGCACGCAGGCCTCATGAACTCAACAAGAACCTGATCTGACTTCACTGTATTGTTGTTTTTTTCTTGGTTCCCATTCCATCACTTTCCACTTTATCCTCCGTGTGCCCCGTCGCAGCCCAAATAAGGTCAATGTCCACTCTCGCGCATACATTCGCTTCTTAAATCCTCAAGCGCTCGTCGACTTCAGCAAAGGGTACGACGGCCATGTGTTTCGTGACTCAAAAGGTAAGTGTGTCGGTATTTGTTATGGTAATGAAAGTCTCGTGAAGAGTACGCGTCTGACAATTTCGCATTTGCTACTGATTCTGCAGGCAATGAGTACATGGCAATTGTGGAATTCGCACCAATTCGGAAAGTCGCCTCAGACAAGAAGCGCAAGGTCGACGCTAAGCAAGGGACAATTCAAGAAGGTACGACTGCTCCAGGTTTGATCATACTCTTCCTTTTCCAGACTGCGTGCTGACGAAGATTCATGCAGACCCAGACTATCAAGAATTTCTCCGCTCCCTTGAAGCAAAGAAAGACGAGCAGAACGTCGCGGAGAAAACGGAAGCGCAATTGATGGGTAAGCACTGTCGCACCAGTTCAGTGCGAGCAAGATTGTGGAGCGCGGCTCATTCCCGTTCCGTCCCCGTAAAAGCTTCCATCACAGGAGAAAGCTCTGCATCTTTGAAGCAAAAAGCCAAATCCACACCACTCCTCGAGCATTTGCGCCAACAACAGCAAGAAAAGAAGGCCGCAGATGCAGCCAGGGCGCAGGAGGCTGCACAAGCACGAAAAGCTGCTGAAATGCAACGGGCTCGGCAGGTAGCCATGGAGCAGGTTCGCAAAGCGACTCAGCAAAAGGGATCCGGCCTTCAGAATCAACGCCAGCCAGCGTCCAACAGCAAGGGAGAAGGGAGCAGTCATGCAACCAAGAAGAAGGATGCGGCTTCCACCTCTGCTTCACAGTCGGGTCAGCAGCAAGCAGCAAAAGGAAATCAGTCAGCTCAGAGTATTCCTTCGGGCCCAAAGAAGAAGTCTGATAAGCAGCCCCAGCAATCACAGCAGAAGCAGGCCCAGCAACGATCACAGCAGAGTAAACAGCAACATCCAAAAGGACCCAAGATTCCAGCAGGCCCGGCCGCGATGTCGACTTCGTCTGGTGGCTCTGCTCAACCGAAAGCCCAGCAACAAAAGCAACAAGGAGTGCAGAAGGGCAAGGGGGTGGAAGGGACGAATGCAGCAGGAGGCGGCTCGAAGAGGAGAGGGAAGGGTGGTGGTGGGGGCGGAGGTGGATCCAACAACACTCCGTCGTCGGTCTCTTCTTCGTCTCAGTCCAACGCTGCGGCGCCAGAAAAGGTGATAACGCTGATGTCGAGACAAGATGTTGAGAAGGCAAAAGCAGCATTCACGAGCGGAGAAGGCCCCAAACAATGATTATTCTCATAGACCATTAATTTCTCGTAGCTACTACTATGCGTGAGATCACGGATGCTCACCGGTGGGGGAGTTCTCACCTCCATTTCCCGTACAAGTCCGCAGCTTTGCTTTACAAATGCGAACGAAAAAGAACAAAAAAAACCAGAAAGCTGCAGGGAGTAGGGCCCCAGCAAGTTCTCAATTGGCGGGGTCAGGCCTCTGGCATCTCTTGCCTGTGCTTTACTCTCATCCTCTGCTTTTTCCCACCAGGACTCAGTGTGTATCTCTTTCAACCCGCCAGCTAATACCACATCAGCGGAACTCCCTCGAGAAGCCCGAGATGATCTTCTTGCAGAGACGGATGAAAGAGATTGTGGTACCCGTTTGCCGCCCCGCTGTCGGAGAAGAAAGGATGGCGTAAAGGACAAATTGCGAGCACGGGTGAGAGAGGATGAACCCGTCGCAGAATCTTCTGCCTCCAGGGAATGGATCCTAGAGTTTCAGACACTGAGGGCAACTTGATCAGTCAAAGGACCCACACCGTTCTCGCATGCATTCAAACATCGGCGGGGCTTGAGGCAGTAGTGATCAAGGCACACCCATGCTGGTCTAAGAGAGCGAAGTTGTTGATTTTTTCTTTTCCATTCATCGGGAGTCGTCACAGCAAGGAGATCCAGGAGGATAAAGAGAGAGAAAGTGCAGAACGCAGTCGAAGAGTGTTGGAAAAGAAAGGGGGGTGAAAGCAGATATTGTGAAAACGAAAGAACGAGTGAAAGGAGGGGGGAAGAGCTCAATGAGATCGATTGCTTGAGGTGAGCTTCAGGGCGAAATTCTGTCCTTTTCACATGGGGCTATTCCTCCTCAGGTCCTCCTTCAGTTCGGTCACCTCAAAGCTCGTCATGCTGTCGTGCTCGCCGAGCGCGGTGTCACGGGTGGTAGCGGTGCCCGGCGGGATGCTTCCGTCCCGAGCGGATGGTGCGCCGTACAGTCTCGAGGGCGGCGCCTGGCCTGTATGTTGGTCCCAAGAATCCATCGGCGAGGTGAGGAAGCCTGGCTGGCCACTTCCCGCATCTGATTCTTCCTCGACCACTTGCTGTTCGGAAATGACAATGCCGTCCAGGTTCGGGCCTTGGACGCCACCGGGCAGGTTGGCTCCGTAGTGCCGCGGGGTAGGTAACGAGCCTGCTGGACCTGCTGAGAGTGGAGGAGGAGGGATCGAGTACGAGCTCGTTCTCCCCAGGCCGTGTCCTTCTGGCGCACCAAGCGAAAGTCCTGGCCCACCGCCGCCAAATCTGCCTCCCGCGGCACCAAACATGCCTCCTCCTCCTCCTCCTCCTCCTCCTGCCAGCCCACCAGGTCCACCACCGAATCCACCTGCGCCGCCGAAGCCGAGATCGTGTTTGCCAACTCCAAAGGTGTTCGCACTATGAGGGTTGTCACCCGAACCAGTCGACCTCAACGCAAAGCCCTTCTCATCCGAAGTAGGGCTTCCCTTATTCTTCTGCCCGATCCGAGCCAACTTGATCGACCAAGGCATTTTCGACTTGAGATCGCCGACGCCGCCGCCGCCTGGTCCGTCGCTCCACTTGCCACGGCCGGGAGGCTCGGGCGCGAGTTCCTCGGGCGGGTTAGGGGGCAGACCGGTGTGGAAAGCGATGCGGGCGAGGGTGTCGGCGTCCAGCATTTCGCCGTTCTTGACCCGGGCTTGAAGACCGAGAGGAAGGCGTTCGGCGTATGAATCGAGACTGATCTGTGTTGTTCGTGAATTTTGGGAGGGGAGGAGCGCCCATGCAGTTAGTATCCCCACACACACACACATGCGAGAGTGACATTCTCATCGGAATCCCCCGAGGGGGGGGGATGCTTTGACAAGAAACTCACAAATGCACGGCATCCGAGAATGGCATGGAGGAGGGAACACAGAGTGAGACCGGCTCCTCGTACCGCTGCGTTCTTGGTATTGCCGAAGTAGGCGAGCACGACAATGGCGGGCTGTGGGAACAGGGGGAAAAAGAGTAAGGAACATAAGGGGAGTCAATGGCCTGCAGGTAATAATAAAGGGCTGAGAGGCATGGATGGTTTCCCAAAAACTCACGACCAGACCGAGGGCAGAGTACATGAGACCTTCTCTCAAGAACATGTTGAGCAGACTGGATCTCATGGTGTTTCTGATGGACATGACCTTCCAGACCATGAGAGAGGCGGTGGTGAGGTCGACGAGGGCGCAGAGGGCATATGCTGCGATGAAGGGCCAGTTGTAGTTGGAGACTTGGCAGGAGATGTAGCCGGGGGTGAGGTCGGGGGCGGTGCCGATGGAGGTGCCTGCGAAGATGGCGAAGGAGAAGCCTACGTACGGGAGGAGCTCGGCGAGGAAGATGGCGATGATGTAAGGGGACCATTCCCAGATGGCGAGACAGCGGAGGATGAAGACGAGTTGACCGAAGACGACCTGGAGGGTGGCGCCGACGGTGAGGGCGTTGAAGACGGAGCGGCAGGAGGTGTGGTGTGTGGTGCGTAGTTGGATGAGGTTGGGGATGATGGCGAGCCACATGGAGTAGCGGGCGAGGAAGAAGATGATCATGGGCTTGCGGAAGGGCCTGCGTCCGGAGAGGACGGACCATTCCCAGGGGGCGGTGGTGAGGTACTCCCAGATGACGATGCCCAACTGTACGTAGATGACGGCCTTGAACTGCTCGAAGAGACCGAGCAGCTTGAGGACCTCGATGTTGGCGTTGAGGATGGATTCTTCGCTGCCGCTGCCGGTGGACGACATGGCTTAAAGAAGGGGAGATGGGGTTGTGGTGGATAAGATTGGATAAGAAGATGAAAGGACGATGTGGGGGACCGCTCGCTGAACGGGATGATCGTTGTTGTCGTTGTTGTCGTTGTGTTGGTCGAGGTCGTCGAGGAGAAGAAGCAGAGAGAGGATGAGGATGAGTAGCAGCAGCACCTCATCCATCCATCCATCCATCCATCCATCCGCTCTCCATGCATGACATCGACAGGGCTGGCTGGCGCATGCGTGGGCGCAACAGGTTTAAGGTTGTTCTTGAATCATTCAGCTTCGCCCACACCCGCCACACTGCTCCAGTGCTTGCACCCAGGCCAGCCTCAATCAAAAGCGAGTTCACTCTGACTCTCCCTCGCTTATTATATTCTAAGAACTACTGCTGGACATCCTTGACCAGCTGGCAAGCCGTGTTCAGCAACTGCAGCTCCTCATCCCCACCATCCACCAGCGCCTTGTCCGCCAGGCCCAGCGTGATCGCCGCCGCCGCCTTGCGCGTCCCGTTCAGCGTCGGATGGCCCATCAGATAGTCATGTAGCTGTAGTTGTCCCAAGTCCAGAACAATGGATCAGTTCACTTTCCCGCATTCCACCCAGCCCAGCCTCTCTCTCTCACCTGCGAAATGATCTGAGTCGCACCATAGCCAGATTGCGTACACAGCGCAACCTCGCGCTGCACAGCAACAAAGCTCCCCGCTCTCCCTCTCCCATCCGCTCTCCCGACCACCCTAGCAAGATTCCCATCAGCATCGGCCATTGCCACGTCCCCATCTCCATCCCCATCACCCGTCCTGTCCTCATCGGGTCCATCCTTGTCCACATATGCATCCACTCCAAGCGCAGACGCAAATCTCCGTATCGACGCGCTCGGCACCCGGCCCGCGATCTCCAGAATCGACGCAGTGCTGATCGGTGATGCAGCAGCAGCAGCACCACCATGCAGACGCGAAGCCGATTGAAGGTACGTGATCGACCGTCGAAGGTCGCCATCCGACACTTGCACAAGCGTGTCGACCACCTTCTCCTCCGCAAAGCTCACCCCTTCTGCCTCGGCGATCATCTTGATCCGCTCCTTGGTCGAGCCGGTGTCCAGTTGGCGGAACCGGAATTTGGAACAGCGCGACGTCAGCGGTTCGATGATTCTTGCAGCAGTTACACAATCCTCATTCCAGTTTAGCATTACCCACCCGCTCCTTCACCAGTTCCTTCATCGCACTCACCTTGTCACATAGTTGCACACCAAGCAGAAGCGCGTGATGTGGGAATACTGCTCCATGATTCTTCTCAGTGCACTCTGTGCATCCTGAGTCATGCTGTCCGCCTCATCCAGAATGATAATCTTGAACGGCGGGCATGGATACTTCTTCAACCCGCTCCCATCCGCCGACAGCGTCGCCTGAGGCGTGCTCACCGCAAGCTTGGCAAAGTTCTTGATCTTCTCCCGCACCACCGAGATGCCGCGCTCGTCAGAGGCGTTCAGCTCGAGGACGCGGGAGCGAAAGAGCTCGGGCCCGAACAGCTGCCGCGCCAGCGCCAGAATCGTCGACGTCTTTCCTGTTCCTGGGCCGCCGTAGAACAGCATGTGTGGAAGCTGTGTCATACCAGGATTCCAGAGTAGCCGTCAGCGCGAACAAGTTCGCCTTCGTTCTGCCGGGATTGCTCGAGCATACGAGCAGACACTCACATTACTGCTCATCAGCGATCGTCTCAACACATTCACAGTGTGTTCTTGCGCAACGACATCGTCAATCGACTTCGGACGGCTTCAATCAGAAGAAAACAAGGAAATCGATCCCGATTCAGCACCAGAGAAATTGCCAAAACTTATGCAGGAGGTAATGGACTCCAGCTCACTATTTTTCGACCCATGGCCGCATCTGCTCAGCAACCTTGGCTCTCCTCTCCGCCTCCTGAGCCTGGGCTTGTCGCTTTGCAGAAGACGCATTGTTGCTTCCAAGCTGCAAAAATGCGTTGGAGATCGTCTTGCTGCTGCCTTCGCTGCTCATCTTGGTGTCGGCAAGGGAATCGTCGGTTGCGCGACTGCTTGATGAGGGAACCTTGAGATCTCGAAGGGTGTTCTTCTCCGCTTGGTGTTCAAGGTCCAACACGAACTTCGCGTCGCGCGCCCCCGCGACGCGTTCTTCCCGATCCCGCGTCAAGATCACGTGACTCATTCCTCAACACGCGCCTGAGCAACAACACCTCCCCTGTTGCCAACAGAGGTCCGACAACGAACTGGAATGTTCTGGTCCAGGCGGTAACGATGAACTCGAGCAAACGTCCGACAGCAACATCGACGCGCTCATCGGCATCGCCGTCTTCTCTACCGCCGACTCCCTCCAGGACCGCCGTCGACGCTCGCAGCTCACCCCGCAAGGCAGCCCCGGTAGGAGCAGCCTCTGAACCGATGGCTTCACCTATCGCAGCCAGAACGAGAGGAAAGCACCACCAGCCAGCGCAACCGACAGCGTCTTCTTCTTCTTCTACTACTACTACTACCGCTGCAACATCACGCCTCCAGCTTCCTCGCTCGTTCAACACATCCAGCTCTCTTCAAGTACCCTCCACAGCTTCGCCTGCACGCCCCTCCAGCGCGCTCGGTAAACGCAGAACCGCCGAGCGACAGGACAGCGACGACTCGGACGACGATTTCGAGGACGCAAATGATGAGCCGAACACATCAAAGACGTCCGAACTCGGACCAAATTCTTCTTTACACCATAAAAGGAGTACTAGAGCAGCTGCAGCTTTGGGCACAGGGGGAGGAGGAGGAGGAGGAGGAGGAATGTCAACTGCTGCTGCTACTGCAAGACGGGGAGTAGGTGGGAACCGCTTGCCTGGGCCCGCGTCCGCATCTTCTCGCATTCGTCGACTCAGCACAGCTTCCATCTCGACCACCAGTCGCTTGGTACGCCCATCGACCTCGCCGTCGAAACCGAGCTCCTTCTTACACGCGTTGCGATCACATTCACCAGTCAAGCCAGGCAGAGCTGCTGCTGCACCCAGACCTGCGCTTGCCCAGAGCGTCGGCGTCGCAGGTCCATCGTCCGAGGCGGCTGCGGTACGAATGGTAAAAAAGAGCGGACTGCGACCGCCTGGAAGCGGGATTGTTGATTCACTGGCGGAGTCATCAGCAGGCTCTCTACCCCGCCCGCGGAAGCTCTCCCGGCCCTCTACCTCACATACAGACTCCTCCCGAGCAGCAGCGCCCGTGTCTTCGTCGTCGTCGTCCTCCTCCTCAGCGCTGCCCAAGCCTCGACTCGGAAGCACGACCTCGTTCGCAGCAGGACCTGCGTCGAAGCGACAGAGTGTGCAATTTCCGGGCGCTGCTGCAGCGGCGTCGACGTCGTCGTCGTCAAATGCTCCTCCTGATAGCTTCGCCAAGAATGTGTCCACCTCTGCTGGTGGTGCTGTGCAGTTCCAAACAGCTCATGCTCCGGCACAGAGCAGCAGCAGTAGTAGTAGCTATAGCTCCGCTGCGACCGTACCTCCTTCCACCTCCACCTTCCGCTTCGCTTTCCCATCTGCAGCTCGCGTCAACAGCAGCGGTGCGGCTGCACACCACCCAAACGGAAGCACGCCTCTTCGCTCAGGAGCCAGCGGCGCGCCGCCAACAGTCGTTCATCCAGCAGTCGCCTCCCTTCGACCGCACTCCCTCTCCACTGTAGCAGGAGGTCAGGCCGCGTCCGTCGGTGGTGGTGGTGGTGCTGGTGGTGCTGGTGCAGGCAAGCTGTCCAAAGTCCTGCTCCCGACACCTGATGCGCGCGAACGCGGGAAGAAGCGGCTGAGTGGGATGAGTCTGGGCTCAAACACGAGCATGAGCGCCATCCTGAATGCTTCGATGACTTCGTCGTCTTCGACTGCTTCGCAGCGAACAGCGGTGACCACGGCTGCCTATGACGAAGACAAGGAGAATCGCAAAAGAATGGAGGTCGAGGGTAAGGCAGGGCTTGATACTGCTTCCTCTACCAATGACACTGCTGCTGCTGCTGCTGCTGCTGCGATTGCAGGGGCGACGTGGAAGGATGGCCAAGTGTTGGAACAACTGCGTACGCTCGCTCAGCAATCGGGACTCTCGCTCGAGCACCTTCGCACGCTCATCGATGGCTCACCTGAACACAGCAGCCATGGTCTTGTCGCGTCAGGATCAAGCTCGAGTATGGATATCTCGGCAGCAGCAGCAGCAAACACGTCTCGAATGCTCCTGCCACCCGCTTACTTACATCGCGGACAGAGTACACCTTCGCTCCGAAGCGGGAGCACGACGCGAGCTGGCGCCGCCGCCGGCCGCCACAAAGTCGGAGCAGGAGCAGGAGCTGGAAGCGCAAACGCAACAGCAGCAGCGGCATTCTCACCAGCAGCGAGCGATATCCTCCGCCTGGATGGAAGTGGGATGAGCCCAGGTGTGAACGTGCTGGACGGAGAAGAGACGATTGATCTCGTCAATCTCTCCTTGAGCCCACCCGGCTCCATTGGCTCCCCGCTCGCGGCCGACGATAGCATTCTCGTGACGCTCAGGGGTGGTGGGAGTCAGAGCTTTGGGATGGAGGCGCTTGTCGGTGGTGGTGGTGGTGGTAAAGCCGGGTTTGGCGGATCGTCGTCGGGTCATCAGACCGGCGGAGGGCCAGGGGTGGCAGGACAGGAGGATGTGCATTCGGACGCAGCGGAGAGCGATGTCGACATGGAGTCGCCCTTGATGGCGCTTGCTGCTTTGCACAGTGCGTCGTCAGATCCATCTCTGTCTGAAGCGCGGACCTCATCCTCCTCCGAGGTCAGATTGGTCGCAGGCCCACTGCCCCGTGCGCGTCAAAGGAGCGACACCCGGCAATCGCTTGGGCTGGAGCATGCGCTGGGTCCGATGCTGGAGGATGAAGAAGACGCATTGGGTCTGTTGATGCCTGCTGCGTCTCCTGCTCCATCGACCGCGTATACCGACGCGCGCGAGACGATTCGTGTAAACAAGTCTTCGAGCGATTCGACTGGCACTGCACGCGGGGCGCCCGAGGCACCACTAGCAAACCCGACTTCTCAATCACAGCAACAACAAGGACGACAACCACGGGAGAGAGAGTTCTCGTACTCTGCTGAACAGGCTGCGAAAGTGGCGACTCTCGAAGCTGAGCTGGCACAGGCCCGTCTCGAAGCCGAGAGACTTCGCGCCTTCCACCAGGTCAAACTGGCAGAATATGAAGAAGCGCTGGAGCACGCCAACCGAACTCGCGATTCGGAACGGGGCGACGAACACGCTATGGACGGTGGGAAAGGGACCCCGTCGGCTGATAATGCGGGGGACACAAAAGAGGAAGGTGATGCTCATGGGCAGGCAAGTTCTTCCGCCGCTGCCGCCGCCGCTGAGGAGATCCGCAAGCTGCAAGGCCGGGTCGAGATGCTCCGTGCGGAACAGGCGCGCGGTCGAAGACTGTACGAGTCTGAGCTGGCGGGTCTGGAGGAAGCTTGCGCAGCTGCGAACCAGAGAGCGATCCAGGCAGAAGGCGAGCGAGCTCGTGAGGCTGCTCAAGCTTCCGAGCGCGCGAGATTGGATGAGGAAGCGCGCTATGCGCTGAGCGAAGAAGCGGAACGGGCCATGATGTCGCTCGTCGAAGAGCGAGAAGCGGCCAAGGCGGAGGAGGCCCAGCTTCGAGACCGGCTCGAGAGCTTACATCAGGAACGCAGCCGGGCGGACGATGCGCGGGACAGCCAGATTGCCGAAACCAAGCACGCTCTGGCATCGGCGCAAGCGGAGGTGGAAGAGCTGGTCAGGCAAGTTGCAGAGATGAGCGTCGATTCAAGAGAGGCTGCGAAGCGGGAGCAAGGCTTGAGGCGCGAGCTGGTGGCGCAGGAGAGCGTCGTGGAGGAGGCGTGGTCGAGTCGGCGGGTTGTGCTTGGTCAGACGGCGGCGTTGGCTTGGGGCGATCTGGTCGATTATGGCCGGAATGAGCTCCTGTTGCTCGATGGCAAAGCCGACATGGTGAGTGGAAAAGGGAGGGGTTTTGATTGGGCTCATGCCGGACACAACCCCTTTTGCTGACATGCGACTTGGGGATTTTAAAGTGCCACTTCTTGCTTGCGCAGCTTGACCTTTGGGACGGCATGTTGCAGCAATGCTACCCTGCGGGCATGCAGCCTCCGTCTGCTGGCGAGATCTCAACAGCCATGCTCAAGGCGGCCTGATCACGACTCTGGATCACAGTCTCAACCACTCACCCACTCACTCACTCTGGACAGCAAATCTGGTCCCTGCGTTGCTCTGTCTCCTTTATATTTTACATGGTGATCCGCCCCCCGGGAGATTCCCCTTCTTCACCCTGCTCAATGAGATACCCACTTTCGCCGCGCATATCAGATCTACGCTGAGAAGGCAGCAGATAGCAAAGACGAATTGCGAGAATCGGGCGGCTCGCATGCCATTGTGAACCACCTTCGTCATGGACAGCCCACCTGCTTGATGCTTCTGCGAAATGGGATGAGGTGTACAGTACAAGCCCATCATGGTGACTGATGAACGAACAGCGTGGAGCATTTCTTCTCCTTTTTTTCTTTTTGGATTATCACTGCGACATCCACCTCATGAGATGACACCCTCAGCTGCGTCGCTGCCGGCTCACAGGGCCGCCTTGGTCAGAAGCTCGGCCAATGTGGACTCCATCTTCTCAGTACCTGCCATCGTCAAGGCAGGCCAGACCATCTCCTCCTCGGGGCTGGAGGAACGCTTGGGCGGGAAGGGTGCGAATTGCAGTGTAGCCTGCTGCGCGGCTTTGAAAACTGACCAGGCTTCCTCCGCCCGTCGACGCGACTGCACACCAGAGGTCTTCCTCGTTGGGGCCTATGGCTCAGATGCGCGCTGGATCAAGGAAGACTTGGCTGGGCGAGGAGTTGCAGTACAGCACCTGATCTCGCTTGAAGATGAAGCAACGGGAAGAGCGATGATCCAGGTCGCTGACGATGGAGAGAACAGCATCATCGTCTACAAGGGAGCCAACTTTGCCCATCTACCCGGGCTCGACGATGACCCTTCCAGCACACTGAGTCAACTACAGGCCTCTCACCTCGTCCTTCAGAACGAGATCCCTCTGCGCACGACGACATCGTACCTCAAGGCGGCTTACGAGAAAAGCATTGTCACGGTTTTCAACCCATCTCCGATGCTCAGCAATTCTGAAGCAACCGACTTCGAATGGGCACAGCTCTCGGTGCTCATAGTAAATCACGATGAAGCGGCCACTCTTTCTCAGCTTCTGACATCGGATGATTCGAGCTCAACTCCAATACAGGATTGTCGCTGCCTCAACTCTGTGCCGTGGATCATTGTGACTCAGGGTGCTCAGGGCGTCACTGCGTACATCCGTGATCATGCCCAAAACTCTGCCGATGGCGCGAACACTCCCAGACGGGAGATTCGACAGAGCGCTTTCACACCCACGCGTGTGTTGGACACAACAGGTGCTGGAGATGTAGGTGGAGTTGCATGTGTGCTCACAGCCTCTGTTCAACACTGAAGAGAGAAGGCAAAAAAAAAACCCCACCTCTTGAATTTTCACAGACCTTCCTTGGCTACCTCGTCGCCGAACTTATGGTACACGAGGGCGCAGTGGACGAACGGACTCGGTTGCCCACAGAAATCTCGGCCATTCAGAGGATTTTGGGCACGGCCTCCTGTGCAGCAGCGATTGCGGTCGAGCGCCGTGGAGCGGCCGACAGTATACCCACAGGCTCAGAAGTTGAGGAGCGGTTGACTTTGTCCATCAAATCGAATTAAGACAACGTAGAAGTCATGTTCGCCTGCCAAAGGCGGTGAAGCAGGACGACGAGCCAGCGGCGAACAGGAAAGCCCTTCAGAATGGTAAGCGAATGCAAACAAAGTAGTGAAGCCGACAAGTTGGCATTTCGATTTTGGCCTTGGCTGATTCATGTCTTCTTCTCCAACCGCCTCGCGCGCTCGCTTCAGATCTCGAGATCAGATATCTCCTCCTCCTTTGACACCCTCGCCTCTTCTTCTTCGTCCATCTTCCTCTGGCACTCGTCACATATCAGTACCGAGTCGGCCACAAAGTCCTTCGGGGTCGCAAAAGAACACATTGCGTCGGAACATTCCTCGACCCGGACAAAGTCATCACCGATCTGGTCGTCGCATATCATGCATCGCTCTTGAATGTGCCATTCAACACACATGGTCGCGAGTTTGGAATGAACCCTGCTAGCTTGTCCGGAGCAGTCAGCAAGTCTGCAACCTGCGGAATGGAACGAGAGCAGCTCACCTGATTCTGTATCCAGGGGGCATCTCCTAGCTGATGCACAGCAGCTGAAAGTGGTCAAGATGTTCCCATCGTGTTGCAAACTCATCAAGCATTCATCGATTGGGTTGTGATGTATGTAAGTTGGGTCACAAAGGGAAGAGCTGTCTGCGACGGCGGCTTGGTTCCTTTGTGATGCCGGCTAGACTTTGCGAACGAGGGCACAGTCGAAATCATTCACAGGCTGCTGGTATGACGCTCACTTCGCATCTCAAGGGCCCAGGCGGGCAGTGACTCTTCTGTGTCAACTCTTTTACAATGGGACTAAGCTGACGAATTTGCCTTTCTGCTGTTGGTCACATTTTCATCAGCCACGAACTTGCATGATAAGTTGTCATGCACCCATTCATCCTCGGACGCTCGAGCCCCTCCAGAGGCATCACAGACACTGTGGGAAGGGCGATTTGGATGGATGAGATGCTGATGTTTCCTGCACTGGGCCAGGTCTGGATTTCGTTCCTGCTGAGACTCGAACACGACACCAAGAGGCCGACATCAACACGAACAGGGAAACGGGTCGTCTATAAAGACAGCCTCACTGATCCCTTCACAAACCAATTCTGCACATCTCACCACGCTGATCCCTCATCTTTGTCTCATTCAGTCATCTCACCTCTCACACTCTATCTC
The DNA here is from genome assembly GCA_023634365.1 of Tilletia setariae. NCBI lineage: Eukaryota > Fungi > Basidiomycota > Exobasidiomycetes > Tilletiales > Tilletiaceae > Tilletia > Tilletia setariae. The sequence goes on from JAMJXE010000010.1 coordinate 117,199, forward strand.
CATCGACTCTCTTATCTCCATCATGCCCCGAAACGGTGCTTCCGAGTCAAGATGCCCCTCCTGCAGACGCATAATCAAAAGCGAGAAAGATCAAGCCCTCAAGAGCGGCATAAACGAAGACGACGTGGAGCTTCGTCGACCCGGGGGGGAAAAGGGTTGCGCCACCTGCGCCAACGAATGAGACCGTGAGTATCTTGCAACAATCATGTCGGAGCAGGAGTGCATTTCTGATCTCCTTTTTGTCTGTGTCGGGTTTCCGACATCCTTTACTTGCATCTCTGATCCAGATACTCGCCGTTATCGTGCAAAGAACGCTTATCACCATTGGATAGCAGCTTCATAATTTATGTCACAAAGGATTTATCTTGGATATTCCCACCTGGAAAGCATGCGAGCTGGCTGTACGAGCTCTAGGGAGAATCAGTGGGGTGGGATCAAAGACCTGAATGGCACGCGTGACAAAGGGAAGAAGTTGGGAGAGGGAGCTTCCCTATGAAGCTCAACTGTCACTCGTTCCAAGTCATGAGACGTTCCCATCCACAGTGAAGCAAAAGAGGACAGCCAGGAGCCGCTTTTGCCCTATCCAAGACCTCCTAGCATAGTTTTGGATCGGACAGCATATCTTCACATTTGTGATTGATACAATGAGAAACATCAACAGCAAGATCGACGATTGCCGCAGCGAGCTCTGAAGAATGCGGGTAGACGCAGCCTCGGACTAAGCTGTTCGCTCAACAAGTACAAGGGAGTCATTTGGCCTCAGATGCGGGAACAGAAAGGGGTAAAAGTCTATTGTATATCAGAATCAACCACCCTCACTACGTGCAAGCCTCACGATCGACCTTTCGTCACTTCTTCCCTGTCGACGATATCCGCATCATAGCCCTTGGTCTCCATGGTGAGGAAGATTGTCGCAACAAAGCCGACCACTGAGATGCCCGCAAACATCCAGAATATCCCCTCCGATCCAATGGAAGTGGGTTTCGACAGTTCCGCGAAACAGAGGCTGGCAATGATCGCGCCGACTTTCCCGCAAGCCGCTCTGTAAAAGAGACCCAAGTTGACATTCGTTCTCCAAGTCAACTCTTCAGCTAGGGTAGCAGTACTTACGAGAGACCATGGGCCGATGCTCGAACTCGCGTTGGGAAAACCTCGGCTGGGATGATGAATGACGTTGAATTCGCTCCAAAGTTGAAAGAGAGCTGCAGCAGCACGAACACGATGAAGAATGGTACCGTCTGGTCCTGAGAGATTCATGTGAGGTCGAGGCAGAAGATCAGACGAAGTCGCTGAGCAGGGCTCGATCGAGTCACTCACCTTCAGAGTATCGTAACGAGCACCAAGGATCGCGAAGAAGATCGCGTTCGCCCCAAAGCCGATCACTTGCAACGAGCGAATTTCAGAAATAAACCCTGCTCATCACTCCATGTCGATTCAAAACTCACATTGGATCCGCTTCCGACCAATGACCTCGATCAGTGCAATGGTAAACCTGCAAACGCTCTCCAAGATCAGTGTCGACTTTTGCGAAACGGCTTTCCTTCAGCGGACACCAACCAGTACCCAGGCAGGAACCCTGCGCTGGTGATAATCAGGTTTCCAGTGGCTGTCTTCATCAACTTGCTCCATATGCTGCTGTTGTCGGCTGTGAACCCAATCGCGGACAGGATTGCGCTTTGGTTGAGGGCCACGCCGTAGAACTTTTGTCGCGTGCCACGATACTCTAATCAGCAGACATCATCTGGATACATGCTGCTGCTCGCCCACTTTTTCCGGTACTCACGGTGATATCGACCAGGAACCACGATAGACACGTTCCCAGCAGAAGCCGAAGATGTCGCATGTCCGAAAAGTATTCGACAAATTGCTCAGTACCGGAGGTCATCCGCAGCTTAGGTGCGGGGAGAGTCTTGACAGGTAGGCCTATCTGCTTCTCGATTCTGATGTCATCACTGGAGATACTTCCAGCCTGAATGGGAGGCGCAGGAGCGTCCTGATGCTGTCGGGCGATTCGATAGCGTGTGCTCTCTACCAAGGTGAAGCGGTGGTAGATGACCCCGAAGGCCGGTACTAGGGTGAGACTCTGCAAGATTCGCCATGCGCCGTCAAGCTTGTGCAGGTCGCCGTTTGTGACGGGGTCCTTGTATGCTGCGATCACGATGACCGCAGCCACTCCACCGAGCAGGTTCCCCAGGCCTTGGTTTGAAAAGATGATGGCTAGGAGAAGACCTCTGTTTTGGAGGCGCGCTCGGTCACTGACGATGGTCGCACTCATGCAGTAGTCGCCTCCGATACCCATGCCCATAAGGAACCGCCAGGCTGAAATCCAAGCCGAGACTGCGTTGGCCGAGAAGTGAGGAGTGCTTGGGACGCTGATGACCATGATGACTGGATTTCAAAAGGTCAGCTGATCGCGACCAATGGACGGATAGAGCATGAACACAAGACGTACCGCCGATCATTATGACCACGAGCTCCTTGCCGTAGACGTACTTTCAAGGACATGTACATCAGCATGACTTTAGGTAGCGATGGAAAGGCTTGCAGGAGTGAAAACTCACCGAGCGACCGAAGCGGTCTCCGAGGACGCCAAACAGGATTTGACCTACGACATTGCCGAGGTTGGCAGAGGCTTTCAACAGTCCACCGTCCAGGCCCCAAGGAATCATCTCTGTTCCCGGAGGGTAGTAGGCGAGGATGAGGATGGGAACGATCATGTTGATGACGAAGAGGTCGTACGCATCCATGCAGAAACCCACCCCGGCGATGATGAGCAGCTTGATATCGGGCCAGTTCAGGCCAAGGCGAGTGTTGGTGGAGGACTCGTGCTCTATGAAGTGAAGCTGACCGTCGGGTGCTGAGGCCTCGACAGCCCAGTTGTCAAGACCTTGTGCGGACATGGCGAAAGATGATAAAGAGGGTGGTTATCACGGACGACAGAGGAGAGACGAAACGTCGGGGAGGACAGAGTGAAGGTGAGGAACAAGCAGAAGAGAGAGAAAGAGGGAGAGAAAGTGTATGAGTGTGAGTGAGTGAGTGAGTGAGTGAGGGAGGGGCGACAGAGCCAGCACCCGAGTATATGCGCTCACTGCCCCATCCATTTTATGAACCTCGTGGATCCCATCCAACAGAAACTGAGAGAGGGCCACGGCTGTCTGCGCGCGTTGTTTCGCGCGTAGGTAGCCTCTTTGAGACGGAGCGTCTCACATGGCGGAAGGCGCCCTTTTGTACCTTCAGTACGGAGATCCTCCGAGGCTCGTCGTGATTGGGTCGAGGATGAGATGAGACGCTGGAGGAACGTGGGAATGTCTGATTCAAACACGAAGAAGGAAGGAAGGGTCTTACCACGGAAGTCGATTCTCATCTCATCTCATCTCATCTCATCGTCAGCACAGGCCACGAGCCTTATCGGATCCGTGCACGTGCACTGCCTCCTTCACCTCATGTCTCTGGTTTGTTCGACCTGGACAGGCTCGAACCAGCACGTGCTCCCTCACCCTAGCATCCGGCTCGAGCCGATGGAAGGCATCTCATCTGATCCACTCACCGGGTCTGTGAGGGCGGACCAGGGTTGAGGATGAGCCGCCCGAGCACGTGGTTGCCTCATTCGCGATGGCGAGAATGATGGGCAAAGGTATGTGCATTCTTCCCTGGAGGGGGTGAACGCAGTGAGAGGCACGATCGTAGGTTCTTAATCGGCCGGCTGCTACTTTTCTGGTGTCCGATATACCTTTTCCTCCTGTTGAAGACGATTGACTCATTCATTACGTGTCCACTGCTCCATCCTTCAGCCATCTCCATTGATTTGTGCCAAATCGGCACTTCTTCACTCGAGGTACTCTAAGGCTAGAGAACAGCTTTGCACTACGAGCAAGGTGCTTTCCCTCCTTCTGCTCGACGTCGATCATCAGTCGGACCTCCCGCAGTGATTTCCGCATGATTCAGCACCACGATCAGTCGACCGGTCCCGACGTCTACCTTGGCGGCATGGATCAGTGAAAACGCAGGCGCAGGAGATGAGGATGAAACCAGAATGAGATGAAATGATAACATGAGGAGCTAAAGTCCACGAGTCTTGATGGATGACCATGAACGCCGAAGATGGAACTGAGCACCCGAAGGAGTTGGAGGGGACGGAGAAGAAAGTGCTGCAGTAGAGTGAAGACTAGACGAAGATAAGAAGACTTTCCCCTCTTCAAGCGACCGAGACACGTTTCTCGCACTTTGCCCTCCCGTTCGGTAAGTTGGAGGCTTGCCTCCGTCTGGATTGACCAGGGACGGAGGGTTGTATGGTATTGCAAAGGTGGACATCGTCCACGTGACTGTACTCAAGATGGAGACAAAGGGAAGCAAACGAAATGATCGGCGAGCACCCTCCACTCAGCCCTGGCAGAGGCAGATCTTGGAACCTCGGATTTGCTCGACAAGGAGTATTGACAATGGCCGGAGGTAGCACAAATAGCACGCGAGGAAACACTGCATGCGCGGCTGCCTGTATTGAAGGTGTATAGACGAAACAGGAAGGAAGGGCGGATTGGACTCGACTGGTATACATATGAACTCGGAGGAGAAGAAATCGATGTGCGCGGGTAGTCCAGTTGGTAACACAACTGGCTTGAGATTCTTCACCCACTAGGCCTCTGAGGTCCCGAGTTCGACTCGGTCCGCGCACGATTGTATTCTGTTTGTGGAGGGGTGATGTCTTACGTCTGTGTAAGTCACGTAGACGATCGCGGGTCTCTCAACGGCTCGGCAGGTCAAGCGTGAACCACAGTCTCCGGACCGTAAATCACCCCAACCGGAATCCACGTATAAACAGAATACAATCATTTTTTTGGTGTTTTTGATAAGATGTTGCTGCAGAGCCCCAGCACCTCACTGCGCAGTCGGGTGTTCACAGGTGGACATCGTCAGCGTGAGTGTACCGATCGAACAAGCTTCATGCCCATCCACTCGAGCACCATGGACGAAGACACACCTATCCCTCGTCCCACTTCGGCACCTCTGCCCTAGAAGACCAGCCTCAAAGACTTATTGCAAACATCAGCCCTATATGTAGTAGGCACCATGCAACTCAACAGCAACCTTGTCCTCATCTTCGCCGCCCTTACAGCCGCATCTCCCATCACGGCAGCCAGCAGTCAGTCCACGCCTGAGGCTGACTCTCCCGCTCTCGAGGCCCGTTCCGGCGGAATCATTGGCTTCGGCAACGGATTCGGTAGTGGTCTCGGTGGCTTCTTTGATGGCGTCGGCAAGGGAGGCTTCGGCAGCATCAAGGGAGGAAAGGGTCGCCACGGACTCAAGATCAAGTACAAGGCCGCTCACCATGCTGAGGCACTCAACCACCACGCTGCTGCGGCCAACTTCAACGCCGCCAATATGGTCCATGCCGCCGCTGCCAAGGTAATCGTGCACCACCACGACAACAAGAAGATCAAGGAGAAGGTCCACAAGGAACACTTCCACGCCGGGTTCGGCGGCGCCGGCAAGGGCAAGCTCGTCCACCGTGATCTCGGCTCTGGCAGCTTTGGCGGCAAGGGCGTCGGCTATGGAGCCGGTTTCGGTGGCGACTTTGATGGCGGCCGCTTTGGCTCCGGGGACTTCGGAGGCAAGGGTGCCGGCTTCGACGGAGGCTTTGACCGCGGCTTCAACGGTGGTCAACTCGGCTACGGTGACGGGTTTGGCGTTGGCGGGGCTCGTGCTACTGGTGTCGCTGGAGGAAAGGGCGGCGTCGGACTCGGCGGCGGCAGCTACGGCAAGGGTTTTCCATGTCGACCACGACCGAGTGGACAAGATCAAGAAGGTCAAGCACCACAACCACAACGACAAGGCTCGTGCTGCAGCCAAGTTCTCCGCTGCCAATGCTGTCCATGCCGCAGCTACTCACCAGAACCTGAACCACGCCGATATCGACGCCAAGCACGCGCACAAGTTCCGCGCTGGCGGCCATAACACTGCTTGAGCAGCCTCTTACTTGATCCTTCCTTGTCAGATGTGATCACGACTCCATGCTTCAATCCATCTTTCTTGCTCCTTGCTCCTTGGTTTCGGTCTCAATCTGCGTGCCCCAGGATGTCAATGGAAACCAGTCAGATCCCTTGGCCCCATAAAGGAGGAGCACCGTACGATGAAGCATGATCCAGCAAAGCGATCTGATGGGGGCGATAAAGGGTTATCTGAACATGCGGGCCCAACAAGGGGCGGCATTTCCCCGTCAAAGAGATGAAGAGAAGATGCTTAAAGTCCGTTTCGTCGTGATGGCGCGAGCTTGGTGCTCTTCAGTTTTGTGATGACAGGTGAGCAGGCAGGCAAAAAGGATGCTCCAGTGTGAGAGAGGTGCAAGCAGTGAGCATGACAGCATGTGCATACATGCACGTATGAAAAAAACAAAAGAATCGAGGGGGGTAGTTTAGATACCAACTCCCTGAAGCCAGTACTATTTTCCCCCCGCCGAAACTTCCTACTCCAGCCGGATTCGAACACTCGACCTCAACGCCAGGTCTGTCTTTTGTTTTCTAACTCTCCTACCAGTGTTCGAACCAGGCCGTTTCGTAATCTCCTAGAGAACTGTGTGAATATAAGGCGTTGTCCGTTGGGCCTCCACCCCTCCACCTGTCTCAGCAACAGCCAAACGAGCGCACCAGCAGCTTGTCACCATATACAGCACGCTGCTTCTCTCTCTCTATGCGCTCGGTACACCACGAGAGCCTTGCTCTTCTGATCGCAGCCGTGGGCTTCCTCCACTCCTCCCCCAGCAGAGGAAGCAAGGTGAACGTGCGAATCCGGTGAGTCCCTTTGTCTGCATGCTGCCCTCAGCCTTCGATCGCCATCTAACTGGGAGTCTGCTGACAGCGTTCCTTCCCCTTTCTTTCACCTCACCGCACAGGTCTGGCAACTACATTCGCCCTCGATCAATCTGCACCTCTGAACGTCGTGGTCGCACGCCGGAACGGTGATCGTGGCTCCGTCTCTGAGCCTCAGAAGCATCTCGCCCCCGTCGATTGGGCATTACTAAAAGTCGTCATCGCAAGCATCACTCCTCGACCGGATCCACACACGACCTTCACCTCATGCCGCCCTTCCGCCCAGATTGCTTCTGCTCATGCACATGAACGCCTTCAACACGATCCCAAAGACAGCGGCGGCGGCGGCGAAGCAGGAGCCAGAAACCGAGCCCGGTTCACCTCCTGGGACAGCTGCAAACCTTACTCGCCCACCTCTGGGCTCTTCCTGGCACTCCAGAATCAGCTCTTGGAGCAGTGCTGCCAGTCAAGGGATACGACCCGTCGGCTTGCTCGATCTTCCTCAATGGGGCTCCACTCGCAACTCCTTCTCAAGCTCAGTGGTAGGCGGAGGAGCCGACCGATCTCGCCAGAGCTCACAAACTACCAATAGCCTCTCAACCGGCCATGGCTCCATCCCCGAGCATGGGGCAGACAAGACTTTGCACCAAGACCACATCTTCCATGCTGCGGCTATCCTCTCCGACAGTCCGGCTTCGTGCCTTGTGAACTTGCCGGAGGAAGACGAACTTCAGAGCACGGCTCCGACGATCAACATCACGCTCATGCCTCCGCAACTCGTTCTCGATCAGCTTTCCAACAATGAGAACCCGCAGCTCTGGCGCTTCACCCCAGCAAGTATTCGAACCGGTCATGCCAGTTCAACAGGACCCATGCCCGTCTCTCAATGAGCTCTACGTCCGTATCGAGGACGCACCTACAAGCTGCTTGTTGGTCAGCCACGGCAGCATGGTCAGCTCTGCTTCGATGAGATGTGATCGGCTTCACGCACATTCCTCCCGTCGCTGCGTCATCTGTCAGCCAGGCTAGCGTATGATCATATCAGAACAGCTCACCTCATGGTCAAGCCGGGCGCTCCCTCCTTCGACCACCGAGCTCAGGGTTGGTCGAACCAATCTGATCTTATCGCTTCCTATGCATCAATTCACGTCCCGCACATGCTCCCCGTCCTTTCAAGCTATATCTGCAAATCCCGACGGCGCATCTATGGCCGAGGGGCGCTCCCCTCCTCCACAGCCGTCGCCCGCTCAGGATCGGCGAAAGTAAATCCCAGGTCCAGCTTGGCACGATGGACCGCCTCGATCCCATCCTGCTCAATGAGGCTCGCAAGCAACATGATAAGGAATAGGGGAATCGAGCCACTCGCTGTGTAGCATCCGATCCCTCGACGCCCCTGTAACAACGGCAAAAAAGGAAATCTGACTCCCAAAAAGCGCAAGCGCACACCTTCTCTTGCATCGTGATCTCATCCTTATCATTCAGCATCCAGTTGTCATTCAGCATCCATGCATCCATGTCACCCATCGTATTTTTCGGTCATGTACTCGCAACTCGCAGCTCTCGCATACTCGAATCTGATTTCCTCAGTTGAAGTGCAGTTTGAGGATGAGAAATATGAAAGAACGGATTGCATTCAAGGAACAAGTCATGCTAGGGATACATTGGGCTGATAGGTGGACAAGAGAAAGCTAGATTTGAGGTACATGTGATGCACTCACCTGCATCTGATGGGACCTGTGCGGGGTGGTAGTAGTGCTCGGAAAGAGATACCAAAGGAAGAGAGGGGAACAAAAACAAAAAGGCCCCCGGGTAGTCCCCTTCAGTCTTACGTCGCGAAGGCAAGCTGGAGAGATGGGCAAGGGATGGCGACTGCCTTTTCTCTTCCTTGATTTTTTTTAATACTCACAATGGAGGAATGGCAGTTGCGGATGATAGTGAATGAGTCGAGTAATTGTTGGAGACGAAAGAGGTAAGTCGAGTTGGCGATGGAGGGGAAGGAAGGAGTGAGGGAAGGGGAGAGGAGGTGAGTGAAGAGAAAAGAGGGAAGGGGGAAAAGAAGAAGTGGGCAAATGGGACTCGTTTTATGCCTTTTCGTCGCCTCTTCGGTCCCGCTGGAGGCCCGCTGCATGACCATAGGGGAACGAAGGGGGAACAGGCATCGAAGCACTGTCCATCCGGCTGGGGTGCGCCGGATCTCGCTGGTCTCCTGCTTTCAGAACCTCGTCCGCACGGTTCAAGCTAGGGTTGCATGGCTATCTGTTTCTCAGGCGAGGAGGTAAACACGCAGCGGGGCTGATGTAGTCAGAGAGCGCGTCAGATCCCAACACTGTGCATGACGCTACTGGCGTAACGGGAAACAAGCAAAGGGAGAGCAGGTCAGTACGCCCAACGGCTCGCTTCATAGAGGTGTGGATCTGTGTATAAAACGCATGTTGCTGTGAAGAAGACGGAAATGAATGCCAGTGCTGCGATGAAGAATGTTGAGCGATTCTAGAAGGAGTGTATGGCAACAAGCATTCTTTTGTTTGTTACGCCCTTCGGGCACTGGGCCAGCCAAAACTGCAAATGCATGAACGTCAACCAGACTCGATCACCCGGCCATGCTTCTGCTCATACATTACTCACCTCCTGCGCCCGTCGGCGTCGCTGTTGCGAGTGCTGCTGATGACATGCCCGGCTAACCCCGTGATCGCTGCGGATGTGCTAGCTGTTTGGATTCTTGTGCAAAGATCCCAGCCTGCCTCGCCAACATGCATTGGCACAGCTTGATGCCATCAGCACATCTTTCTTTTACATCTCATCTCAGCACCGACGAGCTCCTCGGCCACCTGCCAAATATGATCGAGATCGAGTCAGTGGTTCCAGGAGGCATTCGCTGCCAGCGGTAGACCCTTTGATTGCTCATCCTCTGCTGATCTCTCTGCAGACGTTGATGATAATGCACCTGATCCTGTCCCGCTTCCCTAGTAGACTCTCCCTTCCCTGGGCACGATCCAGACTCGACCCAAACGAGCTCATGAAGGAAGAACGAAATCAACTGTATTGTATGGTGGTAGCAAGTATTGAAAAAGGAGAGAAGAGAGGGAGACAGAGGACTGAGCGAACGAGCCGAACACATCCGAAACAGAACGTCAAATGAGGAAAGAGAGAGAGTGTGAGAATAACAACCCGAGCCGGGAACAAAGACTAAGGGGGGGAAGAGGCTCGATGAGACACTCGCGTGGTTGGGAGCGCCTTGGGAAATGAGAGAAGAAACAAGCCAAACAGTAGGGGATTGCGAATATGAGAATTTCCACCGAATCAGAGCTTTTCAAAAATGTCCAGACGGGAGGATGCAGCGCCGAGGGAGAGAGAGGAAACGGGGCCAGGAGAGAAGGGAAAGTCCATTAATGAGAGCAGTCAATCGTGCTGCAGCTTCGTCGTCGATCCGAAAGGAGTTGAGCAGAAAGAGGGGGAGGGCGTCTCTACTTCGACCCACCGCTAAGCGTATCATCAATAGCCTGATTGATGAATGCCTTACGGTCAGTCAGGCTCGCGTTCGGGAAGCTCGCAATCACAGCTTCTCGAGTCGAGCGTTTGGTGACGTTGTTGAGGTTAGGCTGCATGCTCAAGAACCTCCTCACAGCCTGGCGAAGATCGTCGTCAGTGGGGGAGGTGATCGGATTCATGGGCAGCTGAGTAAGTGCTTGAGCACCAGGTGAACTGGGAGAGCCGCCGTTGCCACCGAACACATTTCCGCCAAGTCCACCAGCGAGCGGCATGGTAGAATCACGAACTCCGCCTCCGAATGGCGAGTCAGATCCGGCAGCGCTTCCCGGACCAGGAGCGAAGAATCCTGATGCACCCATCATCGGCATTCCGTACATGGACGGCGTGCCAACGGATGGCATGCCATACATCGACGGCATTCCGTACATGGACTGCGCCATCTGCGGAGTGCCGTAGAACGACGGTGTAGATGCGCCCATCATCGGAGGCAAGCCCATGCCCATCGGTGGCATAGCCGCACCCGGCTGCGTAGACCCTTTCCCTCCGGCCGAGAAGGCTGTAGATGCGTGCCGGGAGTGGTTGAGCACGTTTGTGTCACGGTAGTAATCACCGCCGCCATACTCTGACCCAGCAGCCGAGCCAGCGTACGAAGAGTTGACCTTGGACATGCCAAGTGGGACCGCCTGATTACCGAACGGCGATTGACTGTGGCCGGTGACGCCCGAGCGGACCGACGTTGCAGCGTTGGTTGTCCCGGGCTGCTTCCACACCTCATGTTGGTATTCGCTGAACTTCTTGAGCGGGATCATCTCCTCAAAGAATGGTTCGCCATCGTCGGTACCCGCAATGATCTTCTTGTTGCCCTTCTCACCAACAACGATACGGGTGTTGCCCCACGAGAAGTCGTCCATGTGCCAGAAGGAGTAGATGGGCAGGAAAAAGGAGAATATCGGGAAGCCGAGCAGGTAGAATATCATCCACCCGATGTATTGCCATTGACGCTTGACGAGGAAGATGACGACCTGTAGACCATATGTTGCTGCAATCATGATGATCGAAATGAGGGGGAACTGCCCGCTTCCAGTTGCTACAGTCACAATCAGGTAAACCAGGTAGATGACTGTCGCCGGCAAGATGATTGTACTCAGGAGATCGAGGAAGACCACGAACCGCATGGAGAACTACGACAGTAAAGAAAAAAATCAGTGAGCAATTCACACCAAGCGCCGGGAACCAAGGTGGCGGACACTTACGATGCAGAAACCACAGAGCTCGGGCATCAGCACCAATTCAGCCAAGTTGTGGATTGTCGAATTGATCCATCGACGACGCTGAGACAGCAAGACGCCCCAGCGATCGGGAGCAGCTGTACGCGCGTGCGCATCTGGAGTGAACTTGGTCCGGAAGGCGGGGAAGTTCTTGAGGATCAAGGTGGTCAGGTAACGATCCTCTCCGAGTGAGAGCAAATTCTTCTTGTGCAGGGTGTCGACTCGGTTCTCGGCATAGTCGTCAATGATGCGGTTTGAGATGAACAGAGGCCGACCCTTGTCAGCACTGCGGATGCGGTACATGGAGCTGTTTGGATGCGTACGTCACACAGTCAGTCCATTTTGATACGGCAATTCAAGCTCTGATGGATCAGGCAACTCACAAACAACCGGGCAAACAGGTCACACTGCCGAAGAGAGATTCGAACGCCTTGGCGAGGTGGTGAGAGATGTAGTATTCGTAGACTGCAAGAGCGCAGCGAAAAAGCACGTGAGAAAAAATCAAGATGGCTTCGCGCTGACACTGGAGTTTTTTTTTCTTTTCCACTCACCTTGAATCATGGTTGTCCAAGATCTCTCTTCGTTGTCTAGCTTCGTCTCACCACAAACCGCGATCACTCGCGAGTCATCGGCCGCAACAGCGACCAGGCGCGTCAGCGAGTCCGGATCGACCCTTGTATCGGCATCCACCATAAGGATATACTCGTAAAACGCCGGATCCACACCGATGACGTTCTTCATCTGGTGGTAGATCTCGAGCTCGAGTGGGGCCATGGGCGAGTCGAAGTGGACGCGGTTGAGGTAGCGCATGAGCAGGACTTGGGTGTCACGCTTGCCTCTGTTACCCGGCTTCTGCCGTTCGCTCGGTCGACCGCACTTGACGACGACAATGTAGGGCACCACGTGTCCTTCGAATTCGTACAGGCCTGAGTAGACTTTGCCATAGTTGAGCTGCTTGGAGCCTTCAGCAATCGACTTGAACATCAGCGGTTCAGGGTCGAGCTTGGGATCGACGCCCAGAATGTCGAGTACGATACGTGGTGTAGGCAAGTCGTTTCCACTGCCGACGATCATACCGTCACAGATGATGAACAGCAGCTTGCGCTTATCGTCGTAGTCCATACCCGCGAGCGAGTCAATCGTCTTGCGCAACTCGTCTTCACCTTCGGTGTAGCACGGTACTTGGCAGATGACAAACTTGTCCTGTTGTTCGGGGTTCCGCTTCGAGGTCAGTTGGAGCGCAGCCAAGAATTTGGCGACCAGTGTTAAGCAGATCAAGCACGAGAAGGCCAGCAGAAGGTAGTTTTGAACCTGACAACGCGGAGTGTCTCTAAAGTCCCACTTGCCGGCGTAGAACACATTGTCCAAGCAAAGCTGGACTTGCCGCGCCTTGGTCGGATTCAGATTACTCATGGCGGTCGTGAAGTCCTCCGTGATATCCAGACCGGCCTGGGACGAGAACAAGGAAGAGATGGAGTCGGGCAGCCAAGATACGGACGAGGCATTGTTGGACAGCGACACGGTGTTGAGGTAGTTGGTCAGATCGTAGATGTGATCACCCACAATAGCCCAGTTCGTCCAAGCTCCCGCCGCGGCAACGTCCTTGCGAGAGGTGACGTAGAAGCCTTTGTAAAACTTGTTGATACGAGGTATGAAGCGGTTGGGGTACCAGTTCTCGTCAGCAAGCGCAGAGGTTGGGTAGGGGCTCTGTAGCCCAGAGGCGTGGCTGGCCTGGGTGATGATCATGGTGTAATTGTCGTTGAAGGTGAATGTCAGGGCGGGATCGGTGACGAGACCGGGGCAGCCGGTCACCAAGGGGACGGGGAAGTACTTGGAGATGTCTTGACCTGCGAGCTCAAACATGAGATCCGAGGTGACCTTCACGGTCGCGTCCGAGTGTTGCTGCTTGTAGAAGTTGGTGATGTCGTAGACTTTGCCGTAGACAGCGACGTAGAAGTCATTGGTACCCTGATGTGAGGAAAGCTGTTTCGAATTCCATGCCTTGTTCATGTCCGGACACAGCAACCGACCAAAGACGAGAATGTAGAACAGAACCAGCACGCAGAGGCCGAAGATCAGCAGACAGATTGTGACTTTTTCTCGCCATGCTTGTCGAACGTCGGGCCGCTTCATGCCTCCCATCTTTGAGAGCATAAAGTCTGGAATCCACCAAGTCAACAGCCAGGTCAGGCGCACCCACCATCGCCGTATCGCCGTCGTGCGCACTTCTTCAACGGCGTCGAGTCCCTTGTCTCCAAGTCCGAGGTCCTTCTCCAAGGTGACTGGGTCGACGTCGCCGTAAATCCTCCTGTCTGCATCGACGCCCCATCCAGGCACCGCACCTCCCTTTGCTGCTCCACCGGGCGATACCAGGTTGGTCTGAGAGCGGAACGGGTCCGAGGCCATCGACGCACCTGAGCGGATGAGGAGCTCATCCGTGCTCTCCGCAAGTGCCTTGCTCGTTCCCAGATCAGCCTCGAGCCCATTCCCACCGCCGCCGGAGGCAGCCAGAGTGTTCATGTAGCTCGACTGTCGGGAGCCGCCGCCGCCGGCGGCTCCCAGCATTGGTGGGTACGAAGTCATCTTCTCGTCCAGTGGCGACGTCGTCTCGCTCCCGCCGCCTGACAGCGATGCCAAGGGTTCCCTCACATCCGAGGGCTCCATCACCCTCACTCGGTCCTCCAACCTTCTCCAAGCCGCGTATGCCAACCAGACTCGGTCGCGGCCCAAGATGTAGTCTGTTCCATCCCTGAGCGCATTTCCGATCGCGAAAGCTTGAATCTTCTCGCGGGACTCGGTCACGCCCGCCGCCATCGCGGCCGGTGCGACGGAGCTGTAGTACTTTAGACAGAACTGATCAAATGTCAGGCTGGTGAAGAACTCGGTGCGCTTGCGCGCAACCAGGTCTGGCAGGAGTAAGGCGCGTATCTGCGCTTTCACTCGGCGCGAGTCAAACGAGTTGGGTTGGGAGATATCATTTGGTCGAAGACACGTGATCGTCCAGGTGTGTCCGGCAAACGTCATGGTGTTGAGCAACTCGGAGAGGGTGGCGTTCAGCTGGCGCGAGACGGGATACATCTTGGTAGGGTCGAGCAAGCTCTCTGCCGCTGCCTCCGCCTCGCTTGATCGACTCAGAGGTGCAGGCAGCCGCAAGGGTCGAACAGACACCTGGGCCGTGACGACGGTGTTCTCATCCCGGGGATGCGACTCCGTTGCGAGACTGGGGCCAGCGAACAACTTGGCAATGAAAGGGTTGGACGTCTTGCGGAGCATGAGCACGAATGCGGAGTCAAAGAGATCCAATTCCCGCTCAAGGAAGCCGTTGATGGCATATGTGGCCGATCCCTGATAATGATTGATACCAAAAGTCTTGGCGCCGCCAGCAGCCGCACCGAGCGAGGCAGAGGAAGGTGCGGACGAGGGCACGTATGAGCTGTGGACTGCAAACTCGTCAAGCTCGGCCATGAGCACCTCGTCCTTGTCCTCGGCCAGCTTGCCAGATCGGACCTTGTGGACAGCCTTGTCCAGTGCACCCAGCAAGCCGGCAGGCTTCCTATCCGTGCTTGAAGATCCCACCACCGAGCCTCTCAACAGCTCTACGCAGGCCGTATTCTCGCCCGTGACAATCTCTGGGAGCGAGAGCCCGTCGGCGACCAGGGAGGCGGAAGGCTCGATGCTGTCATCAAACGCACGTCGGACGATCCAATTTTGGAGCAGCTCCGCCTGGACGTTGACACTGAATTCCTCGTACGTGTTCGGCCGGAGCTGAGCTGCATTGAGCGCATTTGCGCCCGGGCCCAAGCTGGATCCTGACCGGGATTGGAAACCGGGCAGGTCGAGTTGGACGATCTGGAGAGAGTAGGTGTCGTCTGTGGCGGGGGCGATTTTGTGATTGGCGGTTTCGATGACAAAGGCAAACAAGGTGGCGTACAAGTCGCGCATGAGGTTGTCTCTCTGATGTGCTGCGGCTTCGGTGTTGAGATAGGTGCATACGAGTTCCTTTCTAACGAAGCGAGTCTTGGAGGTGAGCGCCTGCTCGAGGGTGTCTGGATCAACTCCGAGCAGCTCGGCGGCGTCCTCGAGCGAGGCCCGGTTGGCGACGTGGGCCGCTTCGGAGTCGAGGTCGCCGACACGAGCGCTGGGCTCGGCAAAGTCAATGTTGCCGAGCAGCAAGATGGCGGAGAGCAGGCTGAAGATGGAAGACACGTGCTTTGTCTTGAAACCGAGCACCTTCATGCTGGCTCGAAGATCGTCCATGGCAATGCTGTCGTCCGACAGCGGTCCGCCGGGCAAGCGGTAGCATCCTGACTGAGCGAGCAGCGCGTAGGAAGTGACGTCGTCCAAGTGGAAGAGCTCTCTTTCTTGTTGTGTGGCACCAGTGAGGAGCTGGTAGAAGACGTGGAAGGATCGCTCTTCGGGGGCGAGCTTGGATACGCGCTGCTTGTCGAGACCAAAGGTGAGGACCTTGGCCGCTTCGAGTCTTCCGAGATCGTTGAAGTGGAGTTCGGTGTAGCGACTGTGTCTGCTGGCGTTGGGGTTGAGTTTGGTCTTGGCACAACCAAAGGAGGTGAGGAGGACATCAAGAGCCCGGAGTTGTTCCGCCAGTCTGTTCTCGCGTTTGCCGTGAGAGGATGCGATGCGAAGGAGCTGGGAGGTGACAAGTTTGGAGGTGAAGGTCTTTCCAGATTCTGTGGTTCCGTTGTAGAGAACGGCCTGGGACTGCTTTGTTCTGAGCATGGCATGGTAGATGCGCGCGGCTACGTCGTATGGATGAGGAGGGAGAGCCTCGGTGGGAGCTGGCTTGCCATCCTGTTCCCAGCTGGGTTCGGCGAAACACCTTTTGCGGTACTCTTCTGCGCTGGCATCGTTGAGGTTGGAAAGCGGTCTGAATGGGTTGAGGACGATGAGTTGTGAGGAGGAGAGATTTGTGTAGTGATTGTCGGCGCGGAAGCGGGACTGGAGGGTGGCGAGCAGGACATCGTCTGAGGGATACACGGTCGCGTTTGCGTTGGCAGAGATGAGGGTGAGCAGGTCTGCCTGTGGTCCTGCGCCAGCCGAGATCTGGGAGGGCGCGCCAACCATGGTGGGAGGAAGAGGCGAGTGCGAAGCGGGGCTGCTTCTGCTTGAGACACCACCTGCTACGCCAAGGCGCGTGTCGAGACGGAGCTGGTGTGAACGCAGAGAGCGAGCGTGTCGAGGCTTGGAAACGGCTGGTGGACGAGAGCAACGGGAAGAGGAGAGAGAGTGAGGTGAGTATATGCGTGGTCGGAAGCGATCGCTGGCACGTTGTGGCATCTGAGCCTTTCTCACCGGTCTGTTTCCCCCTTTCCTTTCTGGCAGATTATTCTATACACGGCAGGAGGTAGTCGAGGAAGCCAGAGACCGCGCAGAAGGGAGGTCGAGGTCGAGGTCGAGGTCGAGGTCGTGAGGGAGAAGAGCAAGCGAGCAAGAAGGGAGCCAAGCTTGGGTCGCTCTCTGACGAACGATGTCCGTCCTCAACAGCTCACACAAACACCGGCCAAGGGTCTCTCTCTCTCTTTCTTCTGACCAAACCACACACTTGTCCGACTCGGAAGTGCTTTTCAAAAACGGCCACTCAGAACGCTCGCAGTGGAGCTGGGCATCACCCTCGATCTTCACCTCCGAGGCCCCCAACGGCTTCAGGGGACCCAAAAGTGCGCATCTTTTCCGAAAATCTCGAACCCTTATTACACAACTGTACCCAACCACGCATCCACGCCTTGCATCAGCTCGGACAGATGTCGGCGGGAGCGCCAGAAGTGGTCTGCTCCCTCGACGGCTTGCACTTTCAGATGCGATCCGTCTGAAGCAGCGGCAGAGGTGGGCACCAGACTCCTCAGCGATCCCGTCCAAGACTCGTACGTCTGAGGAGAGGGCGGCGAGATTCGAGACTTGTCATCAGCAACGCGGAAACGGGCAGTGGCACACACACATTGTCTCGCTGCTCAACACCTCACCTTGCGGCTTGTGAATTCATCTTGCGTCCCGTAGATGATCAGAGTCCGAGCTTGTCCTTCTGGCGAGGGTGGTCGTTGTTGTTGAGTCGCTTGTGGAGCTATCAGCCGCTTCAGGGCATCGTCGTATCGTTGGCTCTGGAAGAGCGAAAGTGCCCAGACCACCCCTCGAGGGTACGAGATCAGCACATACACAGGCGCCGACTTCCACCTAGGCTGCCCATCGTGCGTCGGGCTTGGTACAAGAGGTGAGGATATTCTAGCAGTTGAACAGCTGGCCAACGGCACGTTTGTCACAGTGAGATTGGATTCGATACCTTTCATCGCCGTTGTCTCCACCTACTCACTACAACGAACCAGCGCTGTAGCCCTGTAAGACAGCATCAGATAACCAGAGATCGAGGGAAGGGGTGGACATGATCAGCGTCCATTCCTCGACATCGTCTTGACTTTCGGCACCACAGTCACTTACGCAGAAGACCAGGGCCGCATTTCGAGCTGCTGGGAAGTCTTTTGCGAATCCTTGCATTGCCCAGTCAACCACTTTCTATCAGCAGTTGAGACCAGCAGAACCAGACTGTCAGTACATCAAGGCTATTGGTGGATGCCATAGATCCAGATGTTGTCCCCAGTTGTTGCCCACCTGGTAGTCATCGCACTCGACCGAACCTGTCCAGCTCGCCTTGCCCGAACTGCTCCCTACGCCTACATGTTTCCAAAACATCGTTCAAGAAAGAGACGAAAAAACAGGAAGAAGTTGATTCAGACTGGATGACCCTGCTGAATGGGGCGAACCAAGTACTTACCTCGCGAATTGAAAGTGACAACTCGTAAATCGTGCTGAGACCGCAAGAAGGTGGCCACCGCGCAGACTACGTGATCGTCAAAACAGCCCCCCAGAGTGCCATATGCTGTGCAGATCAAGGGCAGAACGTTTCACAGAGGGAAATGGCAGTAATCAGTCAGCGAGGCGGAGGGGCCAAATCAGGGAAGTCACCGCAGAACCAAAAGACAAAGAAAGAAGGTCAGGATCTGTCAGAATACCGAGTCCAGGGCCACTCGGGCGCTGGGGGAAAGGGAGCAGAAGCCTGGCGATACGTACGATGGGCGACTACGGCCAGTCCGGCAGGGTGTCTGGATGTGGAAACACCGCTGTGTGATGAAGAAGAAGAAGATGCTGGCTCATATACTCTGGCCTCCAAATGGACGCTTGAAGAAACGGGAACAAGATCCTCCCGCTCAACCTCCATCCTCGTCAACCTCGTCCGGAAGGGGGTGCCGATCTCAGACTGACTTCTCAGCGCAGAAGATCCGGGCAGGCAGTCTTGCGCAGGCTTCGAGAACTTCGAGCGACGGTCAGCAGCGAGTGCTGGAGGTGTGTTTGGTGGTTGTGAGCATTTCCCAGGCCCAGGCACAAACTCTCCCCTCGTTCCATGCCTCACTGACACGCTTTTGAATGTTGGACGCCAGATCTGCTTCTTACGTTCTCTCTTCGGAGAGTCTTTGCGTAAGAACCTCCTCGTGCCCTGTGAGGCTGAGCTGGAACCAGTGTGGAAGCAATAGACTTTCCTTCTTTAGAGACCCGGTCGAAGGACGAAACGGAAGCCGGCACCTAGAGAAGACGTGACGATTCTACAAGAGTACACCAGGCCTTGCCTCACCAAGACCGGGCTCCATCGTTCCCGCGGAAGGGTCTAGCACGCAACTGAATCGCCCCTTGGCCCCCAGGTATACGGACCTCGCAGACAAACAAATGGTCCGCAACCCAGTCTATCCCGACGTGTCACAGTTACCGTCCCTTCTCCCACCGACAGGCCATCACGCCCGCGTCAGCCCCCTGAGACGCAAGCAGCTCATCAAAGCAGCGTCTCGCCCAGCACATAGCCCACCTCCACCACCTGGCCTGACCGAGTGCTGCGGAAGCAGCTGTCAGCCTTGTGTCAAGGACCTGTGGAGGGAAGAAGTGAGCGTGTGGCGGGAGAGATGGGGCTGGAAGGAAGGAGAAGGAGAAGCAGCAGCAGCAGCAGCAGCAGCAGCAGCAGCAGCAGCAGCAGCAGCAGCAGCAGCAGCAGCAGCAGCAGCAGCAGTAGCAGACAAACAGGCGGGGACTGGCAAGCAGGATGAGACTGGGAGAGTAGAATTGGAGAGTGAGGTCGACGACGAGGCGAGGACATCATCTCCCATCGGTGCGGAAACGAGTCTGAATGGGAGCGTTGCTGTAAAGAGACAGCTCATGCCAGGAGCGTGGATAGACTGGTAAATGGGAGCATGGAAATCATCATTCGATCATACCATCGAACCATCACTGTCCCGCTCTATGATCAGCTTTGATACTCTGATGGATACGGGAGCCTGGATCTGGCAACTCGAAGCTGCATATTGGTTCCAGACTTCAGACATTTGGTAAGGTTTGGCAAGAATACTTGCGCCAGCATTGGCACTGCATTCATTTCTTCGAAAGGGTTATACATCAATCTCGCCCAGAAGCAACGTCTGATCTGTCGAAGCCGAGACGACTGGGGATGAGAGTCGGATGCGTGTCAAGACCGAACAAGGTAGCCCCAACAGAACAGAGATGCAGTACACTTACTAATGGTTTCTCTTGGGTGCATGTCCACCGCTGTGCATGCTCCCTTGTGACCCGGTAGCTGGTAAAATTCGTCAAGTCCTATCTTCAGTCAAAAGCAAGTGAGATTCTTCTGTAGAGTCCATAGCTGACCTTGTATGTGATGAGTGACTTCTCTACGCTGCGGAAGGGGACCAATCCCGGGTCAGCGGACGGATCTATACTCTCTGTAAAGAAGCGACCATGCTCAAGCAAGGGCATGTACTCACTCCCAGATTGTCACTGTCCGATCTCCACCGCCCCAGGCCACACTGAGACCGTCTCTGCTCCATGCGCCGCGAATGAGGAAGTTCTCGAAGCCGGCTGACGTGCCTGTCAAGGTGCGATGTAATCTAGGCGATCCAACATGGCCCGGCGGTGGCTCGGGTACAAAGGGCCTAACATCCCATACTCTGACTGTCGAATCCAGCGAGCCAGAGAGTAGCTGCGAAGCGGAGGGTGAGAGCGCGAGAAAAGTGATCGTGTCGGTGTGACCTCGCAAAGTGTAAAGGGTCTGATGTTTGTTCAGATCAAAGACGGTGATGTCGTTGTCCACCGAACCGAGGAAGAGGTGTGAGCCGTCGTCGGAGAAGGCGAGGGCAGTGACCGGGTACCCGAACTCGATTGAGTCGATGGGATGTCTCGAATCAGGATCCCAGAGCAGCACAGAGCCGTCGTCAGAGCCAGAGGCGAGCATCTCTCGGGGACCGCGAGTACATGCAATGGTGTTCACTGTCGCCTTGTGGCCGCGTAATCTTCTGAGCTTGAGTGCTTTGAGCGGGTTCCAGACCGCGATGGTACCATCGACAGAGGCAGAGAAGAGCTTTGGCTGTGAGCTGGGCGCGGAGAGGGACCAGGCAAGGGCAGTGACTGCCTTTGAGTGTCCTCCCGTGAGGATGGTCAGATTCCGGTTGGAGCCATATGTCTCCCAGATCGAAATCGTCTTGTCCGCCGAGGCAGCAGCGATGTAGGCTCCGTCATTTGGACTGAACTTGACGTCCAGAATCTCAGCACTGTGCGCCTGGGAGAGGGCGATGATGGGAGACTGCAAGGAAGATGTGCGCTTGATGGATCGGATGAGACCTTTGTTCTTGCCTGCGTCTGAGGAAGAGATTACTAGTGACTGGTGGCCCTCTTGAGCCGGGCCATCTTGTCTTGCGCGCTTTATGAGCTGTTGCTGCTCGTCTTCGCCCGTGCCTTTCCTCTTGTTGCCCTCCATCTTGAGTCTGCGATCTTGCCTTGCCAGGGATGGAGGGGTGGATGGATGAGCTTCCCAATGGGTTGTGATATTATGTATTGTGGGCCAGGTATTTCCATCTGAAAATATGGCCACTTTCCAAAAGGCGGGTGGGGCCATGAGCTGGGACTCTCTCTCCTCTTGCTCCCACCGAACTGCTGGGCCCATCCACCATCCTCTTATCCGTGTACACGATCAGGTCAAGATGGCAGAGCCTCTCGTTCTTTGGGCTCTGCACGACTTCGAGGCAGAGCAGCCAGACGAAGTCTCCTTCAAAGCTGGCGAGCAGATCACCGTCATCGAAAAGGACGACGAGTTCTCCGATGGATGGTACACGGTCAGTCCCGATCCGCCCGCTTGCCTCACTCTTGCACACCCACGCAGACCTAGAAGCTGAACCATTGACCCCCCCCCCCTTCTTCTTCTCGTGTTTAAACAGGGCAGGAACGAGTCTGGGGCTCAAGGTCTGTTCCCCTTCGCCTACACCACCACCGACAAGAGCCTCGCCCTCCAGTCCAAGCAAGCCTCCTCACATCTACATACCGGAGCAGAGCAGCAGCAACAGCAGACATCCCTCCCACAGACAGCATCACAACGACGATCCTCCATCGATACCGACTCATACTCCCTGGCCGAGACCGACGCTGCCGACACCAAGAAATCAACAGCAGGCGGCACCCCAGCCGAGTATGTCCCGCCCTCCGGTGGCAGAGCAGCACTTGCCGCCAGCGCACAACGCAACGCCGCACAGGAGTCCGCCTCCGAGCGAGAGGCAGAAGCTCGTCGCAAGCAGCTGGCCCAACAACAATTTGAAAAAGAAGAACAACGGCAACGAGCCCTGATCGAGGCAGCCGCAGTCACCAATGCGGCCAAGGCAGCTGCCAGCCAGCGCAAACAGCAAGACGCAGCAGCAGCAGCAGCCCTCGTCTCCAACTCGCTCACCTCCCTTACAAACCCTGTCCAACGCTCCGGCGTCGTGAAGTCGGGCTCGAACTCGGGTATGCCCCGGACCGCTCCCGTAGCCGGCATGAATGTCTCCTACGAGAGCGATGACTCCGAAGCTGAGGATGAGAATGGATTCGACATTTCCCAACTTAAACACATCCACGCTCCCATCCTCGGCGGGTCTTCTTCTCCTGCAGATGGAACCACCCCGCGCCTGAACGGAACTCATCCATCTGCTAGCACAAGCGCCAATCTGCAGGCGGCGGCAGCAGCAGCGGGAGCCGGATCTGGAAATGCTCCTTTTGCCTCAGCTACCCCCAATCCTGCGCTGACGCCGACTCTCGCATCCAGTGGCACCCCAGGATTTGGCGCACAGCTCAGCAGTCCGGCACCTATCAGTGCACCCCATGCAGGATCGCGCCTGACACCCGTTCGAACCCTTTCACACTCATCCGAAACCGCGGATTCGCTCGGCAACCTGCCCTCTGCAACCCCTTCGTCCCAGACGGGAAACAAGACTGGGGGATCGGCTGTCAACACCCCCATCTTCAGCGATCCACACGAATGGTCAGTTGATGAAGTCGTCGAGTGGGGTCGGTCCAAGGGATGGGATGATGCCACAGTGTTGTCCAAGTTCCGCGAGCACGAGATCTCCGGTGATGTGTTGATGGAGATGGATGTAGTCATTCTCAAGGAGATCGATATCGTCGCCTACGGAAAGCGGTTGAAGGTGGCCAATGCGATCAAGGAGCTCAAGCGTAATCTCAGGGGCGCGGAAGAAGGAAACGACTCAGGTGCCATGACGCCGCAGACGCCCGGTGGTGCTCCTGGTACGTACAGTGGTCAGCGCACACCCGCCAATGTCCAAATCACACCCAGACACACTTCCCTCGGTCTACCTGAAGAAACCTCTGAGCAACTCGAGAGTCCCGTCTTCCCTCCCGGTCAACAACCAAACCCACCACTCAGCGCAAACAGCACCTCGTCCGCCACCGGCGTCTTTGCGCAGATGCAACAACAGCCCGGCGGGCCCGGATTCACGGGAATAGGAAGCGGCAATGCGCTGGGCTCTGGCATTACTGGTTCCCGAGCGAGCATTGTGTCTGCGCACTCTGGCAACGGTGTCATCGGCGGGGGCCGAAATTACGGTCACTCCCGCGTCGAAAGTGCCGATGGCCGCCCACGCTCCGCTGGCGGCCTCTCCCTCACTGGCAGTTTCGGCGCTGGGAACAGTACTGGAGCTGGTCAATGGCCCCGGAGTGGCCCTCTCGAGCTTGGGTTCGGTGGTCCGCATGCTCGGGCTGCCACCGATCAGGGAGGCTCGACGAATGGAAGCGTGCGCAACATGATGATGCTCGATGGGACCACTGCCAACAATTCGACTGACGGGGACAGCACGTTGCGCTCGCGAGATGATGCAAACGCGACGGGAGGCAACTCGACTGGCTCCAGTGGTGGATTCCTCAGCACGCTCGGACGAGGAAGTGGGTCCAAGGAGGGCAAGGCGTCCTCGCGTCTGTCCAAGACTTCGGACGGAACTGCGTCTCCTACCTCGCCCAATCTCCGTGTGGGCCGCAACATTGGTGTCGGTGAACGGTCGTCCTTCTTTGGCTTGGGCCCACGCACGCGCAAGCCGGCTCCCAAGGAGATAGGAGAGGGAGGAGGAGCAGCAGGAAAAGGCACCCTGTCTCGCCTCGGCATTGGTAAACATTCGGACAAGGCAAACCCGAGCAAGGACCGCGCTGGCTCGCTCGCCGATCTAAAAGACCGGATCTCGTTACCCACCTCGAGTCCAAACTACGAAGCCAACAACAGCTCGAGTCGCCCGGGAGCTGGAATTGGAATCAGCGGAGCTGGACTTGGAGCAAATGGCGAGTCCCCACTTTTGGACAGTGCTCCGCCCCAGCTCAGTTTGGGCGGCGGTATCGATGGTGGACAAACCGAGCTGCTGTCTTCGACAGAAAACGACAAGGCCGATCTCAGCACGCGTCCTTCTGGCCACATGAAGAAGGCAAGCGTGGACAGCACATCTGGTGCAGGGCCTCATTGGAACGGCATCGGCACGGGTCCGATGAGCCCCTTGTCCCCCGGTGCGGCTGCGGGCGATGGGCCTGGCAGTGCAATCACTTCTGGTCCCGTGATGGCTCGAATCCGCCCCGTTGACTTTGAGGGCTGGATCAAGAAGAAGACGGAACGTTACGGCACCTGGAAGCCTCGCTACATGGCGCTGAAGGGCCCCGATCTCGTCTTGCTACGCGATCCGACTGCGGAAAAAATAAAGGGATACGTGAGCATGAAAGGATACAAGGTCATTGCGGATGAGAACACGAATCCGGGCAAATACGGCTTCAAGATTTTGCACGAGCATGAGAAGCCGCACTATTTCTCAAGTGATGATCCAATCTTGGTTCGGGAGTGGATGAAAGCTTTGATGAAGTCCACCATCGGACGTGACCACAGCTGTGAGTAGCATGCCCAAGTCGGAACAAAGTCCGCGTTGGGGGTTGTTCACTGATTCTGACTTGCTCCTGCTGTAGTCCCTGTCATTTCTTCATACAACAACCCGACGATCTCACTGAAGGAGGCTCAAAGGATGAACCCGCCACCACGTCCGCCATCGCCAACTTCGCGTGCCCGCGTCCAGCGTGCGAATGCGAGAACCAATACACAGACGCTCAGTGCCAAGGATGCATCAGTACTCATGGGCTTGAGCTCGCCAAGCCTACCAGGCCGGATGTAATTCGGTAATGGTGTCTGATACGACTTTTGATGTCCCTCGCCACTGGGCAGACGTGTCGGACCGCGCTCAAACGCCGCGATCACAGCAGAGGCTGGCCAACGGACAACGTCTCAACGCCGTTCGACCTCTTTCACCCTCGCTCCAAGGATCGATACCATTTCGATGTCTCCAGGTCCTCGAATTGGCCGGTCACCCTCAGATTTTCTGCAAACCTGCGACTTCAAGCTACGGGCATCAACTTTCCTCCCTCATCTTTTCCTCGATCTCTTGTCCACGATTACCACTTCCCAAAGCTGCTCCCATCTACACACGCGTGAGCGCGCTTGCGCTTGCGACTCCCCGTACATATATCTACGCTCCCATTTCGAAGAACACCTCTCTTTTTCTCTTCTTTTGTTTCGACCTCCCAAGACTCGATCCCCAGGGCGCTCTCCTTCTCCTTCCCCGTTCGGCCGAAACAGTCTTCGCTCCTCCGCTCAAAACAGCTCTGTTCGATTGTTTTATGGGCCAATCCCACACCTGGCCGCCCCCCTTTCTCTTGGTCGTCTTGCTTCGGTTGCCCCCCCCCCCCCTCTTTCCGACCCCCTCGGCTCCGACGTAGCTGAAAAGGCTGCTCACTCTCACTTTCTCCTCCCCTTCCCCGCTCCGAATCATGGTCTGCCTGACCACAAGGATCAGCATGCCGACCAGCGTCTTTTTTTGTCTCCTTTAATGCCCATGCACACTCATTTTCTCTTCGAAGCCTGATGCGCGTTCCATCATCTTCTGCTTGTGTCTATGCGATCAGTGTGAAAAGGGCGAGACCATGGACGCATAAGATTTCATTGGGGGGTTGTTGTTTGTTAAGCTAGAAGATGGGGATGCATCGGAAGACGAGGTGGAAAGGAGACATGAGGTCAGGGTTAGATAGATAGGACTTTTGGAAGTTTTCCTGGCAACGGTTCCCGAGGGCCTTGTTGTTCACTCTCGTCCTTGTCCGAACGTCAGCAAAACCTCGGCCGCAGCGTGCTCGGTCTGCTCCATCTCTTCGGGGCGAGCCGCAGTTCGACGGCCGCTGGCTCCGGCAAGCATGTGAGAAGTTGGGAGACGCAACAGTCCGTCTTCTGAGCCTGCTTCCGATTGGGGCGGGCTTCGTGTGGTAGCGCCTCCCAGCGCGCTCAAAGGGATTCGATGT
Source organism: Tilletia setariae (assembly GCA_023634365.1). Taxonomy (NCBI): domain Eukaryota; kingdom Fungi; phylum Basidiomycota; class Exobasidiomycetes; order Tilletiales; family Tilletiaceae; genus Tilletia; species Tilletia setariae. Next base: position 143,435 of record JAMJXE010000010.1, read on the forward strand.
TGCTGAGTTGCGGCGAACGCAGGGTCGCTCACACCGGACGGAGCACTGACATGTCGCGACATCTTTCTTCCGTGCGCAGCGGCAGAGGCGAAGAAACGAGCAGAGTCAGTCGAAAGCGGCTGATTCTCGTCGTGCTGGGCCCGTTGGAGATCCAGCGCAGACGATCGGCCTGCTGCAGGTCGTTTGTGATGACGAATTTTTCCGATGGTCGTCGTTTCCTGGTGTCCTTCCTCCCAATCTGCTTGACGCGATCTCTTCTTGGAGCCAGTAGGGGCGCTCGCCGCACTGGCAGAGCCAGAATTGTTAGTCCATCGAGACGTGACGGCGCGACCCTGAGCGGCAGCGTTTGCAACCATGTTGCCGGTGGCTCCAGCCATGTGAGCGTGCTGAGTCCCCGGTGGGCGACCGCCACCCACATAGCCACGCCGGAAGGTGTTCCCGTTCAGTGCGAACCGATCCGGGTAGCCACCGTGGTGCGAAGAGCTGTGGGCCATGGTGGATGGCAAGGTCGTACTTCTTGAGAATTGGGAGGCGGCGGCACCGCCGTTTGCGCCTTGTGAACTGTTACCGGCAGCCATACGAACATGCGGGCTCGGGAGGAAACTGGTTCGTGCCACTGACTGCCCTGGATAAGCTGTGTGGACAGGTGTGGCAGACTGTGGTGAAGGCAGAGCCAAACCGTTGCCGTACATGTGCGTCGCATCGCTCCATTCGGTGCTGGCACTGGCGCCGACGTTGGACGCCGGGCTTGCGCCGTGGCGCTCAGCGGAGTAGGAGGATCGGGCATTTCCTTGCCCGTAGGCTACAGGATAGATGCGATTCTCATCCCACGCACGAGCGTGTCCGTCCTGTCAGGATCAGAGCTCAAAGTCCAGTCAGAGCTGCTCTCATGGCCACAAGATGTAGATTTTGTTGTTGTTGTTTCAACTCACTGCTTGGCTCGACGAGCTGGATCGAGAGAAGGAACGACTGAGCTCGATACTGCCATCGTGACTGCGTCGTTGGGCGCTCCCAGCAGCGCCTGCCCCGACCGGTGCCATTGGACGGCGGAATCCATCCGAGTCAATCGCACCAGGAGCATTCGACATGCTGCCATATGAGGCATTGCCACTGCTACTAGTGCTACCACCAAAGCGCTTTCTCACGCGATGCCAGCTGGCCCCGCTACCATCATCTTCGTAATTATCGCTCGACAAAGCAAATCTCGCATCGTCATCTTCCTCGCCGTCTTCGTCCTCACCTTTTTCACTGAAGGAGGTAGCAGGGCGAAGTCCCCTGCCTGAAGCGGGCATACGAGCCAAGATAGCCTCTTCCCCGCTCTCGCCCTCCGAGTTCGACTCGAGCTCATCAACCTCATCGAGATCCCGGCGCGATATTGCGACGCGTTTGGAAGGAGATAAAGGCGGAGTCGAGGCTCGAATCGGCTGCCGCCCAGAAGCAGCCTTGGTCGGACGAGCTCGCCTGACCTTTTTCTTGGGAGGAGTTGGGAGCCCGGCGTGGCCGTTGTCTCGATCCATGACATTGCCGCGCTGCATGACCGCGTCCAGACTTGGAGTCCTGCAGAAACCTCGAGCACGATATCTTTTCACACTGCTTGACGCACTCGCTTTTGGTCTGCTTGCCTTCACATGGATGGGTTCCAGAAGGACGCGCAACGATGTGAAAGCGGTAGCCTTCTTCTTGGCCTGCAAGCTCAGACCGGCAGGAGCAGAGGCGCACCTGAGGGGAGCGACATTGGCAAATCGGCCGAGGACACTACCGTACTTTGTCCGGTCGAAGACGTACTGGGCTTTGCTCGGGGTATGTGGCTTCAGAAGGCCAAGAGACGCTGCACTTGGTGCTGCAGGCGAGGTGGGCACCGCCCTGGCCTTGACCGCATTTGCGTTCATTTGGTCTTGGCCGGACGCAAAAAGTGACAGTGCTGTCTCTTGGACTGCCGGAACCGCGCCAATGTCTTTCTGATGGTCGACTCGGATCGCCAAAGAGTCTCGGAGCCGGGTCTGCGGGATGTCAGGAGAAGAAGGACAGCTCGAGTCTGTGCTTTGGGCCCATTCTTGTACGGAGCCGAAGGAGAAGTCACCTTCCCCGAGGCGTTGAGAAGACAACAGCCCATTGCCGCGCAACGACTTGCGAAGCTCAACCGGGATCTGCTCTTCAAGCCGACCTGAAAGATTCTTGGGTAGCTGCAAGGGAGGAGTTCCGTCCTTTTCCAAGGGTGGAGAGAGCGGAGGTAGTGGGTATCCGAAAGTTGTCCCTGGTGGTAGATGACTGGATACAGTTTCAAAAGCGCGCATTTTCATGCCAAGCATGGCTCGTCCATTGTGAGAAGTATGCAGAGTCAGAGAACGGTAGCCTCGAAGGCTGTTCTGGGGCAGAGCAGCTGCCGACGTCTTTGAGCTCTTCTGTTTGCGTCGATTTGCTGTGGAAGCCTTGGCACTTTTCTGTCCGGCTTTCGATTTTTGCAACAATAATTGACCACGGAGTTCGGCGGTCGCATCAGTTTCGGTCAGAACCTTCCTAGATGACTGGTCTTTTGTACCTCTGGCGGAACTTGAGGCTTCGAACGAAGATTGTGTGCTGAAACTGATGCCATCTCGTGAATTGTCCTCCAAGGCGGCCCGAGAACGTTTCTTGCCCACGATGGTACGAGCTTGAGGTGGAATTACGGGCGCCAGAGCTGATGCTGCAGCTTGATTCTGGGCTTGAAGGAAGTGAGTCCACGAATCTCCCATAAAGGTCCGAAATGAGGTTTGTCGGACAAAACTGCTGACAGATGCAGTGGGCTCGTGCAGACTGGATTGAGACGCTGGCAATTCGGGATTAATGCTGGGCCCGACCACAACGTCATGCTCGAGCAGCGGCTGACTTGAGTTGGATGCGATCGTCACCTTGTTGAGAAGAGCAAGACTTGTGTCTGAGATCGATCCCACAGCAGTTAGCGAAGTATCATCTCCTGGATAGAGAGCCTGGCTTTGAGACACGGATGAGAAGGAGAAGGAGGGTTCGGTGCCGGGACCATCAGACGAAGTGCTCATGTTCGATAACTGCGATGAATCGGCAAAGTGTCTAGCGAGAGCAGCAGAGCGGTCGGACGGTGTGGGGGATGGCCAGTCGCTTGCTGACGTGCCTGGGATATCGTGACCGGTGCTTCTGACCTGACGTGGTGGTAGAACCGCTTGCGAGACCGTTGTACCAGTACTGACAAGCGAACGCGGCTGCGGTGAATGCTCTGGCGAATGCGAGGCGCTAGCTCTAGACGATTGGGACGAAGCTGAGGCGACGATGTTGGCATTCTTGTGAATGTAGGAGGAGAAAGAGTCTTGGCTCGCGGCTTCCTGTACCTGGCTTCCGTCTTGGCTGGACCCGTGCTCTGAGCCTTGGGGAGGGCTTGCCGGTGCATTGCCGGCAGACGTCAGTCGAGGCGAGGCGGGTGCTTCCGTGCGCTGATCCTGACTAGATGAGTCAACCCTGCTCTGGAATGGGAACATGTTGAGAAGCGCGACCGGGACTTGACTGCCGGAATGCCCGTTGGAGGCCGTCGTCACAAGAGCGCGAATGCCGGAAGCAGCTGCGCTGACGCGACTCCCTCTTCGATCCACATCTTTGACCGCACCGATGATTGGAGCCGGCGCGACCGCGCTGATGTTGTGACGCGCACTTGCAGCACTTGAAGATGGTGATACCACCGATACAGGCTGGGCGAGGGTGTATGACTCCTCGGTGCCGGCAGCGTCGCTTGTTCTCGCGTCGGCATGAGAGAACCGATGCTGAGAGGGATGCGACATGGCTTTGCTGAAGATGTGAGCTCAAGCCTTCCTTCTTTGCTCCAACACGGATGAAGATCGCAGCCTACACGTAGGTCGTCGCGTCTCTGCTCCTGCTCCACTGCGAAGAAGAGAAGAGACCAAGGTGGAGACGCCAAGAGGGCTAGATGCGGTAGACGGCAAAGGGAGGAGGCCAGAAGAGGAGGGATGATGTTGTTGTGTGCTGTGTATGTGTGAGTGTATGCACTGTTGTGCGGTGCCACACTCAGCAGGGTTCGCGCGCGAGTCTCGCCGCTCCTCTTCTCAGGGCGGACGCGAAACACCAACACGCGAACGAGCCGAAAAATCAAAACGCGTCTCGCGTCGCGATCAACATCACATCACGTGCATCATCGCCTGACGTGTTTTAATAAACGGCGCAACTCACGCGACGCAACTGTCTGTGCGTACCTAAATCTCATTTCATCATGTCCAACCCTTGGTCAGGACGGCTCATGCCTGGATTCAGTGAGATGTACTCATGTACATGATGCAATGTCCTCTTGCTGCAACTGTGAGAGCACTTCGAGCGCGCCAGAAAGAGAGCGGCTCAGCTTGAATTCATAGCCTCTAACCGCGAGAAGTGTTCCCTGGCGGCAGCTACATTCAGACGGACCGCAGCCAATTCTGCAGACGGGCGTTCCGAAGGCGAAAGACGGAGATTCGAAGTCAGCTATCAGGCTGTCCTCGGGCGACGCGCGTGGGATACTCACCGATGGAAGGGTCTGCCAGGACTATCATGATGTATGTGTTCGGGGTGAAGGTGTCCAGGTAAGCTGAGAAGGTCTCCGCCCGGATTTCGATACCTTGGAAGTCGTGGCCGAGTTTCCTGGGGAGTGATAATTCGTCGTCAATCTGAGAAAAGGTGGCTTCGGCAAGACGAGGTGGTATGAAAGTGCACAAACTCACACGCATGCGCTCTTCATGTCTTTGACCATCTCTATGATCTTCTCAAACCTTTGAGGCATGAGCTCTGTTGCCGTGTGACCCCCATTGCTTCCGATCCCATTTCCAATTCCAAATCCTCGCCTTCCATTATTCCCCTCATCCGCCAAGAATCTCTCGATTGAATGCCGTTCTTGTTCAAGTGCATTGTGGCCCTTTGGTTCGTCTTCTGGCAGAGAAGAATGCGATGCCTTTGGCGTAAGACTCGACAATCCCTGTGACTCGGAACCCTGGACAATGGTGTCTGTCCGTGGTAGCTCATGCATTGAGGCCGGGGCCGATATTGAGGTGTTGGCTACGTGCGCTGAGGAGGCTGGTCTTTGCACGCTACGCTCGATGACCAGGAACGTCGTCTTCTCGAACAAGACAACCTCGACTGCTGAGCATATTCTCGCGAACTGAGAAAGATGCTTTTCCAGTATCGCAACGTTCGGAATCAAGGTGTGTACCACTCTTGACCAGGCCTATAAAGATGAAGTTGGACAGAACCGTGAGCTTTAACGCCAGGGTGGCAGCATCTGCCTGACTCACAAAGTAAAGTGATTCGTTCCAGATACTGGTAGCAAAGCATGTCACATTGGCATCTTGCCCACTCTTGTGCTTCAGCTCCTCAGCTTTTGCATAGTAAACCGCCTGCCTTTCCGAAGCGGGAATTTTGTCCATCTTGTGTAAAAGGCAGAACACTTGCGCCTGCGGTGAGTATTCTTGCAGCGAAGCTAGGCATTCTCTGAAGAGCGACAAGGGAAGCGAAAGACGGGTTTCATCAGCTCTCTCTCTCTCTCTATGCGCCTGAATGGAGCGTCATGTAGGAAAGAAAAGAAGTAAGTGTAACTCACTGATAGTAGTGCACATCCCTGCCCCACTCGCCCGGGTCTGAGCTGACCAGATCAAAGACGTAGATAAGAACACCGACCGAGCTGAACACATGTTTCGAGTTCGCGCTGATGTAGCCGTCCATGTACGATTGTTGCCCGCCGCAGTCCCAAAGACTGAGGACGATGTTGCCTAGAAATTTCACCTGGGAGCGCTCGACATCGATGGTCATGCCCAAGCGTCGAGTATCCTCGCTGCGGTAGCCGGAGAAGATAATCGAGCGCATCGAGGTCTTGCCGGAGCCGCTTCTGCCCATCAGGAGTACCTGCAGAGCGATAGCCCATCGCTGTCAGATTTTGGTCTCAGAGGCCACGGCGCGCTTCGGGACCCTCACCTTCTTCATCTTGGGCTATCTGCGTTCCTGGAAGGGAAGTGACGAGCTGCGGGACAGGACGGACTTTGAAGTGATTTGGAGACAAGTGGAGCTTGTGGGCGCTGAGAGGGAGTGCGCTTTGCAATGCCGGAACTTGACGTCGATGCGTTGATAGAGTATGGTGGTTGAACCTTGGAAGATTGTTCGACGATTGGAGTCGAGCGCTTTGATCATGGTGTTGGTCTCGCTGATCGCCCAAGTGTTGGTCTCCACTCGGAAATTTGGGGCAAGAATCCTGGTCCTTGTGGACCACATCTCAAGCGGCTTTGACATGGGAGCGCACCAGGCCTGATGTCGCAGACTTCAGTCAGAGCGGGAGGGAGAAGCAGGCCCGTGGGCAGGTCGGCCCCCGTGTGTCCTGTCTGTGGGTCGCGCAGATTTAAACGCCAATCCTCATCCGGGCTCATCGTCTGCCAGGAGGGACATGTGCTCCAAGGCTTCCGGGACGAGCATGCAGATGACGGCGGCGGTCCTGTGGGTGGTGTGGGAACCAAACGAACGCTGAAGAGAGAGAGGACGCGGAAGTCCAACAAGAGGAAATCGGATGCGGAGCGGAAGGAGGGTGAGTATCAGATGTTCTGAGAGTTTTACGAGTTCATATCTTACTTTGTTACTTTCCTCTTCTTCGCTCTATGATATACCTTTCGTGCTCCTCTCTTTACTCTTTGATCTGACCCCTTCTGTTTGGTTTCCTGAATGCTCACAGTCTACAGCGAAAATCGTGCCTGGTTCCTTGTCTACCAATGCCTCCAGTACATGCTCAGGCTTCAGATCCAGGCTCTGAAGCGGGAATGGCCAGATCTTCCAATCGATGGAGTTGAAGTAAGCATCTTAAGGGACATCCGAAATGACCCCATTCTCCTTCATACGCTCACCCGAAAGGTCTTCTAGGTCACAGCTCGCGAGCTCTGGGCCCTGTTCGTCTCTAACCAGTCGACCCTCAACCACAGCCCTCTCGACGAATTGCGTGAACAACACAAGGCAGACGCAGTCAGTTCCTTCTCTACACGCTCTCGCAGTCGAAGTCGGTCACGGTCAAGGTCGCGCAGTCGGAGTCGCAGTAGAGGACCCGGAGGACCCTCTTCAGACGTCTGGTCTGATATTGAGGGGACTCAACATGACCCTTCCGATCTTGATGATATTCATGAACCCAGCGATGATGAACACAGCACAGTCGATGACATGGATCCCGCTCTTCGATCCATCTTTGAGTCACTCAGCAGACCTCGATCAAGCCAAGGAGATAAGGCCACCGCGGGATCTGATTCTTCAGACTCTGATCGGCCTACTCCAGTCGCCCGGAAACTCAAACGACCTCCGCGCCGCGGGCCTGCCATCAGCTTACCACTGGACCTTGCTCAACGGCGCAATTTTCTCATGAAGGACTCCGCTCATAAATTGAGCAACTCCACCCTCTCCATCCTCTATTGCGCCATGGTCATCATGAGGGTACCAATCGTCCTCGGTGACTTGCTAGAGTACGTCTCAAGCACAAGTTACTGTTCTGGATGTCTCTGACGCATCAGGCCTTCTTATTTTGCAGACTGATTCGCTCAGGACGCTTACCGTACCTCCAAGCTGTCAATCATTTGCCTACCGCCTTAGTCCGGCCGATTGGGAGGGTGCTAGTGCGAAGCTCCGGGCTCGAAGAAACAGTAAGTCGAGCCGTCTCAGTCTTGTTGGGTCCAGTTTTGACCTATCATTGTATGTAGGATCCACCTTCCTACACTCGACTATGGGACGCGATCCAACATGCTGCATCGGCACTCGAGGCAGGCTATTCGATCACGTTCCCAGAACTCAATGCCGTCCCAATTCTTTGGAGATGCGTTCGACAGATGCTTCTACCGCGTGAGTCTCCAATATGTCCTTGTTCAGATGGGCCAATTCGGTCTGACCGCCTACCGCGTGAGCTTTCAGCAACATTCTATCTGGCAGCTCGTCATTTGGCGGCAGCCATTTGCTTACCAACGGGTCTGGGCAACAAGCAGAGGAAGAGCCCTTTGGGGCCATCGTCACAAAGAGATGCCAGCGATCTAGAAGGGCATAAAGCTGTCCCTACACCGGAGGCTCGCTCAGAAAGGATGGAAGCTCCCAGAGGTGAATCGATGGACCGTGAACCCCGGTTATCGCAGCTGTTTCAGCCCACAACCGGGCGTTGGCTTGAAGATAGACTTGGACAACTCGGAAATATTCCGAGATGCGTCTTGTTGATGGCTTGCGTAATAGTAGTCATCAAGTTGCGATTCGGACTTGATGAGAAGGGTCGAGGGTGAGCTCTTTGAAACAGGTGTTCCACAAGTGGTCCTAGCACTGATCGAGGGCATACCTGCTTCTCTCCTGATCCCTGATCTTCAGTCGTCGAGAGAAAGGAAATGTCTCTGCTGCACCGGACTTTCAGACTTGGATACTGCAACTTCGCAGTGTGCTCAACCAAAGCCACGCTGATCCCGATACTCTCCACAGCACAGAAAGGTCCGTCCGTTGCAGAGTTGCAAACGCATCTTCTGAATGCCAAACAAGCTCATTCCAGCATTTTCACGCTTTCGCAGAGATCCTCTCGACATGGATGAAGATGAATTGGATGCTTATTTGACCCACGTTGAAGAGCAATGGATCACACGAGACAAGAATTGGGCTGATATTGATCGGAAACAAGGAGGTGAGCTTAGCGAACGAGGAGACCTCTACAAGAGATGTCTCAGATGCTGATGCGGACTGACTGTTTGATATTGTAGGCGAGGCTGAGATGTTGGGTTACATCGACGAGCGCGACTTCGAAGACGGCAAGTTGCCTCAGCTAGTCGACGAACACGACGGCGTGAGGCTTCCCGAAACACGCAGTCCCCTCGAGATCTTTGAGTATCACTGCCAAGCGGCGATCCGGAAGCTGTATCCAGCGCCTGTTCTACCGAACGACGCTGAACAGAAGAGCGGGTCGAAGAAAGCGCCCGGTCACGGCTATCCCGTCATGTCTTCGTACGAGAATGATCCTCACGGCATCATTCCTGAGCACTACGAGGCTGTGGTGACCAGCGCCGCTGCCGTGGTGAACTGCCCATTCTCCGTCATGGACGATGCAATCGTGGCGGTGGAGCGCGTCCTGATTGCACAAGGCAAGATTATCGATCCCGAACTCTCGGTACGGTCCCGCGAACGAAAGGTGGAGAGAAAGAAGAGGAAACTACGAAAGAGACGAGAACGAGATAACCTAAGCAGAGAACGCAAACGGCAGGCACAGAAGCGGACGGTAAACCGTGAGCCTGATACGCCTTCATCGAGGGCAGTCAGTGTCCGTAGTTCACCAGACGAGGAAAGTGAGGGCGAAGAAGATGCTTCAGGACGCCGGAGACGGGGACAAAGGCATAGAAGCACGAGTGAAACGGATGATTCGGACGGGGAAGATGAACAGATGGAGGACGACGAAGGAGGGGGACAGCCGGACGAAGCGGGCCATGACGGCCTTTCGGACGTCAGCAAACATCTGGGTTTCCCAAACTTGTCAATATCGAGACCTTAGCTCGCCATCGCATGTTGCCAATGCTTTCCAGATCTTGTTTTGGTACTCGGCCGAGAATCTGAACTCGAGGTGGTCCCAAATTCAATGTTGACGCAGTTGGTATCAACATCGACCATCAGCTGTCTCCTTTCAGCCAGTCATCCGTACTCCGCCTCTACATCATGATCGTGCTAGCACTTATCGCTTCGGGAACACAAGTCCTCCTCGAGGCTCATGTCGACGAGGACTACACTCGGTTCCTGGTGAGTGGCCCACCTCTCAAATTCTGAACAGGGGCCAATATTCCGTGCGCACAGCCCCCACCAGCATGGAATGTGACCATGTTGTCTTCTTTGAAACCACAGTCCGCAGCAGAAACGATTCTGGGCCGGATCCCCGAAGGAAACTCCAAGATGACCTTCTCTTTCGAGTCCTGGCTCTTCCACTACGTTGCAGAGAACGGCTTCGTCTACCTCGCCCTTGCCGAATCTGACTCGGGCCGGAGAGTACCTTTCACCTTCCTGCTCGAGGTGCAGCGCACTTTCTCCGAATCCTTCCCCGATCTGATCGCTTCACCCGAAAGCGCAGACTCGAAACAGGTCGATGCCTACGGCCCGCAGCTGCGCTCGTTGCTGACGAGCTTCAATGACCCTTCGAGGGACGCGGTGTCGAATGCCAAGTCGGAGCTTGCGGAGACCAAGAACATCATGAGTCAGAATATCGAGGCGATCATGAGCCGAGGGGAGAGAATAGAGCTGCTCATGGACCGCACCGATCACCTGCATTCGGAGAGCTTGGCTTTCAGAAAACGGGCTGTTGGACTGCGCAGGCAAATGTGGTGGAAGTGAGTTCAAGCCAAAGGAGTCTTGCCCTGAGTGCGCGCGATGAGCTCAAGACTGAACATTTTCTGTGACTGCATCGTTCTTTCGCAGGAACGCAAAGGTCGTTGGCCTGGCTGGATTCTGTGTCATTGTGAGTTGTGCCGAGTGCGTTGACCCTCTCCACGTCCAGGGTGCTGACCCTCTTCTTCCTCTCACAGCTCCTCCTTGTGATCTTGTACAGTGCCTTCTCATGATCAACGTCTCGACCCTCCCGGCGCTCAGAGGGACCAACAGCCTTTCGTTTCATTGTACAATTTCCCCCTCATCCTTATCTCATCACTCGCTGGTCTGACCGCCTGAGCAATGCGTGACCAAAACAACAGAGAAAACTGACGACCTTGTCATTTGTTGGGAATGACTTTAGACAGCTTCCGTTCACTGGAATTTATCATGCGCCCTTCTGCAACGCCTTAAGAATCGCCTCCTCGACCTCGATGGTGGTGCTGCTGCCGCCAGGCAAGTCGGGTGTCAAGATCTTGCCTTCGCGCAGAACCTCATCGACAGCCTGGTAGATGCGCAAGGCAGGCTCGGCGTATCCCATTGATTCCAGCAGGAGGGCTGCTGAGCGGATTGACGCAATGGGATTGGCCTTGTTTTGACCTGCGATGTCTGGCGCTGAACCGTGCACAGGCTCGCCCTGCGGAGAAAAAGAAAACAGAAAAGAGTGAAGGCATAAAAGTGAGCCTCTGCGCTCAGGACGCTGTGCAGGTGATCCAGACGATGTGAGAGAGAGGGGGCGGGGGGCCACATACCATGAAGAAGTTGTCACCAGCATTAACACTTGCTACAAGACCAAGACTGCCGACCAAGGCAGCAGCGCCGTCGGAGATGATGTCTCCGTACAAGTTGGGAGCGACGACGACATCAAAGACGTGAGGCTCCCGGAAGAGGCGGTACACCATACTGTCTACGAGTTGCTCGTCGAGCGCAATGCCGGCGTACTTGCCGGGTCCGCCCTTCTCGGCCTTGTCGGCGTCGTATACGGCGCGGACAGAGGTACGGAAGAGACCATCTGTTGTTGAGAGCACGTTCGACTGCAAGATCATGTTGAGATCGGGAGCTGATCAGTATCAGGACGATGCAGAAATCTCGGAACTTGCTGCAACAAGAAGAATACGAGATACAGGGATCAAAGTGCTGTTTCTGATGATTGAGACATACCTTGTGGCAGATGGTGACCTTGGCAGGTCCCTTGTTGGCAGATACACCAGCCTGCTTGCGCAACTGCTCCCGCGCCAGCGCAACCTCGAAGGCCTTGCGTCCTATCCTCGTCGAGGCGCGCTCCGTGATCTGACGAATGGCGCGGGCCACCTTGCCGCCCAGCTCGGGCGAGTCCTCGATGGACTCCTTCTTGATGTAGAGACACTCGGTGTTCTCACGCACGATGACGGTGTCGATCCATCGTTCCTCGTCCCGGGTTCCCCGCACACCCACGACGGGTCGGATGTTGGCGTAGAGGTCGAGTTCCTTGCGGAGTTGGACGATGGGGGAGGAGTAGCCCTCGACCTTGTGGGACGGACTGGAGACGGAGCCGAACATGGCGGCGTCGCACTCTTCCTTGAGCACGCGGATGGTCTCCTTGGGCAGTGCAGTTCCCGTCTGTTGGAAGTGCTCGAACCCGGCCGGCAGGGTCACAAAGCTGAACTGGGGAGCGCCGGGGGTGTGGTCGAGGACCCGCTGGGCGGAGGGCAGGACCTCCTTGCCGATGCCATCGGCCGGGATCATCCCGATCCGGAGCACCTTGGAGGCGTTGCGAAGAATTCCTGTGCTGTTCATGTCTCCAGTGACGAGTGTTGATGGCAGAGGCTCAAGTCTTCCCGATGATCTTCTCGTCGAGCATGCTCAAGAGGCCGGGATCGGGATCTGTCGGCCGAAAGGTTGCTCAATTTTGAAAAATGGCTGCCATTCTATCGGCCGAGCTGTTCCAGCAATCCTGCACTGTTGTTGAAACGAGCTCAAGAAGGCACCACCACCACCACCACCACCACCACCACCACCACCACCACCACTACTACTACCCCCTCCTGGAGTCCCTCTCTTGACACTCCCCCACCTGCTGCCCTTCGCAGCCTCCCTCTCGGGACGGGTTCACCCCCGTCCCTCCCTGCTCTGCGCCTGTCCCAGGCACTCACTCATTCGTGGCTCATTGCCCCTACTTCGTGGCTTCTGGCCCCTACTTCGTGGCTTCTTGCCCCTCCTTCGTGGCTTCCAGCCCCATCACCTGGCCCTTGTGGCCCCTCTACTCCATTCATGCGCGCCTGCTGCCCTGCACTGTCTGCGCCCTTCGCCCGGTTGCATGCCTCTCCGCTGAGTGTCTCACCTCCAAGTGCCTCCTGCATCACGCCCTGCTCACGTTCTTCCTTTGTTCTTCACCTGATCAAAACCTTTGCCCTTCTCTTTGTTCTTCAGTCACAGCTTTGCTCCACGATGAGTGCAGGACGGCGCTCGTTGTTTGCTGTTGGCCCTGACCCACATCTTCGTCCCCGCCCTGTGTGCTGCTACGCAGCAGTCCGATGCATTCGCCCGACGGCTCACGTTGCGCTTTTTACACCCCATGTGTGGTGGGCCCTCCGCGTGCGCCGGCGTGTGCCTCCTCTCTGCTTGCTCTTGCGTCCGCTGGTGCTCTCGTCAATCCGGCCTCAGTTCTGGCCCCCCCGCCCTCCTTCCCGATGTCCGCCCCCCTGGCCGGACTCTCCCACCACACCATCCGAGATAGACGGCACCATCCTTGAATCCCGTACATTGCATGCTTCTTTCCCCCTGTCCTGTCCCTCCATTGTGTTGCTCCTCCTCCCTCTCATCTTCATTGTTCATATTTTTCTCTGCGCATGTATTATGTCACGTGGCGGTCGCCCCTACAATCTCAACGCCAAACTGTAGCAAAAAAAAAAAAGCGAGAAGAAGGGCAGATTCTGGATGATGATGTATTGAACGATATTTATACAAGACACAGACCCTTTCCGAGGAGGTGATGCTGTTGATAGAAGAGCGAATGCGAGTCCACCGTAAAAGTAGAATGATATTGATACCTGCGCTTAGATGCCGCGGTAAGAGCCAGTCAGACTCTGCATGCGGGTGTTCTGGCCCGAGGAGAATTGGTTCATGCAGCTGTCGTCGCTGTAGTCCATGTAGTTGTGAATGGAGTCGACACCACCGCCACTGCAGCTGTCCTGACCAGAGGGGCAACCTGAAGTGGCCTTGGATTGAGGAGCTGAAGAAAGGACAGAAAAAAAGGGGGGTGTGCTTTAGCTTTGTCTGTCTTGAATGCTTCCCTACAACCCAACTCTTCCTCTCCGTGCTGAACTCACGTGTGTCACTGACGGAGTCGCCCGAGCCACTGCATCCTCCCTGGAAGACGTGGTACAGGCCGAGCCAGTGGCCGATCTCGTGCGTGGCAGTGCGGCCGAGGTTGTAAGGGTAGAGAGATCCGTTGGGAAGGGAGTTGTATTGAATGACAACGCCATCTGCGAAGTTGGGGAAGTGGTAGACAGGAAGCGATCAGCGCTTGCATTTTCTCTGGCTCACAGTGAGAAAGCGCGAGACTTACCTTTCCAGGTGGCGGAAGAGTAGTCCTGAGGGAAGGTGGCGAAGCCGAGGAGACCGTTCTGGAAGTTGACGGTGTAAAGGTTGAGGGCGTTGGCACCGCCCTTGCGGAGCTTGGTCTTCATCGAGTACTCCTGGTTGGTGCCGTCGTCCATGTTGTTGAACCAGTCCGAGTTCGAGGTCGAGTCCGAGCCGGCCAGGGTGAAGGAGTAGCCCGAGCTCGCGTAGTCCTGGTTGAGGACGTTGATTTGGGCCTGGATCTGGGAGGAGGAGATGGTGCCGGTGGAGCCAGAGGTAATGGTGTGCCAGTAGACCGGGACGTTTCGGGTGGCGAGAGCCTTGACGGTCTGCTGGCTGTAGGCCTTGATGAGCTTCTGGTTATGGGCTTCAGCGGTCGCGTTGAAGTGGGTGGTACCACACCTGAGCGGAGATGGAAAGACGCGTCAGACACGAGAAAGCAGGCTGTGAAGAACGCCCAATCAGAGAGACGGATGCGGGTGGATACTCACTTGCGGGTGGGGGCACGCTCCTGGAAGCTGGCAGCAAGAGCTGGGACAGCGGCGAGGGACAGGAAGGCAGAGGCGAAAGCGAAGAACTTCATCTTTGAGATGGCAAGCAGAATGGAAAGGCACAGGAGCAGGCAGACTAGGAGGGAGGGACGTAGATGAGGTGAGGTGAGCAATCGACCATGATTTCCAGCGATGGCAGACGTTCTTTTATGCCTTTTCTCGATGCGCTGAGGTCGATGAAGGAGATGGGGAGACTGCTAGAAAGGATCAGCTTGTCAGAGAAGGTCTGAACACGAAAGGAAGATCTCCGGAAATGGACCTCTGCTCAGAGGCGACAGTACGTAGTAAGTCAGTATTGAAGCAGAACCGAAGGAGGCATCGGTCCTGGCTGAACAAATAGACGGGACATGCAGAGTGAGTTCCGAGCATGGATGGACAAATGGATGAGGCCATCATCGTTTATGCTGTAGTGTGCACGCGGAGAAGACGTGCTCAGTAGTCTGGTGCATGGAACGAACGGGCGGGCGGGCTGATGTCGAGATGGACGGAGGTTGGAAGCGGGTAGCGAGGTGTTGGGATGCAGCAGTTGGTGTCGGCTATCCTCCATCCTCCTAGGTCTTGGCATCCAATCTCGTTCTGAGCCAATTGGGTCGTCGACGACTCCGGAGACTCGACGACTTTGGACAGGAGGTGTCGTGTGCCTCACCTCGAGTCCAAACACATCCTCCAGCTTGAGTCTTCGGCAATCTGACCGGAGTCCAGTCCCATGCATCAGCCACTTGCTCGCCTTTGTTCCATGGCCTGGGTGAATGAATAGTCGCTGTCAGAGCCCTGCCCATGGCGGACGTGTTTGCTCTCCATGAGCCCGCCGCGTCCAGGAAGATCCTCTGGCACCATCAGCCCTGATGTGCTGAATCGCACGGCTGAACGAAGGTGTGTCCACGACAAAGCTCACGACCAGTTTGACCAGAGGGAAGGAGTAGTGGACGAAGCTGTTCGAAGCGGACAACCTGACAGCTGTCCTGGCTGTCCAACATGAAGGATCAACACTCAAGCTTCCAACCAAATCTCTTGGCGAGAACTTGATTTCCGAACTTCCGGTTAGAGTCTTGCACCCGAACAGGCGAACACCAGCATCTCAGTTCTCACCAGTGTTCCGCACCAGGCGGGCAGGCGGGCTTTTTACCGGGTCCAGCCAAAATCGCCCGCTCTCTGTCACGGCCCGGGAAAGCGCCTTCTCGTGTAGGCAGGCCCGCCTGGTCGACCAGGCGGGCAGGCGGGTCTGAAATACTGATGGTAAATTAAATTAAAGTCGATTCACACTGATATTAGGCCTTCGAAACGCCGAAATCAAAAGATAAACTCCCTTTTTCGGCCGAAAGACACTGTTTGTCGGCCGAGACACACGCTTTCATCACTCAAATGCGGGTGGCCAGAGTCTCCGGGCCGCCTGGTCACCAGGCAGGCAGGCCCGGAGATTGCAGCTGTAGAACTTTTAGGCCCGGTAGTCTGTACGATGAGCCTCAGGCCCGCCCGGTGACCAGGCAGGCAGGCGGGCCGCCTGGATATCCGGGCTTTTTGCGGAACACTGGTTCTCACACGACCAGGCGCCACACCACCAGATCTTCCTTATCTGTGTGAGTCTGTAACTGATTGCAGGCCTCTATCAACGCTTTGCGCCATGCTTCCAATCAGCCTTCTTTTTCCCCGACGAAGAAGCAAATTGCGCAAATCTCCGTCAAACAGCATCCACAGCAAGCCAGGGTCTCCTTCCTTCCCAGGTCAAGGTCGTTCATAGAGTTCTGCGATGTGGCCAACAGTGTATGCATTGCAGTCTCGAAGCTACATGGCGCCAGTGTGCTTAACCTTCAAATTCGTGCTGTTCAATGACATCGTCAATCTTCAGCACCGCTCGCACCAGCTGGGTGGCCAAGAGCAACTGTTGTCGTTTTGATACCAAGGGGTCAAACACCCGGCAGCGCTTCATGTCGTTGTCCTGCAAGGGGGACCATCCGATAATATCAGCGTCTGACTTCCAACTCATGTGAAATGTCCAGCTCAATACTTACTCCAGCGCCCATGCAGTCCACGCCCAGCTTGGGGTCCTTCTCAGTAACCTGTCGGCTCTTGACCTCTGCCAGTGTCTCGATCGGAGAGTATCCGCTGTTCTCCGCCAGGGCGAGAGGAATCGCGTCCAGCGCCGAGGCGAATGCCCTCATCGCATATTGCTCAATGGATGCGATCTGTGGTGTGAGGGAAAAGAAAAACAGGATTCAGAAGCCAAGCCATCCCGCATCGACCGTCATACAGGGAAGCAGGACCACTCACCTCATCTGCCGCAGATGCAACTGCAATAGAAGCACAGATCTCCGCAGCTCCACCTCCATACACGACCCGATTGTCGGTGACCAGGTTGCGGACCACACAGATCGCATCATGTAACGCCCGCTGCGCCTCGTCGATGATCATCTTGTTCGAGCCCCGGACAAAGATGGTCACCGCCCGGGTGTTGGCACACTCCTCGATGATCAGCATCTTATCCCGCGTCGTCCCAAAGCTGACCTCCCGCACAATCCCCGCTTTGCCGAGCTTGGCTGCGCTCAGGTCCTCAAACCGGGGCACGATGCGGCCGTTTGTCGCAATCGCGATCAGCTCCAGCTCCGGTCCGCCCACCCACCGGACAGCAGGAAGCTCGTGTTGAAGCAGCAGATGGTTCGCCTCGTCGTCGAAACCCCACTGACACACGACCAAATTCGCCCCGCTCTCCTTGACGCGCTGGATCATCTCCTCAAACTTCAGACGCTCGTACTCCTCCAGCTTGCGGTATTCCTCTACCGAGTCAATGTCGAGCTTGTGCTTGGTCTTGGGTCGCGGGGGCTCAAAGGGACATGTCAGAATCGCAATCTTGGCGTCCTTGATGGTGCGAGGCATTTGCGGGTGCGACATGTCTTTGTCGATCACTACGCCTTGCACAAGAGTAGTGTCTTCGAGCGAGCCACCAACCTTGCCGTCCATCTTGATCAGCTCGAAGTCGACATCTTTTCTGCTCAAGTCGGCCACGGATAGCACAGCATCGACTGCAATGCGCGCGAACTGATCCGAAGCTTTGGAAACGCTATCGGCACGGATACTTTAGGATCAGAGACTGCGCGACCGAAAGGTTGTAGCACGACTTCTCCCAGGACAACTCACATCTTGGACCCCAAACACGTCTTAGCCACCTTCATCAACTCTCCAACGTCCGACTTGGAGAACTCTACGCGATCGGCCACCTTTTCCAGCTCTGCGACGGCGATTGTGCAAGCCCGATCAAAACCGTCAGCGATGCGCATTGGGTGTATGCCGCGGTCGATGAGGGCCTCTGATTGTTCTAGCAAAGCTCCCGCAAGAACTGTAGTTGCATGAATATTAAAAGGTCAGCAAACGTGACAGCACAGTTGCATAGGGTGGAATGGAAAGGGCAGCACCATATGAGAGACTCACCTACTACACCAGTCGTTCCATCCCCGATCTCATCATCCTGACTCTTGCTCAATTGAACAAGCAACTTTGCAATCTGGTGCTCGAGCTCCATCCCGCGCATGATGGTAGCGCCGTCATTGGTCACCTGGATCTCACCATCGGGGCTGATCAGGATCTTGTCGAGACCACGAGGACCCAAGCTGGTCTTGACAATGTTGGCGACGGTGCGTGCCGCTGCGATGTGGTTCTTGATTGCCTCGGTGCCATGTGCGCGAGTCTTCTTGCCTTGGTCCCTGTTTTGCAACATCAGCCGAAGTCAGCAACCGACGCGTGTGGACTTAAGACACACCATGCAGCGCTCACCTGACGATGATGTACGGTCTCCCGTACTCGTCCTGCGCGTATTGAATCTGGTCAGACATCTTTCCTGCTGGCTAGGAAAGGAGGGTGAGATGAATGGTGTCAGTGCGAAGGATGTGACTGAGCAAGTTTGATTTCTTCCTGGGCGGCCTGGAGTGTTGGTTGCTCACGTGACTCAAGCTGCCACGTGGTTTGACCTCGTCCAAGCTTTAATCAGTGCATTGACCACCTCCAAGAATTCCAAGACTTGGGGCCGACGACCTGAACAGCAGCGATAAGAAAGCACACGTTCCACGACCAACCACAGCGACGCTGGTCAAGATGAGCTCAGGAGACTCGTACAAACGGCCGTCCTTCAGCAGCCTGGGACGGCGCACCTCAAATCCCTTCACCAAGAATCAAGATGCAGAAGATGTGCTTCGGAGCCTCCGTCGAGCCAGTGTTTCCGGCTCCGATCACGCCCTCGACGTAGTCAACGATGACGACGAAGAGGACGAGGACGAAGACGATGACCACCGCAGTCGTAGCAGTGGTCGCGGAAGCTTGCACAGCTTTCCGTCCTACCAAAGCTCCAAGTCACCCGGCATTGCGGAGGGTTTCGCAACGGGACTCGGCTCGGGTGTCAGTGTGCCCGCTGGGGCAGCAGGAGATGCGACACCCACCGGCCTGCCGTTCCAACCTACACTCGAGCCAGCTGGCAGCAGCAAGCGCACCATACACCTCGACGGCCTGCCAGATCCTGCACAGGCGTACAAACGCGAGCCCATGGTCTCCCCACTGAGCCCTACCGATGGAGCTTTCAACCAAGCAGGCACGCGCATGCGTAGCCGCGGCATCATCCGAACTTACTCAATGGTGAGCATAGACCTGGAAGCTTCAGCGTGGCTCTCAACCCCCATACTTGAACAACTGTACCCTCACTTTACAGTCGCAACAAAAGCGCCGCCCCACACGACTAAACGACGATACTATCATCCGCACCCGTCGTCTCAGTCACGATCCTGCACAAGACGGTCCACGTCGTTTCATAGTCGATGTCGAGGAGACAATGAAGCTGATTCTAGAGCAAGAAGATACCGATGGCAATTTCCAGGTGCGTGCGGAATTTCGTCATGCGCATGTGGACTGCTGAGCAGCTGACTAGACATTCTCTCTCGCCCTCGAGCAGATCAGCATCACAGATAGCGGACCCAAAGTACTATCACTCGGCACAGCCACTAGCAACGGATACAAGGGAGTCGATATCCGTGGTGTGAGTGATCGCAAGTCTAAAGCTCCGAAGCAACAGTCGAAACTGACGGGCGAAATGAGGAATGTGCACAGACATACATGCTGTCCAATCTGCTCCAGGAGTTAGCGCTGGCCAAGGATCAAGGACGCAAGCGAATCGTCCTCGACGAGCCTCGATTGTCTGAGAATCCCGTAGATCGACTCTCCCGAATGATTAGCCAAACATTCTGGCACAATCTTACCCGTCGCATCGATGCCGACGGCCTCGAGGCCATTCTAGCGGACCCAAAGAACCGTTCCCAGTCCCGCAACCCTCGCATCTTTGTCCCAGCGGCGGAGACAGAGATGATCAAATACTACCAGCGAGTAGCAAAAGAGCGACCGCAAATCGGCCTGACCGTCGAAATTCTGCCTAAGGAGATCTCTGCTGAATACACTCGGGACCTGAATGAAACGCCGGGCTTGCTAGCGCTGGCAATGCGAGAGGAGAAGGATGCCACGACTGGCGAGGTCAAGGATCTGAAAGGCATCCCATTCATCGTGCCCGGAGCCCGATTCAATGAGCTTTACAACTGGGACAGCTACTTTATCGCCCTCGGTCTGGTCGTCGACGACTTGGTCGACATTGCGAAAGGTACAGTCGAACACTTCATCTTCGAGATCAAGCACTACGGCAAGATCTTGAACGGCAACCGGACCTACTACCTCATGCGAGCCCAACCGCCATTCTTGACCGACATGGCTCTGCAGGTATACTCGCGTCTGGACCCAGACAAAGAGGATGAGAACAGGGAGTGGTTGAAGAAGGCCATCCAGGCTGCGATCAAGGAGTATCACACGATCTGGATGAACACGCCGCGATACGATTCGAAGACTGGTCTGAGTCGATATCGGCCTGAGGGGATTGGTGTCCCACCCGAGACGGAAGCCAGCCACTTCACCCACGTGCTGCGACCGTATGCTGAGAAGCTTGGAATCAGCGTCAACGAGTGAGTCGAGACTCTTGTCGCGTTCCTGAGGTGTCAGCCCAGCTGACAAAGTCGAATTCTCAACAGATTCACTCACAAGTACAACCACGGCGAAGTCAAAGAACCGGAGCTTGATGAGTACTTTATGCACGATCGTGCGGTTCGGGAGAGCGGGCATGACACCAGCTACCGATTGGAGAAGCGTTGTGCCAACCTCGCCACCATCGATCTCAATGCTCTGCTTTACAAGGTGAGTGTTTCTTCTCTTCCCCTAATTGAGACGGAAATTCCCCTGCATCGAAAACTGACCCATTGATTCTCACTAACCCCCCAGTACGAGGTCGATATCGGAACTGCCATCAGAGAGCTGTTTGACGACAGGCTCGAGCTGGAGGATGATTTCACCTTGCATGGCCCCTTGGTAAGTCATGCCTGTCTGAATGCGAATGTTTGCGGCACTGCTGAAAGAGCTACCTTTCGAACAGCCTCCTTCGCTTGCCAAGGACAGTCCAGCAACACCCTCAAACTCGAGACAGACACCTCAGACCTCGGCAGAATGGTTTGCTCGGGCTGCGTACCGAAAGCAACAAGTCGACAAGTATTGCTGGAACGAAGGCATGGCGCTGTACTACGATTATGACACGGTGCAGGAGCGTCAGAGCTTGTATGAAAGTGTGACTGCTTTCTGGGCGATGTGGGCGGGAATGGCTAGCGAGCATCAGGCTGCGCTGATGATGTGAGTCTCGTCGTTTTGCTCGGCTCTCGGTCGACTGAGGCTGACGAATGTCTCGTGGCTTACAAACTTGCAGGAAAAAGTCGTTGAAAAAGTTTGAAGTGGTCGGAGGGTTGATTCCGGGAACGGAAGACTCGCGCGGTCGTATCTCTCTCGATCGGCCGAACCGGCAGTGGGACTTCCCATTCGCTTGGCCACCTCATCAGATCCTTGCATGGGTCGGCCTCGAACGGTACGGATATCTGGAAGATGCTCGACGCTTGGCGTACCGATGGCTATACATGATGGTCGTTGCTTTCGTTGATTTCAACGGCGTCGTCCCTGAGAAGTGAGTGGTAAAGAATGGTAGCCCTCGTTCTGACTGTAGGCTGAATTTTTCTTCGCACTATGCTTGTGCAGGTTTGATGCTGTCAAGCTTTCTCACATGGTCGATGCCGAGTACGGCAATCAGGGTGTCGACTTCAAGTTCGTCCCCAGAGAAGGGTTCGGGTGAGCAAGAGACGCACTTCGCAACGCCAGAGGTGGCCGTGCCTGACCAAGTTCTTTCTATTTCCTCACCCTTTCAGCTGGATGAACGCAAGCTTCCAAGTCGGACTTACCTTCCTGACCAAGCACATGCGACGCGCTGTCAGTGCTTGTCAGCACCCGGACGATTTCTTCGGCACTGGACAGTAAAAGTTCAAGGCAGAGCGTGGCGACAATCTTGTCTGGTTGCGAATGATGTTCTTTTTAGGCCTTGTCTGTTCTCCAGGAGATGCTCCACCAATCGATGTTCATTTGCATTGACGACGTTCGTGCGTAAGCTCTTGGGCCTTTTGACAAGATGAAGGGATGTCGACGTCGATCCCGATCAGCGCAAGGAACAGGCGTGGCGTTCGTCTCATTTCGGACCCATGGCTTACTGTGCAATCTGGGGCTCGTTCCCATCATTCACACAACAGTCAGACACGCAAGGTATAGTTTGAGCATGAAAGTCAAGTTGCAAGATCATGTTGTACATGCGGGAAGGACAACATATGGCCAGCGCCCGCTACGCCAACCAACTGGTGGTGAGGAACAAGTTACGAGAGTATGAGTGAAGACTTGAGGAAGACGAGATGTAGATCCTCGGTGGCCATGAAGGTATGCGATGTAGATAGATCCAATCAGAGGTCTTGAGACGAGGCGGCCTTCTTCTTGCCGCTCTTGGCGGGCAGGAGCTCGCTCTGTGAAGCAGGAGAGGAACAGATGGTAAGTAAGGATGAAATCTAGGTGGTGTTGGAGGTAGGAGAAAGGTTGGATACTGACCTGGATGAAGGGCAAGACACCACCTTGGGAGATTGTGACGCTGCCGAGGAGCTTGTTCAGCTCCTCATCGTTTCGGATGGCGAGTTGCAAGTGACGGGGAATGATACGGGACTTCTTGTTGTCACGGGCGGCGTTACCTGCGAGCTCGAGGATCTCGGCAGCCAAGTACTCAAGGACGGCGGCGAGGTAGACTGGTTGAGGGAAAGAGATGGTATCAAAGTCAGCAGATTGTCCCTCGATGCCATGAGCAGGGCAGCAGAGAGACTCACCAGGGGCACCAGCACCGACACGCTGGGCGTAGTTACCGTTGCGGAGCAGACGGTGGATACGACCGACGGGGAACTGGAGACCGGCCTTGGCCGATCGGGTGGTGGACTTGGCGGCGGACTCGCCAGCTTTTCCTCCGGTCTTGCCTGACATGGTTGTGTTGTTGGTTGGGGTGGGGTGTGAGTGTGGGTGAGGGTGGTGGTGGAAGATGTGTGAAGATCGAGGTGTGGATCGGAAGGGGGCAGGGTGGTGCGAGGTGTTGGGAGGTCTGACCTTTATATCCGAATTGCCAGACGACGCGATTTAAAACGCGTCTTATTTTTCCGGACGCGTTCGACCAAACCCAACACGGAACGGCTGACCTCTAATTTAATTCCTCGTCACCCTTCCTCAACGTCGCACACCACATCATGTTCAAATACAAAGTTCGCAGAGACTCCCGTTCAGAGGTCGTAGCATTCCAGTAGTACTCGTCCCTCGCTGCTGGCGGACATCATCTGCTCTTCTTGGAGCCATGTGAACCTCGACAAGGCACGACTTGCACTGCACGTGACTCAGACCAAAAGACCTCGTCACCCCTCCGAAGCTGCTCTCGGCCGATAGATCACCCATCGTGCAGCAGGCTCGACGTTTGGTTGTGTGTGGTAGCTGCTCCGAAGGCAGAGATGAGCTGCCAGAGGTACCACTGCTGGAAGATACAATGTCGCGGCGCATTCGCCCAATGGTTCGCAGATTCATGCTATGCATTCTGAGGACTATCTCCTTGGGAACTATGCTGGCCATGGCCTGGACTGAGTCGGGTGACATTATGATGAATACGAGGCGCAAGTTCTACGCGTTTGCGAGCAGCATGGTGTTGGATGCGTGGTGTTGGTGTTGAGCACCGACGTGTCCTTTTGGCCAAAACACGTGACCTTCTTCTGTATGATCGATTTGGGTTCGCGAAACGCCACATGGAGATGCGACGCGTCGCGCCGTTACAAGTTGGATTTCATTTAAAAGGCCACCCACCAAACCCAACACCACCCCGACCCACCTTCCGTTTTCTACCTCACCTCGCACTTCAACACCACACTCCTCAACTCTCACCACCACCAACCCAACCACCCTTGCTCATCCAAGATGCCCGCTAAGCCCGCTTCCAAGGCCCCTGCTTCCACCGGTGGTAAGGCCCCCGCCTCTGCCGGCAAGGCCCCCGTCGAGGCCGCCAAGAAGGCACCCTCCAAGGCCCCCGCCAAGTCTGGCGACAAGAAGAAGGCCAAGAAGGTCCGCAAGGAGACTTAGTGAGTATCCCATCGTGCTGCCTTCTCGTCGACATCCGAAGCTGACCTCGACGTCTTCGTCATTCCAGCTCCACCTACATCTACCGTGTCCTCAAGCAGGTGCACCCCGACACTGGTATCTCCAACAAGGCTATGGCCATTCTGAACTCCTTCGTCCAAGACATCTTCGAGCGCATCGCCGGTGAGGCCTCCAAGCTCGCGTCTTACAACAAGAAGTCGACCATCTCTGCCCGTGAGATCCAAACAGCTGTCCGACTCATTCTGCCAGGAGAGCTTTCCAAGCACGCCATCTCGGAAGGTACCAAGTCGGTCACCAAGTACTCCTCCAGCAAGTAAATTGTCCACCTTGCGACCTGAACAGACCACCGTCCTCGAGACGAGCACAAGCCCCAGCCAAGCATTCATCCGCCTGGTCTCACCTCCGACATGCACCTTAACCATGGGCTTCCCACATACTTTGCTGCTGCATTCACCCTTTCCTCTCTCTCGCTCTCTGTTGTTGTTCTTCCCTGTCGCATCCGACGGAGTAGGGCGTCGGACTGTGTCATGTTCCTTCCCTACTTGTAACAACATTGCATCTTTACTTCCTATTGTGTGTACGTGTGTTTGGGCGTCTGAGCATGCCCTCTGAGAGGTTGTTTTGACGCGTCAGGCAGCACCAAGCGCGTCTCCAGAATTTTGAGCGCGTCAGAGATGAAGCTGAGGAAGTGGCACGAACCACCAACACAGGCTCCATTCACGAACACCACAGGTTGAGGCCGACGACGACGGCGACGAACTCCGCCTGTCGCAGAAGCAAAACCTCGGCTCAGGACACGTAAGATGAGTCGGACGCGTAGTGGTCGAGGGGACAGTGCCGATGCGGCGAGTCCGAGCTTTGGGCTCGGAATCTCCATGAACTCTCCAACAGCATCGACACCGAATCGATCCCCGCTGAGGAGGCGTCGGAGCCAGACTGACAGCGACTACACGGAGACTCCGAGCGTGTCGCGCGCGACTTCCACCAGTCGAGCTGGCTCGGCTGCAGCTGTAGCTGCCTCGAGGTCTGCTGCTTCCCCCACCAGAAATACAGGATCAGCCTCTGATGCAGGACTCGCGCCTGAGCCTCCTGCCAAACGATCACGAGGTCGACCGAGGAAGAGTCAACGGCCGACGGAGGAGCCTGCTCACCTAATATCTGCCCACACCTCGGTCAAACAGGCCACCTCCACGCCCTCGTCAACGACAAACGCGCTCGCGCAGCACTCAGGACCATCTCCGTCAACACAGGCATCTCCTTCGTATGCTTACATTCCTTACGATCTCAGTAGCAACATAATCATTGATGAGGAGAGACCGATCCGCTCTAACAACGGCAAAGTCACGGCGTCCCGCAACGCACGCGCTTCGGCGGCAGCGGAAATGAATCGCAAAGCTATAGCAGCTCGCGAAGCTGCTGCTGCAGCAGCATTGGCAGCGGAAGCCGAGGCGGAGGCAGTTCATGCAGCTTCATTATCCAGTGGTCGCAAGTCTGAGCAGTCGGAGAGCGGTATCAGGAACGGTCGAAAGCGGAAGTCCAAGGCTCCTGAAGCAGCAATTCAGGTCGACGACAGTAGTCAGGATGAAGATGATGCGGAAGAATCCGTGACGCAGGCGGAGGATCCGGACAAAGCTGAAGTTCTCGATGAGGCTGCCCAGCAGGAGCGCGAAGAAATGTTTGCCAGGTGGCATGAGGAATACTACGAGAGTGAGTGCTGTGTAAGTTGCTTAACAGCATTATATTCTTGAGCTCACTGCCTTCTCCTCGATCTCTGTCCAACCTGGATTCTGCATGTATCCAGTAGTCGAGCAGCTTCCGCTCGAACTGACACGGTGCTTCACATTAATGCGAGAAATGGAAGGCAAAGTGCAAGGTGAGCAGACGTCCTGTTGTACATCATGTGAAGGTTCCGCTGAAGTTGGCGTGTCACGCAATCTCGCAGGGCGGATCGAGAGAATAAGGAAAGCTGCGCAGACTTACTATAGCGCAAGGAAAGACATACAGAGCTGGTCTGATCACTATGTCGCCAAGGCGCGGCAAATGGGGGCCAAAACCGGACAGGACATGCCTGAGATCACTGACCTCGCGCCCGCTTCGTCGATAATCAACATCCAGGAGGGGAATTCAACGACATCCCTGGACCCATATTCTGGGACTGTGGTCTCTCCTACACGATTGGAGAAGGGCAAGGACAGAGCTTTACCTGAGAATCAAGCAGCTCCATTTGCAGGCTCGCCGGATGGCAAGATCGAAAAGGCCGTAGCGTTGCACTCCGACGACAATGGGACCACTGCATCAAACGCCAGAGAAAGGCTCAGCACTACGCTATCACAAAGCTTCAATCCAATTGCCGAAGCCGCGGTCACGGGGGCCAGCCATGCGGGAGGGCGGGCAATCCTACCGATGCCTATGGGTTTGACTCAGCGCCTGTCACTGCTCAACACGATTGCCAAGTCCACCAACGAAGCAAAGAAGGCGTCCGAGGAAAAGGTCGAACTTGCCCGGACAGCATGTGAGCTCATCGATCGACTCATGGTCCGGCTGGATTCGGATCTTTCCCGTCACGAAGTTGGGATGGCGTTGGGGTTGCGTAAGGGAACGGAAGAAAGTCGCGGCGCGAGAGAGACACTAGGCGCTCTGACATTGGCGCCAAACGGCGGAGCTGGCGAGGCAGGGACTGCTGGCGGGACCAGTACGACGGACCTGGCTTCAGACGCACCAGACGGTCCCAATGTGGAAACCAGGCAGGAATCGGCGACCCATTCGAAGAACGGAGCGGAACGGGACAGCAGGGCCGACAGTGCCAAGCTCAGCGAGGGCAACCCTTCGAGCAAGGATAGCAATGGCCAGAAGGCAGCAAAAGTCGAGAACCATTCCTCCAATACTATGCCCTCGTTCCCCCGAGGCACACAAAGCAATCGCCGGAAACGAGTTTCGTCCAAACCATCTTCAGCGCAGGGAGGTGCGTCCAAAGACGGCATGGGAGGAGGACAGAAGGCGGCGACCGCGTCTGGGTCTCGGGCGAGTAGCAGGGGAGCATCCACAGCGGCATCAGATGCTGCGGCAGCGATTGCAGCGCAGGAGGCTGAGGCTGCGAAGGAGGAGAATGTCAAGTTCTGCTACTGTGATGACTATTCACAGGGCGAGGTGAGCAAAATTTCAATTGCGCACAGTATGCCTATTTGGAAACTAACCCCGCGCGTGCTGGGTGTCTGTAGATGGTTTCTTGCGACAATGTTGAGTGTCCTCGAGAATGGGTGAGTGTCCTCTCGCGTCAAAACGCGTCGAGCTCAACGATCGTGAGCTGACAATGATCCCATTCCTTTTCCGCTCCTTGCCAATTCCAGTTCCACTTTGAATGCGTCGGGATGCCACCAGGTCTGCCACGCCAAATGGAGGCAGAAGGCAAAGAATTCATTTGGTATTGCCAGCTGTGCAAGCCCAACTTCAAAGGACCCGGTCGCAAGGTCCCGCCCAATGCCAAGTTCAAGCCCCAACCGGCCTCGTCCAGACGAAGTGGTGGCGGATCTCTGAGGTCCTAGGGTCACTGATCGCAACAGCAGCAATAATATTGGTAGATCTATGAAATGGAGAAACGGGGGTCATTCAAAAAGGGTCTGGCTGGGCACGATTCGTGTAAGACAGGACGATCCGAAATCGACTCGAGAGGGTATCATTGCCTGAAGGAGGTGAGAAGATCAAGGCTGCATTCAGGCAGAGGCCGCCGGAACAGGGGCAGCAGCGGTGGTGGTAGCGGTGGCCTCGGCCGCGGGGGCGCCCTTGGCAAGGAGCTCCTTGATCTTGGGCTCGATGGACTTGGGGTCGGCCCGGGGGCTGTAGCGCTCGACCACGTTGCCGTCTCTGGATCGAGAGTGAAAACAAGAACAGGGATTTAGAACGCGAGCATTGCAAGTGTTCAAGACTAGACTGTGCCAGCTCACCGGTCCAGCAAGAACTTGCTGAAGTTCCAGATGATGGTACCCTGAATAGCGTGACGCGGCGAGGGGAAGAGAATGGGATCAGCGAAAATGGCACGAAGAGGCGCGTCATAGGAGCTACACGTACCGCGCCGAACATGTTCTTCTTCTGTGACTTGAGGTACTTGAAGGTCTCGTTCGCCTTGTTGCCGTTGACGTTGCTCTTGGCCATCACTGCACAGCAGAGGAGACAGGTCAGGGATTTCTGCTGAGGAGTAGCAGCGGTGTGCGCGGCGCGCTCTACTCACTCGGGAAGGTCACACCGTAGTTCTGTCAGAATTGGGGCGTTTGAGGATGAAGAACAGATCAGCATCAAGCGCCGCACGCACAGCAGACACAGCATGGAACTTGATTGAGCTGCTCATTCCCCACTCACAACTTGGCAGAACTCTCCGAATTTCTGGACACAGAAGCGGAGGGGCATCAGCAAAGAGTGCGAAAATGAATGGGACAATTGCGGCAGGGACACGAAAGGTGCTCACTTCATCGGATCCGGGGGTCTGACGACCGAATTCGTTGGAAGGGCTGCATGGTGGAACTGTCAGCGGACACGTGTTGGAAAGAGCAGCTGATTCGTAGCACTCACAAGCCAACAATGAGCAGGCCTTGGTCCTTGTAGGTCTTGTAGAGAGACTCGAGGCCCTCGAGCTGCGGAGTGAAGCCGCAGTGGCTGGCGGTGTTGACGACAAGGACGACCTTGCCCTTGGCCTCGTCCGCAAAGGAGAAGGAGCGGTTGCCGGGGCGCTCAGCCTTGAGATCGTAGAAGGTCACCATTGTTGGAAGATTGGGCTTGGGAGAGTTGGGACAGGGGTGC
This sequence comes from Tilletia setariae, assembly GCA_023634365.1. NCBI lineage: Eukaryota > Fungi > Basidiomycota > Exobasidiomycetes > Tilletiales > Tilletiaceae > Tilletia > Tilletia setariae. Next base: position 172,261 of record JAMJXE010000010.1, read on the forward strand.
GTGGTGATGGGGCTGGTGTAGAAATGCGTGCCTCGTTCAGGAACTTACCAGATGGCAAGATCAACACTACCGCTGATGATCTGCGGCAGTCACGCCACTTTCATTACTTCATCGCACCGCCTCTGAAACAGACCTTCGCCGGAAGCCTTTCTCGCACGAGAGCTGCAAAATTGCTGCTAAATGCGTTTTTGATCTGACTCGGCCGAGTGTGTCTCTCGGCCGAGTTTCAAGAGTGTCTCTCGGCCGAGTTCTACGAGGTGCAACAGTATCCGGACACGTCCAAATTGAGCCAAAACATGTCATGTACTACGGTTATCCTTGCGATCCACTCGTACAACATCATCCAGAGAGACACCCACGTCGCAAACGCCCCGTCAGAGGTCTGGAGAACGCCTCAACCAAGCGCGAGGCTATCATCCCTTTGTCAGAATCAGGTCTGGACGTCCGACAAATCTCAAAGAGGATGAAGATACCGAAAGCATCTGTGTACGACATCATCGTAATTTTGAAATCTACGGGAAGCGACCATCCCATACTACGGTCTGAACAACTTCATAAGTTGGGAGCGCAAAACATACGCTCTTTGCTCCGAGGCATCCGGTGCAAACGAAGGATGGTTTTGAGGGCTTGGGGGCTCGTTTTTGGCCGCAGCGAGGCAACGATCCGTCGCAATCTCGGGAGCAGGAGCTATTGCAGGCGGCTCGATCGCTACAAACTCTTTTTGACGGACGCAATCAAGGCCAAGCGCGTTTAATGAGCCAAGGACAACGTTCAGACCGACGGAAACAAGATTTTGTTCACGGACGAGTCAAGTCTCGTCGTGTCCCAGAATGAAGTCGGATCTGGATCACCCATGTGCCAAAAGAGGCATTTGTGAGCGAATGTCTGGCTCCCAGTTTCAGAAGCGGTATCAGTCCTTCGTCAAGACATATTCAATTCCGGCCACGGGCTTGGTGAAGAGCTCGTCGACTTTGGTTATGCTGCCTGCCACCACACTGCTCACGTCAAGAGTGTAGTTGCAGAATTTCTGGGCAAGGATGGCTGCGACATGCCTTAATGCTGTGAATGTCGTCCAGAAGAAAGATATCCGCGCTTCATTATTTTCTTACAACAATTCACCTCTTCTGTTCACACCTGTGACGAGGGTGGATCAGGGCAAAGAAGAAGAGGGTGAGTGGTGTGAGGAGTAACCCGGCTCATCATGAAACAATGGCACACGGACGCTTCAGATCGGATATGGGGAGAGGGGCATGCGCTGGAAGGAGAGAGGCAATGCCCAGCATCATCAATCGACATTGGCCTGGACGACATTCAAGAGCGTGTTGAGCGGAGAACAAGCTCCCTCCGCGTGGACGACGTGCCCGTTTGGAGTGTGCCTGTGGGGGTACAGTGCGACGATCGCTCTGGGGATCGCAGCAAAAAGTGGAATATCCACTACGACATCAACTTTCAGAATGCAGCGCTTCTGCCTGCTGCTATGACCAAAGAGATGAACATCCACATGTTTCCGGTCAGCACACATGCATCTCCGCTGGAGATGATGAACGAGTTGATGAACCAATTGAGGTGAGTCCTTCTTCTCGGATCCCGCTTCGTAAGATCAACCAACACTGACAGCACAATCCCCACGTCCACCTCTTTCACAGCAAGCATTCAAGCAGCCGTTCGCCGCCTAGGACTCTTTGCTCGAACGTCGGGTCTGGATCAGACCCTTTCTCCTCCTGGTGCTGACCGACAACGTCATGGCGGCCAAACTCTGCTCGCATGTTGGCACAGGACAAAACGCGAAGCCTTGTCGTGTGGGTCATTGGGGAGGAAACAGAGAGCACAAGCAATCATCGAGCGGGCTGGAGGCATTGGTACAAGTACAGATCTCATTCAGCACGCCTCACCTTCTCATGCTGACGCTTATATTCCCTTGTCTATCACAGCCTGAGCACGCCTCACCTTCTCATGCTGACGCTTATATACCCTTGTCTATCACAGCCTGGACAACCTCGGACCTCAGCACAGACGACGGAGGCGCTCCAGGATCAAATTGATCTTGCGGTAGCAGGCACCGCTGCCGCTTACTACGGCAGTCTGGCGTCAAGGACATGATCGTGGAGGAGATCACTGACATTCTTTTTGAAAGTCGGAAGATTCTCTCCGGCAAGGTGCCCGGGCATCCAGACACGCATGTGCGTAAGCAGCAAAAGAAGACAATAGAGAGAGAGGTCCGGGCTTAGGCCCAGTCGTTCCAGTCCAGCGCCTGGGACAACGCGCGACTGCGAGGCGATGGTAAGTGTGCTGATTTGTGGTTGAGCTTGCAGAGTTTACGAACTAGATCTTCGCTCCTGTCACAGTCCCTTGGCCATTTGAAGTCCACGCGCAAAGCCCCGTGGAGACTCCTAACACCGTCTGGCTAGGTCCGGTCAAATATTTGGCATCGGCATCACGCACCATGGTTATGTATCGGCAGAAACTGAAGACATAACGTCAAAAAATGAAGATAGGTCTGAGAAGGAGTGAATTCTGAGAACTGGGAATGTGTGTCCTGGATGATGAACCAATCACGGGACAGGAGGGAAAACGGGCTGCTTATATCTCTTTGAGGTTGAGGTTAGCGATGAAGGTAGGTGAAAGAGAGAACGCGGTCAAGAAGCTAAGAGAGGAATGTGGAAGAGGAGACAACTGGAGTGGGAAACGGAAGGTCGAAGTAAGGGAAGAGAGGAAGGAGATTGCCGGAGGCTGTGAAGAGAAAATTTGAGAAGGTCTTGGCAAAGGGCGTGATAGGAGGTGGAGGTCTGAGCGCCGGAGATGAAGGTTGGAGTACGGCCGGGAGGTTGGACGGGAAGTTAAAAGTCGGCCGCGAAGTTGAAGTGGAGAATAAAGGGGAGAGCGAAAGTCGAGAAGCGGATCGAGAAGTGGGTCGAGAAGTGGGCCGCATTTCATCACCTGACAGAGGAATGACATCGAAACACAGAATGAATGAAGTTCTAGGTGCAGTTTGCAAGAATTGTGCCAGTACGTGAGATGAAGGGGTGGGATAGACAAAAGAACACTCTGTCGAAAACCTGGATGGATCAAAATCGAGACAGGATTAGAAGGAGCCAGCGCCCAGAGGTGGACTCAATCGGCCTGAGCGCGTTCAAGTCTTGATGTAAGGGCATGAGATTCCACCTCACAACTGGAGGTTTGAGCCAGATGGGAACCGAGCCTGGCCAGGAAATGGCTCTGCGATCAGGGCATAGCCCATTCGCTCCGCCCATCTGCAGCACTGAGCACAGAACCATAGCAGAGGCAGCGGCTCAGACAGCCCCACGCATTGCGTGTGGTACCAAACTTGCCCGTGGCAAGAGGCCACGCAGCAGCTACATCACAAAGAGGACAAAAGTAAACAAAGAGCAATCCCGGTTAGAGGCGAGTCATGACACAACTCACGTTTCCTTGGTCCATGGGCCTTCCACATATGCATTGCCGGGCATTGCTTCAGCGGAGGAGGGCGGTTGCGCGAGCTGCGAGCTGACGCTCAAGTTCCGCAATACTGTCGGTGTATTGCCGAGGACACTCTTCGTAGTCCTCTTCAACATCCAGGAACTAGTCCACCACCTCCTCCTTGGTGTTCTTTTCGGATGTAAGCGGCGGCGGGCATTCGATGGCGAGCTGCTTTTCATACGACCAGGTTGCTGCGCGTCTGCGTGGCATCTTCGGTGCCAACAGTCCGGATGAAGTCCCTACCGATGTCGTAAGCTTGCATTTGCGTCAGAAATGCTGGCAGCCGCATGTTGCGCTGTTGGGTCATTGTCCGAGCGGTCACTTGCAGACAAACAGAGAGACGCCAGCTCTGTGTCAAGGGCGTGTCTGACCTGGCGACTTGGAGATAGGCCGCCGTGGTTGTGGCGAGAGTGCCGGCTCATGAGACGGGCTTATGCATTCTCCGTGCCCAAACTGCTGTGTGCTTGAGGCGAGCGACGAAGGAGCCGATCATATCGCGGTACGCAAGACCTCGCGCACAGGCACGCCGTAGGCTATGTCGCCTGGCACAATACGCATGACGCCGCAAATTCGGAGGATCTCCACGACAACTTGAGCAAATGCCGCCGTAATTTCCAACACCTTCCCGCCGATGTCCGGAGCATTGAGGCACGAGAAGATGACGTCATATCTCCAAGGGACAGGAATTGCGCTGTTGTGTTCGGCCAGGATTGACTCGACAAAGGCAGCACAGAGCACGCTCGTGGGCCCGTGTTGCCGATGATGCCTCCGTTCTTCTTAGGACAGTGCCACCAGTGGACGATAGCAGGAAGCAAAAAGTGTAATCTATGGCCAGAGCCATCTGTATGAGGTTGACCATGTCGCGTTTGAGAATTGAAGCAGATTCCATAAGCAAGTGAAAAAGGGCATATGGCCCAAAAAAGTTGTCCAGAGCCGAACCAATCAACGTGAAGCGGTGTCTTATGTTGTCCACCGTCTGACCCGGAGCAGGCAGCTCCTGCTGGACAGCAGCGGGTATGAGGCCAATACCTTCTGGTAAGAAATCGCCTCTCTTCGATATCCCCATCGACCAGCACGCGTCGGAACCGGCATCGAAATCCGGTCCGAAAACATCACCGTCGCAAAGTACCCGGAATAGGTGCTCAAATTTTGTCTTTCTCAATACAACGCGGTGTTAGGTTTGTGACTTGCGATACAACTCTTTTCCTTTTGACTCGATATTTTCGGAACACAACTTCCTTTCGACTCTCGGCGCCGCCTTCAGCTCTCCTCGGAACCCAACTTCCGGAACGACAATCACGCCATTCGACACCCCGACTATCTTACGACTTCTCGACCTCTGTCCTCTCCGCTTCTCCGACTCTTTCCCTTCTCTTCCTTTGCTCTTGTCTTGTACCTCTTTCCCATCTGACTCCTTCTGCCTCTCCCTGTCCTTTCACTTCCTCGCTTGCTGTCATGACCCGACCTTCACCATACCGTCGGCCCCGACTTCGGCTCCGCATCGGACCCGTCGGACCGGTCGGCTGGTCCGCCTCGGCTTTCCTCTCCGCCGTCCGCTTTGCCTATACAAGCTCGCAAACCTTCGACACTGACAAGGTGCCTCGACGGCCGCCGCAACCGGCGGACACCGCTCTGGTGCCGCGCGCGGCACCGTACCTGTCTTAGTCCCTTGGCCCCGTTTCTACTCATTGCTTCCTCTGCTCCAGTGCCTCTTCTATTTCTAGTTCTCCTAGTCACGCTTGGGGACCTCTACGGTATATAAGGCCCGTCCCTTTACTCATGTATCTGATCCCCCCCAGCGACTATCGTTTTATCACCCCTTAAGAATCTCACCTTCCTCTTCGGTTCTCATACCGCTGCTTCGTCTCTGAGTCACCTCGTCCCCCTTCGCTCTGATCCCTCCCGCCTCGACGGAAGCCGCTCCGCTCCACTTCGACGCATACCGCTCCGCCCGCTCCGCTCCCCCTTCGACGTAACCCCTCCGCTTTCACTCCGACGGACGCCGCTCCGCTCTCACTCCGACGGACCACGCTTAATCCGCTCCGCTTCTGACCCGCTCCGCCTCAGGCACGACTGACAGGCCCTCCGCTACCTCCCTCACTGCTTAAAGCCGCTCCGCTCTAACTCAGAGATCGGACCGTGATACTTGCTGACCTTCAAGGTACATAAGGCCCTCTCTTCTCCTCATGTACCTAGATACTCCTCAAACGACAACCATATGTTACACACCCCTTTGAGTTCCCACACTCTTCTCTCTAGGTTCCCATACCTGATCCCTCTCGAGCTCTCCTCCATAATCTTTCTCACCTCGTCGCTATCACTTCCGACACCCTTTCCTTCCTCTTTCTTCGCCTTCAGGCACGACTGACAGGCCCTCCGCTACCTCCCTCACTGCTTCAAGCCGCTCCGCTCTAACTCAGAGATCGGACCGTGATACTTGCTGACCTTCAAGGTACATAAGGCCCTCTCTTCTCCTCATGTACCTAGATACTCCTCAAACGACAACCATATGTTACACACCCCTTTGAGTTCCCACACTCTTCTCTCTAGGTTCCCATACTTGATCCCTCTCGAGCTCTCCTCCATAATCTTTCTCACCTCGTCGCTATCACTTCCGACACCCTTTCCTTCCTCTTTCTTCGCCTACCCAACTTCCCGTCCAACCTCCCGTCCAGAACTCTCACCTCTCTTCTCACTTACCAACTTCCCGGTCGACTTCAAGGCCAGCTCCTTGACACTTCCTACCCTCTTTCAACTCCCCGCTGACCTCCCAGCCAGCTCACGTTTACTTTCCACCTCACTCTGGAACTTCCCGGCCAACGTCCCGGCCAGTCACATATCTCCTCTCGAACTCCCAGCACGACCTTCGAGGCTCTCTCCAACGATCCCAAACTCGAGCGAATCGGATTGTAACACGTGGAGGTAGTGATGGAGCGAGGAACCCTTGCGTTGTGGTGGAAGCCGGCGCGTCAGTCCACACCGACAGCTCTACACTACGAGTTCGAACTGACATGCATATCATTCCGCAATTTCATCCTGCTAAAAGTCCGGACTTGACACCGATCGAGAAAAGATGGGAGATCCTCATGCGAAATTTCACAAGAGTTCGACCCGTACCGCGCCCGTAAGACGAGCTTTGGATCACCATTCGAGCAGCTCGGAATGCTATACACCAGCCTGTTATTGACAGGCGCATAGATTCCATGACTGATCGGGCTCAGGCGGTTCTACGCGTGGGGAGCGGAATTATTATGTATTAACCTATGCGACGTCGAGGTCTGGTCTCGATGAAACACTTTCATTTATTTAGTTGGGCCTGCTTTGTGAGAGAATGTTGTGTGAATTGAGCAGACTTGTGGAATTTTTGGTGATCTATCTACATCTTGAGGTGAGGTGTCCGGATACTCTTGTTGGGTACCTCATGCTGAGAGACGGTTGGCTAGCTTCCTCCATATCAGCTACTTCTGTAGGTCAAGTCGTTAGCAAACCTGATGTGATTGCTTGAGCTGCTGGTCGCTGTTCTTCAAGTACATCTGAGAGTGACAACAAGAGGAGGAAAAAGATGGAAGAGTATTTCAAACTCCAACCGTCGCGTGAGAAATTGCACTGTGGAGGTGGATGTCAGATGAGAGAAGAGTAACGGCCGAGAGATTTGGCTGATGTTGCTGCTGCTTCTGCTGTGATAGGGTCGTTGCTGCTTCTCCCACGTTAGTGAGGAGATTGTTGCTGCTGCTGCCCACTGCTTCTGATGATGATGGGGCTGCTGTTTCTACCACTGCCGCTGTCCTGATGATGATAGTGATGATGATGCTATCCAGCCCGCCCGGTCGGGTTGCTGCTGACAATGATGGAGAGTGTCGTTTGGTTGTGGTGGTGATAGTGAGCTGCTGTGGTAATTTTCAGACACTCATCCCAAACTCTTCAACAGTGGCACTGCGTGCTGGCTAGACCCAGCCGGAACCACAAATTTGCTCTTTAAATTTCAAACCAGGCCAAACACGCGTATTAGCTACTGGTCAGGCCCTCAACCTCTTCTTTGCATGTACTTGGCAACCACGAACGATCGCAGATCAATCATACGCAACAAGTTGATTTCAACATCTCTTGGATTGACTGAAAGAATTGAGGGACTAGCCGAATCGCCCACGACATTCTCAAGACTGCAGCCATCAAATTGACGCGGCATAAAGCTATCGTTGAAGTATACGCTCAGCGTTGCGTCTCGGCTTTGTTCATTTCCTGGTGTCAAGCCTCGTTTGATCTCGGGATAAACTACTCACTTCCTTTCTCTCGGCCGAGAAATTCAAAATGCTGCATCACTATGATGACAGCTTGAATCGAACCATGTCCATTGCAAATATTCTAGATGCTACGTTTTGATTCCTGTCATGGTCTGGCGTTTCCTTCACCATTTTCCTGCTCATCCCGCTCTCTACTGGTGAGGTGGTATAAATTGCTTCAAGCCCAAGACTTCCTGTTCCGCCCATGGGAAAACGAGCCGATCTGAGAGGTGGTAGAAGGTCGCGTCGGCGTGCGGGTAGGGAACTGGATAGCGCTTGAGACTGCAAGCTTCTGCATGAGTGACATACATCACACATGGCGCATTGGCCAAGTTACTCATAACCTCGTGGTGGGACGGCATGCACTCCGAACCAAGACCTCGGACAAGCTTGGAATTCTTCTGCAAATCATCGAAGCAGTAAATATCGGCCTGTGAATAAGGCCCGATGGGCTCTATGCAACGCAGATAAGACCCGAAATGATCAGAGCTAAAACAAAAACGCTGCATCCGGCCAGCCAGTCTGTACTGCACGCTCAGTCCGTTGATCTGTTCCTCCACAATCCACATCCGCACCTCTACTGCAAGGGAGATGATGAGCACCCGCGGGAGAGTAAGCACTCGGCGCATCGTTTCAGCTTCGTTCCTACACAGCCTTTCTTGAGACCCACGCCCACACGGTAGATTTGCATCGCGGCGCTGGACAAATACCTGAGACCTGTTTTCAGATCAATGCAATGACTGTACGAGGAAAAACCTAGTTCACATATCTCCAGAAGAGGGTAAGTAGCACACGAGTGCATCTCGTAAGACCTATGTTCTTGCATTGTGAACGCAAATAAGGCTGGCACATCGTAGCTGGGCCCCGCTGCCAACATGCGTGCAAGGAACCACCAGTTGCCGTACTTGGCCATCTTATACCATTTGGTCTTTACCCTTAAAAATGCAGAACGATTCGCAGAGACTCTTCGATGCGCTTGCGCACTAACGAGGCACTTGCGGATGTACATGTCTTCCATCTCCGCTGTAGGGCAAGGGTCAACGTATGCATGCCACCTTCGGGCTACATCTCCAACAGCAAAGGGTCCCACTCAGGCGGCACTTGAAGATAGATCAGAAAAAGAAACCCCAGGCAGCTTGTGACCCAGCACGTCGAACTCTTCATTCAGTTCAAACCCATGCAGCTTCTAGCACAGCGCATGCACCCATCTTTGTCATGAGGAAGTCCTAGGGCTGCCCAACGAATATCTTTACTTCAATGTGAGGGTGTAACACGGCTGACTCCTAACTTCGGTATTTACTTCGGTATTTGGGCTTTGGCCACTCTCCGAGCCGCTTCGACTCTCTCTGATCCTTCTGGAGTCATTACGTGGGTTAGGATGAGGCTTGAAAATGGACGAAAACCACCCATAATGCCAGTCAGAAATCCCCCCGCTCAGCGGGGGGCAAAACTCAGAACGGGCTCCTGTGTGGGTGGCGAGAGCAATCCGCCACTGCGGCAGGCCAGCTCAGAGGCCACCTTGAGCACCACATCAAGCATCTCTGCCTGCTCATCATTATCAGCATGCCCGGAAAAAAATAGAAGGGTAAGCGTGGTGAGTTGACCTGACCACATTCCCATTCTCTCATCGCCGGTTCTTCCGAACCACCTGTGCCGTGCTTGTCTCATATGCGTTCAGTTGGAAGTCCTGACTTGAGTACATTCCAAGAGTTGCCCCATACTCATCATCACGCAGGCTCACTCATTGTGCTCTCATCTCGTCCCTTTCATGCTGATTCAGTTATTTTGCTCTTGTTTGTCCATTTCTGCCCCTTCTCAGCGCCCAGATGGCGAAAAGGCTGCATAGATCCGTCGTATCCAGCTCGGCCTGCGCTCAAGTCTCAGTGTTCGTATGACAATCAAAGTTCAGGTTTGTGATGGCCCAGCGTTCTTTCTTCTCTCCATGCGTAGCCTGAGATGAAGTCATGTGATTACAGACAGGAATTTTGGACCTTTCCAGCGAGAATCACTGCGTGGCCCCGCGGACTCCGCGCCAAATGAAGCAATTGAAGATGAGCAAGATGGCATGTCCCCCTTCGTTCCGTCGGCCAAAGTCACTACCGCTGCCGTGAGAGCGTCGAAAGTGATCATGGCCAGCCGTGTGATATAAGATGGAGGAAGTGGTGATGGAAATGCAAGTGAGTGACACTATCACTGACAACAATCCAGTGAGAGGGCCTTCGGCCGTGGCGCGGGTTGGCAATTTTCCGATGCGAAAAACAGACGCGTCGCGGAAGATGCAGGTCGCCAATTGAGCAACACACGTCTTCCCTTTACAAAAGGCCAGTCTGAAAATGCGTCAATACTCATCCGTTCGTGACAAAACCAAAATCTTTGGGTTCAGGAGAGTGAGGGCTACCGTTTACGTGAATTCTTGAAAAAAAAATGGCATAGTTTCCCCTGTCCGGCGACCACCCCGTGGTGGTCGAGGTGATGGAGGATGGATCCTGAAATCGTCTGATCTGATAAGCACAACTTGATCTTCAAGTGTCCATCACTAACAGGAAAAGGTGGATGATACTGTCAAGCATGAGAGAATAGCGCATGAGGCCTAGGGAAAGAGAATTGGCTGAGTTGGGTGGCAAGATACCAGTTCGAGGGAGGGGTCCAGATCGCGACACCTCTTCCATCTAAAAATTCGTCAGTTCTGCTTCAATTCGAACAAACGGTCCTCCGCTTCTTCAATTCACCCTTCTTCCAGTTTTTCAAGGCTCCTTACCTAGCAACAAGCTAGCGCAACACTAGGTTGCGTATGTGTGAGACCTAGAACAGAAGCCTGACCGTGAGACGATTTTTTTAAGAACGTCCACCATTCCATTCCTGATCTCCTACCATGACAGAGATGACCTCTACACCACCTATTGATAGGATCCTTTCATCGAACTCAACTTCATTACAGTCGCGTGACATCCACGAGGCCCCAGCCACTGCGTCCGATACTGACAAGTTTGCGCCTATTCCGTGAGTCTCATTTGCTGTTCCTCTTCCCGTCGTCATCTGCTTTGGCTCTTTCAATGCCCATATGTAGCTCATGCACAGGCTTCAGAGCTTGGCAGAACGGGTCTTTCTCATTTGAAGACTATTTTGGTATCATCTCTCCCTTTGTCCAGGATAGAAGGGCAGAACGTCTCTGCCATGTGCAGTTGCTGACTCGATTCATATTTTGTTTGTGGTCCTCTTTCCCTGGGTTCTAGTTGGATGGACAATGAAAACGGTTTGGAAAGCAAGTTGATAGGCTTGCTGCATGACTACGATCGTTATCGTCAGGTCTGGTTTGCCCACAAAGGTGAACAACACTCCAACCTAAACAAGACAATTGCTGGTGAAGAGCTTGCCGTTAAACTCCTCTCGGATACCGACTTGGGTGTCTGGGTCATGTCAAGCTCGGGACAGAAGTACTATGGTACACGGGTAGTCCAAAAGATCGAGTGAGTAGCTCTGATGCCTTCCCTCTCCTGTTGGTCCCCTTTTCTTCTCTTCTTTTTCCCCTCTTGGAATTTTTTTTTTGCTTCTGGTGTTGACTGTTACCTCGTCCAGCGGCGCGTCCATAGGGCCTTTCTGTTTGTTGCATTTTTTTTTCTGCCTGTCCTTTTGTTTCTGTGCGCTCTTTCGTTCCTTCTCTCTCCTGTCCACGGCTCTGGATATCCATCTCTTCTTCTCTTGTGCTTTGCGTCAGTCCTCCTCCTTTTTGCTTTATCCCTCCATTGGCTCTTCATTACATCTTCTTCTGTACCTCATCTGTCTCTCTGGCTCGCCCTTTTTTTTTGGTGGTCGCTAGCCGTCTTGTTGGCTGCCCATAATAGGATCAGTCTCGCTGATGTTGCCCATGAAGGACTGTTGCCCATGAAGGACTTCGCAGGTTCCTGACCACTGATGGCGCTGATACAATCTTATTCTTTACCTGGTCTGTACACTTTCACAGTCAGAAACACGGGCGGAGTCTCATTGCTTTGTAGACACGCGCACGAACAGAACTCAAAATTACAGGAAATGGCGTAAAGAGCGCCGAGGCACTGTCCGAGGAGAGCCAGAATATATGGAGTGAGACGTGCAGCAGTTTGAGGTGTGAACATATAGGTAGTCACAACAGAAGGAATCTGACCTTGACATGGTTGCTATTCTAGAGAAACGATCATTTAAGAAGTGTCCATGGTTCTTCCATTTTGCCCCTTTGGTCGGCACCCGACTGGACATAGGAGCTCAAGCCATCAGCAACAGCACTTCTTCAGACGCGGGTGCCGCTCTGGAGAAACGAATCAAGACGCCAAGCAGAGTATCTGCTGAGGATGAAGCTGGCAGTGATACAGACGGAGATGGCAGCGTGCTACGAACCTGATCTCTTGCCGACACTTCATCAGACTTCACAAGGCTCCCTCATCTCCAAGGATCTCTCACCGTCCTTTTTGACCGGTGAAGATTCCTCACTTTGCTTTTCTCGGCCGATACAACCTCGGAGGGTTTCTCGCCGTCCTTTTTGTCCCGTGAAGCACCCTCGATCTGAAACAAGCACCCTCGATCTGGAAAAACGCACCCTCGAGCTTTGTTTACCACTCTCGGCGTTCCCCTCTTTTCGGCTTTCCCCACATCGCTTGTCAAGCTCGCTATCTTTCTCTCTCCTCAAGTGTCTGCCCAGGCAAGCACCCTCGATTCAGAACAAGCACCCCTTTTGTGCATCCTCTCTTCTTCTGGCTTTCTGCCTCTTCTGTTCTTACGCTCCTATAGTTTTCCTTGAGGCCTGAAAAGGTATATAAGCAGGACCTTTTCCCACTCATGTACCTTTCCTTCTACCTTCTTCATCATATCTGGCCCTTGAGCCTCCTCGTTGTTCATCGCTTCCAACACACATCTTCTCAGACATCCAGCTCCTCTGTCCCTCATCTTTGACCTCTTTCTCCAGCACGACCGACGAGTATCCTTACTCCACTTGGGCTCAACTTCGACTCAACGTAGAAACGACTTAGACCCAGCTCGCTCGAGGCCATCTGGACCTCTGTTTTTGCTCAAGCGTCACGGCCCGTGACACAGCGGAAAAGAACGGGCAGAAGAATGTGGCGGTAAGATTGAGGGTGAGGATGGCAGTGACGAGAAGGAAGAGGTGTTCTACGAGGGCTGGGACGATGTGACCGATGCTGGTGGTACGAATCCCCGGGAGAAGGCTGATTTGAGTGCGAAACCTCTTCGTCTTCTGACACAACAACAGCAGCATCAAATTCCACAATGCCAATGTTCACGCGTCCTCCTCGAGCTCCTCGGGCTCATTCAGCGAACAACAGTCGCCCCAAAATCTATGGCCCATGTATGTAGATCCCATAGTCCACAATGCAAATCATTTCTGATTAGAGATATTTTAGCTGTCGAGCCCCAGACAAATGAACAGCGTTGGTTGACGATTCTCGGAGCACTCCCAATCAAAAGGGACGATGTGGAAGGCTTCACTTTTGCGCAATTCAACCTCGCCCGGAAGAAGTCCCTACTGGCATGGCATCCGGGTAAACATCCCAAGGCCCGCGCCCGTGTGGATGCTGGCTTGCGGGTGTTCATTGTTGTAAGAGCAGAGGAGGAAGGGGAGGGCCAGTGTAACCACAGAGGTCGGTGGCAAGCGCTGGTGGCGACTGGTGGCAAGCGGTGGTGGCGGTCGGTGGCGGGCAGTCAGGGGAAGACTCAAAAGAGAAGAAGAAAGTGGAAAATGGAAGACTGTTGATGATTGTTGTGGATGAGGAACTATTACATGATGGGGGTTGAGGGGGGAAAGTGGCTGCTTATAAACCTTTCCCGTGGAGGAATTTTGGTGCACCAAAAGGTTGCATAACGATTTGGCAAATCGTTGCGCAACGACGATGTCGGTCTGACAAGGGCGGGTCTGAAAACTTTTGTGACGACGTAAGCAGTTAGACCTCTGAGACTCGGGTCTGGGGTCTGGAGTCTGACGCCGAAGCTTAGTCTGAGGATGTCGCAGCGGCGTCTTAGAAGTCTCAGGCTCTTGAGTGACGTGTATCGGATCGGGGTTTGTCTCGGCCGAGAGAGCTGTGTGGCGAGATCGGGAATTTTGTCGGCCGAGGGAATTGACTATGGATCGGCGAATCTATCGACGGAGTGAAGATCGGGCGGGTCACGTGACCGGAGAGCAGAGATCGGGAGAGTCACGTGACCGGGAAGCGGTGCGACCAATCGAGGGCTTGAGTATTCACAACATTCATGGGTGCCATTCAGGAGTTCTTCGAAAGTACGAAAAAGCCAACAACGAGTAATAAGGAGCCGGATGCAGGTGTCGCATGCGACTCTAGCAATTTCACTCTCGCGGCTCACAACTACATTCGGCCTCCCTCCAAAGCCTTTCTCTACGCGGTTGACAGGTACACAGATAATTGGGCTTTTTGGAAACGTATGTTTTGAGAGGAGATGAGGAGAAAACGCGGAGTTTGGAAAAAGAGAAAGAGGACTTGGAGCGAGAGCGCCGGCGTAAGGCTCAGGAGGAGGAACTTCGCAAACGGGAGGAGGAAAGGGTAGAGAAGGCAAAGGCGGAATTTCGGCAATGGAGGGAGAAGATGAGGACGGAGAAAAAGGCGGCGCATCAGGCCAAAAATGCTGAAAGGGACTGCCGCAGTCTCAAGGAACAGGAAAAAAACAAGGCGGTACACAAGCACATGAGGACCGTCAAGAAAAAGGCAAGAAAACGAGCACATCAAATCCTCCAGAAATACCCTAGCTCTTCGCACGCAAAGAGTAAGTGACATCATTTATTGTTGGGCCGATTTATTTTTATACGATTCTCCATCTGGATCCGTCCTCGATCTCCTCGACCACCCCAGGGGGGGACTCCCATGTAGGGAATCCCTCGCAATTTTTTTCTTGGACCAATGAAATCGATAGAGGAGGCTCTCACAAGCCTGTACGTATTCCGCTTTCTTCAATTCGATGAAAATTGACGGACTTTCAGACTGAGCATCTATTGTGTACCTTGCGTGAATGCAGTCTGCTATCTCACGCTGTTTATTTTCTTTTCCCTTGCGCAAACGCGTTCACAAGGGCCGCGGCCGCAGGCCTCCACGCTTAACTACTTGTTGCATATATTCTACATACTACATTTTTATTCCTGTCATGGTCTGGCGTTTCCTTCACCATTTTCCTGCTCATCCCGCTCTCTGCTGGTGAGGTGGTATAAATTGCTTCAAGCCCAAGACTTCCTGTTCCGCCCATGGGAAAACGAGCCGATCTGAGAGGTGGTAGAAGGTCGCGTCGGCGTGCGGGTAGGGAACTGGATAGCGCTTGAGACTGCAAGCTTCTGCATGAGTGACATACATCACACATGGCGCATTGGCCAAGTTACTCATAACCTCGTGGTGGGACGGTATCACGACCTGAGGCTCTTGATAGGCAGGGCGTGGCAACCGAGGAAGTAAGGGGGTGAGACCCGAGGTGACCCGAGGTAGGCTGAGTGGTCAAGTGACCCTAGGTGACCCTAAGTGGCTGAGTGGTGAGCTGGACCCGAAGTGACCCGAGGTGGGTCAGTGGCGGAGGTGAGGATGAGGGACCCGAAGTGACCCAAGGTTGCACGATGTCTCGTCGGTCGTGCTGACGGAGGCGAGGACGAGGAGGAGGGAAGTGCGAGGCTGCGGGAAGGTGTGGACGTTGGAAGCGAGAGTGAACAACGAAGAGATCAAGAGCCAGGCCAGAGTTCAAAGACGAAGGAGGGAAGTGAGATTCCGGAGTTCGAAGAGAGGAGAGGGATATGGGATATGGGTGATATATGATAGTCGCTTAGGGGAGAAGGGAGGTAGGTACATGAGGGAAGAGGGCTGGCTTATATGCTTTAGTGGTCAGGTTAGCGACGGGGGGAGCGGAAGAAGGGAGTTCGAAGTGGAGAAGGCGGAAGAGCAGAGGAAGGAAAGGGTGAAGAGTTGCCGAGAAGGGAGCGAGGCAGGAGAGCAGAGGACAGTGTGTTGGGGAAAGGTGTGAAGAGGCACGAAGGCGGAAGACGAGTGTCGAGGTTTGTTGGGAGGTTTCGAGAAGAAATGGCGTGATTGTTGGGATGTGGAGGTGGAGCTGCGGAACCGAAGTGGAGCGGAAGTTGGGTTCCGTCGGCACAGCGGAGATTAGTGAAGATTCGGCCGAGGGCGAACAAGGGAGATGTGGAGGTAGCTAGGAGCCGAAAGAGGAGCCGAGGCAGGGTCGTAACAGTACCCCCCTCTTAAGGGCGAGCTCCTGCGAGCCAAACTGTGAAGGTAAAAGAGTGATTCCAAGTGGCGCGAAGTGGGTGCAAAGAAAAGGCTGAAAGTCGACTCCAGGTGACCCGAGGTCGTGTGGCAGGTGAAGGGACCCAAAGTGACTTGAGGTGAAGATCGCGATCCTGCCTTGGAGTGACCCGACGTCGGCTGGTGTCGTGTGGACCGAAGTAAGGTGGGAGAAGAGAAGGTCTGGAGGTGACTCTACGTGGCCCGAAGTGGACGTGAAGGAAGACCCGAAGCTTGACTCGATGTTGACCCCATGTCGATGACCCGAAGTGAACCGAAGTTTGGTTCATAGGCGGAAGGAGGGGAAGAACGGAAGATAGAGCCATGGCTAGTTGCTATCAGTGGGGGCAGGCTTGTCGGGGTAGCGTTGATGGAAGTCTTGAACATGGCGAGGGCAATTAAGCTGGTCGGCGCCTTCCCATGTAAAACGATCTTCGCCCGTGTAGCCGGACCACTCCACAAGATAGCGGAGTTTGCAGGCGTAGCGTCGATCAATCTTGCTGTCGACGATGCGTTCAACTTCGTATTGGATGTCGCCATCGATCTCGACAGGAGGTGGTGGATCTTGAGCTCTTCCTGGAATGTTGTTGGCTCTGTGTGGTTCCAGGAGGCTGACATGGAAAACGTTGTGGATGTGCATGGAAGCGGGGAGATTCAAGCGGTAGGCATGAGAAGAGACCTTGGCTGTGATGGTGAAAGGACCGAGGGATCGATTGTCGAGCTTGCGAGTAGGCCTAGTGGTGCGAATGTTCTTGGCTGAAAGCATGACTTGATCACCGACGGAAAAGGAGGGAGCTTCCATATGTTTGCGGTCATAGGCGGTCTTGCTAGCCTCGTTGGCATCCGCAATCTGTGTCCGAAGGAAGTCTTGGAGTTCTGCGAGCTGTGCGACGCGGTCGTTAGCTTCTGGATGGGCTGCAGGACTGTCGTTGACGACGGAGGGAGTGACATCGAAGAGAGGGTTGAAACCCTTGTTGGCGAAGAAAGGTGAGACACCAAGAGTGCTATGCTCGGTGTTGTTGTACGTGAATTCGGCGAGAGGAAGGAGATTGGACCAGTCATCTTGTTGGTAGTTGGTGAAGAGTCGAAGGTACTGTTCCAAGTTCTGGTTGACGCGCTCAGTTTGGCCATCCGTCTGAGGATGGTAGGCGGTGCTGAGGGACTGCTCAATCTTGAGGAGCTGGCAGAAGGAACGCCAGAAGGACGAAGTAAACTCCGAGCCACGGTCGGACACAATGGTCTTGGGGCGACCGTGCTTGGAAAAGATGTGCTGAAGGTAGAGGTGTGCCAAGCCTTGAGATGTGATGGTCGAGTGAGTTGGGATGAACAAAGACATCTTGGTAAGACGATCCACGATAACCAGGATGGAGTCGAAGCCATTGCTGATCGGAAGGCCTTCGATGAAATCCATGGAGATGTCTTCCCATGGGCGACCAGGGACAGGTAGAGACTTGAGGAGGCCATACGGCTTATGTCTAGGAATCTTGGTGCGTGCGCAGGCGTCACAGGTGTCAACGTATTCCTCAATCAATGAACGCATCTTTGGCCAGTAGTAGTTGCGTCGGATGAGAGAGAGTGTCTTGCGCTGACCGGGGTGTCCTGCGAGCTGATGATCGTGACGGGACTTGATGATTTCGACGCGTAGGGATTCGGGGACATAGATGCGGCCTTTGTAGAGGAGGAGACCATTCGAATCCTTGGAATAGTCCTTGGTGAGCTGCTGGAGAAGGGACTGAGCCATGGGATCACGCTCATAAGCTTCGAGGAATCTTTGACGAAGGATGGCGTCGGCGTTGGTAGTGTAGGTGGCTCGGACGTGAGAGGGCTGGGAAGTGGAGTCAGAGTGACCCGACGTTGACCCAAGGTTGGCCTCAGGTTGAGTCGAGGCTGAGGGGTTAGTGACCCCAGGCTGACCCGAAGTTGTGACCCCAAGTTGACCCGACGTCGTGACCTGAGGCTGACCCGAAGTTGACCCAAAGTCGTGTTTGGATCCTGGGAGAAGGGTAAGGTTGTTGTGAGGGTTGTTGCTGGCGTAGAGATGAGAGGTTGTGCCAGGATGATAATCTGGGCGACGTGTAAGGGCATCCGGCTTTCCGCCTTGATGTCCTGGGCGATAGATGATCTTGAAGTCGTATTCCGTGAGAAGCATTGCCCATCGAGCTTGTCTGCGATTGAGCATCTTGGATGTGGTGAAGTACTCCAGATTCTTGTGATCTGTGAGCACAGTGACTGTGTGTCGGGAGTCTTGAAGGAGATGTCGCCACTCTCGTAAGGTATCGACGATGGCCAGCATCTCTTTGTCGTGGATTTCGTAGTTGAGTTCGGCAGGGTTCATCTTGCGAGAACGATACGCAATGGGCCGAAGTTGCCCATCTTCGTCGGGCTGAGAGGCCACGGCGGCAATGGCATAGTCGGAAGCATCGGTCTCCAAGGTGATCGGCTTGGATGGGTCAAAGTGTTGGAGTACTGGTGCGGAGGTGAAAGCAACCTTGAGGCTGTCGAAGGCCTTCTGACATGGGTTGCTCCAATTCCAGAGGGTATTCTTGCGGAGTAGACTTGTGAGAGGGGTGATCAAAGCAGAGTATCGCCATATGAAACGGCGATAGAAGTTGGCGAAACCAAGGAAAGACTGAAGTTCCTTGACTGACTTCGGGGCTGGCCAGGATAAGACCGAGTTGACTTTGTCTGTCACCATCTGGACGCCGTGCTTCGAGAGTTGGTATCCGAGGAACTCCACTGAGTCCCGAGAGAATTCGCATTTCTCGGCTTTGGCATACAGGTTTGCAGATCGCAGTCGTTCAAGTACTTTCTTGACGTGTTCCGTGTGGTCTTGTGCAGTCTTGGAGAAGATCAAAATGTCATCGAGGTAGATGACGACAATGACATCGACCAGGTCGGAGAAGATGTCGTTCATGAATCGTTGGAAGGAGGAGGGTGCGTTGCATAGGCCGAATGGCATGACCAGGTACTCGAAGCTGCCAAACCTGGTGCGGAAGCATGTTTTCCATTCCTCGCCCTGCAGAATGCGAAGAAGATTATACGCGCCGCGTAGGTCGATCTTGGTGAAGATCGTGGAGCCTCGAATCCGGTCCAGAAGATCATCGATCTTCGGGATGGCATAACGGTCCTTGACGGTGATGTTGTTGAGTCCGCGATAGTCGACGCATAAGCGGAGTGAACCATCGGACTTGGGCACAAACAGGACCGGTGCACCTGCTGAGGAGGAGGATGGACGGATAAAACCTTTCGCTAAGTTCTCGTTGAGGTATGAGCGAAGTTCTTGAAGTTCTTTCTCGGTGAGAGAATAGATAGGGCCGAAGGGAGGAGTAGAACCAGGCAGCAGCGGGATGCTGTGGTCGTATGTTCGATGTGGAGGAAGCTTGTCTGCCAATGTTTTTCTGAAGACGTCGACGTAGTCGTGATATTCTTCAGGGAGAACAGACCTGATAGCTTGATCCTCAGGGGTTGGTGGAAAGTTCGAAGCGTTCCTGACCTCGGCTGACGGAACAGGCGAGTCAGGAGAGAGACGACACGAGCTCAATATTGATTGACGCTCTGCCGGCGAAAGGGTTACCTCTGCAGTCGTAGCAGCAGGTACCGAGGAGGGTTCCAAAGAGTCGGGAGTATGAGAACTGCCGAAGGTAGCTTGAGATGGGGGAGCTGTGACCCCAAGTGACCCGAGGTTGGGCACAGTGGGGATCTTGACACGAAGTGACCCGAGGTTCAAGTCAGTGGGGCCAGTGACCCTAGGTGACCCGAAGTCCGTCGAGTCAGAAGACAAGGATGACGAAGGAAGACAGTAGGTCAGGCGTCGCTGACCAAAGTCGATAATTGCCGAAGTGGTTGAGAACCATGGATGGCCGAGGAAGATCAGGTGGGTACGCAGAGGGGTAACATGGAAAGTGACTTCGTGCGTGGGACCGGAAGGAAGAGACAGAGAGATCGTAGAAGTCTGCTGGATGAGCTCTTGTCTGGAGCTGCCATCCGCATAGAAGACGGAGATTGGAGAAGAGAGGTCTTGAACCGGAAGCTGGAGAGCACGAACGAGTCTGGGATCGATGAGGTTGCAGGTAGCTGCGGTGTCGAGAAGAGCGGGAACAGAGTCGAAAAAAGAAGACGATATCGGAACTGTGATAGATTTTTGTTTTGTGTTGAACGAGCATGAGAAGGACGAAAGCTGTTGTGTCCTTGCTTGAGATGCGGCCGCGAAGAGTGGTGAAGGAAGCTTGCAGTCCGAAGGCGGCCTAGGTGAGATCGAACTGCTTCTCAGTTTTCCTGGCGAGGAGAACTGGAAGGCGGACGGCGGTCGCTCGGTCGTTGAGACGACTTGGCGATTGGGCAAGCAGCAAGGAGATGGTCAGAAGATGCGCAATAGAGGCAAAGACCTTCTCGTCGGCGACGGTCCTTTTCTTGATCTGAGATTGGACCTCTATTGGCTTGACCCGAAGTTTGACCCGAGGTTCCACTTGATCTGTGACCCGAAGTTCCAGGCTCACGCTTGACGGTGGTGACTGTGTGGACCTGAAGGGGTCGACTGGGAGCGGAAGGCTCGCTGGAGGAGGTGCGAGACTGATTGGTAGTTCCTGATGCCCGTTCTCGTTCGACTTGACGTTCGTGGAGACGATTGTCGATACGAGTGGCTGAAGCAATGAGCTCGTCGAGGGTCTCAGGGCGACCAGTTCGAGCGAACTCATCCTTGATAGCATCTTTGAGGCCAACGTAGGCTTGAGAAGTCAAGGCGGAGTCATTCCAGTCCAGGACAGCAGCATAGCGACGGAAGTCCGCGAAATAGGTGCTGGCTGGACCACGTTGGCGAAGGAGTCGGATTTGACGCTCGGCGGTGGCCACTTCGTCTGGATCTCCGAAGATAGTCTTGAGTTCCTTGACGAAGAGATGGAAATCTGTCATGAAGGCCGGTTGTTCCTCGATGGGCTTGCTGGCAAAGGGTTCGACCCAGGCTTTGGCATCGTCACGAAGGTATGAGATGGTGTAGTTGATCTTTGACGTATCGTTCGTGAATCGTGAGGGCTGAGTGGACAGGACAATGTTCACACCGAGGAGGAAGTGAGCCAGCTTGGACTTGTTGCGACCGTGGAAGGTCTCGGGAGCCGAAACCTTGGGTTCCTTGGCGTGGAAGTCCGGACGAGGTGCTTGAGGAACAGGTTGAGGAGATTGTTGGTGCTGCTGAAGAAGGGCTTGAGCAGCGTCGAGTTGTTGTCGAAGTTCTTGATTCTCTTCAGCGGTCTGTCTTTGGGTATCTTCGACAGCTTGGATGCGGAGCATGGCGTTCTCGAGCATCTCCTGGAAGACGGTGGCCTGAGAACGGGTGTCTTGAGATCGAGTACCGGAAGACATGATGCAGAAGGTTCTTGAGGATCTTGAAGTTCGAAAGGTTCTTGATGAGCACGAGGGACGAGCTACGAAGCGACTATACTATCACGACCTGAGGCTCTTGATAGGCAGGGCGTGGCAACCGAGGAAGTAAGGGGGTGAGACCCGAGGTGACCCGAGGTAGGCTGAGTGGTCAAGTGACCCTAGGTGACCCTAAGTGGCTGAGTGGTGAGCTGGACCCGAAGTGACCCGAGGTGGGTCAGTGGCGGAGGTGAGGATGAGGGACCCGAAGTGACCCAAGGTTGCACGATGTCTCGTCGGTCGTGCTGACGGAGGCGAGGACGAGGAGGAGGGAAGTGCGAGGCTGCGGGAAGGTGTGGACGTTGGAAGCGAGAGTGAACAACGAAGAGATCAAGAGCCAGGCCAGAGTTCAAAGACGAAGGAGGGAAGTGAGATTCCGGAGTTCGAAGAGAGGAGAGGGATATGGGATATGGGTGATATATGATAGTCGCTTAGGGGAGAAGGGAGGTAGGTACATGAGGGAAGAGGGCTGGCTTATATGCTTTAGTGGTCAGGTTAGCGACGGGGGGAGCGGAAGAAGGGAGTTCCGTCGGCACAGCGGAGATTAGTGAAGATTCGGCCGAGGGCGAACAAGGGAGATGTGGAGGTAGCTAGGAGCCGAAAGAGGAGCCGAGGCAGGGTCGTAACAGACGGCATGCACTCCGAACCAAGACCTCGGACAAGCTTGGAATTCTTCTGCAAATCATCGAAGCAGTAAATATCGGCCTGTGAATAAGGCCCGATGGGCTCTATGCAACGCAGATAAGACCCGAAATGATCAGAGCTAAAACAAAAACGCTGCATCCGGCCAGCCAGTCTGTACTGCACGCTCAGTCCGTTGATCTGTTCCTCCACAATCCACATCCGCACCTCTACTGCAAGGGAGATGATGAGCACCCGCGGGAGAGTAAGCACTCGGCGCATCGTTTCAGCTTCGTTCCTACACAGCCTTTCTTGAGACCCACGCCCACACGGTAGATTTGCATCGCGGCGCTGGACAAATACCTGAGACCTGTTTGCACATCGATGCGATGACTGTACGAGCAAAAACCCAATTCACAGATCTCCAGAAGAGGGTACGTAGCACACGAGTGTGTCTCGCAAACCCATCCTCTTACATTATCAACGCAAATAGGGTTTGCACATCGTAGCTGGGCTCCGCTGCCAACATGCGTGCAAGGAACCACCAGTTGTCGTACTCGCCCATCTTATGCCATTTGGTCTTTACCCTCAAAAAATTCAGAAAAAGTTGCAAAGACTCGTCGATTCTTGCGCACTAGCGAGACACATGCGAGTGTACATGCCTTCCGTCTCCGCTGTAGGGCAAGGGTCAGCGTATGCATGCCACCTTCGGGCTCAACATCCGCTTTTTGTGAGGCTGCAACGTCCAAAAGAATATATCCAGCGAAGTACCGCCTTGCGCTTGTGCATCTCAGTGTCAAATACCCTCAGCCAGGCTTAAACAACACTCAAGTCATCTAGGCCTCGCCAGCGGCCCGAGACTGGTAAACAAACAGATTCCGATGGATTCCATCGAGTGAGAGAGGATTTTTTTTGTTTTTCCTATGACACACAAGTCTATGAAACTGATACATCGCAGTCAACACATGCAACAGCGGTAAGGCGCTTCTTATCACTCTTCTGGCCTGCAATACGCTCTGTAGCTAGGTCAGTGTCCGTCTTTAGCATGGAGAATATTGCTGTTTCACCCATATTTAAAATGTCACAGCGTGCATATGGCGCGAAAGGCTGTTGAAGGCTCACCAGCTCATATTCAACTGTGAGAAAGTCCACCAGAGTAAACGGGTCGAGTAAATAACACTAGTGATTATTTCTACGCTCTATTCTCTACCGTTGCCGACGCGTCGACCCTTCCCCGCATGCGCTTGTTCCTCGTGAGTGTTTCGAGTCCCGTTGTCATTTCAAAACAAGTACTATTCGACTACATGTGAAGTTGAAATCAACTACCATATCAATGCTGGCAGCAATGGCCCGGCACGGCTTGGGGCCTCGTTTCGGACCTGCTAGCTTGTAGCACGTGGCATTTCGGCACCACGTGACCACATTAACTTCCAGACGCTGCCAGAACCATCCCCCATCTTATCCCCCATCTTTTCTAGGGATTCTTCCCCTATCTTCTTCCTTCCCTAGAGTTCTGTTGAATGTACATAGATAGTTCTGTGTTATGGCTAGATGTGTACAGAAGGCTCTGGAAGTATTTAACAGGACTGCGCTGCATCCTTGATGCTGCGCATGCTCTGGACTGGAAAGGTATAAAAGGCAGCCGGATTCCTGGCTTCTCTTTTTCCCTCCCCAACTAACAGACTTTCTACACACTTTCTCTTGACATCAACTTGGTAATTGACAGAGCATTGCAGAGTTAAGTCAATCGTGTGAAGATTGGTCTAAAGCTCAACGAGCTTGTTGCTAACCACTCTCTCACATCAGTTAGCGATTTGTTACAAAACGGAAGAAGAGGAACAGAGCAGCATCCGGAACCAAGACTGCTGAGAGCAGAGGTGAAACTCACGAAGACCAAGGCGGAGATGACCAGAGCGGATGACAGAGCACAGGGGAGGGGGGAGGACGCGAAAGGCGAAGAGATTGTTCCGCGAGGACAGGGGTGCTGCTTCAGAAATGCGCCGTGGGAGTCCAAGGACTCGAGAGGCAGAGAATCATCATGCAGAGCCCTGGTCCTGCCGTTTACGTGTGCGAGATGGCTGTTGTGCTCCTGCTGCTGTTGCCGCCGATGTCGTTGGTGCTAGTAAAGGCAGGAGTAAAGAATGAGGTAAGCTTAGTCTGCACACATCCCAGCTGCTGCTGGAGCTTGAGCTGGTGCTTAGCAACGAAAAGAGACCGGGCGAGGTCACGGAACGCTGGATCGGCTTGGGCGGTGGTGAAGTCGAGCAGACCGAGAATCATTCTGAGGGCTTCTTGTGTTGTAGGAGCGGCCACCTCAACATCATTCTTCTGGTCTGTATCGTCGACGTCGAAAGCGCTCGCTTCGTCGAAATTGTCCGCCGGATGATTGAGGACTGCGTCAGTTGTTATCGCTGTGGCTATGGCTGCTTCCCGCTCGACCAGGGGATTGCAAAGCTCATCGATAGACATTCGGGACTGCACGGAAACTGCGCCGGTGATGTAGAGCTGCTGGAGAGCGGTCTCGAGTTCTGTCTCCGCAACCACAACGGGAGAGGGAGCTGTCGCTTGAGTAGTAGAAGGGGAAGAACCACCGCCCGCGGAAGGAATAATCCTGGTATGCTGCCAGCAGTTTGCGATGGCCGAAGCCCTGATCGAGTTCCACACAATCTTGACCATGCGCAGTCCTTGAAGTTGATGGATGTGGTAGATATCGCTCTCGCCTGCATCGAACCGATCCAAGGCCCGCGCGAGGACCAGCCCACGATAGTGTGCTTTGAAGCTGCGAATGATTCCAGCATCGAGCGGCTGGTCATGGGCAGTGAGATTCGCGCGGAACAACTCCAGGCGTATGTTCGTCAGCAGATTTTGCTCGATAGTATGACCACTGAAATTGTCCAAAAGCAGCAACACCTTTCGATCCTTGAGACGCAGCCCGGCATTTCAGCGACGCAGCCAGGTCAGGAAGATGTCTCGGGTCATCCAGGCGGTTCCGTTGTTGAAATACGAAGCGAAGTTCAATTGAGCGGCACTATGCTTATTGAAGCACCGAGGGTTCTTGAACTTTCCAATGATGATTGGCTCAAAAGTTTCAGAGCCGTCCGCATTGACACAAAAGGCGATGGTGAGCCGCGACTTGTTCGCCTTCAGGCCACTTTGTCAGGACATTTTCGTCATCAGGGACCTATCTGGGACCGCTCTGAAACGGAAAGGAGGCACAGATCATTAGGTCTTCAGGTTCTGAGACAAGAAGCAGGGGACACAAATGGGCAATAAATACTTATAGAACAGGGCTGTCTCGTCCGAATTGAAGATGTTTTCCTCATCCAATCTTGAAGCAATGTCTGAAATCGCTTGAGCTCGGCCTCGATATCCTCCGGGGCAGCAGATCCTGCCCCGCCATGCAGTCGAAAAGACTTGAGTCCGTCACGAAGTTTGAACTTTTCGAGCCAGCCGTTGGAGAACTTGGAACGATCGGCAAAGAGGAAATCGGGATGAAGCTCATCCATAATCTTCTGTGCCTGGCCGATGATCGGATCACCACTCAGTCGCAACTTTCCGTCTGCCAAAACCCGCGTGGTCCAAAGAGACAACTTTTCCTTCACGGCAGGCAGCTTGACTTCGCTTCGGTGGTACTGAGCCGTGTAGCCCAGCACATCCGCGGCCTTGCGCAAAGTCCCTTCTTGTGCAGCCATTCGGCTGATCAAAGGTTGGCTAATGCCAGGGAAGGTGTCTTTGAAGTGGGCGACAGCTTCAGATTGCTATTTGTTGTTCTGGTGAATGCAGTCCAGGACTTGAAGCTTCTCTTGGACAAGCATTTTGCACCGTCCTGAAGTGCTCTTGCGCTTCGTGTGAAGCTTGGTAGGGGACTTGAGTCTGGCCATTTTTGCGTCAAAGGTTCGTCTTGGGCTGATAGAACTGGTCACAGAGACCGGTGAGTCGGCAGACCAACCTAGCACACCCAGCGCGCTGGAGGCCTGGTTTTCTCGTCCGATGCTGATTTCTCACGCCTGAAAGACCGTGCCACGTGGCCAAACAGGTGACTTTAGTCCTGTCACACGTGACTTTTACCTCTCCAACTGCATCAAAATGAGATCTTTATTTTATGCATCTGAGAGGTTATGCTTTATGCATTTTGCACCCAAATTCCATACGCCCCAACCTGGGAGAGCCACAATTCCTATGCTTTAGAGAGGTTATACAATAAGAGGGTTCATTGATCTGCGGAATACATCTGTCCTTATGATCTTGGATGTGCCGTGAATAAGAGTGATGTTAGGAGTTATCTCGAGAAATGAATGGTTGAATTATGCCTTATTCGAGAAGCGTTGCTAGTCGAACGGTCGTGTGATCGGCGGGTGAAGCCGCATTGGACCAGCCCTCAGCACTCATTTTATTTGTAACTTGATCAGTCTCCGGCACAGTGCCATTTTAAAGCAATGCAGGCTGAGCTCTGATCAATTCCCCTTGTGATGGACACCTATTTCTGATGAGTGAGAAACCAGACAAACAATCCCTCAACCACCGCGAAATGTCTAGCCTTGCGTCCTCTGGCAGCCACAGACTGCCCAGGAACGAAATCTGGCTCTAGGTTCTTTCATTTTGTTTCAAAGTGTCCGAGATTGAACCCTAAGCCTAGTCTTAAGCTTGCGCTGAGAGACCCTGGGATTCTGTTTGTTGTAGAAGCCTAGAGATATGCGACCTCGGTCGCCCCACTTCTCACCACTGTCTTTTTCCTTACGTGCACTGGGTCTCACTCTAGCTATATCAGCCACTGTGCACTACGATTGAAATTTGATGTGTTTAATTGTGCAGCAGTGACGATAGAGGAAAGGGGAACTGGCAGAAAGGGGGGGGGGGGCGCAAGGAGAAAGACAGGTCTTGATGGCAAGAGGGAGGGGAGTGGGCAAGAGTGCGTAAGGGGGGGGTTGCAGGGGAAGCGGGGAAGGTGGTTGGTGGAAGACGCGCAGGTACAAAACAGCCTAGCACGAGGTTTCTCAGGTTTACATAAGGGACCGAGCGGTGCCCAAACTTTGAACAAGATCGCACGGGCCAGAACTTAGCTCAAATTTCACTTTTTTTCGTACAGTCACACGCTGAGTTCCATAATCGATTGGTTGGAACGGAGCTTTTCAAAATTATCGTATGCGCAAATTGGGGCGACCAGGAAAGTACACAAAATCACACGTGATGTGCACAGGCAGTGATCGCCCTAGACAGGTTCGACTGTATCAACATTACGTTTTCCAAGGTACGCTACAATCAAAAGCTCTCATCGTCGAGTCGAACCAATCCCGTGCGCTGCACAAGCTGTCGAGGACATCCGACTCGACACATTGATGACACTGTCGGATTGATTGGGTACTGCATCCCCGCGGGCGTCAGCCACTCAAACCGCTGCATCAAATAATATCAGCCAATTGCGGTCCCCATAAATGGCTGTATTGAGTACGCACCCAGCGGCAGCCAGCCTGAAGCTGAACTGGCAACTCCGAGCACTCTGACACCTTTTGAACTCCGCCGTATCGCTTTCCCCATCCATCAGGGGGAGAATGCCATTGGATTGTACAAGCATTATTGAGACCAACGCCGGCCTGTGATGATTTGGCTTTTTGAGCTTCACATCAACGTTCTAGGATACGAGCTCATGAAATAGACTCACCCCTGGAACGGCAATATCAAGATGATTTTGTAGATGTTCAGCACCTTCCTCCAAAGCTTGAAAAATCAAGGTTTTGCCAGGGAGCTCTTCGAAATGAATCTCGTAGCATATGCCATGGAAACTCTGGGCACCAGTGGGACTGTATCTTGCTCCCACGGCAAATGCCAGCCTTGGATCACTAGGAGAGGTCCACGGCTGATGATCTGTGCACTGTAAAACAGATGTTAGACTCCTGTCGGCTGAATCTTAGCCTCCATTCATACTCACTGCAAAGGCTGTGCCTCCCCCACAAGCACTCCGAACGTTGGGATCCGCCAATCGGGTATGACCATCGATAGCACAGGAGAAAGCAGGTCGAAGAACACCTTCTTTGTTTGGCCACGACGCGGAAGACTTACAACAGTCCCAGTACTGTGTAGCCACAGCTCCTGGGGCTTCACAGTGCGCTCCAGGTTTGGCCTGTAGATGGACTGTATGAGCGGTCTTGTAAGCCAAAGCTGGGGCATAAAAGATAAGAACGGCAAGGGCGAAATAGAAGATCATGCCTGGTGAATCAGTGTGTAGGTTGCAAGAATGAGGCAGGATGTCAACATCCGCTACAAGTTCTTCTTGTCTTATAGATCTGCATTCTTCTTATAGATCTGCAATGTCCGTGTCGGGACAGATCTCGGTGTGAAGTTTGTTGGAACAGGTTTGCTGCACGTACATGTACTACACAGGGCACACTCTGCACTCACCTTGTCACAACGTTCTCTCACCCTGACAGAAGATTTGAAACAAAGATGGTAAGTACGTAGTCAGACGACTTTAGAAATTAAAGGCAAGTATCCCTTCAGCATTCAGTTTATGACTTCCCATACTATTAGGCGTCCATGCTGACGCTTCTTAATCCAGGCTAGAAATATGGTCTGTCGCCCGCAAATCTTGACGTTTATTTTTCGTATCAAGTTCGGTTCTCGTACTGACTTGTACAAGCAATTTTCAGATAAAACGTCATATGACTCAGATCACAGACCCTTACAAATCAGTGTTCTGGTATTGCTATTGTTCCAAAGTTTCAAAAGCTTGTTCAAAAGGTCAAATTACAAGCTCTCAACAGGTACTCGGTGGCTCGGTACCCTCGTCAGGTTCCGTCTCTGTGGCTCTGCAGCACAAACGTTTTCCATTTGTAATGCATCTACATCTACTGCCGGTGTGCGATTCTGAAGCACTGCGACCCCAATGGTACAGAGGTTCAATACTGAATGGCAGTGCTGTGGACACTTGTCAAACTCGAAATTCAGGTGACATTACGACTCTGACAGGAAGTCAACTGAATCAGATTCGCGTATTGTGATAGAAAATCCTGTGTCTCATGAAAATTATGCCTTGAAGACGGGTAGATGTTTCTTGTGAGGTAAAAAGTCACGTTTCACTGTGTGTGGTATTTGTCTAATTGAATTGTGGTGGAAAAACCAGGCTTACAGGATGGAAAAAAGGCCAGGATACGCCTTCTTGTACCAGAGGCAGAAGGACATGGCTCGAGTGCAAAAGACAGTCGTAGAGATCACTTGAAGAATCGGCTGGAGTTCTGGGGCTGTAGTTCCCCAGTATACAAGGGTTCTCGCCGTATCTGCATGCTCCCACCCTCCTAGCGACCACATTAGCGGACAAAACTCTGAAGGCACTCATCCCTTGTAGTCAAAGATTTTCTGTTTGGCTGCTTTGTCTAGCTCCGATCGAATGCACCACTTACGGTTAGCTGCAAAAGTCTCGCACCCAGTCTCAAAAGTCATGGAAACACCACCCCTACCTGTTGCTTTCAGTCCTTATTCATCTCATCTATATCATCACACACCGCAATCGAATCATCATGACACCTTCTTCTACAGCCAAAGCCAAACATTCGCCTCGTTCGCGCGGCAAGATTCTCGGCCTGTACCTTTCCGAAGCAAACTGAAGCCTGCGAAGGTCATGAAAACCGCTCCCAGCACTGTCGTCAGAACCAAGATGCGACAGCTCAAGCACGGCACTTGTGATGACCTCCCGCCCTCAGGACGACTGCCTGCCCTCGACGAACGAGGTTTGCGACAGCTGCGGCGCTGGCTGACTGCGATGCCCTGGGCCTCGCCTCCTCTTCTGGCGTTGATGATGAGGGACGAAGGGATCAACATTTGCCCTGCCACAACAAGATCGTGCCTGGACACAGGCACGAGCCATCGGGATCAGGTCATCGATGGCCCACTCAGGTCACTCAATGCGGCCTTGGGCGTGGCTTGCAAGACCCCCAGCATCGTCCAGGACGGTGCACTCGTCCACAGGAAGGGTGATCGGAAGGCAGCAGAGCAGGACTATGGATTCGTCTGGGTGGACCATCCTGCTAGTTCTCCGGACCTCATTCCCATCGAGTATGTATGGGCGGTTCTTGAACGAGAGCTATCGAACGTACAACCCAAGCCGACGAATGTAAATGGTCTTTTTGCGCACGCGAAGAGAATCTGGGAAAATTTGCATGATGCCTTTTTTAAGAACTTAGTTTGCAGCATGCCTCGTAAACTCGAAGTTGTGATAGATAGCAATGGAGGTGCAACCAAATACCAGATCTGTTCAGCAAAAGCCAGCAACATGTACCACGTCTCTTAGGTTCTCGATTGATGTGATATGAGCATTGGTGTATATGTGATGAATGTGCATTCAGGTGCTGCAGAGTTGTGCTTCTTTCCATGAGGTGGTCGAAGTCTTCAAATTGGGTGCGAGACTTTTGCAAACAACTCTAGCGGTGTGGTATCTGGTCGTAAGAGAGTGGATTGCAGATGGTTATAAGAACATAGATAGGACTTAATGTGAACAGAATGAATAACTCGACACTCGGCACATCACCGTCCACTTCGTTACAACATCACACGAGATGGAAGGTCTCTGCGCGTGTACGAGCAAGGGCGACAGACATGGCAGAAACGACTTAGGAGAACGATGGCATGATAGACCGCCATTGTTTGAACGTAGCGGTGACCTGGGGATGCTCTGCGCCTTCCAGCGAGAAAACGAGAGGGACAAAATTTGTGGGCGTGGCCTCGGAGTAGTAGGATGATTTCTGTCGACCCTTTGCGTCAAGGTACGCTTGGAGACGAACGGTGGCTGCTTTGCGCATGCCGTCTTTGAGAGCAAGCTCCTCATGGGTGAGACGGGCCGGTGCGCGCTGGGCAGTGGAATTGGTCAAGGAGATAAAGGTAATATCGTGGTCTGTATTACCGTCGCCGCTGCACGTCGCCGCCTGCAGCAGCAACGCCGTGGACTTGCCAGTCGGTTCTGCGCATCGTATGCGCTTCAATGCGGGGTTCCGAATTTACTTGCGTCCCTTTGACGCGACGAAGTGCAGCAACAAGGAGGTATTTGATTGTATCGTGCCGCACGGTGCGCCTATGAGGGCGATCACCGCAGTCATCGTCGTGTCCGTGGGAGTTGGGCTGCAGATAGATTGCGCTCTGAGCGAGCTCAGAGCGCAGCAAAGTGCGATTGTATACCAGGACCTGGACCTGACCATCCGAGAGCGTTGTTCAAGCATCTAGAGGAAAAGTCTGCAGAGCAGCGTGACCGACTCGACTGCCGTTAGCAGCCACAGACCGGGCTTCTTCGAGCGAGAGTTTGTGCATCAACGAGTTGTCCAGAAGCTCATATTCCGCGTGGACGCGCTCCACCTGTGAAATGATTGGCTGATTGTCGTTGTCTGAGTCTGGTGCTGGAAGGGAGAATTCATCCGAAGTTGGCAGCAGCTGGCCAAGCAGCCGAGCCGAAGACTGCTCCATTGCTGCACGTGCATGGGGTGCGAGCATACCGTGTTTTGGCACGGCCAAGCCACCCAAACGAAGAGGAAGCTGGAACAGCGCACTGTCGTGAGCACCGCGACGAGGTTGAGCCGTTCCGTCTCGAATTAGGGGCAGCGCGTAATGTAGCGCGGCGTCAAAGCCCGCCCAGCCATCTTCGAGCCCGTCTGGTGGAAGGAGATGCTGCAAGCTGCAGCGCAGCAAGAGAACAGCGTTCTGGTGGTGGATTGTGGGGAGCCGCCGGAGCACCTCTTCCTGAGCTGCGGTCTTGCTGAACAGCAAGGCACGGCGAGAGGAAGGGCCACCTACCATAGAGCCGAGCAGCTCCTTGCCTTCCTTCGAGACCTGTTCACGGGAGAGCTCCCAGCTCTTGCGGAAATTGAGCTCCAGTCCTTGCTGGCTTGGCGGCTTTGGAGGTCGGCAAATAAAGAGCTGACCGCCTTCAGGGCGCCGGCACGGTCGAAAAGTATCGTTCAGTCGTCCAAATACCACGGTATATGCACACTATCACGAGCCGGTCTCTCGAGGGGAGCGAGGGCAAGAAGAGTATGTAGTAGATAGACTTCTTGTGATAGAGGAGGGAAACCTCGTAGGTCGTGCCAAGACAAGAGAGGATGAGAGTCAAAGAATGGGGTCTAGGAAAGAGGGCGTGTGAAGGGAGGAGAGGTCTGAGGAGTGTCGTTGGAAGCGGCAACGACGAAGGAATCGAGAGGCGGTTTCTAAAGAGTGGAGACTCAAGAGGAAGGGGAGATCGCGAGTGAGATTGCAAGACGGAAGTGTGATAAAACGATAGTCGCTTGGGGCGACGCTACATACGTGAAGGAGGAACAGCTACTATATATGTAGCGAGCTCCAAGCAGAAGAGAAAAGGGGGACGGGAAGAGACGGAAGAACAGGAAGGTTGGGGATCGAAGTGTTGGGGAAGCGATAAGAGAGGCATGTGAAAGGGAAGAGCTTTGGTGCCGACGTCGGGAACGAGGGCGGGACCGATATGGGCGGCGATGACCCCTGTGGCATGACCCGTCAAGTTACAGGGTCATGACACACACGGAATCCACGTTTGTCGAGAAATCCGATCAGCTGCTGAAGAACAGGCCGAACACCGATGCAGAACAGCAGGCCAGCCAGCGGATCACCGTGGTAGACGCTGTCTGCCGCCGCAATCGTGTGTAGACAACCGCCAGACGCAATCACTATGGTGCCTTCGTGTTCATATCGAGACTTGGAACGCAGGAAGAGACTGGGTGCGTGGAAACGGATGGCAGCAGCCATAGGGCCGCAATGCAGAGATCCGTACGCGTTCTTGAGGTCAACGGAGGCAATATGTGAGAGCTGAGGAGCATGGCCGTCCGCCATCTGCTGGGCAAGGAGTAGAACTGGTTCGATACCACCGGGACTACCGAGGCCGAGCTGGTATGGGAGAAGGGCGTCGTCCAGAGGAGCGGCGGCTAGGATGACTTTTGCGCATAGACAGTGTATGAGATCAGGGCAAGCGATTGGTCGGAATCCACCGTCAGACTTCGCCAATGGAGTGAGCAGAGACAAAGTGAGCACGCATCTTCTCGGTGCCGTACCCGCGAGCAGCTGACGGGTAAGGGTGCGTATGAACCGAAGAAAGATCTCGTTGCGAAGGGCCAGACTCATAAGCAGCTGAGACCACCCTGAGATCCCGCCTCTCACGTCCTTTGGGAACGCCCGGAAGCACGTCATGATGGGAAGTGAATCGTCCGGGAAGTCGCTTGCGCGAGGGGCAGGTCCGTCCGAGGCAAAAGCAGGCTCACTCCGGTAGAGGACCTTGCTGCTGAGTGCAGCGAGGACGGTGGGGGAGGCCGGCAGCACGTTGCTAGTGCCGTGGAGCACACCAGCGGCCCGCCGAAGCTGCTGCTGCTGTAGCAGCCTGCGGACACGACGGCCAAGCGGAGCGGGCTCTCGAGGGTGATCCAAAGGAGGGCGGGGCGTGACGGGAGGGATGGAAGGGTGGGAGGCAATGCTTTTGAGGAGGTTCAAGTCCGTGCTGCGCCAAGGAGACAGGGCCAGCTTCGGCGCTGCAAGTAGATTGAACAACGCCTTGTCCGACTCCGGATTGGCCAGATACGCAGTCGCCAGTTTTTCGCACAGCAGAATTCATTCGCTCACCGAATGAGACGGCAGGAGCCCTCGATCGGCGGGAAGCAGAGCAAGGCGATGGTATGGTTCCGAGACGCTGAGAGTGTCAACAGG
Source organism: Tilletia setariae (assembly GCA_023634365.1). Lineage (NCBI taxonomy): Eukaryota > Fungi > Basidiomycota > Exobasidiomycetes > Tilletiales > Tilletiaceae > Tilletia > Tilletia setariae. The sequence goes on from JAMJXE010000010.1 coordinate 206,003, forward strand.
GAGATGGTCCGGGGCAGAATCCAGGGCGGGACGGGTTTCCGCGAGAAGCAAGCACGAATGATGGTAAGGCGCTCCCGTTGCTCTTTGTCGAAAGGTGCCAGCACACCGAGGGCAGAAGACAAAACCAATTGTGAGCAGCTGCGATGCAGTCAGACAGCCCGGTACTGAGTGAGCAGTTCGGAGATGGTCACTGATATTGAGCAGAGGCGCATTGCTGCAGCTGAGAGATGGACAGGACAAGCCTGAGCGGCTAGTGTTGTAGAAAAAGGGGGAAGAGAGAGGGATAGGATTTAGGTCGTACCTCCGAAGCCAATGGTTGACATAGAAAAGGTGAAAAAGTAGTTGGAGATGTAAGGCAGAGAGGTCTGGTAGTGGAGGAGTTAGAGAAGATGTGGGTGATGATGATTTCAGGTAAGGGAAAGGGGAAAAGAGCCCTGCTTATATAGACAAGAGGGGGGGAGGACGATAGGAGTGAAGGGAGGGGAGCGGATTGTTGCGCAACGGCTTGTTGCTATGCAAATGATATATGAAGCACGTGGTTTTTGGGTGTGAGTTGAAAGCCGCGACCGAGCCAAGCCCGGGTGAGTTGGGCGGAACGGAGCGGGAACGGAACCACATGTATGGAAAACATATGGAAGCGGAACACGTGAGCCGCATGAGAGAGAGAGCATGTGGAACGGAGCGGAACACGTGAGATACAATAGAGAGAACACATGTGGAAAGCGGAACACATGAGACTGCTAACTTCAACAGCTAGGGGCTGGGGTGCGTGGGCTAGAAGTGGTCGCTCGAGGACGGCGCGGCGAGGACGATGGAGCAGGGGATCCTCCTCGGGGACGACGTCGTTTGGCGGCGCGTCCATGAGCCTCAGATGAGCCGGGGCTATGATGACGAATGCGAGGGCCAGAAGGCGTAGCCGGAAGCGGAACGGAGTGGACTTTGTCATGCTCCCCAGCAGTTTCGTCTCCAGTGTCGCCATTAGCTGACGCATATTCGCCGATGGTAAAGCCCGAGTCAGAAACATTGTCTTCGGCCTCTGCGTCGGGTCTCCATAGCACATGAAACGTAAAGGGTCTGTATGTGTTGCCGTCCGGCATTAGGCTGTCGCGCCGGAGCGCTGCGGTCGTCTTCGTCTTGCATTGTTAGGTCCAAACGCCGGCGTTTCCAAAATGACCTTGCGTTGATCCTGCCACGTGGGACTGTGAAGCTCGAGAAAAGTTAACCCTTGAAACGGCCCGAGAACGGCAGATTCTCAACCCAACAGAGGGCGACTGTGAACCAGTGTTGGGCGTCGGGCGCCCGCCCGATCGGGTACCCGTCGGGCGCCCGCCCTCGGGCGGGCTCTGACTTTTTTGAAAACAACTTTTACCAAGTGCGGGCGGGCTTTGCTGGTGACTGCTGCGGTGCGGGCGGGCTGACAGCCCGCTGCGGGTACCCGCACCGCCCGCCCGCGAAACCTTTGGAACTTTGGCGAAGCTGTGGCAGTGTCTTCGGCGTCTCGCCTGCAGCGAAGCGAGACTTCTGGAAGTTTCGGTTAGCTGTGGCAGTGCCTTTGAACACGTCACACAGACCCGGAAGACTCCATTGGGCACCACAACAGTGTGCACGGATAATTTTTGCGCAGATGAAGCTATGTTGAACCGAACCCAGATCAGTGGCCATGCACTGGACCAGTGTGCACGGATCATACATGCGTGCAGGACCTGGCGAGCCGCTGCGAGCTGCTCGTGTTTCATGCACTAGAGCAGTGTGCCCAGGGGGTCTCCCCAGCAGAAGTCTCCTCGCCTCCCAGAGAGTCTTCAAAGTATATAAGCAGAGCATTTCCAGAGTCTTCACAGGGTTTTTCTTCACAGCAAGTCTCGCAAGTTGGGTACCTTAGGCCAAGGTGACCCCTTTGATAGGTGAGCAGCTACTAGTGGGGCTAATCCACCGCCCCCTTCCCTGGGACATCAGACCGCTCATAGCAATTGCTCAGGTGCTGGCACGGGAACCCAAGGGGGCGGTAGAAACTGGGGTGACTGGAGGCTATCTGGTGCGCGCGCAAGCCCAAGTCCCCAATGGTCTCACGGGGACTTCACCAGTGGCAGTTAGCTCTAACCTTGCATTCAGCTTGGGGCCAGCGCTGTCTTACTCCTAGTAGCCCCAGTGCCACCACTCTGATGTAGCTGCTCACTTATGACTTGCAACTGAGACTTGCTCTGGAGACTTCCTCCTTTACTGTTGTGTAAGTTTCCTCTCTTCCCCCTCTCTCTCCCCTTCCCCCTCTCTCTCCCTCTGCAAGTCTCATAGTCTCAGACCTTACTGACCACTTCCCTTCGTCTCTTTCCTTCTCAACTCAGACTCTTACTGGGTCTTATGCATATGAGTTCCCTGGTAGATCTTCTCTGCTTGTGAAGTCTGATCATTTGAGAGTCTCTGAGAGTATGAACAGTGAGAAGGATCATCTGGCTTCTGTCCAACTCTCCATGTTGAATGCCACAGAGATCCCAGAATGAGTAGCCAAGCAAGCATCGAGGACGAAGCTATTGTGGTGTCCGACGATGTGGACAGCGTGTCTACCCCTGCGTCCTCTTCGAAAGCGTCGGATGTGTGGGCTCACTTCGTGGAGCTGCCGGACCTTCAGAAGGTTCAGTGTCTGCAATGCAAGGTACTCCTCAGCTACAAGGGATCGCATGCTTCAGGTTCGTTGAGCTGTACGACAGCTATGTGACAATATGATTGACCCTGAGCTTGTTCTTATGCACACAGGCACATCATCACTAAGACGACACTATTTGGAAACCTGTCCGAAACGCAAGCGCAAGGCCGAACATGGCCAACAAGGACTCAATTTCGCTGCAAGGATGTCCCCGGCTGCTCGTCTCCGACTTCACGATCTGTTGCTAGCATGGATTATCAGAGACCAACAGTCTCTCAGCGTTGTGGATCACCCTGCGTTCCAAAAATTCCTGGCAAACCTGCCTGGCGGCTACATGAGCCCCAGTCGGCGCACGCTGGGACGCAAGATCAAATTGGATTATGAGAAGGGCAAAGGCACGATAGCGGCGGTCCTGACGACGCTTCCTGGCCGCATTGCCATTACCACAGATGGATGGACGGCAGGCAATCGAGACGCATACCAGGCGATTACGGCTCACTACCTCGAAGAGGACTGGTCCCTTCGAGCCATCACGCTAGGGTTCGTACCCTTCCCGGCTCCGCATACAGCACCAAACGGAGCGGATCTGATCTGGCGCACCCTCACGAGCTTTGGAATCGAGAAGAAGATGTCGGCCTGCGTCACGGACAACGCGTCGGCCGCCTACGTCAGCACGCGCATTCTGAAAGCACGCATGGAACCGAGTCCTTTCTTCGAAGGTCGCTGCGCTGCTCATCTCATCAATCTGGTAGTCAAGAACGGGCTGATCAACTCAGAGCGCGACATCATGTTCTCTGACTGTAGGGCTCTCGTCACCCTCCTGCACAAGTCTCGGCCCACCGAGGACGCCCTCAAGGCCTCATGCAAGGCTGTCGGAATCAAGTACATCGTCCCTCCAACTATCATGGAAGTCAGGTGGAACTCAACATTCGCGCAATTGAACAGTCTACTGCGCTTGGAGGCTGGACTCCGTCATTTTTTCGAGAACGGCTACGCTGTCCATGGCTGGGCCGAGGTTGTGTGGAGTGCGATCAGGGACACGGTCAAGATCCTCACCGTCTTCAAGGAGGTCAGTGAGCATCTGCAGGGCCAGACCTACCCCAGCATCAGCACCTCGGCCGAGTCATATCTCATTCTCAAGACCGAGTTGGCCGCTCTTCGCACCGCAGGGACCCTGACAGCCTGGGGACTGGAGGTGGTGGATCTCTTCCATGAGCAGCTCCAGAAGTATCGAGAGTATCTCATGGACTCTGATCTTGTGCGGTGGGCCACGGTACTGGATCCCACCATGAAGCTCTCCATCATTGAGGCCGACAGAGATCGCGCCCCTCAAGCGGTAGTCGCGGGTCTCGAGGTCCACCTTGCCCGGCACTACAACACCTTCACTCAAGCTCCAAATCCTCACCCATCACCGGCGGCCAGCATCCCATCTGCATCTGGGTATCTCAAGCTCCGACAAAAGCTCAACCTTCCTGAGCCGGTGCCTGCTCAGACACCATCGAGCCCCAGCCAGCAACTTCAGAAGTATCTCAGTGTCCCTCGCCTGAACGGAGTAGATTCACCCTCAGCCGTATTGGTCTGGTGGAAGAATCACGCTGAGGAGTATCCGGCTCTAGCTCAGATGGCTCGGGATATCTTTGCCATTCCTGCCTCCAGTGCTCCATCAGAGATGGTTTTCTCACGCAGTGGGGAGGTGATCACCAAAAGGCGCAACCGACTGTCAGGTGAGACAGTGTCTCATATCATGTGCCTGGATTCTTGGATTGGCTCAGGCTTGTTCAGCGCCACAAAGTTTAAGAGCGAAGATCTGGTCGCAGATCATGACGACGAGTCCCAGATGACTGGTCAAGAGTAATGCAAGTGTTGTTCTCGAGATTCAACGCGTTGCAACGCGCGCGTTGGTGTTGGTTGGAAAAATGCTCCGAGAAATTCCACGTGGCAAGATCGGGCGGGCGCCCGACGGGCGCCCGCCCCCAGCCCGCGGGCGGGCTGGAGTTGGATTTGTCCCAGCAAAACACGCTGCGGGCGGGCTCAAGGGTGCAGGGAGCTGCCACGTGACCCGCATATACCCGGACCGCACACTGCGGGCGCCCGCTTTGCCCAACACCAGTGTGAACTGTGGAACTGCGCCGACCTCTGCTGAGTTGCACACCAATCATGTTCTCAAGCGGCAGCGAGTTGCAACAGAAGCGACTGGTGTCAATCGCACCAATCGATGTTTGTGAGTTGCTCAAGCCTTCTTCTTCTTGGCGAGCAAGTCGACAGAACTCAAGCACACATACGAGAAGAGCGCATCAGGTCAGGCTGGACTCGAGAGGCTGCAGATCAAAGTCACTCTGACTGGTCATTTAAGGGTTCAATCGTTTCCCCGTCCCATCGACAGATTCGATTGGAAGGCGAAAGAGTCAGGCTCCGCCGACTGAATGCTACCAGCCGGTAAGACTGCGCTCAGAACAGAGTCTGCAAGGTCGGGACATGAGTTACACAGAAGAGGCAGCGCAATAGCTTGGCTCAAAGATGGGCTATCGAAGAATGTGGCCGATCGACACTGCCTCCCATTTACTTCCCTTTGCCTGCTCAGTACCGCCCTTCTGATTGCCACAAGAACATGCGGTAATGACGAGAAAAGTTTACCCACACGATGTGATCATCACTGCTAACTGACTGCTTCTCTATTGCTAATCTTTTGATCAAATACTGTGCTGCTGACCTTTCCTGTCTACCCGACCTTCTTGTGTTCATCTTAACACCTTCAACTACTTTCCGTGGTCCTGACGTTTTGCATTGTTCATGTTGATGAGAAACCTCTCAGTCGACTTGACTCGGCGCGGCAGTTGACAAGGTCACCGGATTTATCTGTCTTGCTTTGTCTTCTCCCAGCTTTCACTTCTGGTGCCTTTCCCGCAAAACCCTTTCGCCCTTCCCCGTCCGATGCTATTCCTACCAGCTACTGTCGCCTTACGTGTCGTCTGACGCTAACCACCTCGGGATCCGGATGGCCTGGACCCGGCACAAGCTCATGGACAGGCCGGTATGTGACGCAGGATAGAGTGCTCATCTCTGCCTCACGACCGATCAAAGCCCATCTGGATTATTGTCGTAAGAATGACGCATTTCAACCACATTGCCAAAAAGCTACGTCCCCGTTCCGACTCCGACTCGACGGCTCATCAACCCTCATGAAAGGAAGTGGACCGAGGATAACAGCGACACTTAAGCTGGCGGCACTCGTGAGAGTTCGTCTGGTCAGGATGATATCTGACTTCCTCAACTTTCTGTACGCTAGCTATCTTCGAAGTCGAGGAGCTCGACTCCCTGCAGATCCGAACGACCAGTAAAATATCCAGTTCTCAAGCAGGACCGTCCCCTCTTGAATTCTTAGCGCTGGAGGCTGCTGTCTCTGTATCTGTGAGTAGTGCTCGTTTCGTCGGGCTGACCGATCTATCTGGCTGCTGAACAGCTTCAGGTCCCAGGCCCAGGTCTGCGTGCCTTGCCTCATCAGAAGCGAACGCCCAGCAGACGAAGCTGTGAGTGAAGGGCGCAATCTTGCTTACGTAAGATGGTTCGGCGTCCGCCTATGGTAGGGGATTCCCCCTCCCCATGGTTCCCCTAGTCTTGACCGGTCGCGAGAGTCTCAAGGAAAGCGATTATCCGAAAGCCACCCTCTTTTGAAAAGGCGATTTACGCCACAATTCCCTCCAAAAGCGGGAAGACCCAACACCAAGTCTCGCCCAACACCTCACGAGCTGGGACAGCAAGGCAATCACCATCTCACCACGACAAGCAGCAATCCATCTTGCATACACTGACCGTCTTGCTTGATGTGCTTTCGTGTGGATGGTGCTTGCTTTGCTGACCTTTCCTCCCGGCTCCTGACCCTCTCTCCCCCTTCTGTCTTCCTCTAGCCCAGGTCACTCGATCTCCTCCGGACGAACCGTGCCGCCGTGGCCCTCGAACCTTGTCGGCAAGAACAAGGAACCCAAGAGAAGCCCGCCTTTGTCCACGAGGACACGAGCCCCTCGTCTCTCCTGCGCCTCGCCTCTCGGTCCACGTCAAGGACGACTCGCCCAAGGTCACCCCTCTCCGGACCAAGACCCTTGTCCCGGGACAACAAAGGCAAGCGCTCAGCCACCCGACCACACGGCAACCACTGGCCCAGTCCACTCTCAAGCACTGGACGACCTGCCTGGGTCGGTGGCTCGGATCGCTCGGACAAGACATCAAGACCTCATCAAGAGCTTCGAGGACCTTTCACCTTCTCATCCGACTCCCTTCCCCTGCTTCTCCCTCTGGGTATAAGTACCCTTTCCCCCCATCTGATCCCCTCTCTTGTATCCCCTTGTCTACCATTCTATCAATCACACAACCACTCAGTTCCCAGATTCTCAGTCTCCAGATTCTCGTTCTCTCTTCTCTTCTCTGATTCTCTGAGTCCTTCGACTCGTATCAACAAGCAGTCCTTGATCATTGAGGACACTGAGGTCTTCCAGTCTCACTGGAGTCTCACAATAACACACAAGTACCCCGAGGTAGCCTGCAAATCGGTAGGCCGCTACCTCAATTGGTGATCCGACACGGGAACTGCCCCTTACTGGAACGTATCAAGCAAGACGTCATGACCAACCAGACTTCAGACCACCCCTCCGACCGTTCAAAGGCAATTTCCGAAACGTCCAGGACGCCGACCAATCAAGAACGAACGCTCTTGCCCTGCAAGCGAGAAACGTTACCAACCCATACGCAGAACGATGCCACTCAGAACGTCACCGTCGATCGTTCCATTGGCCGTCTCGACAAGAACCTCGGCCCAGAATTCGGTCGACACATCGAACGAATCAAGAATCCTTACGTTCCGCCTGAGGGCGATACAGAATACCTCGTCCTTCACATCAAGGCCGCAGACGGATATCACAAAACCGTGTACAAGTACCTCAGCGACATGCTCTGGCCGGAGGTGGATCGATATGCGTGTCTGGTTACGAGGGACTTCCCTCTCTTGGACGAGTACATCCTGACTTGTCGAGGCATGACCATCTCGCCTACAGCACCCATCGGAACGGAGTTCATCCGCCACGAGGACACGATCAACCTCACGCACAAGCCTCGAACGCTGATGACCGCTCAAGGAAAGGAACACGAGAGTCTTCTGGCTCACCCGATGCTGCGCCTGTCTCCAACCGATGACGAAGGATCTCCCTATCGTTCGTTTCGAGGAAAAACTTCCCGCCTCGACGAAGTCGAGCTCCTCATCAGCTTCCCCGAGTCCCTTGCTGGTTTCTATCCAGCTACGGTCAAGACACGAGCCCTTAAAGACATCAAGGTCGAATCACTCGTCCAGGCCCTTGAGGAGTGGACAACCATGCCTAGGTCTCAAACCCGCCTCGTCAACGAGGAAGGAGTTCGACTAGACCCAGACTGCAAGATATCCGACTATGTTCAGCACGACCCTGTCCGGAGCGTACCAACACACGAGAACAGCGGAACCGTTACGATCCTGGTCCTCCATGAAGCCCTCGGCGGAGGATCGAAGCCAAGGTTCACGAACGAAGAGCTCGGAGTCAAGCCCTCCAAGAACATCCGACATCGGGTTCGAATCGAAGTCAGAAGTTGGGACGATTGTCTCGGTGCCACCTTGTTCTCCATCGAAAACGATGACCTGGGCAAGATGCACAGCTTTCTGCAAAGCCATTGGAGAGCATTCATTACCCTCTACCACAAGGGACAGTTGCTTGACCTGTCCAAGGGGATGTCCTCCATACCCAACCATTACGACAAGATTACGAAATCTTACGTCTACCACCTGGAGGCCAAGAAACAAAGATGGATGCTTGACTACCATCCGCAGCTCGCCTTCCGAGGACACATATGGGCAACCTGGGTAGTAGTCGAGACCCACGCTCACCAGTTCACCAAGGATCACGGGTTCATGCCATTTGGTGCACCCATCAGCGCCTGGTTACGACCAGACCTGGAGCAAGGACGACCCGAGATGTGGCTCAATGGACAACTTCTCAGGGGAAACCCCATAGCAGACCAGCTTCCCATCGCTCCTGGCCAGGAGATAGTCATACGAACGAACCCTCTCCTTCAGTGCCCACGATACAACGGACCAAGCTTCCCCACTCGCCACAAAGGAATGTCGTACGGAGGACTACCGATGGAACTCAAGGAAGGATACGTGCAGCTCGAGTTCGGCATAGGTGACAAACAGTTCCGAGTTCGCACTCCACCCGATCTGCCCTTCCGAGTCATAATAGACTACCTCTATGCCGAGTTCGGAATCACCATAACCCTGGTCAAGAACGGAGCGCGACTAGTTAACACCACCCCCGCTGAGCAGAGCTACGGTGGGAAGGTTGATCTGGATGCCTCCATCATCTGCGAAGAGTCGAATGCCCGCGAATTCTTCCCGACCATGGAAATACTCTGCGTCACCTTCAAAGGTCCTGCCCTCGGACGAGAAGTTGGATTGCTGGTTCCGGTCGGAGCCACCCTCACGCAAATCGCTCAACACCAGCTTCCCGAGCTTTCGGGAAGGGCCATCAGATTCCTTATCGATGGGCAACGCATCTCAAGCAACTCTTGCGTGATGTCCCTGGACGTGGATGCGGACGGATGGATTGATGTCGAGCTCGAGCAGCAAGGTGGCGGACCTGCCGGGAACCCAGACTCCCAGGACTCCGATCGCCCTCCGGAAGCCCAAGCCGACGAGTCATCAGAGTCCGAACAGCCATCCCGATTCGTCCCCGAAACTGGATCCAGCCTCAAACGGAAGTCTCCTGCAGAGAGTGCACCCTCAGTCCTACCCCCGCATATGCAGTTTGGGACAGTCCCAACCGGAACGACGTATTCGGAGCGCGCCTTCGGAGGACTCCCAGGTCGCGGACAACCAGGAACGCAGCCACAGTTCCCGCATAACACTCAGGCTTTCGGCATGGGTCAAACGCAAGGATACGCACCTTCTCACGGGTACTCTCAGCCTTCGCAAGGATCCTCTCAGCCCCCGGGCCCGTACCAGCAAGCTCCACCACTGATAGAAGAATATCTTCCACACGGCGCATCCCTACCTCGGCCCGCTGTGTTTTGCGGCAAAGGAGTAGCAAACTTCTTCGAGAAGTATGAGGCTTGGTGCAATCGGTACAAGCAGTCCAACCTCTCGAGGTTTCAGAACCTGGTCTTCTACCTCAGTGAGGAATCTCCTCATGACGTCCTCAGTTACGCTAAGAAGCTTCCGGCGTGGGACCGCAAAGACTACAACGGCGTCAAGGCCGACCTCCTTCGAACTTTCCATGAGCCGGAGGACCGATACATGCTCAGCGATCTCGTCTATTTGGCCGAAGACCAAGCTCGGGAGGAGATCGATGAGTTGGGTACCCTTATCACCTTCTCGTTCAAGTTCAAGGAGATCGGAAACACCCTGATGAAGTATGGAAAGATCACTGACCAGCAATACCGAGACACCTACATGATCGGACTGGGTCGACGGCTGCGAGAACGGATGCTTCGCCGAAGTCACCAACACCGGACCCGGAACCTAAACCCCAGCTTCGAAACGATCGAAGAAGACGCGAGGCAGGTGTTCGAGCCGGATTCCTACTACGAGCGCTTCGAGAACAGACAAGCGCAGGAGGAAGCTCGGCTCCGGAATCCGAACTGGGCTCCCGTTCCACTTATGGAGGTTGCCTCTTCCAAGAGCAAAAGCGACACCGTCAAAGAATTGACCGATGTCTTCCGAAACTTAGCGGTGAATCTAGGACAGATGTCCCAATCAGGCGGTGGTGTGCGGCAAGCTACCTCTGCTCAGCCCTATGGATCACGTTACCAATCCAACAACTCGGTACCAGGTAGACAGGCTCAAACACGAGAGACCTACGATCCTAAGAACAACGGCCGAACCACCACTTCTCAGGGTCCACCCCTGGCCACACCATATCGAGGAGATCCGTCGCGACAAGCCACATCTGCGCCCTCGCGACCCGTCTCGCCAGCTGGATGTCACTATTGCGGGCTGATAGGTCATAGCCGACGAGACTGCCCCGACCTCCAACAGCATAAAAGGGATGGACTGGTCAGTGAGAACGCCCAGGGCAAGATGGTGGGAGCGGATGGAACTCTTCTGCCGTGGCATCCGGGAGACATGAAGAACATAGTGCTGGATCATGCCGCAGGCCGGAACGCCCACCAGAACTATGCCCACGCGGGAGAATACTACACCAATGCACAGGAATACGAGACCGGCGACGATTACCCTTACGAGGCAGATTACGAAACGAACAATGTCCTCGGGGAAGTGAACGAGAAGCGGCCAGCAGACGATGATGGGTCAGGATCCATCCCCAAAAGGGCTCGACGAGTCCCAGGCGGAGGAGTCCACCTCCCTGCTGCTACTTCTCCACCGGCCCCAGTTCCCCGGATCGAAGAGCTTGGCGAGGAAGACCAGCTCGCAGAGACCACGCCGCGCAAAAAGAAAGGTCCCCCCAAACATACCTACATGTCTCAAGTCCAGAAGGACTTTGACCTCAAAAAGGCGCTTGATCGACTCCTGAACGAATCGCAAGTCTCCTTCAGTCTCTCCGAAGCCCTAGGACTGAATGCCGACTTGTCCAAGGGAATCGTGCAAGCTGCTTCAAGAAAGAAGACCATGTACTTTGGACCGGAAGGTCCACCCGAGACGAACGCTTCGGAAATGGCTCCCGGCTCCTCTGCAGGCCCCTTTTACACCCATCAACTACAGGTGATCAAGGTGACGCTTGCGGGCATCGAAATGAACGCATTGGTCGACAGCGGGTCGGAACTGGACCTGATCTCCGAAGAAGCTCATGCACGAACGGGACTGCCAGTCAGGTACGACGGAGATCATCGTGTCGTAGGCATTAATGGATCCAAGGCCGCCAGACTCGGCGGAATCTGTGAAAATGCACCTATCACAATCGGAGGGATCACGCGGACCACGCACTTATTCATCAAAGAACTCAACTACGATCTCCTTCTGGGAATGCCGACCATTAAGCGATTCCACATCATACAGACCTACGATAAGAAGGGGCAACAGTGTATTGTCCTAAAAGATGGAGAAGGGGTCAAGATCCGAATGTACCCAATTCTGAGCCCTCATCGAACTCGGACTTACATCCCTCCTCGAGCGAACAAAGAACCGAAGCGCGAGCACCGACGAAAGGAAGAATCGAGTGACTCAAGCTCTGGCTCAGACAGCGAATAGGACAGCCGCGAGGCAAACGTCTCGCGCCCTCGGGCGAGTACCAAGTTAAGGCGAGACACCCATCGGTCGACGCAACTACCCGACGCACGTAGCCATGTCCTCCTATTCTGCTCATCGGATGAGTTCACGTCGACCACGGATTCGGACTCAGATGTACAAGATCTCCGTTCACCGCAGACGTCAACTGCTGCCAGGTCCCTCAGCTCCCAACGGTCACTCAAGGGAACCAAGTCCAGAATCAACGAAACGAAGTTACGAACCTCACGACAGCCAGCGCAAGCAAACGGTACGAACCTGACGAGAAACTTAACGAACCATAACGACAACGCACTCGAATTTGAGTGCAACACCAAATACAAAACGGTCGACAAGAAGATCCGCCCAGTTGGTGCGCAAGTAGACGAAACTCACGCGCAACCTGTAAGGAAGCCTTCGTTCGACCCACCGATTGACTATACCCCAGTCGATTGGCCCAAACCCATCTGGACTCTGCCCCGTAAGGCATCAACACGAATCACGACAGAACGACTGGCTGAGATGGACTTCGGTCCAGATGGCTTCCTGAACGCGGAGGAGAAGGAAACGCTGATCAAAGCAACCCTACACTTCGATCTTGCCTTCTCCTTTGACCGCTCAGAGAAGGGCATGATCAGACCAGAGTACTTCGACCCGTACATCATCAAGACAATACCCCATGAGCCTTGGGTTAGCCATACCATTCCCCCGCCCAAGGCGAGACGAGAGGAGGCAATTGCGATCTACGATGAACAGCTGCGTGACGGCGACTTGGAATACTGCGACGGCCCGTACGTCAACCCCTCCTTCTTCGTGGAAAAGAAGGACAAGACCCTTCGCAAGGTGGTGGACTTGGGTGCGCTGAATGCCGTGACTGTCCGAGATGCCAACGTACCCCCCAACATCGTCGACTTCACAGAGTCGCTGGCAGGGCATGTATGCTATGGAAGCGCCGACATGCACTCCTTCTTCGATCAGATCGGTCTACACCCAGCCTCTCGGCCCATGACTGCCATTCGGACTCCCAAGGGCCTCCTCCAGCACACCCGATTACCTCAAGGATTCACCAACTCCCCCGCGGTTGCGCAGCGGATCAGCACCTCGATCTTTGCGGACGAGATGCCTAACTTCGCCGACGTGTTCGTAGACGACACCATCATCAAAGGGCCACGTTCCGATTACAACGGCGAACTTCATCCTGGCACCAGCATGCGACGATGGTTCGTCGAGTACCTTCGGACCTTCTGCCGATGTCTGCGGCGCTACATTCATGCAGGATTGACTGTCTCTGGGGCGAAGTTCATCGCCATAGCACCCAGGCTGGCCATGACCGGAGTCATCATTGACCGCAAAGGACGGCACGCCGACCCCAAGAAGGTCGCCAAACTGGAAAACTGGACTTGCCCACCGCCCAACGTCAGCTCTCTTCGTGGATTCCTGGGCCTTGCCAACTATCTCCGGTATTTCATCGAGAACTTCGCGCAGATTGATGCCCCCCTGCGCAAGCTCACGACCGGACGCTTCCGATGGAACGAGGAAGCCACGGAAGCCATGCGGAAGATACAGCAAGCGGCCAAGAAGAAAGCAATCTGCTCAGAGATCGATCAGAACAACAAAGAACCCCTGATCCTCGCCGTGGACTCCTCGGTCATTGCAGTCGGATGGGCCTTGTTCCAAACAGACGAATCGTTCCCCAACAACCGACGCCTCATCCACTACGGATCCATTGGCTTCAACGAGGTGGAGGGCCGGTATGTCGAAAGCCAGTTCGGACAGAGCAAGCTGGAGCTCTATGGAGTCTACCGCGCGGTCCGAAAGTCCAGACTCTACCTTTACGGGCATCGCACCATCATTGAAGTCGACTGCATCGCGTTGAAGAAGATGGTGAACTCTCCCGACCTACCTAACCATCCCATGAATAGGTGGATCAGCTACATCAAGCACTTCGATGTGGAATTCGTGCATGTACCTGGAAAGACACACGTCATCCCTGACGGACTGTCGCGCACCGACTTCGAGCTGGAACCAGAAAAAGACGAGTGGCCCGAGACCAAGATCGACCTAGGAACCCGACGACCCACTGCTGAGGAAGAAGATTGGATCGCTCGAGCCGGGAAGAAGGTACGATTCAATCAACAGGCTGACACCAGTGACAGTGATGCCTCCTCCCTTGTGGAAGACGATGACCAGAGTTCCGAAGGAGAAAGCATTGGCGAAGTCAACAACCACGAGATCGCTCCAGATCCACCTGGATCAGACAACGTCGAGCCCGCAGACTCTGATAGCGATCACGACACCGTGTCTACGGAGTCCAGAGATGAAGAACCGGACTTTGATGATACCAAATACTCAGGAAAATGGCGGCAATTGGGTAACTACCTCCAGCATGGCCTTCAGCACAAGACAGTCTCCGACCTTGCTCCATCTCGACGGAATTGGCTCAAGAAACGCGCGCACGAACACTTCCTGAACCAAGGCCGTCTGTACCGTCGGCTGCAAAACGAGCTCCCTGTCCTCGTAATTGACACCAAAGAAGAGAAGGATCGACTCCTCCGCGAAACCCACGAGCACGAGACCCTGCATCGAGGCCGTGACGCTGGCATCGCCCTCTTGAGCAAACGGGTCTGGTGGGAGCGCATGCGCGTCGACTACGCAGACTACGTTCAATCCTGTGATACGTGCCAGAGACGGAGGCACGGAACGGAGCGAGAAGAATTCCGAGGAGCACCGATCCCTGGGTTGTTCCAACAATTCTCCATGGACATCGTTGACCTCGGATCAGGCGTCGGCCCCAACCGGTACATCGTCATTGCACGGGACGAGCTCACGTCGTGGCCCGAAGCACGGATCATCCCAGACAAGTCTGCAGCATCTGTTCGCAAGTTTCTGCTCGAGGACGTCATCTCAAGGTACGGCAGCACTATCCAGGTCATCAAGACTGACAACGGAACCGAAAACAAGGGAGAAACCGCCTGGATCATCACACATCTAGGCTACAAACACGCTCATTCAACACCTTACAACCCTGAAGGAAACGCGACCGTCGAACGAGGTCATTCGTCCATTGTGGAAGGAATGCTTCGCGCCTCAGCCGACGACCGCACCCGCACGCATACCTACCTCCCAGCCGCCCTGTGGGCCGACAGGATCACCGTGAAGCGGAGTACTGGCTACTCACCCTACGAATTAGTTTACGGCATGACTCCGACCTTGCCAATGGACACAGACCTGAAGACATTTATCGCATACGACTGGGACCGAGTCCAAACAACGGATGAGCTCCTCGCGACACGGACACGGCAGCTAAAGCGTCGCGTCGACGATCTGGACCGTGCCGAAGAGCGCCTGGCCTACACTCGTGGGCAAAGCAGGTCCCACATGAACGAGAAAGAAGGACACCTCATCCGCGAGTCCTTGCAGGTCGACGCGATGGTCCTGGTCCACGTCCAAACTCACTCCCACCGCGCTCAAGACCGATGGAAGGGACCGTATCGCGTCACCCAACAGATGCCTGGAGGATCCTACCGTCTTCGAGAATTGGACGGGACCCCTTGCGCAACTCTCGTCGCCGCCAAAGACCTCCGGCTGTACTATCCCCGAGGAGATTTCCTAGTCAACCAGCCTCGCCCGTCGAATACCGATACTCTGCCGGCGTCCATACCAGGACCACACCAACAAACATCTCATACTCCCGCGCCAGGTCACTCGAGTCAAAACACACCATTACGATTACCGGTAGCAAGAATGACACGTCCTGCCCTTCCCCATGCTGACATGGCACCGTCGCAACCGCAACCCTTGTCCTATGAACCCAGCCCGGCGCCTCCACCGCCGCCTGCGCCACTCCTTCCTCCGGTGGCCACCCCCAGAGCCTCCTCGACGTACCCATGGCCATACGCGCCCTGGTATCCGTCCGTCCAACTCCCCCACGCTCCTTACACTCCCGTGCCCTTGGCACCATCATACCGACACCCTGGCTCCACCCAGCCGTGGAACCCACCTCCAGCCGCTCCAACGGCTCCGCCAACAACGTTCTCGATGCCGCCGCCGGTCCCGAGCTTCTCGAGTCCGCCAGCCCCGAGTTCCTACCCTCCCTTGTTCCCGACTCACCAAACCTTCGGACAACCCGCGCCGTCGGTCCTCCCGGCACATCCTCCGTTTCCGGCCTCGAATCCCCTGCCGAACGCTCCTTTCAACCCTCCAGGTTGGGAGCATTCGTCACAAGAAAGCTTGGGGTAGATATGGTAGGGGATTCCCCCTCCCCATGGTTCCCCTAGTCTTGACCGGTCGCGAGAGTCTCAAGGAAAGCGATTATCCGAAAGCCACCCTCTTTTGAAAAGGCGATTTACGCCACAATTCCCTCCAAAAGCGGGAAGACCCAACACCAAGTCTCGCCCAACACCTCACGAGCTGGGACAGCAAGGCAATCACCATCTCACCACGACAAGCAGCAATCCATCTTGCATACACTGACCGTCTTGCTTGATGTGCTTTCGTGTGGATGGTGCTTGCTTTGCTGACCTTTCCTCCCGGCTCCTGACCCTCTCTCCCCCTTCTGTCTTCCTCTAGCCCAGGTCACTCGATCTCCTCCGGACGAACCGTGCCGCCGTGGCCCTCGAACCTTGTCGGCAAGAACAAGGAACCCAAGAGAAGCCCGCCTTTGTCCACGAGGACACGAGCCCCTCGTCTCTCCTGCGCCTCGCCTCTCGGTCCACGTCAAGGACGACTCGCCCAAGGTCACCCCTCTCCGGACCAAGACCCTTGTCCCGGGACAACAAAGGCAAGCGCTCAGCCACCCGACCACACGGCAACCACTGGCCCAGTCCACTCTCAAGCACTGGACGACCTGCCTGGGTCGGTGGCTCGGATCGCTCGGACAAGACATCAAGACCTCATCAAGAGCTTCGAGGACCTTTCACCTTCTCATCCGACTCCCTTCCCCTGCTTCTCCCTCTGGGTATAAGTACCCTTTCCCCCCATCTGATCCCCTCTCTTGTATCCCCTTGTCTACCATTCTATCAATCACACAACCACTCAGTTCCCAGATTCTCAGTCTCCAGATTCTCGTTCTCTCTTCTCTTCTCTGATTCTCTGAGTCCTTCGACTCGTATCAACAAGCAGTCCTTGATCATTGAGGACACTGAGGTCTTCCAGTCTCACTGGAGTCTCACAATAACACACAAGTACCCCGAGGTAGCCTGCAAATCGGTAGGCCGCTACCTCACCGCCACTTGCGCCCGCTTCGAAGGGCATCATCAACCAGATCGAACTTGTACCAGTTCCTCAGCCGTCGACTGTGCTCTAGCCACGAGGTTTGGGCCACATCCTTTTGCGTGCGGGAACCGTTGCCACCGTCGACTCACAGACAATCGTACGCGGTACGCCTGATCAGCGCCATCATCAAGAAGGGCACTGCTCTTGTATCAACAGACTTGTGCCCTTCCCGAATATCACCACCACCTTCTCGTCTCAGTTGCCCAGATTTCCAGGAAAGCCAGTCTTTCCTTCCTGTGCCAGATCTTCTACTTCGGGCTCTACTCTACATTGCCTCTCAGTACAAGCATGACTCCAAACGGCGAGCATCCCGTCGTCATTGTCGGCGCTGGAGGTGAGTGTCAGCATGGAGAAAGACGGCACGATTCCTCGCACAATCGTGATCACTCATCCGTCTCACCTGGTGTGTGCAGTGATCGGACTGACGACCGCCGTCGTTTTGCGCGAGCGCGGTCATACCGTCTTTCTCTTGGGAAGGGAAATTCCCACAGATTTTGACTCCCAACACTTTGCCAGCGTCTGGGCAGGAGCCAACTGGTGTTCGTAAGTCTAACAACAAGACCTGTTTGAATCGTGCGTGGTCATGCTTCAGGAAGCTGAAGACCCTCCATATCTGGTCCAGCTATGCTGGCCCCAACGATCTCCGTGAACAAGAATGGGAGACTTCCAGCTGGCACAATTTCCTCAAGATTAAGGAGAGCCGGCCAGACCTCGTCTCTGTAAGCATCAAGCGTTGATCCTGATGCACTGGTATCTCAACCTCCCTGATGCGTAACTCTGGAACGACCTTGTGTAGATGTATCCCTTCCTACAATATCTCCCAACCGAAGTCGAAGAGAAGAACTTGTGGTACTCCAAATTGACTCCAGACTTCCGCATTCTCGGCAAAATTCCTGACGGCATGGGCGAGAACACCTTCTGTTTGAGCTACAAGTCGATCACAATCCATGTGCCCCACTATCTCCAATACCTCTGGAAGCGGGCCACGGAATCTAGCTCAGACCCCAAACTTGGGCCTCCCGTCGAGATCCATCGCGTGCCGAACCTGCCTTCCCTTTCGTCTGCGCTTTCGTTCTTGCCCGCCGCCTACGAACGTGTCGGCCCAGGCACTGTCCCCATTCTCGTGAACGCCACCGGACTTGGTGCACACGAGCTCGCCGATGTCAAAGACGCAGCCGTTCATCCAGCAAGAGGGCAGACGGTCCTAGTGCACGCTCCCGCCATCAAGCGATCCGTTGTCCACGCCGGCAAAGAAAGTCATCTCAGCCCCGGTCGTCCAACGGACGGAGCAAACCAGGCTGCCCTTGCAGACAAACTCGTCGAGCTGGACGTTCGAGCCACCCACGAAGGTGCCCATACCGCGGTCACGGAAAAGAGCGGCAAGGATGGCAATGACGACCCTGACGCAGGTCAGCCTTCCTACGTGATTCCGAGGGCCAACAGCGGGGACGTGATCTTGGGCGGAACCTACCAGGAGAACCGATGGGTTTACGAGCCCGAGGAGAAGACCACCTTGCGTATTCTCGACCACTGCCACAAGATTTGCCCAGAAGTCGTCGTCCCGTACGGCCAACACCTCTATCGACTCCGAAGAGCTGAACAGAGTGGGCAGGCACCCACCGGCCTGCTATGCCCCGCCACAGGTCTGCCATCATACGTCTGGACACCACGCGTTCCACACCGTCTTTTCAGTGCTCTGGAAGCCCTTGAACAGCTCAGAGACGACGAGGACGCTGTGGAAGTTCTGCGCGAGAATGTCGGCCTCCGACCAGCCCGCGACGGGGGAGTCCGGCTCGAACGCTCAACTCTACCGATCCCAAAGGAGATCACATCTCCTTATGTCAAGTTTGCAGCTGACGCGAAACGGGAAGTCCCGTTGGTCCATGCGTATGGTGAGGAACAGGCTAATAGGAGCTGCTACCACTCAAAGCTTTGCTTCCAGCGACTGATACTTTCCTCTCTGCTCAACGCCAGGTCTTGGGCCCGCCGGGTACCAGCAAAGTTGGGGAGTGGCGCACTCTACTGCGGATCTGGTCGTAGAGGCGGCAACTTCGTGATTCTCCGCTCCACTTGACCAAGTTCCACATCATTGCTGTGCGGACTACACTCGCAGCCGAGCTGTCCCGCGTGTATGCCAGTTCCTCAGCTCCTGGCAATGGCATGTTTCACAGGATAGTTGTCGTTGAAGTAGTGCATGCTTGCTTTGACGCGCTGAGTCGATACCGTCACTTCGGTGCGACAGACGCGCAATCAGAGATGACCCCTGCATGACGCGCATCTTGCGCCTGGACTCTTCCGACGCACGAGGTCGTGTCTCACTGAAGCCAAGTTCGCGCGCGAGTTTCTCGAAAATTGAATCACACGAGGCCGCAGTGAGAGCAGAAGCAACGGGAGGTAAAGTTACAAGCGGAAACGCCAAGCGAGAGAGAGAGAGAGGAAAAACACAGAGAAGAAAAAAACAAGACGACAAAAAAGGAGGAGAGGGAGGAGGGGGCCTATAAGCACTACAACAAGCCGGCGAGATTGACGTGACGAAAGATAAGGTCGATTGGAATGTAGTTCCGATCTTGTCTTGCGTCCAAAAAAAAATCTGCCGGGCAAAGGAGGAGGGAACAAAGCCGGAAGATGAGAACTGCAATGGATGCAGTGTTTGGACAAAATAGGAGTGAGATGACGGGGTTGGGCCATATGCCATCCGGTGTTGTGGTTGTTGATGTCTTGGAAAGGTAAGTCGGACGGCATGGGTGGCATAACTGGACTTGGCTCTGAAAGACCTGTCGGATGCTTCAGGACCGCATTGCATGAAAATGATGATGGCCTTGACGTGTTCTGTTGATGGCAGTGGCTTAGATTGTGGCTGCTGCCTATGTGCCGTGAGAGGATATTTGAGGACTGATTTTTGAAGACGGAAAGCAAACGGTCTGTGCTTGAACGTGTTTTGTCGGTGCCGGCTCAAGCTGGTTGGATGTGTTCTTCTCAGATCGCTTAAGCCTTCTTCGCAGTCTTCTTAGCTGCTGGCTTGGCAGCCTGAAAGGTGATTGAAGAATCGAGTCAGTCAAAGATGTATGCTACACGACGATGCACTGGCATAGGCAGACCCACCTTCTTTGCTGGTGCCTTCTTCGCTGCGGGCTTCTTGGCGGTCTTGGAAGCAGTGGCAGTAGTCTTCTTGGGCTAAGCACGGGCAAAGGTGATGGAGGGAATGATGAAAGCTCAGTCAGTACTCGACGCATACATTCGATGATCTTAAAGCGAATAGCACTGACCTTGGCAGCAGCAGCCTTCTTGGGAGCGGCCTTCTTAGGGGCAGCAGCAGCAGGCTTGGCAACAGGTGCTGGTGCCTTCTTCTCGGCAGCGGGCTTGGACTTGGAGGCGAGCTTGACCTTGCCGGAGATACCTGCGAGAGTACAATGTCGAAGATAAGGGGTGATGTGAGTGTGATGTCCAGCATTACGAGGCCAGAAGCAAGCAAAGAGACGCGAGAGTCTCAAAGCTTTGATGAGCACGTGAAAACTGACCCTTGGGGAGGGTGAAGGTGCCCTTCTCAGCTCCGCGGACGATGGCCTTGCTGACGAGGTTGTTGAAGGTGGCAGAGGGCAGCTTGGCAGTCTCGGGGTGCTTCTGTTGGATGTGCTTCTTGATGGTGGGGCGACCGAGACCGGAGCGGGCCTCAGATGGGTTGGCAGCGATGGCCTCTGTGATCATGGCCTGTTGTGGGATGAGTTGAAATTTTGTTGGCGACGCGGATGCAAAATTGTCGACGGGGACGGGACCGAGGCGAGAAAGGACGCGACAAACACGTGAAAAACGGGAGACAAACGTTAGCATGAGCATCTGATAGGGTGGTAGGATCACCAGCGCCGAGAAAAGGACGCGTTCATATTTGGTGATTGGGAGAAGGACACGTACCTCGTAGGTGAGTCCGGTCGAGGTGGCCTTGGACTTGGAGGCGGCGGCGGCCTTCTTGGGAGCAGCTTTCTTGGTGGTGGTACCGGCCATTGTTAGTGTGTGGTGTTGGATGGATGGGTGGGTGGATGGGGGTGTGCTTGGTGGTCGATGTCGATGATGGTGTTGTCGATGATGTTGTCGATGGTGGTGGGAGGTGTGGACGAGGGAGAGCAAAGGGGGATGATTCAAAAGGGAGTTGGACAACACAACTTTCAGCGTGGGCCACCCGATGAAGGCGCGACAGAATCACTGGCCATTACAAAACGTTGCGGCTCTGTGGCTTGCCCGACTCGAGCCAAACGTTTCCCGCTGTAATCCTGCGCGTCTCCAAGCGCAGGCCCAAACTCAAAATTGAGGTTTGTTGCATTGTCGCCATTACAACGCGTGCCAGCCCCGCCTCCCCATCGGGTGATTAAACTGCCTTTCCCCATCCCCACAGGGGTGAGTCACCCTTTTGAGCATCACCTCTGCCTGTCCAGCTTGCCTCACTCAGCAGAATCTAGACCCGCTTCTAGGAGGGCGTGATCAAGCATCCAATGCTCATCTCTAAGCGGCCTTGGCCCCGTGTGTCGTGCGTCCAATGTGTGTGCAATTGTTAAGGGCATATTTGGGCCACGGTCACATGATGATTTTACAAGTCTAGGATGCCTGGTTGAGAACGAGGTCCTTGGTCATCGTCGCGACATCGATACCTAACAGGGTCTCAAAATTTATTCGCTGGTACTTCCGAGTATGTAGCGCAACCTCGTCTGAAGTAAATATCGTGAATCGATGTCCTTGAGCAGTATGAAGCGTCAGCGTGGTGGCAGCAAGGTCACGGGACCAAACCCCCCTCTGAAAACGACGTCTATCGCTCACTACCTCGATCTCCCACATAGCACCCCTCGAAAACGGTCTCTATGTGCTCTTTGAGACCTATTTGGCGCATCAGATGCAGCCTGATCTTCCGAAAAGGTGATGATCAATCGCTGTGTTGGTGAACTTGTGCCAAAGACATTGCAAAAAGGGTGACTCAGTGCCTAGATTTCACACCTTGGCAAAGAGCGCGACAAGATATAGACATAGATTTCTCTCAGGCACGCTGCTGAAGCCATGATAGCACGTCCTCCCATTTCGCGCCTCTTTATGACGCGTCTCATTGCGAGGACGGCGGCCTACAGGCCATTTTTGCTCCCAAGCCTTGATCTCAGTCATCCTTTTTGAGGTCCCAGCGCGTTGACTTTTGTCGGATCGACATCAGTACGCCTCAATCAGCGCCACAAATTAGTGTTTGACGCGTTTTGGGTCGCCATGCCTAAAAGGCCACGTGGTGAAAATCGAGCCGACACAAGACGCGTCGAATCGCCTTGGCAGTTGAGTTCAGCGAGAGCGTTGGCCAGCAGTCAGCGCCGGATAATTGAGCATTCCTGAACGAATCACCAGAATTTGGCAAGAGTTTAGTCCACCTATGGCACACGTGCAAAAACGATTTTTGCTGGCAAATGTGTCTTAAAAGGTTATATAATTTTACTGATGCTTGTTCAACATCCAATTGGTCGATTAGCTCAGTTGGTTAGAGCGTGGAGCTAATATTCGGTTTACTCCAAGGTCGCGGGTTCGACCCCCTCATTGACCACCATCTTTTTGTTTGCGAGTGTGGGAAAAACTCTGCAGTATCCAATTTTTTTGCCGTTTGACTCCCCCTACATGGATTGCAGGACTCTGAGATTCCAGGGCGACTGGCAAGAGATCAGATGTATGTAGAACTGGTCAGGAAATGGAGATACTTCCGCTAGGTTTGAGTATGTGTGGCTGGCCCGATACTTGGTCCTCTGTACCGCTCGTCAAACACTCATGAACCTTTGTGGACCGTGAACCTCACTCAGCTTTCAGACCACAAAGCACACCGTTGAACGTTTGAATTCCAAGCAGTGCACAGTTTAGCTCCAATCAAGGTCGTCGTCGTCGAATTGGGTCAGCCCAGGTCTCGACAGGCCCGCGGCACCAGCGCCCGCTCCCTCCTTGCGCCCGGATAGTTCGGCTTCGTCCTCTTGATCTCTCGCAGACCCGAGGAAGAGCTTCGTCCTCGTCCCTGATAGCTCGTCCTCCTTTGCCGACCGCAGCGCTTCCGCCCAGCCTCCTTCATCGATTCGTTCTGAAATAGCCTCGTCCCGTTCTCTCCTCGCGGCTGAGACGAGGGTGCGACGAGAAAAGAGGCGATCGTCGAGATGGGCTGCCAGTCTGTTGTCGAGCCGGTCATCGTCTGCTGGATCGACTTGATCATCATCCTCATTCCTTTCGAGCGGCCGGCGGCGTGGTCCTCCCGTCTTTGCAGTTAGCACACTGTAAATGCGGGGAATGATTTCAGGAGCAGACCACACAGCAGTCAGTAACCAGGCCGGGAAAGACGACAGAGACCGCACAGCCAGTGGAAGCCACCAAGCAGCCTACGGTGCACCGATAGACGTATACAACTGCAGCCAGACTCACTATAAATTGTCACAAGCCGGACACCTGTCGTCCGACCCTTCCTCATAATCGTTCATGTCTTTGCGGAAAGCCTTTTTGCACTTCTTGCAGATCATCGTGACCTCTACCGTCCGTCGCAAGGGATGATCTGATTGCTCTGCATGACATGCGGGGCACTAGAATGAAGAAAGCGGTAATACAGGTAGAGTCAGGTCCAAACCGGCATTCAGCAACAGTCGTTGAGGAGCTATTGGGCGAGCATGACAGGACTCACGTCGAACCAGCGGTGACAGCATGGTGCGCGCACGCTTACTTGCGCATTCAGAATGTGCTTGCACATCGTGTCGATGAGGCTGTGAAGCTGCAGAGATGGACAGACAGGGCGAGTCTGAGAATGATGTGCTGCTCGAGGCAACATGTCGGGGTGACCATCAACCAGCCTTCTTCTGAGATGAGCAAAACCTTCCGAGTTCCAACTCATTGCAAAGCACATCACCCCTCCATTCAAATCTGGCTTGGTGGCAAGCCATGACACGCAGTGGTAGACGCGGTTGATTCAGAACAAGACAGCTTTTGTAGAATTGCGGGTTTCAAGAGCCTAACAATGCGATTGCGTCTTATGAGAGAAGAGAGGAGAAGGTATGGGTGTGAAAAAGGGGTCGGCCAACATACTCCGCCGTCGGCCAAGGCGGGCGGTAAAGGAAAATTTGGACAGGGTGTGTCCGGAAAAGAGGTAGCCAGAGCTGCCAAATTGGCAGATCCGTTTACTTCTTCTTGGAAGCCTTCTCGGCGGCCTTGGTGACCTTACCGGCCTTACCAGCGGACTTCTCGACGGCCTTGATGATACCGACGGCAACGGTCTGTCGCATGTCACGGACGGCGAATCGGCCGAGCGGGGGGTAGGTGTTGAAAGCCTCAACGCAAAGGGGCTTAGTGGGGACCATCTTGACCATGGCGGCGTCACCGGACTTGATGAACTTGGGGGAAGCCTCGAGAGACTTGCCGGAACGACGGTCGATCTTCTCAATGAGCTCAGCGAACTTGCAGGCAATGTGGGCGGTGTGGCAGTCGAGCACTGGTGCGTAACCGGCACCAATTTGACCGGGGTGGTTCATGACAATGACCTGAGCGGTGAAAGAAGCGGCCTCCTGGGCGGGGTCGTTCTTGGAGTCGGAGCAGACGTTACCACGTCGGATGTCCTTGACGGAAACGTTCTTGACGTTGAAGCCGACGTTGTCTCCGGGAAGACCCTCGGGCAGCTGCTCGTGGTGCATCTCGACGGACTTGACCTCAGTGGTGACGTTGGAGGGAGCGAAGGTGACGACCATACCGGCCTTGATGACACCGGTCTCGACACGGCCGACAGGTACTGTACCGATACCGCCGATCTTGTAGACATCCTGGAGAGGCAGACGGAGGGGCTTGTCGGTAGGGCGCGATGGGGGCTCGATGGCGTCAATGGCGTCAAGGAGGGTCTTGCCGGTGGACTTGCCGGCCTTGGTCTCCTTCTCCCATCCCTTGTACCAGGGCATGTTGGCAGTGGCCTCAATCATGTTGTCACCGTGCCAGCCGGAGATGGGGACGAAGGCGACGGACTTGGGGTTGTAGCCGACCTTCTTGATGAAGTTGGAAGTCTCCTTGACGATTTCGTTGAATCGGTCCTCGGACCACTTGGTGGTGTCCATCTTGTTGACGGCGACGATGAGTTGACGGACACCGAGGGTGAAGGCGAGGAGAGCGTGCTCACGGGTCTGACCGTCCTTGGAGATACCGGCCTCGAACTCACCCGTACCACCGGCAATGATGAGAATGGCGCAGTCAGCCTGGGAGGTACCGGTGATCATGTTCTTGATGAAGTCACGGTGACCGGGGGCGTCAATGACGGTGACATTGTACTTGGGAGTCTCGAACTTCCAGAGAGCAATGTCGATGGTGATACCACGCTCACGCTCGGCCTTCAGCTTGTCAAGAACCCAGGCGTACTTGAAGGAACCCTTGCCCAACTCGGCGGCCTCCTTCTCGAACTGTAGAGATAAAGATAGGAGAGTGTCAGTAAGCTGGTTCCGATGTAGCGTAGTCCACGAGGATAAGGCTCACCTTCTCGATGGTACGCTTGTCGATACCTCCGCACTTGTAGATAAGGTGACCAGTGGTGGTGGACTTGCCGGAATCGACGTCTGGAGATTGGAGCAGGGCAGATCAGCACAAGGGTAGGTGGGGCGGTGTGTAAGGCTGTCCACACAAACTCACGTCCGATAACGACGACGTTAACGTGCAACTTCTCCTTTCCCATTTTGACTGTGGAGAGAAAGGGACGATGTCGTCAGCATGATGGAACAGGTAGCTAAGGTGAGAAGGGAGTGCCACCCAGGTGGTACGTTGACCAGCCTGCCCCTCGCACCGGTTTGCACAGTCCAGGGCCGCGACGGAGGCAAGGGACAGCGCGTATGATGCGTCTGGAGAGGCCACGCAGGGTTGGGAGGGGTGGCAGGGGTGTTGGAGACTTACATGTGTATTAGTGAGTGTGGGTGAATGTGAGTGTGAGGAAACAGGTGGGTGGTGGTGGAAGAAGGATGGTGGACGAAAAAGGTGCGGTTAAGAAGGGGCAGCCAAGGGGAAGGTTTCCTTCCGAAGCGCCGCTCGAAGAAAGGCGAAGAGAAAAAAATTTCATGCGCACAGGAAGAAAGTGATGACGCAGGCACTTCGTCAGTCTACTTTTCTTCTCAGGTCCCTTCTTCCACCCCAGGCGGGCAACAAGCCACAACAACACTCAGAATCCCACTTTTGGAGGCCGCTGTCGATTCCAAAAGCTCTTCCAAATAAGTTTTTGCCCTTCGTTGGGTCCACAGCGCTGCAGTGCTGCACCAGGCCCAGCAGAAAGCGTGTGAACTTTTGGCTAGCCGAAAAGATCTTTTCCACGGGATCAAAACGCAGCCACACACTGATGTGGTGCCCAGGCACGGGCCACCTGTTGCCGAGATCTGCTGTCGATCCGACAAGTCTGACTTGCTGCTCACGTGACCTCGCTGCACCTGCTTTCGCTTGAGGGCGCCCCAACTTGTGCTGGATGCTGTGGAGAGGGGAGGAAAGGGCGAGATCGACGAGCCCGAACTTACCGAAAGTGAAGGATTTGCTACTTTCCACAGAGGTCAAGCGTGCTGTCTGTCCACGGTCCATGACCGAGGCATAGCTCCCCCGCTAGGATATGAGAGTCAGAGTAGAGTCAGAACAAGATAGGATTCCCTCTGGTGGCCCAAGCTGCATGCTCCCTTTGTTCTGGTCTGGGAAATCTCAGGACATCGAGTCATCGTTTCTGTTGGATAGTGGCAGTCCAGCGAGGCATGGGAGTCTGCTGTCCCCATCATTCTGCTTCTGACCCACCGAGCCTCTCCTTCCTGTGATCTGCAAGCAAAGCAGATCTCCAAGCAAAGCAACAGAACCATGTCACAGCCGAATCAGTCTGGCTCTCTTGGCTCCATCAAGGCCGTCTTGTTCGATGTGAGCACATCGCAAGGGCGAAAGTCAGTCCATCGCTGAGATCTCATACCTCCCTGTTCTAGATGGACGGCCTCCTGATTGATTCAGAAAGCGTGTACACCGATGTCAGTCCGAGCGACGTCTGTGACCATGCCTTGCCCAGGTCAAGCTGACCCTCTGTTGCGCAATAGGTGGTCAACCAGGTATTAAAACCCTACGGCAAAGAACAAACTTGGGAGATCAAGGCTCAATTGATGGGCAAACCGGAGCGGGAGGCAACCTGTTCGTCTTCTTATTTCTCCTTCTTCCTTCTTGTCCGACCTTGAAGCTAGCTGACACTCCTCAACCTTTCACATGAGCAGTGACCTTGTTTCGAGCGCTCTGGCCTAACCCCACTGCTCCCGATGGAGTGGACCCCTCTTGCCCCTTCAACGTCGAGGACTTTCTTAAAGACCGCAACGTCCATCTAGAAGCCGCCTTCGCTAAAGTTCAACCCTTGCCTGGTGCCATCCGACTCGTCAAGCATTTGGCAGAGCACAACATCCCCATCTGTGTAAGTGGCCTCTGTCTGTTCGTGTTGATGGAGGTTGCTGTGCGGTGCGGTGTTCACAGTCCTTGCTCTTACACAGGTCGCCACCGGAAGTAAACGCCTGAATTGTGAGCATCTCTTCTCCAAGCGGTCGAATTCACAGACCATATCTCAAAAAGTACTTTTACTGTGACAGACAATCTAAAGTCTGCCCACAATGGAGCCTTGTTCGACCACTTCCACGGCCACGTCATCTGTGGTGACGATTCTCGGCTCAACAGGGGAAAGCCGTTCCCCGACGTCTTCCTCCTGGCCGCACTCGAAGGCCTCTCCCTTCCCAAAGAGCTCACCAGTCGCATTCGCCCCTACGGTGCCGAACACGATGCTGCCGGCCTGCTGGGCGGAGAAGGACAGATCTTGGTCTTCGAAGACGGTCTGCCCGGTGTGGAAGCCGGCTTGGCCGCTGGCATGAAAGGTCAGTCCTTCTTTACCATCCTCCTGGAATCTGTCCAACCTGCTGCTTATTTCGATCAGAGCTTCGTCACGCATTCACAGTTGTATGGGTCCCTGACGAGAACCTCAAGGCAATCACCCCCGTGAGCGAAGTCGGCGCCCACCAAGTGCTGGACTCCCTTCTTGATTTCCGACCCGAAGACTGGGGCCTGCCCGCATTCAAGGACAACTAAACCTGAATCGCGCATGGACGGCCTGGCAGACGCGCGAAGAACACCAATCTCTTTGTTATCACAGTATAGGAATACAACATAGGCTCTTTAATGCAAGCAAGACTTTAATGCAGGTACAAAAATTTGGTGTAAAAGCAGGTAATGGTGGGTCTCCGGTTTGCGAATCGCACTGGCGACCAAGGTTTTACGTTTTGGAATACAGGGCCGAGCTTGCCGCGTCCCCCGTGAGGAAGATCCGACTCAGCGGTCGGTGGCCGGTTTCGCGGGTGCTACCCATTCTCAGACTCTTTCGCCCTGACTGGACCGGCCCCAGCCTAGCGCGAATCGAGCCTTCGTCGATATGCATGTGGCTTCGGCCGTAGCTGGTCGCCCTAAACATCGAGTTGGAAGGGCCGAGGGAACCTCTTGGTAAACCTGCATCGGCTGTAGTGCTGCGCGAAGGGCGCAGAGTTGCAGACGACTCTTCTCGGGGGTGACCTTCTTCGAAACTGACTTCCGCAATGTCCGAGGTCGTAGGAGATAGCGCTGGTCCGTGGAACCTGATCGTAGAGATTGGCGTCCTTGTCGATGGAAGCTCTGACGGCTCTCCTTCGAATTTCTCATCTTCGATCGTTGTCAGGACTATATGATCACCCAACTGCTCAGTCTCATCCATGTCGCTGATTGTTAAGTCGCCAGATGTGTCGGAATCTTCTGATCGTACAGTGTCCTCCTCTGCAGGAGCAGGTGCAGGTGCAGATGCAGGTGCAGTGGCGTCGGCAGGCTTGACCGCAACGTACCCTGATGAGGTCGAGCCGATGGTGTCATCAGAGGCTGACACATCTCCGTCGATCTCCGCATCTGGTGTTGGCTGGCGTTCCGCATGAGTAGGAAGGATCGGAGGCAGCTCGACGCGTTCCGCATGCTGTTTCGACGCCTGAGGTATGGCGTCAACAGTAGCTGCTCTGGTATCGCTAGTTCTTGACATCAACGGCCCTCGTACTTCCGGCGCGGGCACCAGATCCTTCAGGCCCGCTGTCAGCCATGCCGCCTTCGCCTTCTTCTGCGCCACAACCTCTGCCTCCCTCTCCGCCTCCAGCACGTCCACCTCGGCGCGCATCAATGCTTGTCCAAAGTTTGCAATGATGCTGAAGAATTCCTCTGGCTTGGTCTGCGTCGGATTTTCGCCAAAGTACTTGATGTGTTCCTCCACATCGGTCATGATCACCCGCTGAGCGTGGCCGAGTGCCTTGATCTGAGGACTCGAGAGCGAGTAGAATGCTTCCATCGAGATCAGGAATTGATCCTTCGCCGGATCCATCTTGAACTTCTTGAGCAATGACATTTCCTCTTTCAGCGCTTTGTGGCTGGCCATCAGGGCAGCGATCGCAGCCGTCACTGCCTGCGTGGAGAGTCTCGCTGCGACTTCGACATTCGGACACTCGTCGAGGAACCCGACAAGTGCATGGTCCATGCGGTTGAGAACCCGGACGAGGTAGTGTAAGAGGGTGGGTGTCCCTGGGGATATGATCGTAGGCTTGGTGTCCCTCAACTTGAGCAAGTCGCTCAGCTGGAATCCTTTCGCATCTCCACGGAATGTGGAACTGTTGAGAGTATTGCCAACTGCCAGGACAACCTATGTGTTCAATGAGTCAGTAACAGCGCGGCTCCACAGCACCACAAGCTTCAGACGCGTCCTCTCACCTCCAAAATCCGCTTGAATTTGTCACTACCCCTCAGTTCCTCCACTGCCCGCCTGAGCGCCCGTAGGTCGGGCTTAATTTCTGCAAGGTCGACGTGGAATTTGCGCGCATACAAGGTGCAGTCGAGCCTCTGCGTGAGCCGTGGCATGCCGAGAAGCTCCTTGAAGAACTGGTCCGCTGCGGCCAGTTGAGAGATGTCACCTGTGTACTCTCTTATGAGCTCGAGCTCGTCGCCAGTCGGGAGACAGTTCTTCAACGCCTTCAGGTGCTCCACAGTGAGTAGCTCTTCGTCCATCGTCAAAAGCGCTTTGCGAATCTCGGGATAGGGCAGCTTGATTCGAGAAAGAATGATCGCTGTGTGATAAGGGGAAGCACTTTCAGATTTCGTGTCCAGCCTTATTGCGCGTGCCACGAGAGTGTCAAGTTACCTATGTTCTGAGCGCGGTTCAGGTCGATCAAGGTTTTCGGTGCCTTGACTGTCGGCACGTCTGACATTCGTGCTCTCGCTGGCACATTGACGACTGAGAAGAGCTCGTCAATCTCGTCGACGGGTAGGTCCGGAACGGCAGGTGAGAGTTCGGCCCATACAGTGCTGCGTACTGAGGTTGCAGGAAGCTTGTTCCAGAATAATGGCTGCAGATATCGGTTAGCATACATGCGGTCTGAAGGTCACTTGGCCGTTGGCCAGCGTATGGAACTCACTCTTCTCTTTTTGGTAACCATCGAAGATGATACAGTTGGAGTGCGAAACCCCGAGGCTCTACTGACTGTGGCAGCAAGGCCAAATGGAGGAGGTGGTGCTGGGGGAGCGCTCCTGCCATTAGAATTGTTTGTCAAGGGCTGTTGGGAGGACGGGGGCGGGGGAGGAGGCGGAGGAGGCGGAAGAGGAGGCATGGACGCTGATGATGAGGTCACTGCAATGGTACTGGCTCCAAAAGGCGGAGGCGGTGGTGGAGGAGGAGGGGGTGGAGGAGACATAGACGCTGGTGATGAGGTCACTGCGCTCGAGCTGGCTGCGAAAGGCGGGGGCGGCGGTGGAGGTGGTGGTGGTGGTGGGGGAGGAGGCGGTTCGGCTGCGGGTGTCATGTTGGGATGCTGTGCCGGGAGAAAAGCTGGCCGCGGCGGCGGTGGTGGAGGAGGCGGAGGCGGAGGTGGAGACGCTGCGGTAGAATGCGAGATGGCCGACGAGCGTGGTCCAGTCTCTTGAGTAGCTGGTGCTGCTTCCTGGGATGCTTCCCCCATCCGTAACTTCGTCTTCAGCTTTTCATTCCGATGTGACATAGGGGCAGATGCATATGAGGATATGTTTGCAGAGGGTAGCGGAGGAGGCGGTGGTGGAGGCGGCGGCGGCGGTGGTGGTGGTATCGAGTCGTCTAAAGTACGATGGCAGGGAGATCGGCCGAGATACATGGTGACGAGGGCCGAGGGCAAGGCAGAACGTGGTAGGATCACAAGATGGTCAAGGTCGAATCGGATCAGCTCCCAGATGAGCAGCGCACTCTCAGCGGTATCACGCGCGGGGGAACTCACCCATCTCGAGTTCCCAGAAGACTGCGCTGTGGACGTGGTTGATCCTGAGCCGATGCTGTGTCTCTGTGTGCCCACATTTCATGCCGTGGTCCAAATTATAGGGGGCGGTTTGGGAAAAAGGCTCCGAGCTTTTATCTAATCTTATCTCGCTGCTGAACCCTGACTGAAGCTTTGTTTTGAGCTTGGACGCTGCCTGTGCGATGCTTGCCCACTTCCTGGTTCTTCCACCTGCTGAAGCTGGCTGCGATACTTGCAAGGATGTCGGTCCACGCGATGGGCCAGCACCTTGGACCACCGTCTCTGTCACGCTCTCTGGACTGCGAACGAAAGCTGCTGCAAGTCTCGTGCTGCACTTGTCGATGCCAGGCTGAAATGAAAGAGTCGAGGTCTTGGTTGGCTCCCGATCTGGCTATTTGTTGTGTCTCCCGCACGACACCCTGCAGAGTTGCAGCAGATCCAGACCTGGGCCGATCCGACGCTCGTGGTTACTCCACTACACTGCGCTTACCTCCAACCCTTACCTTGCCTTGCCAGTGCCCATTCTCACTCAGGCTTTCTGCGGCTGTCTCGCCATCATGCCCTTGATCGCAGGTCTTCACAGTGGCTCACCGGCCAAGCCCCGGACCCCGTTCCATCGAGTGCTTCCGCCTTTTGAGTTCGTTTTCCAATGTGCTGTCCTCACTTGGGAGGGGCTGCCGAAAGCCATCTGGCACCAGATCACTCACCCGAATCTGATCCGCTGGCTCTCGCCCTGGGCATGGCGTGACCTCGTCCTCCAATACGGATTCTCAAAGCTGCTCGAAGGAGCAGACATCAACTACCGCAAGTACAAAGCCCCACTCATCAAGTTTGCCAATGGCCGCGTTCTCGAAGTCGGAGCAGGCTCAGGTATGACAGTGAAGTGAGTGTGTGCCGCAGTCAACGAGTCCACCTTGCGTCCGGATCGCTCCTTACGCGCAAGGATCTGCTCTTGATACTCTGTCTCCCTCAAGATATTATGATCCCAGCCAGATCACAGAGCTGGTTGCCATCGAACCGTTTGCGGAACTTCGAGTCGAGCTCGCCCAGGCCGTGGCCGCCGCGGGTCTGAAAGACAAGGCCAAAATTGTCCCGCACGGCATCGATGAGCGGGCAAGACTGGCTGCCGTGGGCGTCACCAAATCAAGCTTTGACACAATCGTTCTGGTCCAGGTCTTGTGCTCCGTCCCGAAACCAAAGGAACAAATCCAGTATCTGCAGTCCCTTCTGAAGCCAGGTGGTCAAATCTTGGTGGTAAGTCGCATAGGTCACGACGAACCTCCATTGATCTTTTCATGTCGTTAAAATCAATTGGGCACAGTTTGAGCACTGCGGTTCGAAGGATCGAATCACTCGCCTCTATCAACGCATCTGCGCGCCATGGTGGCTGTTTGCAACTTCATCGTGCAACCTGGTCCGAGACTCGGGCGACTGGCTTGTCCAACAAGGAGGCTGGAAGTCTGTCACGATTGAAACCATAGTGGACGAGGTGAGCATCCCACTGGCATCCGTCTTTTTCTGCGCCTGTGTTGTTGACCCCATGCCTCCCCGTCTATCCACCTACCGCAGGATGCCAACTTCCTCTTTCCTCACGAAGTGGGAAGGCTGATCAAGGAATAAATGCGCGCCGCTGACCAGATAGGAGCGCCCATGTCGATTGCCGAATCGACGCGTGCCCTTCTCAAAATGCCGATTTCCTGACAAACAGCACAGCAGCATCAACAGAGGGGGATATGCATTTCAGCAGCAATGTATCAGTAAAGGAAAAAAAAAAAAAAAAGGGGGAAAGGGGCTGAAGCTGAAGAAGGGAACATCATCATCGAAAGGACCAATACGGAGAATTGTGAAAGGAAGGTGATGGCCGAGGCGATACACTGGAGAGTCGTGCAGCCTCAGAAGCAGCGAGAACAACGAGGAGGGAAGCCTGAGTAGGGTAAAGACGGAAGTTTTGTTCTCCCTATGGACAGATTCGGAAAGGCATCATGTGGTAGTGTGGCGATTTTTGAGTCCGATCGGGAAGTCGAAGTGTGAAAGGAAAGACAAGCGAGTAGCGAAAAGCCTGAAGGGCGAAAGGTGACCGAGATCTTGAAATTGGACAAGTGATTGTTTCGTATAAGTCAGAGAGCGTGCCGTTCGCTCGGGTATTCATCTTGAAAATCTTCCTTGGCGCAAAAAAGACGAGCAGAGCTGGAGAGAGTTCGCCGCCAGAGCATGGCCACCGCATGCGTCTGTGCAAAAGCCCCGACCTCATTCCTCTGCGTCCTTGTACGTCGAATTGTCTGTGCTGACAGCTGAAGGTCGTCGCAGTCGCTCCGTGGCTGGGAGTCGATCACTGTCGACCGAGTACTCATGCTTCTGGCCTTCCGCCTCGTCAGCATGCGACTGCACTCCCTCCTTCGTCTCCGCTGCCCGGTGTTGCGCACCGACACCGTCAATGGGAGAAAACTCGCCATCAAGCAACCATCCAGCAATGCTCGCATGGTTGTTCCACAGCGGCGTATTCTCCTCGAGGACCCAATCATCGGCCATCGCCAAGATTGGCCCTCCCTCCGATCGCAAGACTGAGGAGGCTGGAACAGCCGTGGCATCAGCTTTCATCTTGGCGATGGATTTGGCTTCGGGATCGATGACAGCCTGTGCGGTTTCGAGGCTACCGCTGGCCTGCACTCGAGCTGCGATGTCGGTCAGTCGACCAGCGCTCGCATCTTCGATATAGGTTGCCAGCAGTGTCTGGCAGTCGTTGACGGTCTCGCATGCCTTCATTCTCTGCTCGAGATCCAGCAGCAATGCCAGGGGTACCATGCCCGCAGCGTATGCTGATGAGGAGCCGGTGAAGATCTCGGCGGCTGTGGGCGGCACCTTTCCATCCTGCATGCTATGTGGGAGACTGCCGTATGTATCTCTTGAAGGGTTGTGTGTGTGACCTCCATTGTCGTATTGTGCGCGAGTGCCGGAGTGGTCTGCTGAGGAGGCATACAGATCGTTCACAGACGTGGTAGACCCTCTGGCCAATCTCTCGTCCACCGATGGCCGACGAGCAAGGTTGCCGCTCGAGCGCCGGGCGTAGGACCACGGCACTTTGCGACTCGGTGGTTCTTGACGTGGCTGACCAGAAACAGGTGGTGGTGACTGTTCGCGACTGACCGGCTCGCCGTAAACGCCCATGACAGTACCCGGTCGCTCGGCGATGGCAGGACCGAGACTGCCAATCTCCTTTCGACGGACCTGAGACGGCGCAACATTCTCGTCTCGTTCCTGCAGGTCGAGAGAGGTTGCATACTTTCGAGATTGAGAGGCTTGCCGTCCCAGGGACCCACCAGCCGAGGGTGTGACGTTGGCAGCTGCCTGCTCTTGGGTCGTGTTCGGAGTCGAGGGAGCATGCAGGTCGACGGAAGAGGCGACATGGTCGGCGCTGGCGTGTCCGTTCGAATAAGGCCCGCCCCGGTAGGACCGTGCTGACAGCGAGGGTGATGCTGATGGTCCCATGTCCTTCGAAGCTCGTTTACTATTGAACAGATTCCGCACGACACCGCTCACGACTCCACGTCGCGCAAAGTCCAGGCTGGGACTTACAGCGTGACGCGAGGAAGAAGAGCTAATGGTAGTTTGAACGGAAGGCTGGGACTTCAGCGCCGGTGCCAGGTCGTCTTCGGCCACATTACCCGCGGAATCGATGCGGGGGAATGGCTTAGCACTTTGAGCGTCAAGAGTGCCGTCAATGGACGTTGGTTCCTCCGAGAGGGTCTCATCGCGATCGCGGAATGTGGCAGTAGGAGTCGCCGCCCCGCTACCGCGATCAGGCGTTGCGCTGGTGGGCCCGCTCTCGCCAGGACCGCGATACGAAGATGGGGGCGGAGATTGGATTTTGCTCGGTCGCGCCGGTCCAACGTTGGATCCTGATCGAGAGGGCGGTCGGGCTGGCTGGCCATTCTCATCACTCAGGACGGACGAAGACCGGACCATTTGAGGTGAGGGTGAGGCGGTCGAGTTGCGGCCATCGGCCTCGCGCAGTCTGTCAGTGTTCAGGGTGCCTGGACGAGTGCGCTGACTCAATCTTACTGCAGTGGCAGCCGCAGCGTCTGCAGCAGCTTTGTCCGGAACCTCGATCGTCCGCAGGCGGTTAGGCGTAAGTGAGACTTTCATGGTCTGTCCGGAGAGCATCAGAGCCTCGAAGTCCTGTGAAATAGACGAAGCGTGAGTCCATGGGATCATGCGTGCCTTTCGGGTTCGAGTAGACTCACATCTTCTGGATTCAGGCTGGAATCGAGACTGATCTTAGGTTTGGCCTCCTTGCCAAAGAAGCCAGATTGTGCTACGTCTTGACTCTGACGCAGACTGCCTCTGCGCTTCCCGCTGAAGATTCCGAAACCCTTCCCGTCATTGCTTAGTCTCCGCACAAACCCTGGTGCTGTCGCGACCGAGTCCGATGGGCCGTGAGAGACAGTTGTTGAGCCTGTCATACTGGTACCACCTGGTCCGATTGAGCCATGCGCAGTTGTGGATGCAGTGCTTGTGAATACACTCTGCACGCTTTCGCGCTTGTAATCCTGGGAAGAGCCATGCCCGCTGACAGAGGCAGTTCCTCGCTCGTTGGTACCCGAAGCGGTGCCGGGGCGACCTGAGCCTGGGCCGCTCAGCAAAGCGGAGGTTCGGCGACCAAAGCTGCGAATGTTGGCGGCCTCTTCCATGTCCTCAGAGTTGTTGGGCACCTGCCAAGGACGTGACGTCCTGGTTTCGGGTCGTACTCCGCGGCTAAGGTCGTCGCCTTGACCGGGCATGCTAGCATTTCCAACGCGGCGCTGCCTCCGGGCCACGAGGGCATCCATGCGCTTCTTGAGTTCGTCTGCAATGATGAGACGTGAGAAGAATGGGGCGAGGGCTTCGTCTTCTGTCACGGCAGCTCGGAAGTCGGTGAGGGCGGCCTCGTCCGAGTTGTCGCGTTCGATCACTCTGGCCATTCCTTGAAGGACGTATTCGCCAACGAACTCGAGGATTGCGGTAACGTAGATGGCTACTCCGGGAGTGAGAGTAGCCACAGGCCGTCCTTCAGCAGACATGATGTGCTGGTCGCCTGCAGCAGTGTCGTCCTCGTGGTCGTTCAAAGTCGAGTAGACCTCGCACCGGTTGCGGAGCAGGTTATATGCACTTGCGACCGGGAAAGAGTCTGTGCCGTCCAGGCGGCTGGTGGCTTGAAGGCCGAGAGGAATCTTGGCTCCCTCAGCACGCTTGCCATCGAGATACGTACGCAGCTCAAGCTCGGCTTCGAGGACAGCGTTTTTCGCTAGCAAGCTGTTATTCAGCACCCTCAAGACACCGTCGGTCTTGATGCGGTTTGTGGCCAAGCTGCGAGCAGAATGTAAGATCAAAAGAAGGAGCTCGTCAAGCAGACGGTTCAGGAAATGAAGTGCCTCTGACTGGATGCGCGTTGGGCGGTTCTCCGAGAGGAGCGAGTTGGCGGCTCTTGCGCTGATGAAGGTGGGCGCATCGTCTTGCAGGACGCCGACAGGTGTGGTTGGGATGGCAGCTGGAGGTGTGGGGGAGAGAGGACGATTGATGCGTCGGTAACCATAGGGCATGGAGGGAAAGAGTTGAGAAGCCGAAGGAACGGCACGATGACGGAGCGGAGGGGGTAGGTCCGAGGGAAAAGAGTTGAGTTCGTAGAGCAAATCGGGATCGTCCGTCGCCAGGTCGGAATGTTTGACCGCAGCAAAAGAGTTGGATCGACGAAAGGTGGGTGGAGGGGTGTCGGGGATCAAAGGTTTGAAGGCGTCGAGCAGGGTTGCGTTGGTATGGGCGGTGATGTTGGCGGCAGCGGATCCAGCCGAGCGCGCCGAAGACATCGAGCAGGTCCCAAGCAGGTTCACAGCGGCAGCAAGGGCAGGGAAGAGGGGGGAAGAAGAAAGAGATTGAGAGGGCAGAGGAGGAAGAGAAGGGTATAGTGAGTGAGTCTGCAAGCGTGAAAGGGCAGCAGCAGCCGACGATCCATCCGGCGCAAGATGAAATGAGATGCGCGGATGTGGGACCAGGCCCCATCCGCACATCTCTGCATCTCATCCGGGCAGACGGAAGCGAGGCTTGATCTTTGTTACTCACCCATCCTGGCATTCGAACAGGGCGTAGTGCTTCTTCAATCGTGCTTCCGTTCTCGTTGACGGGGCGGATGTGAGAGCTGGAGCGAGGCAAGTGTGAGTGTGAGTGTGAGTGTGTGCGTGGATGGCTGGATGTGGTGTTTCCTCACTCCAAGAAGGTTTCTATGGCACGCCAGCTGCCAGCAAGGATTACAAAATTCATTAAGGTTTCAAAGATACAAAAGAGCTGGCAGGACAAGATGGACGGGTCGTATGACGGGGTCGCAGACAGCAAACAGCACAATGCAGCGCGAACTGAGAGAGCAGGCGGATCTCAAGCAGTCGGCTTGGAGTAAGGAAGGAACTTGCCGTTCCAGGTGATCACCACACGGTCGCCCTTCGGGTCGGGCACACGCTCGACGCTGCCCTTGAAATCCTGTAATTACAAAAGGCGTGAACAAATCCGTGGCGTGACGTCTGGCCCGATTGCGCTGCAGCAACTCACAATGGCAGACATGATCCCATCACCAAACTGCGGTGTAGGAACAAGCTGGTCAGAGATGTCACCGGCTGACGCAGAACAGAGTGAGCATACAAACCTTCTCGTGGATGATGTGCTGGGTGTCATGGAGCCAAAGTAGAAGAGAGCTCATCGTCAGTGACAGAGCTGGGCATACAAGGCCGGAGTGGGTTCTCACTTTCATGGGGTAGCTGGCAGGATCAAGTATACACGCAGAAAGCCAGATAGGTGCGTGAGCATGCGCTGCACAACCAGTTATCGAATCACAGCAGCACTCCAGACCTCACCCGTAGACGGCCATCGCCTCGTAGAATCTACGTCAATATTTCAAGATCATCAGTTCTATTCAGCAAATCGATGCTTGCTTCGAAAGAGCTCACCGGTACAAGACAGGGTCTGCAAGTCAACAGCAAAGTGGTCCCATGAGCTATGCGTTCAGAAGTTATGTCAAGACCGTGAGTAGCTCACCTCGCGGAGGAAGGGCAGCGAGTCCACCGCGGTCAGGGAAGAAGTGCTCTCCAAAGTCACCCTCCAGGTCCGCAATGGGCACCTTGAGCAGCTCAGAGAGCTTCGACAGATCTTCTGGGTCTGGTTTCGCCTGTCCGTAGAAGAGCGCAGCCACCCACAGCTCATTTCGGCCAATCTAACCCACACACGCGCAAGAGTCTCAGTCTGTGCTTGGTGAACCCCTCAGTCCATGAATGCTGAGAGCTCACCTTCTCAGCGATCTGTGCAAATGTCAACCCAGCCTTGGCCTTTGCCGTGTGGAGCGCCTTGGTCGCACCGGGTACACCGGGCTGCTCCAAGACCTTTGGTGCGACGGGGGTAGAAGAAGAGGAAGCAGACATTGTGATCGCCAGACTTGTCTCAGGGTGTCTGCTCTGAGTGTGGTATGCACTGTATGCAGTACTGAACAGCGAGCACAGCGAGCTCAAGGCTCGAATCTGGGGATGCTGCAGTCGTTCGATCGCGCCACAGGCCCCGTGATGTCATCTTCTCGGCCGAGAGACATTCTCTCGTCGGAGCCTTTTGGACACCAACACCTTGGACAAGTCAACACCTGGCTGGGAGCCGTGAACATGTTGCTCTGGTTCCGGCAACAGCACATCATGCCAGGACTCTCGCATCTGTCCATCTTGGCAGCGGTGTCGTCGCTCTCGGGCGCACAGTGAGTACTAGCTCAGCAGCTCGATGTACTGCTTGTGGTGTTGTAGTGGGCGAAGTGCATGGTGAACTTATACCTTCGATCAACAGATTTGGCTTCGATACCGCAATCATAGGCGGTGCACTTGTGTCCATTCATTCCGACTTGAGGCCAAGCTCAACTCCCGCCGTCAACAGTAGTATTCCAGTCCCAGCAAATCAGAATGGTACCTTTGCGGTGTCGAATTCGAATCCGAATTCAAGACCTCTCAGCACTGGCGAGCAAGAGCTCATCGTGAGCATCACCACGGTTGGAGCCATTGTTGGGGCGCTCGCCAGCGGATATCTATCACGATTCTGGGGAAGAAGAACGCTGACAATGGTGTCATCGATCCTTTTCGCGCTGGGAAGCGTGGAACAAGCAGCTAGTCAATATGTGCGGGAGATGGTCTTAGGTCGGGCGATTGTGGGTCTGGCTATCGGGCTGGCGAGCATGGTGACGCCAACATATCTCTCAGAGGTTTGCCCCGCCGACGTCAGAGGCAAGCTCGTCAGTCTGAATATCTTCTTCGTGACGGCAGGACAGGTGAGTCACAGCATACTTCTTCAGAATCGTCGTCTGAATGATGTCGCTCATTGAAAGCTCATGCCGGCTAATTATCTAGGTGGTAGCGTATGTCGTGTCCGCGTCTCTGTTCCACATTCCACACTCTTGGCGCTTCATGATCCTTATCGGAGTCATTCCGGCGATAGTGCAGCTTGTTGGCGTCATCTACCTCGATGAATCTCCCAGATGGCTGGTCAGTCGGGGACGCGAACGGCAAGCGCGCGAGACCGTGAAAAGAATATATCCTCACTGGACTGGTATGTACCCGTTGCGACTGGTAGGATTCAAGAAAAGCGCGCTGATCCGGATCAAACCGTCCAGACTCACAACTCGACGCAGAAATGAACATCATCCGCGCGTCGTCTGGGAACACCGCTGGCCCTTCTGATGCAGCCAGCACGTCATCATCTTCAACCCTTGCCAAGAGCAGGCGCAAAACGAATGATCTGGTCGCACTCTTCCGCGACAAGGCACATCGTTCAGCTCTCGTCCTCGCCTGCGGCTTGCAGCTGTTCCAGCAGGTAAGAAAACGTGAAATCGGATCATGGGAGACTTCGTGTACTGACTGTACCGTCACATTCCCATGATCCAGCTATGCGGATTCAACGCGTTGTGTTATTTCGGCGCATCCATCCTGCGCATGGCCGGTTTCCGATCCAATCCCGTTTTGGCGGCCCTGCCGATAGCGATAGCCAACTGCGCTGGCACTGCGATCGCAATGCGTCTAGTCGATCGACCCCGTTTTGGCCGACGCAAGCTTCTGCTCTGGACCACTGCTTTCGCTGCCGTGTGGCTCGCGTTGCTGGGCGCTGCACTTCTCGGAGTCAAAGATCTTGGCGATGTCGAGGAACACAAAGACCCTCTATCTGATCTGCTGGCGAAGCCGGAGCCCACGTCGGTTTTCGCACCAC
Source organism: Tilletia setariae (assembly GCA_023634365.1). Lineage (NCBI taxonomy): Eukaryota > Fungi > Basidiomycota > Exobasidiomycetes > Tilletiales > Tilletiaceae > Tilletia > Tilletia setariae. Next base: position 246,717 of record JAMJXE010000010.1, read on the forward strand.
CTCGACCAAGAGCATTCAATGCGCGAGACTTGACTTTGCCGTCACTGCTATCCAATTCTACTCTTGATAATCAGAACAGCACAGGCGCAGTCGGAATGACGGCGACCACGATGCTCGACACCCTTGGCAAAGGCGGCAGTGAGAAGCCTCCATCGGCGTGGGCGTTCGTCTCACTAGCTCTGATGGTCGCCTTCACCATGTCATACGCTCTTGGACTGGGTGTGATTCCTTGGATTGTCCAGGCAGAGGCGCTGGGCGCTGATGTACGGCTGCGAGCAATCGGAGGAGCACTGGCAACAGCAAGCAATTGGACAGCAAATCTATGCGTCAGTGCAGTATTCTTGGATCTTGTGCGATGTGAGTCAAGCGCCGGTCCAAACACTTTGTGTGAAATCCTTTGACTCATGACTCTCATTTCACGCATCTCAGTAATCACGCTACCCGGCAGCTTCATGCTCTATTCCGGAATTACAATGCTGGTACGTATGTTTGTGTGGTCGTCGTACTCAACCCTCACGATGCTGACCGTTTAGCACTCAACAGGCATGGATCTTTGCATGGATCAATCTTCCAGAGATGACCGGCCTCGACATCGATCATACCTCACGGATGTTTGAGCGCAATGGGTTGGTGTCGTCAACATACCGACCGGTCAGGGTTGAGGATGACGACGATCATGGCGGAGACGGCGAGCGTCTGCTCTCTGGTAGAGTTGGATCCCGTGGTCAGGCTGAAGACGAGGAGGTATGGCGCGTTCACGACAGTGACGATGACGAAGATGACGAGGAGGACGATCCTTCTGCGAGCAATGCACTAGACAGGACGGGGAGGAGGATTTCCTCGGACACAAACTTGCCACCTTGACAAATAGGACAGTCATCCAGGCCGTCCATACCGCTGCTATACGCGTGCGTGCTTCACAGCATGTACCACTGTACCTGTATTACTATGTTTCTATAAGCCATGGAAGAAGAGGGTCCTGAGAAGCAAGCGACAGCGTTTATCCGGCGGTGGTGTGATGAGACACTGGCAAAGTGCTGAGTGGGTCTCTTCTTGTTCTCCAACGCACAGGTCTTCCTCAGCACCTTCCAGCATTGCACCTCTCCATCCAGGCGAGTCACGACCTGCCACTCCGTCTGCTCAGGCTCTCCAGCATCTCAATCAGCAGCTGAAAGTGTGAGTCCCCGAAGGATGCAGTAGAGGATCTGCCACGCGAATGCATCTGCTAGAACCGAGCACGAAGAAGCTGATCATAGTCAGCCGCGTCTCCTTCCTGCACCACCACCAACCCAGACCTCGCCGCGCAAGAGCGAGCTCTTTTGAGGCCACCTGTTGTGAGTTCTGCGCAGCAGCCTTCTCAGTTAGCGCTGCAACAGTGCAGCATCAGCTTCTCTGGATGGGCATGAGGCTGATCTGTGGGGCGTGTTCTCTCTTCCCTTTTGCTGTTTCCGCCGTCCGCGCCTACCTCTGCCATCTCTTGATTTGCCGGCACATCTGAACATCCGGATTTTTGACAGAATCCACCCCGACCGAGGATCTTTTTTCTGTCCGCTGTGCATCTCGCTCAGACAGTGAGTAGGCTCGTTCCCTCCCCCCCATCGCGGTAATGTATGCTCCGGCGGACTGCGTGAACTGACCAATCCTTCATTCGATACGCTCAATCAGGGAATCTGTCCCAATTTATCAACTTGCGAACCACTTTTGGCCCGTGGGATCTCATCCCCTTGCTCCATGTCAGACAAAAGCTCCAACACCAACGAACCTAGAGCCACGACCGTCTCTTCCACTTCATCTGCAGCTTCTGCATCCAACAACAGTAACACCACCACCACTTCTTCTTCCAACACCACTAAGCGCCCTCGCTCCAACTCGCACGCCTCTGAACCCGAAGACTCCAAGGACGCCTCCTCTTCTTCCAACAACAACGGCGACGGCCCCTCGAAGCGAGTCAAAGAAGAACACAACCAGCCCCGAAACAAGCCGAGCAAGATGTCATCTGATAAGGAACACAACAACGACCTCTCCGCTCACGAGGACTCTGCCGACGTAGGAACCAACGGTGCCTCCAAGTCTGGTGACAATGGCCCTTCGTCGTCCGCCACGGTGCTCTCAGCCGCGGCCACCGGCCCTTCGGACGGCAAGTCTGCTGACGGTGCTGCTGGGACCGAGGATGGAGAAGGCGGAGACTCGCAGATACCGATGCAGATGATAAGCATGCGCGCACTCATCATCACAGGCGATGCCAGCATTATCATCGGCAAGCAAGGCAAGCACATCAACGAAATCCGGGACAAGAGTGGTGCTCGAATGAACATCGTGAGTGTCCTCAGACTCGGGTCTTCAGGAGCGCGACACCGAATCGCCAAAGAGGAACGCAGTACCATCTCGGACCTGCGTTTGAACGCGTGGAACACCATGGCAGCCTCCATGGGAATCCGCCCTGCGAAGCCTGAAGCTCCCGCGGTTCGCCGTTACAGACAAGTGCTGACACGTTTCTGCCTTCCTTCTTCCTGCTGCTGTAGAGCGAGAGCGTGGCCGGCAACCCAGAGCGCATTCTCACGGTCTCAGGTCAGCTCGACGCAGTCAGCAAAGTGAGTCGACATGCGCATACATCTGCATTCCAGAGATGTAATCGAATCATTGTCTCACATGTTCTCTTTTGTCGTGGTGCAGGCCTTCGGTCTCATAGTTCGAAGGATCAACGATGAGCCCTTTGAGCAACCTTCAGTGCCCGGAAGCCGCGCTGTTACCATTCGATTCATTGTTCCCAACTCTCGAATGGGCAGCGTGATCGGCAAACAGGGCAGCAAGATCAAGGAGATCCAGGAAGCAAGTGGTGCCAGGCTGACTGCCGGGGAGCAAATGCTGCCAGGTAGCACAGAGGTGAGTCTCTTGAGGGTTTCCGGAGCATGTAGCGGGGCTAGAACTAAATTTCGGCTTTTTGGGCTTCTTCCCTCGTCGTCTCTGTTGCCGTCGCGCAGCGCGTATTGAGCATTTCTGGCGTCGCGGATGCCGTCCACATCGCTGTCTACTATGTGGGCACCATCCTGCTCGAGCATCAGGAGCGCAATCTCCAAAACACATCCTACCGGCCGTCTCAAGCCGGCCCCTCCCAACTTGGTGCGCGCGGACAGGGCGCACACTCACACCCACGAGGCGGCCCCGGCGGGTTCGGCGGTGGAATCGGCGCCGGTGGTGGCGTCGCAGCCGGTGGATTTGGCGGAGGTCTGCCTGGTGCTGGTGCTGGCGGCGCGCCGCCTTTGGGTGGTGGGGCTGCCGGTGGTTTGAATGCCGGCACAGGCCCGCTGCCACCGGGCTCGCAAACGCAGCAGATCTTCATCCCCAATGACCTGGTAGGATCTATCATCGGCAAGGGCGGCCAGAAGATCAACGAGATTCGTCAGATGAGTGGATCTCACATCAAGATCATGGAGCCAGGAGCCGGTGTTGCTGCGGGTGGCACGGGCTCGGAACGATTGGTGATGATCAGTGAGTATGAGGCGTTGAACGAGACGTCTGCATTTTACTGAATTATTCTCCACGCATGATCTCTAGCCGGTCCTCCTGCCAACATCCAAGTTGCTGTGACGCTCCTGTACCAACGTCTTGAGCAAGAGAAGCTGCGGTGAGTCTGACAACTTTGTCTCGGAATCACCCCTTTGGCCCGGCTCACACCTTGTCTTTCTGTAGGGTGGCTCAACAACCGCAATGAGGAGCCCTTGCAGTGCGTCCCCTTTGAGCGGCGCCTGTTTGGAGCGTCGGCCCTCGGACCCATCCTGGACCCCAACCCTCAACATTTCCCTCACGCGCTTTCTCGATTCCAACCTTCATTCCGAAATCCACTGAACCCTTACCCCAGCTCCCAGACTATCCCAAATCGCCCTCGACCTCAACTTCTTCTTCATGCTCGCGCGAAAATTTTCTCCTGACCTCTCTGAACAAGATCACGGCCCTTCCATGATCTCTGATTTTGACGAACTACCCCTACTCTCTTCCCCAAAAATGACTGTAGTTACGCCTGCTCTTCTCCTCTTCTTCCTTCTAGTCACGACCCGGTTCTCTTTGCCCTCTATATCTTGGCAACTCGACGACTAGGGGCCCTTTTTCCAGCTTCCCCACACCGAATTTCAAATCTACTTTCTCATCATTCATGAGCATGGCTCGAGCAGTTTCAGCTTGGACATGAAGGAATGGTTGATTGCCATTGCAAGGATGTGATTAGATGTTGTTCTCAGTTGCATCTCCCGTCCGGAGGCCCGTCGAGCCATCGCTGCCGCAGCCTTGTTTGGGAGCATTCAAACGCAGGCTTGCCCAGCCGCGTGTTGACTTCGTTGTGCACACCACAAAGCCAGACGCTCAGAGACCCGCCTCCAGCTCGGATCGCCTGGTCAAGGGTGATACCGTCCTTGCCCTCCCATCCCCGCCCTTCAGCTTGTTCGCGAGCGTACTCTTCTCCCAGTGCATGTGCGCATGTTGCACACGGATAGACGGTCGGTAATGACCGGAGCAGGTTCCGCATCGCTGTTTGTTGGGCTTCCGTGGGATTCGCTGGATAATACGCGGCTGCCGAATGCAGGAATGTCCATGTAGCTCGGCCGAGAGCTTCGACATCGGGCGGGCAATCATCTGTGCTGGACGGCTTTGACTCTCCAGCAACAGAAGGCGCCACTGCTGCTTTGGACTCTGAAGTCGATGTTACCTTGGTATTTGTCGTCCCCTTCATGGCAGCTGCGAATGCAAGTTTAGAGTTGCATGCTCGGCACGGTTTGCCATCTGGACCCAGAACGATACCGCTGCCAGCCTTTTGATTGCCGCTCGCGACCGTAGTGTCTTCTTCGGTCACTGGTACTCTTCTCTCGTGTTCCCTTCTCCGCTGTGTTTCTTGCGCAGGCTGCGCATCTGCATGCAAGGGCTTCGGCCGTGCCCAATCGAACCAGCCCCGCTTTTCTGACTGTTGCGACTTCGCCAAGTCTGAATCTGCGCCCGGCGCCAGACCCCATTCAGGAGTTCCCTCCGGACGTGGTACTCTTACGACATCCCAATCCTCCCATTCATCGTCGCTCTTGGAAGACGAGAGCCGGAAGTATTCTTCGCGGACGTCGATCCTCCTTCTGTCCTTCTTCATGCGCAGCTGCTCTTCCTTCGAGACGGCCTGTACTTTGGTCGCATTATAATCGTATCGCGTTTGGGTGAATTGAGCGAGCAGAAACGAGGACGCTGTGATGGTGAAGATGAAAGGAATGCCAAAGTAGATGATTGGCCGACGTGTTATCCTTGGCGATAGGCGGCTGAGAAAGCCGTTCTTGCGTCCAATCGGTTTCGACGAGAAGGTCGGCATGTTTGCTCCGTGCTGGTTCTGAGGTTGATCAAGGCTGCGAGAAGTTGATGATGCTGAGCCTGGAGTCAAAGTGGAGGCAAGATCAACACCTCTGATTCCCACGCCACATTCAGAACCTACATTCACGCTACGCGCTGCAGTCCCACGCGACGCGTCTCAGAAAGTTGGTCAAAGCTATCCAACACCCTGCAGCTCGCTCTTCAGCAGCAGCAACAGCTACCAGATCAAGATGCCTGCGAAACACAGGGTCGTCCATCGCCAGGACCCTGGCTTCGACCCGCTCTCTGCGCTCTCGGATCGCCTCCACTGTCCCCTCGGAGCGCGTTTGTACCAACGACAGTATGCGGCACTGTACGATTACCGCCTGAGGATCCTGCGGAAGCGGGTGGAGAAACGAGCAGCAGCAAAGTGGGCCGAGGTCGATGCGGCGGAACGGGTCCACTTTCAGCTCAGAAGCGAGTCACAAACGGACACCAACGGCGGTGACGATGACGACGAGGAGAACGATGACGATTTGAAGATGGATGAAGATGGGGAAGAAGTAGTCCCAGCTGGGAGACGGAAAGCTGCTTCCACGCAGCAAACTATCGATTCAGTATCTGAGCTCGTGCTTGAACCACCAAAGTACGTCAAGCGTATCCTCGAGATCAGCCAGGGTGAGGTGTGCTATATCATAGGCACCTTGTACTGTGCGATGCCCCTCAAACCGGACGTCCTTGAGGATCTGACGAGAGAGGTGAGCTAGGAATCAATACCTCTATCTCGTAGCCAGATTCCGTATTCAGGCGGAGTGAGCTGACTCTCTCCCCCATTTTGGCTGTCTAGCAATGGCTTCCACCTCAGCCGCTCAGGGACAAGTACATCGACAAGGAGAAAGACCAACTTTATATCGAAGACGAGAGTGGAAGAGTCAGGCTGGTGGGAGATCCGCTGAGATGGGGTCATGAGAGCAAATTACGGAACATGTGTGTCACAGGTGAGCTCACGATACTGCAAGTGCATTCACTGCCGCCAATCATGCGCATGTATCCATATTCTTCTGAGTTTTCTTATTCGCAGGTGTTATTGTTGCGGTGCTCGGTACGGAAACCAGACATGGAGATTTTACGGTTGCAGACATCGTCTTTCCCAGTGTTCCACAGTCGTCCGCACCACTAGCAAGACCTGCGCATAGCGCACCAGACGCAGAGGATGAGGATGAAGATGACACCAAGATGGCACTGGATAAGGCGGCGGGTCAGCAAGACGACGAATGGCTCGCGCTCGTCAGCGGACTCGAACTCGGTCCATCTTCAACCAGCGATACAGATCCGAGCACTTCAAGCGCAGCCAAAACCGAACCAGACGAGACTCCAGTAGGCAAGCAGCACGTAAACGGGCATTTAAGAACATCTGCAGTCGTTCCGCCGGACGTTCGTGCACAAGTGCTGACGGAGTGGTTAACAGGCGAGCTTGGGGATGAGGACGAGCGCATCTCATCGGCTAAAATCGTTGGTGTTGTGGTTGCGGGGAACTCGATGGCGAAACCCATCAGAGTGGATGAAGAAAGAAAAACGGTGAGTTCCGAGTCCACTGCTATTGGCCAGATTAAGACCGAGCCACACAATGCACGCTATGGACGCTGATCCTCTCCTTTATTTGTGGGCGACATCCTCTCTGCAGCGCAAATTCGGAGCTGCTGCCGTCGCTGCTACCACTGCTCGCCCAACCCTAGCCCTCGACCAATTTTTGACCGACATCTCCGCGACTATGGACGTTTTCATCTTGCCCGGTGAACGAGATCCGACGTCATTAGCGCTGCCACAACAGCCAATTCATTTCGCCCTGCTTCCTCGCGCATCTCGTTTCCAGTCGTGTCGGAGATTGACGAACCCGGCTTGGTTTGGCACGGGTGGGAAGAGGTGAGATTCATGCGTTGGCAGCGAATGCTCTTCCGGCCAGCATTTCAGCTGCGAAGGTTCTCATCAAGGTTACAGACGTCCTCAGCATCTGACGCTAACGCATTTTTGTTGACTGCAGAATACTGGGAACTGCGGGTCAAAATGTGGACGATCTCTACAAGTATGCCGAGGAAGAAGATGAGGGCCGGATTTTGATGGCGGCGCGGACGCTAGAATGGGGTCACGTCGCCCCTACCGCGCCAGATACTCTGTGTGAGTCCCTGTTTTAGTGTCCGAATGATGTCATGCCAATGCAGAACATCCAGAGGGCTGAACTTGGAAGTTTTGGACGCTCTGAAGGGTGCTATCCTTTCAACATGGATGATCCTTTTCTGCTCCGAGAAGCTCCAGACGTCTACTTTGTCGGCAACCAGCCCAACTTTGGCACGAGCTTGTATGAATGTGAGTTTTTCTCATGCCCGGTTTAGTCATCACTCACTTGCTGAGCGTCTTGTCGTCCTTTGTAGCTCCGGATGGCCACCAGACTCGAGTCATTCTTGTTCCAAGATTCAGCCAGACTGGTGAAATTGTGCTCGTCAACTTGCGCACCCTGGCCTGTGAGGTGGTACATATCGACGCAGCAGTGTAATCATCAAAATCCGGCAACATCACCTCTAGGGACATTGACACGTGCAGAACGATCGATTCAGGACGCTTGACGTTGGGATGGCCAGAGCTGAACGAGGACGAGTATGAGCACTGAGGCCAAAGCGCAAGTGGCATCCACTCCGTCAGTAGGCCCGGTCGCAGAGACTTCTGGTTGCCTGATTTTGAATCTCAGAATTGGCTGCTGTATGCATCGTGAGCGGAACCGGCAGGGCAGGGGAGATGGTATAATGCATGACAGGAGCTACGAGTATGCAACAGAAAGGGGGTTGCAGTTCAAAGAACCAGATCGAAAGCGTGAGTGTGCCTGGGAACATGTGCAGCAGTGTTTGGAGCATTAAATGTGGGGGGAGGGTAAGGAAAGGATGGGGCAAACAAAGCTACAGAAGCTCCAGGAGCCAAGAGTGACGGGAATTCGGGCATGTTTACTCGGTGGCGATCTTGACGTCGTCGCGCTTGCCGTTTACAGTAGCGCTCTCGTCGTCCCTCACAGGTGCCGCATGGCCTTCGGTGTCAAGGCGACGAGCCTGTATCTCCCCGTTGGCACGCTTGGATTGGAACGCGCTGGTGTACGCGTACATTTCGTCGACCTCCTCGAGAGAGAGGCCCTTGGTCTCGTAGATGAAGAGGAAGGCGTAGATGGCCGAGCAGAAGCAGGTAGTCGTCCAGATGAAGAACACCTTGGTACCGAGGCCGGCGTAGCCTGGGCCGGTGTTGACGAGATATGGAGTGGCGTAGCCGATACCAAAGTTCCAGAGCCAGTTGGACGCGACACAGAGGGAGAGAGCCTTGGCACGGATGGCGAGGGGGAAGATCTCACCGCAGACGACCCAGGCAGCAGGACCCCAGGTGGAAGCGAAAGCGGCAATGTAGAGACACACGAAGGCGACGAGGGACTTGCCGGCAGCTGAGTTCGACTTGGGTTCGACGGTACCAACGACAGCGACAATGAGCTCGCACACGGTCATCCAGAGGGCACCACCGATGAGGACGTCTCGACGGCCAATGAAGTCCATCCACCACATACCGGGGACAGTCATGACGACGTTGACGACATTGGAGATGATGGTGAAGTGGTAAGGATTTCCGGAAGGAACGGCGATGGAGAAGAACTTCGTGCCGTAGTAGAAGATGAAGTTGATGCCGGTCAGCTGTTGCCAGGCTTGGAGGAAGACACCGGTCAGGGTTCGGAGCAAGTACTTGCGCTCGTTGGCGGAGAAGCAGTCACGGTAGCCGCCGTTGCCGTACTGCAGCTCGATGTCGAGGTTCGTCTGGATCACGTCAGCCTCGGCTATGACGCTTGGATCGTCGACAGTGGAAGCGTGGAGACGGGCCAGCGATTGCAGAGCGGCTCGACGGTTACCCTTCTTGATGTACCAGCGCGGAGACTCGGGGAGGACGAAGAAGAGGGCGCTGAGGATGAATGCAAATGCGATCTGGATGGCGATGGGAATTCGGTAGCAGCGCGTGTCTGGATACGATTGAGTCGAGTTGTTGACGATGGCGGCGATGAGGAGACCGATGGTGATGGCCCATTGGTAGCCTGACACGACGGCACCGCGGATCCATCTTGGAGCAGTCTCACTCTGGTACATGGGAACAATGGTAGAGACGATGCCGACACCTAGACCAGCGATGGCGCGACCGGCGGCGAGCAAGCCGATGCTGGTGGAAGCGGTCTGCATGGAGACACCCGCACAGAAAACGAGGAGGGCGATCTGCATGCCGATCTTGCGTCCAAGATTGTCGGCCAAGGGTGCACCAGCTAGGGATCCCACGAACGTGCCGGCGGACAATATGGACACGATGAGGGACTGATGAGCCGTTGGCAGATCGAATCCTGGCTGGGGATGGGCGAGGTCGAAGTTGGATGGCACGTTCACGTCGTATCGTTGTCCGAAGATTTCCTTGAATGCGGGCATGGCGATGATTCCAGAGATTGTGCCCGCTGAAGTCGGGGATGCAAGCGTCAGTATTTGGCATGTCTTCGTCACATACGTCAAACGGCATGCTCACTATCATATCTGTGGGAACATGATTCGGCATGGTCGGACGGTGATGATCAGTCATCATGCCCAGCAGCCAGTGAATGACACTTCTACGCACCCATACAAGAAGCCACCGAAGGCAGCTGCCATTCCGATTATGATGGCAGGAGTGGCGCTCTTCAAATCGGAAGGAGGAAGAGCCGGCTTTGAGCTGGTCACAACGTCGGTGATGATCGCGGGCATGGCGAGAATGGAGTGGAGTGGAGCTGCTGGATGGCAGAGCGGGTAGAGTCAGCGTTGCGGTGGAGTAGTAAACCTTCTGGGCCAATGTTGACCAAGAGGCAAGCTCACCTGTAAAAAGCTAGTAGTGCGACTGTATAGAAGGTGGAGGTGCTTCGAGTGTTGGAAGACTGAGGAGACGATGAAGAGGAGGAGGAAGGATGTGGAGAGAGATGGAGGCCTTTCCCCTTTTGTACTCCCTGCGCCGGCGGAAAAGGATACCCCATCCTGATTCCTTCCTCCCCCACGGTCGACTCATTCCCCCGCGCCTGGTTACGGAGCATCATTTCGTAATCGAGCGTCTCAATCGAGGAGCCGGCGTGGCAGCTGGGAAATGATACGGACATGTGCGGAGATGGCTGTGTCTTGCGGAGACGTCCTTCCAGAGCACTCGTGGTTGAGTAAGCTGGATCCGGGTCAGCTGATGAGGGGGGAGACATGGGAGATCACCACGGATGAGTTGCGAAGCGGCCTTGCACGACCGAGACATGAGGCTCATCAGTTGATCCGTCTGAGAAAGGTTCATCCCCTTCGCGCTCATCTCGGTCATCGTGGTCGAGTGGATGGGCTGCATCGCAGTGGCAACATCCGCTTCACCTCATCATCTCCAGCCAGCAACGCGCCGCCGCCCACAGACGTCATGGCTATATGCGTCCGCCTTCACCGGTCCACTGCTAGGGAACCCGCATCAGAACGTTTTGCTTGGAGCGGAAGAGTGCTGGCTAGAAGACCAGCAGACTTGTCCGACCGCGCGACGTTTGTCTGGTTGCTGGCTGCACAGGACAGCAACGATGCCATGCCGAATGCCGGAAGCTGTGACGCCTCATCTCATCTTTCTCACCAACTCAGTCTCAGACTCTCCTTGCCATCTAGAGAACTGCAGAGATCTGGAGCGGGGCTCTTGGTCATCTCTGTATCCTCTATCTGCTTTCATCTTGCACCCACACCAGGTTTCTTCGCGCGTACACAGCATGCACCTTCTAACACGGCGTGGTAGTGACTTGTGATGACACATGAAGAAACTGGCATTGATGATTGAGTCTAGACTGCGTTCGACGAGAGCATAGTTTGTTGAATTGGTCAGGACAATGAAGAGATGGTGTGGGGGCCTACTCTGTCAGAAGCTACTGAAGAGCTTCCGGCCATGATTCGTCTTCATCATGACGCAAGATCCCGGTGCGATCCGTCATCACCTTCGGGCACTTGACACGGCACATCGACTGGATGGTCGGGTTGATGCCGTGAGGATGGTCGGCGGGTGCGAGCCAGTTGAAGCGCTGGAAATGCAGCAGGATTTCAATATTTGCCACTTGGAGTGAGACCTAACGACGGCTGTAAGAAGAGACTCACCCATTCACAACCTGACCGAAGAGCTTCAGGCAGCTGGCTGCACTCCTCGATGCTCTGCACACCGCCGAAGCGCTTACCCCATCCGTCAGGAGGAGAGTCCCACTGCTTCGGGCACGCATTGTTGACACCCACACCGCCCTATTCGATCGGGAGGAGTCAGCAACGTGTCATCATTGGACGCTGGAAGCAAATGAACGTACGCCAGGCGCCTGAATATCAATCTGGTTGTACTTGTAGTCTTCGCCCTCGTTCAAAGCTTGGAAGATCAGCGTCTTCTCAGGCTGCTCCTTAAATACAATCTCGTAGCAGGCTCCGTAGAAGTTGTTGACTCCGAGACCTGTCCAGCGCACACCAACGGCGTACGAGAGGTTCGCGTTGGTAGGCGAGACCCAAGGTTGGTGGTTGTTGCACTGCAGAAATGGAAAGCCTCACAGCATCAGGACCATCCATTTGATAAGTGCACTAGAAGAAGAAGCGTTTCAACTCACCGCGTAGGCATCACCACCGTCGCAGCCGCTCTTGATGTTAGAGCTCGCCAGACGAGTGACTCCATCGATCGCACACGAGTCGGCAGGACTGATCAGCGTCGGATGCCCAGGCCAGGCGCCCGCCACTTTGCAGCAGTCCCAGTACTGCGTGGCGAATCCGTTCGGAGGCTCGCACTTGCGACCCGCGGGGGCAGAGCCGGAATCATCCGCACTCGATCCTTGGTCCGAAGGGGGAGACTGGTCCGTGGGCGTGGGTTGATTCGCGGGTGTGGACGGATCCGGGGATGAAGATCCTTCCGCCGCATGGGCAGGAGGGTGAGATACGCTCTGTACTTGCTGGTGCTTATTGTGGTGCTTGTGGTGATGGTGATGGTGATGATGATGGCGGCGCGGCTCGGCTTCAACAGCGACAAAGAGGACCGCCAGGGTCAAGAAGGAAGCGAACGTGGTCGAGAATCGCATCGTGGGGGAGCGCTTGACAGCAAATCTCAGGAGGAGAAGAGGAGAGAACAGGAAGATCAGGATACGATCGGCACAATGATGGGGAAAGCAGACCTGGTCAGGGTTAGAAGGCAGTCTTATGTACTGCTCTCATGCTGGCCGTAAGGGATACAACGTCTGCTATCGCCTCATCAGAGCGTCTCTCAGACACCAGCGGGTTGCCATCCCGAATGACTGGTGTTGTGCTGAGAGGAACGGATCCTGTGTTGACGCTTCTTCGTTCCCACTGATTCCGTGAGCCGCTTCATCACTGCGATTGGTGTTTGATCAAGCTGGCTCGGTGTCGGTCTGTCTAAATGGAGTGCGAACTTTGACCTTGGCTCCTCCCTCTGGCATGTGAACCGTGATGAGGTTGCTCTCGCTCAGTCGCAGTCCGTGTAACACTTCATGCCGCCGATCATCCATCTCATTCGGAAACGTTTAGCAGACGCGGTTGTGTTGCTGACAAATCTTGAGATCACGTTCAGGACGAACCTCACCTCATCGGGCCGAATGTCAGAGCCTCTTTTGACCGTCTACATATCACGAGCCAGGCGGTGCGCAATGGGTAGAATTCTGTCTGTGTGACGATATGTACAGTGTCACGATGATTGAGGAGTTCATGGAGAACGCTGGTTGTCAAGTTAATTATTAATAGCGGTAGTACAAGCTCTTGTTTGCATGCTCGGGTAGGCTGGAGGAGTGATTCATAAAGCAGGGGAGCAGGAGATTGAGCAAGGACAGAGTTGTGATCCCCAAAATAGGATGACGGGGGGCCTTACGTATGTACTCGAATCCAGTCATTCCTCTCTCTAGCCAGACCGACTGGTCTCTTCTTGGTACCATTTTGGGCCACTCGGCTCTCATCCAACAGAGTCCGTAAGCCGTGTCACAGCAGAGCGACTGAGTAAACGGCCACAATCAGGGAAACAATCATCGCTTTCAGTGACCCGATGGCCTCGAAACTGAGGCATAATGAGACATTCGCTCGTGCAACAGCTTCGGTCGTACTCAGCTACTTTGTTCTTCATCTCATCTGGAACAGTGTCCCACTCATATGCAGACGGGATGAATGTGGCAAAAAGTGTTACCTAGTTGTCTGGGAACTGACCTTTCCGATATTCTTGGCCGTCTCAATCGGCCTTCACATTGTCGTCAGCACCCTGAAAGTCGAAAGCGCAACGCGTTGTAGCCACTTTACTGTGTGTGAATTCACAGTAATGGATGAGCCTCAATTGGCGAAGGTTACTTGAGAAGAAAATAAAAAGCAACAGAGAGCTTTTGGATGGCGGGCTCAATTGGCAGCTTCCGGCCAGGACTCGTCATCATCATGACGCGAAACGCCAGTACGGTCGATCAACACTTTCGGACACTTGACGCGACACATCGACTGTATCGTAGGGTTGATGGCGCTAGTATGGTCAGACGGCGTGAGCCAGTTGAACCGCTGAAGGTAAGAGGCGATGTGAGCTGGCAGACCTGATGGGAATTTATATTGAACGTGGGGCATGTGCTCACCCATTCGCATCCAGGTTGCAGTGCCTCGGGCAGCTGGCTGCATTCCTCGATACTTTGTACACCACCGTAGCGCTGACCCCATCCGTCAGCGGGTGAGTTCCACTGCTTGGAGCAGGCATTGTTGATACCGACACCGCCCTGTTCGATTCAGTCAAGCGTTAGTAATAGAAACTCGCTGCACACACACGGAAGTGAACGTACGCCAGGCGTCTGAATATCAATCTGGTTGGAGTTGTTTTCCGATCCGGTGTTCAAGATCTGGAAGATCAATGTCTTGTGGGGCTGTTCCTTGAAAACGATCTCATAGCATATTCCGTACAGGCTGTTCGCGTCGCCTCCATTCCAGCGAACACCGACAGCGTAGGAAAGGTTGGGGTTCGTCGGCGAGACCCAAGGCTGGTGGTTGTTGCACTACAGCGGCAGGAGGCGTGAGTACAAGCTGTGATAAGCTTTCCTTAGATAGACTGCGATCAACGAGCCCTTCACGCACCGCGTATGCATCTCCCCCTCCGCAGCCGCTCTGCATGTTTGAGTCCTTCATACGCGTGACTCCATCGACTGCACAGGAATCGGCCGGATTGAGGAGCGCATTATTACCAGGCCAGGCTGCGGCCGCTTTGCAGCAGTCCCAGTACTGCGTGGCGATCCCGTTCGGGGCCTCGCACTTGCGATCCGCTGGAACGTGCTCTGAAACTTTGGCAGGAGGCCCTTGAACATTGTCCTGGCGATGCTTTTGATGACCCTGGTGGTGATGCTTGTGATGATGCTTTTGATGATGATGATGATGATGGTGGTGGTGGTGGTGGTGGTGGTGTCGATGATGACGGTGGTCAACATCTCGATTCTTGACATGAGCCTGAGCTGCGACAGCGATGGAGAGGACTGTCAGAGTCAACACAGAGATGATTCCGATAGGTGAACGCATGGCAAAGGAGATGAGCGTCAAAGCAAGTCAGGAGGGAAATAGTGGAACGGCAGTCAAGACAACGGGGAGCGGCTTAAGCAGGTATGAGTATGCTGCCGTTGCTAATCGGCCGTTTTATACGCTGTCATCCTTGGTGAAGCGAGAAAGCATCGGACGAGCTCATAGAGACTATGCGGTAATGCCGGTTGAGAGTGAGTCAAGTCTGTAGGGTGGGGAATATATGCACGGAAGCCTTCATTCTCTCTCAGGTGGCTCATCGGAATCGTCTCGGGAGGCAAGTTCCTGGCATGACCCGTCCCGTCGATTCGTTCAACGTGTCTGTCGCATTCAGGGACTGACACGCCTTTCAATGCTGCTTCGCACCCGCGTCACGTACTCGTATCCGGCCTGGCTGCCAACCATCCCATCCGGTGATCTTGCTGGCACGAAGAAGGGACTAGGGAGAGCATTTTGAATGTTGAGACGGAACAGAATGGAGATGAGATGAGAGCACGGGAATCGTCATCCTGTGGGTTTTGGATGCGAGCCTTCCGAGCTAAAAACAATATACCGAGCTAAAAAGAATATATTGTTTAGAGCTCCGACCTCCACAATCAAGAGCTTCGTAGCTCAGCGGAAGAGCGTTGGGCTCATAACCCAAAGGTCCCTTGATCGAGACGAGGCGAAGCTAACTTTTTGCCCCGATTTGTTGTGGGTGTGACACGACTCGAGTCGCGTCGCACGCGTCGCGTCGGGGTGTTGGTCTCGATTTTTTGCGTCAACCCAATCAAGCCAACACCACCACCAGCAACAAGCACTTCGGCTCTCTCCAATCCTCCACCTCGTGCAGCTCCGGCACTTTCAATATGAACGCAGACCAGGATCCTGCGCTGCAATTTTTTCCCGACGGCAAGGTCGAACTCTACGGCGTGCTCGGGGTCCCAGAGACGGCTTCCGAGGATGACATCAAAAAGGCATATAGGCGGTGAGCATACGACCTGACCAGGGACGAGTCTGACGCCAAGTGGCACTGATGCCAGCTCTCAATCCCCACAGACTGGCGCTGCGATACCACCCAGACAAGGTGCTAGCGCTCAACAAGTCGAGCGCGGGCGACCAACCGCAGACGGCAGAGGAGGCCTCGAAGCGGTTTCAGCAGCTGGGCTTCGCATATGCTGTGCTCTCACACCAGGGCAGAAGACAACGGTACGACCGCTCGGGTAGGACCGACGAGCTGGGTATCGGTGAGGACGGCGAAGACTTTGACTGGAGCGAATACTTCAAGACGGTATGGACCGGCGAGGTGACTGGCAAGACACTGAGCGAATTCAAGCTCAAGTATCAGAGTAAGTCGGAGGCGTGCATGCTCTACAGTCTTCATCATGTTGCTGAGTCGCGTGTCTACTGCAGACTCTGAGGAGGAAGTCGAAGACATTATCGACGCATACGAGAGCACGGGCGGCTCATTCGGCAAGCTGTTCATGTATGTTCCCTGCTCCGAGGTCCTCGCCGATTCGCAGCGCTTCATCGAAATCGTCGAAGGCCAGATCAAAAAGGGAGCCCTGACACGCACAAAGGAATGGGATTCGTCAAGCAAAGATAAGAAGGGACGCGCCGCGCTGGAGAAGAGGGCGCGAGCTGAGGCATCCGAGGCGGAAGAGTACGCCAAGGAGCTGGGTGTTTGGGAGGATCTGTTTGGCAGTCGCAAGGGCGGCTCAGGGGCAGACAAGGAGGAGAAAGGCAGCAAGTCAAAGAAGCGGTCCAAAGGTGATGAGGCGGACGAGGACGAAGCTGTAGAAGTTGATGACGATGGGAAAGTCGTTGAAGCTGACGACGATGAGGACGATGCCGACGACGGCGAGGACGACCAAGACATTGAGAAGGAAAACGACAAGTCCCGAGTTCGCAGCCGCAAGAGCAACAAGAAGGATCAAGAAGCAGGCAACTCCAAAACAAGACACAAGGGCAAGAAAGCAGCAGACGCGGAACCGGACATGGAAGGGCTCAAAGCGCTGATGGCCAAACGCAACAACGAGAGACAGAACGCGTTCGGAAGCATGCTGGCCCGAATGGAGGCTCAAGCACGGAACGAAAGCTCGTCTGGGAAGAAGCCGAGCGGGAAGCGAAAGTCGAAAGGCGAGAGCGGACGCGATGCCCCCGCGAAGGAGCCAACAGATGAAGAGTTTGAGGCTTTACAGGCCAGGCTCTTTGGCGACAAGGCGGGCGCCGGCTCTACCTCTTCGTCTTCCGGTTCTAACGACAGATCGAAGAAGCGCAAGGTGCGATGATGGTTATCCCACGGGAAGCTGGAGAATCTGAGTTTCAGACCTCCGCCGCCGCAAGCAAGACCTGTCTTTAGTTCGCACGGAGGCTCGCGCTGCCGAGATGTAGTCGTTTGTATCAAGTATCGGAAAGGTGAATGGCATTTACTTAAGTTCTCTCTGGCGTCTGGCCTGAAAGCTCAATTTGGGAAGCGTTCACACGGTCAGCCCTATGTAGACAAGGCTACAAGGCTGAACTCACGTTGTGCTGTGTGCTTACAGCGTAGGTGTCTGTCTCCGGATCATAGTCGACGAGACGCTCGACCTCGATATTTTTCACAGCACTTCCAGCATGGGGCGCATATCGCTATGCACGGGACTGTCGAGCGCAGGCGCATGAGGATCGGAACAGATGTCTAGGGATATTGTAAAGCCTGGGGGTTGGACATGTGGTCCAATGATGGTTCAGGACATGGCGAGGTCCCCTCTGGGCCACATTCCGAGTTTCCGACACTCCTTTGTTTGCATGCGTCCATTTCACCTCTCCCTTCACACAACAGAAGCCTCATTGCATTGCATGGCTTTGGACAAAAGGTTTGGACCAGATGCAACCGCGCGAACGACACTTCGAGAGACCATGTTCAGACAGACGAAACACACGGGAGGAGCATGTAAGTTCAAAAAGACGTGACACATTTCGTTTCCATTTAAAAAAAAAGTTGCGCTTTTAGGGACGACATCAGCAAGCGAAGACAAGAGATGAGGTAAGGGGGGAGGCAACCGAAGCGGCGGCGTGGTTGTATGGGTCTGGGGGAGAGCAAAACAGCAGGGTACATGCGCGTGAAGAAAATATGTTTCGTGACGTTTGACGAGATGGAGTTGGAGGTCTTGACGTTAAAACTGTCCCCGTGAACGGTTAGATGGCAGGACGAACTCGTGTCGTCGATGATGATGATGATGACGATGATGCGGGCGTGAAAGGGTTGGGGCGTGGGGATGCGTTGCTGGGCCTAGGAGAGGGAGGGAGGTTCTACTTGAGAGTAGTAGGAAAGAAGCAAGAACCGGGAAAAAAAAAGGGGTATGGCCCTCCCTCTCCTCAGTGAGCAGCAGCAGGAGACATTTACTCGGTGGCGAACTTGACGTCGTCGCGCTTGGCAGACTCGGTGGCGCTCTCGTCGTCCTTGATGGGGCCAGAGTGGCCCTCGACGTCGATGCGACGGGCTCGGATCTCGCCGTTGGCACGCTTGGACTGGAAGGGAGTGGCGTACGCGTACATCTCGTCGACCTCCTCGAGAGAGAGACCCTTGGTCTCGTAGATGAAGAGGAAGGCGAAGATGGCGGAGCAGAAGCAGGTTCCGGACCAGATGAAGAACACCTTGGTACCGAGGCCGGCGTAGCCCTTGCCAGAGTCGACGAGGTAAGGGGTGGCGTAGCCGATACCAAAGTTCCAGAGCCAGTTGGACGCGACACAGAGGGAGAGAGCCTTGGCACGGATGGCGAGGGGGAAGATCTCACCGCAGACGACCCAGGCAGCAGGACCCCAGGTGGAAGCAAAAGCGGCAATGTAGAGACACACGAAGGCGACGAGCGATCGACCGGCGGCGGCGTTGGAGGTAGGCTCGACGGTACCAACGATGGCGACGATGAGCTCGCATACGGTCATCCAGAGGGCACCACCGATGAGGACGTCACGGCGGCCGACAAAGTCCATCCACCACATACCAGGGACGGTCATGACGACGTTGACGACGTTGGAGATGATGGTGAAGTGGTAAGGGTTTCCGGTGGGGACGGCGCGAGCGAAGAAGCGGGTTCCGTAGTAGAAGATGAAGTTGATACCGGTGAGCTGTTGCCATGCCTGGAGGAAGATGCCGGTCATGGTGCGGAGGAGGTACTTGCGCTCGTTGTTAGAGAAGCATTCGAGGTAGCTGCCGGTTCCGTGGCTGAGCTCGATGTCGAGGTTCTTCTGGATCAGATCAGCCTCGGTGTGGACGATGGCAGAGTCCGAGGTTGAGGAGTTGAGCCGGGCGAGGGAGCGGAGAGCATCTTCGCGTCTGCCCTTCTTGATGAACCAACGTGGGGACTCGGGTAGGACGAAGAAGAGGGCGCTGAGGATGAAGGCGAAACCGATTTGGATGGCGATGGGAATGCGGTAGGAGCGGGTGTCCATGTAGTGTTGGGTCGAGTTGTTGACGATGGCGGCGATGAGGAGACCGATGGTGATGGCCCATTGGTAGCCGGACACGACGGCACCGCGGATCCATCTTGGAGCAGTCTCACTCTGGTACATGGGAACAATGGTGGAGACGATGCCGACACCGAGACCGGCGACGACACGACCACCGGCGAGGAGACCGACACTGGTGGAAGCGGTCTGCATGGCGACACCGGCACAGAAGATGAGGAGGGCGATTTGCATACCGATCTTGCGGCCTAGGTTGTCGGCCAGGGGAGCGCCAGCGAGGGCACCGCAGAAGGTACCGGCGGACAAGATGGAGACGATGAGGGACTGGTGGCCGGTGGAGAGATCTGGGAGACCGTCGGCGGCAATGATGTCTCCGAAGAGGTCCTTGAAGTATCGCATGGCAATGATACCGGAGATCGTTCCGGTGTCGTATCCGTAGAGGAACCCACCGAAGGCGGCGGCCATACCGACGATGATGGCCGGGGTGGCGCTCTTGAAGTCGCGGGGTGCAAGCACGGGGCCCGCGCTGGGGATGGCGTCTGCAATAACTGGCATGTTGGAGGAGGAGGGAGGAGGAGGGAGGAGGAGGAGGAGGAGGAGGAGGCCGGACGCGCGTACGAGAGGGATGAGCGAGAGGGCGGCGATGAAGGGTCGGGAAACAGCTCTCCTTTTATGCCAGATGAAGAGACTGGAGGAGGAGGAAGAGGAAAAGCCGACAAGGCTGGGAAATTCGAACTGGCGACCAAGCGCGCTAGAGCAGCAAGCACCTCGCCACTCACTCCGTCTGGCCGCCCCCCACACCACAGCGCAAAGGCGCAAAGGGACGAGATTGGGCATCAGACAATTAGAAACTGACAGACAAATTGGGCCCAATGTGTCCCTGCTGCCCTGCCCCAGCAAGCACGCTAAGCCCACCCGGACCTCGTCGGTGGATGGACGGTGCCGGGGGTGGGAGACAGGCCCAGTGGGTGGGATCGATGGTTGCCGCTAGACACAACTTGTTGGGAGTCACCCCGCTTGGCGGCCGACAGGTTCGTGCAGGAGGGAAGTGCGGCATCAGCATGCAGCGCGGGTAAAAGTCGGTCGAGGCACTCCACAGATGGAACGAATGCTCAGACCATGCACTGGGGCAGTCAAGAACACCAGGGTCTCCCACAGATTACAAACAATAAGAAACAGGCACAAACAAAATGAATGGTCACGCCGGTGGGCAAGGTCGAAAACCGAGACTAGAGCGCGCTTCTCCTCTGGCCACCCATCGCATATTCTCGCCCAGGGCGTATTGTAGAGTGAACCTAACTGACCCGCGCGGGAAAACAAGACCGGGGCCGGTGTTTACCAAGTCCCTTGGACAGCCGCCTTCCAGGGTTGAGGGCGGAGGGAGGGGGGCGGGACCGTGTGGAGAACGAGAACACAACTTTTACCGAGAGCGCTTCCATCCACAAAGCCAAGACGAAAGGGACAGCTGACCGACAAGTCTTTGGTCAGCGATCAAGCACAGACAAGGCACCGGCCCAGCCAGCCAGCGTGCCACTCATCCCCCCCGTCTGCTTCTGGGCTGCGGGAAGCCATCCATCCGGCCACCTACCTACCTACTGTGTTGTGTGCCTGACTGATGAATGGAGAGGAAACGCAGGGGCCGCTGCTCGGTCGTCCTTCGGGGCAGCTTTGTGTGAGAAGATGTTCCATTTCGGACTTTCGACCACTGGGACTTTCCTCAGCGCCACCCCGTCTGTCTGTCTGTCTGTCTGTCCGCCCGCCTGGCGCCTGCACGCCCGCAGTCCCGCTGATCAAATAATCTGTTCCAGAGTGTGCAGGCACAAATCGGTCCTACCCAGCAGAGCCGGGGACAATCTTGGCTTGACCCCTTCGTTAACCCCCGTATGCTGAAGAAGATGGTCTTTGCTGACAGCGTGAGGCAGGAGGAAGAGAGAGGTCCAGCACGAGAGACTGGCGGTCCAGAGCAGGAATCTGGAGAGTGGAGACCCCGTCCGCTCCTCAACAAAAACCCCAAGGAAGGGGGGGGGGGTGGGGAAACCCCGGGAAAGGGTGTGGAAAAAGGAAGCTCTATTCCTTCCCCGCACCCAGCACACCCACCCATCACCACCCTTGCTCACTGGGCCAGTGTGCTCGTTCAACCCCGAAGAACAACCACGGCCAGACAATGGATCTGTGAGAGGCTCCCATTCGGGCCGGGCCTTGGTCTTGTCCGGACACATGTCATGTCGGCGCCCAGCCCTCACGGCCGTAATCGATCAAATCCCGCCTTTGAGCACAAATGCCAGCACAGCAGAGTTGCGCCGGCGGGAGGCGCGCGACACCACCCCCGATACTTTGCCGTGTGTAGCCGGGCCCTCCGCCCTCTCCCTCCTCCCTCTCCTTCTCTCCACACTCATTCGATCCTTCTCGTCTGCCCACCCTCACTCTCCTCTGACCACCACATCTACTTCTGACTGCCTCATCGGTGCTCTACTGTCCGACATCCTCTGCACAGTCGCAACCCTCGAAGCCGGGTCCTCGGCGGATAGAGATTCATCCATCACTGTTTGGAAATCTGCAAATGTGCATTCACTGGTATTTTCGTTGTACGAAGCGCGAAAGGGCTCTAGATACGAGCAGGGCATCAAGAACTGCACACGTAGAGACGGGTGTGCGGATGAAGCAAGGGTGGGGACAGTCAAGTGAAGTTTGACATGTATGTGTGTGTGCGCGCGCAAGTGTGTATATGGAAGCAAGTGGGAGAAGACAACGCCGAGCACAGAAAGGAGAGAGCGAGGGAACAAATCACGCATCGCGAATGTTTTCAAAGTTGCGTCGGGCAGCCTCAATCGCGTCCCGCTCCGCAACAAGCGACCGATGCTTCTCCTCCGTCGTCTTCCGAACCTCCTCCGGCATCTTCTCAAACTCCTCCGTCTTGCTCATCAGATTGCTCATCTTGTCGAGCTGGATCTGGTTCAGGTCGAGACTCTTGGCCAGCTTCGACAGCTCGCTGTCAATGTTGATCTGGCCCTTCACCAGCAGGTGCACGTTGGCGTCGGCAGAGACGGACGTGATCGCGCAGCCAGCTGGAATGCTCGAGCTCTCCTTCGTGATCTCAATCGACGTGCATCCCTTGATCAGGGTGGCGAGGACCTCCTTCTGATCTTGCAGCAACTTGTACCCAGCCTCAGTCTTCGCCTCGAAAAACACTGGTCATCACCAAAACCCCAAGAGCGTATCTGATCAGTATATACGCCCTGGTTGCTCAGCCCAGCAATGTGTGCAAGTCAAAGACTCACATTGAATGTTGCTCTTCAGGCCGTACTCTGCAATCAAGCCACGAGCAGTACGCACAGCAGCGAACGCCTGCTCCCACTCGGCCTCAGCCTCAGGGAAGGACATCTCCTTGACCTCCTCCGGATATCTCGTCAACGAGATCGTCTCCTGCTTCTCCGACGGACGACGGGGCAGTCGCTGCCACAGCTCTTCCGTCACATACGGCATGTACGGGTGCAGCAGCCGCAGACCAGCGTCCAGGCAGTTGTACAGCGTGTTCTGCGCCGACTTGCGCGCCCCTTCGTCCTCCGCCGACGGGTCCGTGATCGGCTTGATCGCCTCAATGTACACGTCACACAGCTCGTACAGCCAAAAGTTGTACGCCACCGTGGTGGCCAACATAAAGTTGCGCGCCTGCAACGCCGTCTGCGTCTCAGCAGCAGCCACATTCAAGCGGTGCAAGATCCAGCGCTCGACCAGACTCTCCTTCCCTGTCGGCAGATCGCTGTCCGAGGGTCGGAAGCCGTCCTCGAGCTTCATCAGCGCAAACTTGGTCGCGTTCCACAGCTTGTTGCAAAACTTGCGGTACCCTTCGATCCGCAGGATGTCCAGGTTAATGTCTCGGCCCGCACTCGTGTATGCACACAGAGCAAACCGGAGCGCATCGGTACCGCACTGAGGAATGCCCTTGGGGAAGTCCTTCTTCTGTCCAGCCGTGGCCTTGACGACCTCCTTCTCATCCAAGTTGCCCTGTCGCAGCGTCTCGTGCAGGCTCTCGAGCGTGCAGCCTTCGATGACGTCGATAGGATCAATGACGTTGCCCAACGACTTGCTCATCTTCCGTCCATGAGCATCTCTGACCATCGCGTGGCAGAACACCTCCTTGAACGGAATCGTGTCGGTCAGGTAGACACCAAGCATGATCATCCGCGCAACCCAGAAGAAGATGATATCCCATCCCGTCTCGAGCAAGCTGTTCGGGTAGTAGTACTTCAACGACGACGTCTGTTCCGGCCAGCCCATGATCGAGAACGGCCACAGGCCCGACGAGAACCAGGTGTCCAAAACGTCCTCGTCTTGCTCAAGCTCAAACGCGGCACCGTTTGCGATCTTCTCGGCTTGTTTCTGCGCATCCTCCAGCGTGCGTCCGACGACCCACCATTTTCCATCGGTGCGCTGGGCAATCCGCGTGCAAGAAGAGGCAATCAGAACCATGTCTGTCAAGGCGCCAGGAAGCCAGCATTACCACTCACGTCTTGCTCCTGTCCCTCCAGCTTGACAAAGTAGGCCGGACATCTGTGGCCCCACCAGAGCTGCCGACTGATGCACCAGTCTTGGACATCCTCCATCCAGCGGAAGAATTCTCGCTCGCTCGCTGCGGGGGTAATGACCATGCCTTGCTTCTTCACGTACTCGACAGCCTTGTCGGCGAGCGGGCGGGACTTGACCCACCACTGCGGCTTTATCATCGGTTCGACGATGTCGCCAGAGCGCGAGCAGATGGGCACGTTCATAGGGTTGTCCTTGGTCTCGATGTAGAGACCCTTCTCCTTGAGCGCGTCGATGACAGCGCGACGGGCCATAAAGCGAGGCATGCCCTGTTTGAAAGAAGGAACGCGTCGACAGAGTCAGCTTCGCTGCGCGGCTTGCAGAAATATGCTTGCGGTGTATGTGTGTGTGTAGGAGGTGCGACTCACCTCAAACTGTCCTGCATTCGCATTCAGAGTTCCGTCGTCATTGAGAATGTTGATGACCTCGAGATTATGCCGTGTTCCGCACTCGAAATCGTTGGGATCATGAGCGGGGGTGATCTTGACAGCACCAGTGCCAAACTCCATGTCGACGGTGATGTCGTCTGTGACGATGGGGATCTTGCGGCCTTCGATGAAGGGGTGCTTTACAAACTTGCCGTGCAGATGGGTGTAGCGGGGGTCTTTCGGGTGAACGGCAACGGCTGTGTCACCGAGCATAGTCTCAACACGGGTGGTAGCGACAATGATCTTCTCGTTGGTCTCCGAGCCCTCAATCTCGTACGCGAAGGAGACGATGACGCCAAACTCGATGCGGACATTCTCAGGATAGCCGGGAACGTTCATAAGGGTGCGTCCCTTGAGCTCCTTCTGGTCGACCTCGAGATTGGACAGGGTGGTGTTCAGCTTGCAGCACCAGTTGACGAGCCGGTTCGCGCGGTAGATGATGCCCTCTTCGTGGAGCCTGCAGAAGGCCTCGGTCACAGCTTTTGATCTGACCTCGTCCATGGTGAACGCTTCGCGGTTGAAGTCGTACGAGGCTCCCAACCTGCGCATTTGCGAGCCGATCCGGGTTTGGTACTCGTCCTTCCAACTGAACACCTTCTCCAGGAAAGCCTCTCGACCGTAATCGTACCGGGTCTTTCCCTCGAGCTTGGCAATGCGCTTCTCAACGACGGCCTGTGTGGCGATACCGGCATGGTCGTATCCCGGGTTGAAGAGGACACGGTAGCCGCGCATGCGGTGCCATCTGATGAGACAGTCCTGGATGGAGATGGTAAGTGCGTGTCCGATGTGGAGTGAGCCAGTGACGTTGGGAGGGGGTGCTGGAATCACAAATGTCTTTTTGGGGTCGTATGGGTCTGAGTCGGAAGGTTCTGCTGGAGCGTAGAAGTTGGACTTCTCCCACCACTGGAACCAAGACGATTCGACGTGGATCGGGTTGTATGCATTCTCCATGGGCGCGGAGAGGTCCTTCTTCTCGCCTGGGACAGTCTTGTCTTCCCATTTTGGTTCCTCCTTGACTTCCTTCTTAGCCTTTTCCTTCTTGGGTCCGGCATTGCCAGCGTCCTTCTCCTTCTCTGCCTTGAGAGCGTTTTTTGCGTTGAATTTAGCGGCCTTCTCTGCGCTCTTCGCAGCCTTCTTCAGCGCGCTCTTGGTCATGGGCTGACCGTCGGGTCCGAGAGGGACGGCTTCGGGCTTGTCAGCCATGTTGCGGGTGTGATGGAAAGGGATGCGGTGGTGCTGAAGACGCAAGGGGGTTTGGTTGGGGAAGAGATGAGGTTGGAGTGGTTTTAGATGTGATTGAGTTGCGATTGCGATTCGAGGAAGCAAGCGCATACAACGTCGTTGCGCAGCCAGCAAGCAACCTGAGACGATGAGGCAAAGACGAGCTTCGAGATAAGCGGCGGAAGAACAGCTGACGGGGCCAGCGCTCCAGGGAGAGACCTTTCTTCCCGTTATATAGCAATGAGTTGAGCTGCTGTTCACTGTTCAGGCAGCAGTGTTGAACCTGGTCAAAGCATAATTTCAAAGGTGTTCTTCTGAACGTGACTCGAATCACATGACTCAAAAACGAAGGTCGGCATCGGCCCGAGCACCCGACCATGTCACGTGCCAGACCATGAATCTCGATGCCGAGCAACCAGGTCCAGCTTTCGACAGCTTCCTGCTGGTCCAGAATTCCAGATTCCATTGCACCGGGTATCTCTATGACATTATGGGGTATAGGAAATGATCTTTTGAGCGTCAGGTCGCTAGTGACGGCTGCACCTCGATTCGTTCAAGTCTGCGATGGGAGACCAGCAGTCAGTCTCCCACATCATTTCCAACGGACATGTCAAGTTGACGTACTTCGTCGAGATTTCCGTGTGTCGACTTAGCTCACACTGAGTCGGCTTAGCGTCCGGGATCGGGTTGCTACCTTGCGGCGATACCTTGGACAG
The DNA here is from genome assembly GCA_023634365.1 of Tilletia setariae. Taxonomy (NCBI): domain Eukaryota; kingdom Fungi; phylum Basidiomycota; class Exobasidiomycetes; order Tilletiales; family Tilletiaceae; genus Tilletia; species Tilletia setariae. Next base: position 273,003 of record JAMJXE010000010.1, read on the forward strand.
GAGAGGTGGATCCGTGGCACAGCGAAAGGGGTGCAGCCAACAAGGAGTCCTGAAAGGCGCAGCTGAGCGAGGGACCCGTAGCGTGATAGACGACAGTGCGTTGCCAGGCTGGAGTCGAGGCGTGCCGAAGACCGCGGAGGTCAAGAGCAGAGTGTGTGCATGATGGGAACATGATGCAAGTTGAGGCAGACCAAAAGTGGACCTCTGGTAAAGGAATGACCTTGAGCCTCGGCGTAGGCGGTACTTCGCACAGTCCCTTTGTGTCTGACATGATCAGAAGAGGGCCAAGGCGAGGAGGCGGACTGTTCGCGACTGGGTAGCTAGGTTAGACTCAGAATCTTCAGAGGGAGAGGTGCATGAAGTATGAGGTGCAAGAAAGTATGAGAGGAACAGGTGAGCACAACAAGAAGCACAACGAACTCAGAAGGCACAGGGCAGGGTTTATATCTGGATGGAAGAGGTCAGTGACAGGTGAACAGTCCGTGTAACATGGCCATTACATTTTCCGGCGGATCATCGTGGTTTCTGTGTCACCTGCACCGGCAAGGTCTGTCAATGCCCATGAAATATGGATGCAAGCGAGATGAAGGGAGGTCGAGACACATGCATACTGTAGCCGGACCGGAGGTGAGGGACTCGGGCGAGGAATCTGTCGTCGCCTAGCATGCTTTGATGGTGAGACGAACGACTGAGACGAGGTCCATGCATGCTACTTGGTCCGTCTCCTCCGAACATGATCGTTCGAAGAATGTCAAAGTCACGTGGGGTTAGGCGCGTGCAAATAAGACGCGTCAAATCTAATTAAGATCGGGTGTCCAGCCTGTAAACATCACAAGCAACCAGACCAACACTCACTTCCTCACACAATCGTTGAGCAAAGCTCAGAATTCAGCAGCAGCGACCGTTCCACAGACGCAGTTTCCTATCGGCAGCCATACAACTACCGGATCGGTGCTCGGCGTTCGGAACCGCATGTCTTTCCACCGAGAGGAAGAAGACCCGTCGGGCGCTTCCGGCAAAGGACAGGTTCCGATGCCAATTCCAATAATTCCTTCGTCAGTACAAGTTTCGAATGCTCCCCTTCTATCAGGGACGGAACCTCCAAGACTACCCCCGTTGGCTGGATTCCCAGCTGGTCCGTCTCGCAGCGTTGCAGAAGACAACCGGCTGCCCTCCCGGATCAGCCGCATCGACTCGCCTCTGCTCGCACATGCTCAGCAAACTGCTGCAGCTAGGCCACCTTCCGCTGCAGACTCTCGCCGCAGCGAGTCGAAGAATGCTCGTCTAGAATCGCGCCTCGGACGTCTATCTCCAAAGAAGAGGGATGCAACCCGTCCGTCATCCCGGGCAGATTCCGTCCTGGCTGCGGCTCCAGCTGCCCCGGTCACGCAAGCACCGAGGCCTCCGTCTGCAACGAAGCCAGTGATGGTCACAAGTACCTCCAAAGAGTTTCATGTACACGAAGACAGTCCAAGTAGCGATGGAGGTAACAGTCAGCCTCGGACAGCTCCGCCGGGAGCTTCTATCAGAACTATCAGCCCGGTCTCTGCTCCCAAGCCAGTCAAGTCAGCGCCAGCAGCTCAGACTCGTGTGGTCGCAGCCACTCCTGCGCCAATGGCTGCGAAAGCAGCTCCCTCAATTCACGGCTCAGTTGCTTCAGGACCTACCTCCAAGCCCATGGCCAGACCCGCGTCTGCTCAAAGTAAAGCGACCAGTGTGGGCCCTGCCCAACAGCGGCCTCCTTCGCAGCAGAGCGCAGGTGCTCGTCCCCCAACAGTCATCATGAAGCCTCCAATTATCCCACCTTCCGTGGCAAATCCTCCCTCCAGCTCAGCTCAGCCCTCAGCATCTGTCAACAATGCCCGACCACAAACTGCCAAACATCCCCGCGCAGTACATCTGGACAGTGTTGCGCCGGGCAGTGTCAGAAACATGCAAATCGAGGAGATGTCGGTCAGCAACATGCCTCCTCCACGAAGCTTCCATGTCAGCGAGAGTAGCGAAACCCTCAGTCCAATGGTTCCGAGGCTGACTGTGCAGCCGCCTACAGAAGCGTCCACTCCCGCCGCATCCCGAAGAGCGTCTTTGACAATGGGGAACTTGAACAACCTACGTGGCCCCTTCAGTCAAGCAGGCTCATCCCAGCCTTCCCTTGCGTCCAGAATACGATCGTACATAGCAGGAGCGCCATTGCCTGTACTGCCAGAGGTGAAAGCTCCCAAGCAAAACGTCGCCGCAGATACGACACCGAGCGCGGTGCCGCCTGTGCTACCCCCGACAGTAGCAGAGGACGGGAATGAACTGCCCCTCCCTCCCCCGGACCCAGTGACCAACCCACTAGACCGCCTCGCGAGCATTCGGATACCATTCGTCCCGGCCACAGCTCATCGGCCGCCACTGGAGCCGATCCCTCCGCTCCCAGAGTTCTTGCGTGGCGAGGCTGCGGAACCAAGATCGATGCGCGACCTGCCAGGCTACGACGATATTGGTGTGAATCTCAACAATGCCCAATGGCGATCGAGCCCGCGCGGCCCGGGGAGCCAAACAGAACATCAGCAAGGATCACGGACTTCACTGGGGGCTGATGCTGATGACATTGCGTTGACCGGCCATCGCCTCACGGATGCCAACTACGAAGAGACGCGCATTCATGTACAGGGCGGGCGGCTCACTTTCGAAGTTGCGCTGCCCCCGTCGCTGATGAATGAACTGCAGCACCGTGAGTGGTCCAAAACTTCGGCTGTCCGACGCCTCTTTCCTGATAATTGACATGAATTCGGCTTCTTTTGACAGCCCAATACTTCAATGCACCGGAGTCGACCTGGCCACACTTCGAGTCTGTTCGGTATTCGGCTGTGACCTGCGATCCTGACGAGCTTCGGGAGCGTGGGTATATTCTTCGACAGACCCCTGTGTACAACTCACGCCATGTGAACAACGGCAGAGGGAGTGTCGGGATTGCAACTTCCAATGAAGGCTATAGTGCATATGCGTGGGTCGGCAACAACGACATCTGGGAAAATGGTTGGGCCGTTGCGGACGGACCAGTCGTGGGAGGAGATCGGCCCAGAATAGAGGTGAGTCGAGCCCCCTTGTACAGCAGTCGCGGCCTCAACTGACGAAGGTGCTGCCGCAGATGTGCATTTGTGTGACCCTGTACAATGAGCGAGCTGATGCGTTTGTCAGGACGATGGACTCGATCTTCCGGGTGAGTTTCCGTCACAGTCCGAGGAGGTAGTTGCAGCTGTACTCATGTCTTCCTGGATGTGTACAGAACATTTACTTTCTGGCCACGAGAAGGCAGAGGCGAAGATCCGCCCATAGCCATCTGCGTAACGCATTTGAGGGACCTTCGAGGACAAACTCGAAGGCCTCCATGCGTACAACGGGCGGAAAATACACGCGCATGAATGACGCCAACCCAGAAGGGGAAGGATGGAGCTTTCGTAGCAACACGCGCAAGGGCACTGCTGAGCGGTGAGTTCGTGTGATACAGCGCGATTTTCTGGATCCTGACTGTGCTGATGCCCCTTTCCATGACAGAGGCTGGTTCTACGCCAACAGTTGGCTCAAGATCGTGCTTGTAATCGTGCTGGATGGGCCAGCAGATCCGCGAGTACTGTGAGTGCAGATATCAGGGTTTTACTTAATTCAGACACTTTCTGACCACATCTATAATCACAGAGACAATCTCGAGGCCATGGGCTTGTACCAGCCATCATGCCTCTGGGAGACGGGCGAGGACGGTAAACCCCGAGTCCGCAAGACTGTGATGGGCGATGAGATACGGGCGCATTTGTTCGAGCACACAATTTCCGTGCCATCGCCTGATTGGGCAGCTCGCGAGCAAGGAGAGGTCCGAGTCCCACCACCTCGAATCCCAGTGCAGGCCATCTTGTGCATGAAGACGCGCAACATGAAGAAAAGTGGGTGCTGCAGTGAGGTCCTGCGACTTGGTTGCGAACTTGGCTAACTTCACCTTCGTCTCCAGTCAATTCCCATCGCTGGTTCTTCTCTTTATGTTCCATTTTGCAGCCAAGGTCAACAGTTCTGCTGGATGTTGGCACCCGGCCCTTTGACAACGCCTTTTGGCACCTGTGGAGACCAATCTATCTTGACCCGGACATCGCAGGAACATGCGGCGAAATTCGGACGTCCTTGGGCCGTGGCAATCAAGATCTTGCGAATCCTCTGGTGGCAGCTCAGAACTTTGAGTACAAGACTTCGAATATCGTGAGTGTGCATGAATAACACAGCGTGTGAAGAGGCATAATCAGCTGATGGAATTGCTATATGCAGCTCGATAAACCACTGGAGACCGTGTTAGGGTTCGTCTCTGTTCTTCCAGGCGCATTCTCTTGTTACCGCTTCGCGGCGCTTCTCAACGATGGTGCGACTGGTCAAGGTCCTCTGGCCACTTATCTGGCCGGTGAATTCGGTGAACGGCAGAAGAACTTGTCGGAGATGAGCATGGTGTACCGGCCCATGGTCAACGACGTGGAAGCGGCGAAGAACGAGGCAAGAGCGAGGGTGAACCGTCAGCCTGATGGATTGGTGGTACGGAACTCCTACTTGGCAGAGGACAGAATATTGTGCTGGGAACTCGTCAGCAAGAGAGGAGAAGTAAGTGTAACGTCAGACCCACAGTACATTGGTTCAAGTGCTGAAAGCTGTTCTGCCTTCTCTACAAACCCAGCGGAACAAACTCCTCTACAACCGCCATGCGGTGGCAGAGACGGATCCGGTCCTGGAACTGCCAGAATTGATTCTTCAGAGGCGGCGCTGGCTCAATGGAAGTTTCTTCACCAGCTGGCATGCTGTTCTAGCCTTTGGTCAGGTGTACAGAACCAGACATCACTTTGTGAGTCTTCCGAGAAAGAACAAAGTTCAGTGCGTCGCTGAGCATCTTCACCATATCCATCCTTCTAGGGCCGACTGATTTTGCTGCATCTACAATGGCTTTTCAATCTGTACAATCTCTGGTTCGCCTGGCTGCAACCGGCCAACTTCTTTATCTCCTTCTTCTACAGTGAGTAGAACCATGAAGTTGATTCACCTGCATGTTTCTGATCCAATCCTTGATGCTACGATGTTGCAGTATCGGACGCGTTCGTGCAGCAGATCAACCGCAAACATGGCTACGAGGGAGGTGACACGGGGAACTACCCAGGCATCTGTTCGTCTCTCGAGTCCGGGTTCCTTCACACATAACACGAGGACTGACCTGATCTTTCCTTTCCGATATCAGACATCCCTGTGGCATTCATGACATGGCTCTATGTGGGAGTCACAGGTGCTGTTACGGTGCTCTCTCTGGGAAATAAACCGAACGGCGTCGCGAGTCAATGGTTCTTCAGGATGGCCGCATTCTTCTATGCGATTCTGGTCCTATGGATCATGGCTGGTGAGCTTTTAGTTCTAGACTTGATATGAACCGCCGTCCGTTGATGGCTGACCGTAGCTACTTTGCTGTTCTCTCTGATCAGCCACTGGATACCTTGTGAGTGCCGGCCTAACGCTTCCATCCGATTTGGTTGGTGGACTGAAGTTTGCCCGCTGTTCGCTAGATTTACTGTACCGTCACCGAGATTCGCATGCGACCGGGCGGATGGGATTGGCACAACGTCTTTGTTGACTGCAGCACGTCAAAGCTATGGATTGCTGCCTTGAGGTAAGACTCAATCGAGCGTGGTTGCCAAAGGAACCAAGTGCTGAGTTGCTTCTTCTCCTTCAAAGCACGTATGGACTGTGGTTTATCAGCGCGTGAGTACAAGTCTAGGCAATTCTCCAAGACATGCTGCGCACTCACATTCTCTGACCACCTTCTGAAAACAGATGCCTTGTGATGCAGCCTGCACACATTTTCACTTGTTTGTTCCAGTACCTGTTGATTTCTCCTACCTAGTGAGTTTTCCGCCCATCCCCTTCAGCTTGAAACTCCGACTGACGGGTCGAGCCTCTCCTTTCTTCCCTCCCGCAGCGTCGTAAGTCATGGCCAGGCGGTACTGGACCATTTGATCCCGCTCTCGCTAACAGCATCTATTCTCCATTTCTCAGAACATCTTCAACATATTCGCTTTCTGCAACACGAATACCTTCACTTGGGGTACGAAGGGTATCACCGAGGAGAAGAGTTCCAAGGACTTCCGAGCGACTCGCGCTGACCCTCGAGAAGACGACGAGCTCCCTGTCAGCATTCCTCAATTGGATCGGCTGGAAGCCAGCTACCGATCTTGCATGGCGCGAATCACGCAGTCAGAGTTCCTTACTGACAAGCTTGAGCGTCAGCTCGATCGACGCTTGGAGACTGGTGAAGCCAGGGAGGCGCGAGAACGCGAGAGGACACTCGAGTGAGTGACAGTCTGGATTGTTGTGATGGCACAGATAAAAAAATCTGGTGACTGATGGAAGTCCAAACCTACTCAGCTACTACTCAAGCTTCCGAACTGCCTTAGTCCTGGCCTGGGTGGGCACAAACGTGATCCTGGCCTTTATCATGTGAGTAGCTCAGTCACCAGCCCAACTTAATCCACCCTTTTGTTGATCGTCAAACATGCGCGACACAGCCTGAGTCTTGAACAGGGCCGCAACTTGTGGACCGGCGCGACTTCAAGGCAACCTGCGTCGATATGCGAACAGCGTGGCTCGACATACATGAAGTAGGTGCACCAGAAGATTGTCAGGCAGAGAGTCGGCAGCAATTGACTTGTGTGTGCTTTCAATTTGTTCAGCTTCCTCCTCTACTCTATCGCAGCCATCGCTGCTGTCAAGTTCATTGGGCTCCTCATCTATCTCACGGTTCTCGAAAGCATGTACTGAGGACGTGCTCACGACTCCAGCACTTGCCGACGAGGTCGCTGCGGAATTTTCGATTTCTGCCTGTGTTTCATCCTGACGCTTATCTCCTTCCTAGACATGTCGAACTATCCTATCTGTATGCTATCTGCCATGTTTTGAAAATTCTATGTGACATCAAAGGACAGCGAATGAAGACTTGCATTTGCGCGTTCTTGGGCTCGTGGAGTATGTAGAGACACAACGATCAGCGTGACTTGGGCGCAGCGCGCTTCCTTACTTGAGGGAACTTGAGCGGAAGTTTTAGCACCATTCGTCGCTCTGCCGTGGTTCAAGATCAAACGGTCAGCACAACACAGCCTGGTATCTAATGAAGGCAGCTAGTGGATATGGAGCCTACCTTTGCGTAAAGAGGATGTGGAGCTCTCCAGAGCATTTGAGCTCGGCGTAGGAACGGGGACATTGACGTCGCCCGAAGAGCATCCGATTGCCTTGAAGTAGTCGGCCAGTCTGTTGGAATGAGCAACATTGATTAGAGACAGCTTGCTCTTCCTCACAAAGAGAAAAGTTGGGAACTCACTTGTTGTTTGGTAGGCCGAGTGCAAGCGCTAGGCCGTTGACGCTTATCGCAAAGTCTTCAAGATGCAGGGCGAGAGCACAGATGTGTGTGTACAATTTCGTCTCACGTGCAGCCGTCAGCATCGGCCTGGCAATAGTATGGGGGATGAGGGTGAGTAAAGGAGCTATTCTCTGTAAAACACGTGTGGAGTCATCACTCACTTCCCTCCGCCTCGGGGTGTCTCAGCAAATCGAGTGATCATGTCGTCGACGATCATTTCAGCGTTTTGCGCAGATGAGATGCGGAGCCGGCCCATAAGCGCAAACTTGTCATCGAGCAAGGCTCGTGCTTTGTGAAAGCCCCAAAGCAGACCAAGGTAGAGAGCCAGGCGGAGCTTGGCGCGTGACTCTTCCTTGTTAGTCCGTAAGATGCCGCCTTCTCCCTGGGATGTGTTGGCCTGGATCCGCTTGATGAGGGCCCACATGCGAGAGGTGAGCCAGTCAGACTGTGTACATGCTTGGGGCAGCGACTTCTTCAGCGCGGCCTCATCCTCAGAGGCTACCAGGCGGGAGATGGGCAGGGTGTCAAAGATGGCGGCGGGAACGAGTATCCGAGGCGGGTAGACTTCGGCTGGTTCCGTTGCGAGCATGTTGGGAACGGGCCCGGGCCGTCCTGAGGCCTCGGTCTCGGTGATGTCGGCCACGCTGGGCAGGACGGCGGCGGACTCTGTGATTCCCTCTGCCACCTCGTCGAGCATAGCAGCCATATGAGAGGCATCGACTTTGAGTCTGTCCTGAGCACGGACCGTGGCTTTGGCTTTGCGGGTACCAAATACGTCTCCAAGGTCTCGTCGTGCAGCTACGCGGGCGTTCCAATCTGCGGACTGACCGAGGGTGTCGGCCTTGATAGACTCGAGATTTTGAAGATTGGTGATTACCCGCGTCATGGTGAAGAGTGGGGCACGATGAAGGGTTACGGTGGAAGTCTCGGGATCATGAACTCCAACAAAGTATCTGGGAGGATTTCTGTCAGTCTGAAGGCATCCTGAGGGGATGCTAAAGCCGTCGAGACTCACTGTCCGCTGTAGCCTTTGTCGGCTGGTGGCCGCTTGCCTTCTTGAGTGAGAGGCTGTGGTCTCCAGTTGGTGTTGTGGAAGAACATGATGTCGTCCTGGCCCGAGAGATAGAGAGCGGACTCCTCGCCTGGGCGGGGCTTCTTCTTCAGCACGCTGGCTACCTCTGCTGAGTACGAGATGCCATTCGGCAAGCTGAAGCCTGCTGATGAGGCTGTGGCAGAGATGATGGATGCAGTGGTATGAGAACAGAGTACAGCAGCAGCATACCCGCTAGTTGTCAAGAAGGAATGTACTCACTGAGAGCAGCTGCATACTGTCCGGCGTGGTATGAAGGAGCGAGCTTGAGCACGGCCTGGCCTTCGCCCGGGCCTTTGGACTTCTTCTTGGCCTTGTCTGCAGATTTCTTCGCGGGGGGCAGGTCGGCCTCGCTATCGAATGCGACGCTCTTGCGCTTCTTGGGCGCCTTGGGCCGGCTCGGACCTGCTGCTGCGTCTGCCATGCTGTCTGTCCTCCTTCCTTGCTGCTTCCTGTTTGGCCTCCTGCTCACTGCCTCAACCAAAAAATTTGGAAGGTTGCTCTCAATCCGGAGTCCGGCCCCAAAAGCCGGCCGCCCTTCCCGAAAATCCGCAAATTCTCAAAACTCTTCACATCATCCGGCAAACAGGAACCCACAGTCGGCCCAAGAAGCTGACCAAGAAGAAATGTTGGAAGGTTCGTCATCCTCTCGATCGATTATCCAGCTGTCTTTCCTCCATCTCTGGAAGCAGACCTCTCCCACTCACACCAGCGACAAGAGACAGAGCGCAGCCAGCGGCTTGGGTGTGCAGGTCGCAAGAGGGAACGAGTCAGAGGTGAGCTGCTGCTGCCGCGCCGGGTGATCTCAGCAAAGCTGACATGGACATCTTCCACAACTTCAGAGGAGGAAGGAAACTCTGGTCTGGTGTGCAAGGGTGAGAGACGACTCGGACTCGTTTCGGAACGACGTTTCCCGTCCGTCGATGAACGCAAGGCTATCTCTGCCGCGCTCGTCGCTCAGAGACTATTTCTCAGCCTTTGTCCACGACTTCCAGCACTCGGCTTCCGAAAACTTCCACCATGGACTCTTCAACTTCCACGGCAGCAATTCTTGCCAGGGCCCATACTTCAACGATGGCGGAACTTCGATTTCGCAGTCTGTCGTTGACAAGGGAAAGGCCCGCGCCATTGATGCCATCGATTCGGTCGTGGACTCGATGCTGCTGGCAAGATCAGCAGTCGTCTCCGCTATCGCAAACTCTGGCTTGAGCGCCATCGGGTCATCGGCTAGTGCGGTGGGACAATCAATTGCGCAAGATGCGGAAGAAGACGTAGTTCCACCTGTGCATGATCACTCCCCCTCTGATCGACCCCTGCCACCCCCCCGGCCACCAAGAAGGAAGCCCTCTCCTGACAAGCCCAAACGCAATGATACGTCGGTACGGATCCAGCACAAGCCAGGTCACAAGAAGGGCTCACTGTGGCACGAGTGGAATTATCGGGCTCAAATCACGGCCAAGGCGATACCGGGCACACGGCTCAGCGCCGCCCTCAGCACCGCCGGTCAGAATATTCTCAAGCTCAGTCGCAGCGCGAGCGTTGCCCCCATGCTGGACGCGCTACAAGATCTGTACGCGGATATCGACAGGAGCGGCGATCTCCGAACACTCAAGGCCCATGGGATCGACGGGTTTCCGATCGACACTTTACGCAAAAACGTGACTGAGGCCGACGCTGTCCTGCTCCTTCGGCATGTCATAAGTACCATCTTTTTCGACCTTCGAAAACGTTACCAGGAAACCGCCGGCGACCAATGGGAGGAACGAAGAGCAGATAGAGAACAGGTGTTGAGCGATATTGAGGACACCTTCACCTGGCTATTTCGCCATCCACCGCTGGCCTCTCTGATCGGCTTTCAGAACCCTCGTCTGGCCATTGCTACACGGTACTGCATCATGAGTCTGGATCGGCCTGCCGAGACTGCAAAAGACATCGTCAAAAAGGTTTCATCAAAGCAATCACCACTTAGTGCGCGGGCTGTATATCAAGTCTTTATCCTCGCCCTAGTCGCCTCGGGCGCGCAGCACCTGGGACTTGATCTGTATCAACACGCCACCCTACGGGGGATCGAAGTGCGCGAAGTTGTCGGGCGAAAGTTGGCGAGGGTCTTGTCTGTGGGAAGAGACGTGGAAGGAGGCAATCAAGCATTCAGACTGCTGAACGAGCAGGCGCGATTGCAAACAGGCACGACTTCCCATCTGGAAACACAAACACTCAAGGCGCGAGCCGCGCACAACTCCCGAATCGGCCGCGCTGATCTAGTAGAGCTAGATCTCGATCTTCTGGCCGAACGCCCGGAAGCAGCGTATTGGCTCAATAAGTCGCAAATCCACCTGATGGCGGAGGCTGCGTCCGCGCAAGGCGATCACGAGGGGCTGCTCAAGATGCTTGAGCAACGACATGATTTCGACTGGGTTCCTGGTCTTTACAGGGCGCGCAACAAACTCATTCCATCTCCCATCCTTCGCGCTCGCCGACTTCAAGCTCTTCTCGCCCTGAATCGCGTTTCGGAGGCTGAAAGTATGTTGGACCGCATGCTTCAACACGGCGCCCGGCCACCGTCCTCGGTCTTCAACTTATTTATGTCGGTCTGTATTCGGCGGGAGGACGTGTTCATGGCTCAGCGCTTGCTCCTGGCGCAGCAGCGATTGTACCCTTTGAACACTGGCATGCTCGTCGCTCTGATGCATTTGTTCGCCCGACGACAAGATGTGGAGAGCACAAAGCGCGTGATGCAGTTCATCATGAAGATCGGTCACAAGATACCCATCGAGGCCTACAACGCGCTGATGCTGGCACACCTCGAGGCTTCGGACTGGGCGGGTGCGTTCAAGCGGTTCCGAAGTGCGCAAAGGACGAAACACGTCTTGCTCCGCCCCAATGCGCTCACGTACCGACTCATGCTCAGGGCCCTTGTGCTGAGCGGTGCCTCCGTGCGCGAGGTGCTAAGGTTTGTCGAACTGATGAAGTCGCATGGCCAAGAGCTCGATGCGCGGGCGTATGGACTGGTGATTCAGAGTGCCTGCGACGCCGGTGCGATGGGACTGGCGATTGAAATGTTCGAGACGGCCGATCAATCGCTCAAAGGCGGAGCCAATGTCGTCCATTTCTCCATCATCATCAACGGCTTCCTGCGGCAGGGCGAAGGACTGAAAGCGAAGGAATACTATGATACCATGCAAGGGCGCGGGTTGGTGCCGACTGCAATCACGTACGCGATGCTTGTGCAACAACATGCTCGCATGGGCACGGACGAAGACATCCAGAAGGCGGCCAAGGTCGCGTCCTGGGCCCTGTCCGAGCTGGATGAGATGGATCCCAGCGAAGGATCTGCGCGGGCGAATGTAGTGGCGATGTTGCATCTGCCCATCTTGCGCGCCGAGGTCAATCGCGGGAACAGCATGGCTGCCGAGGAGACCTTTGGCGCGATGGGCGAAACGTACGGTCCCACTGCGATTCGGTGTCTGACCATCCTCTTGGATTTGTACCGACGCGATGGCAGGATCCAGGCTGCTTGCGAGGTGTGGCAGCAGCTTGTGACGCTCGCCTGTGCGGAGGAGCTCATGACGCTCAACGATGTCCTGGATAGGGCCAACACGTCAGGATCAAAATCGTTAGATACGATACAAGAAGTTCCCCAGACGCGCCGTCTGCGAAACCCATCCTCGTTGTGTCTGCCGCTCTCGATCATCATGGACGCGCTTTCGAAGGCCGGCTTGCACGACGAAGCGGTCCAAGCCTGGATGGATGTCCGCGAGCTCGGTGGTGTGTTCGATCCAGACAATTGGAATGTGCTGATGGCCGTACATGCGGAAGCGGGCCGGCTGGAGATTGCGCTGCAGATCCTGGACAGTGTCTTACGTGAAGTTCCTCCAAATTGGACGCGACTTCGCCAGGACGAGACGATGGGTCGATTTACTCCGCAAGCGATTGAACTGCTCAGTATTGTGGAGGCGACGATTGGACGGAAAGGTCCTGCCCAACTCGAGAGTCGAAGAAGCGTTCGACAGGCGATGAGCGAGATGACTCCGGATGAGCCTGGAAATGACAACCAGAGCGCTGACGCTGAGGGTTATGAGGACGGAGACGAGGATACTTGGTCGGATGTAGACGAAGACGGGTCGGAGGACATTCACGACGAGGATTCCGAGGCCACTCGGAAGGGCGTCCGTCGCCGTAGACGCGATCGCCCTGACTCTGATTTAGCATCTCGAGCACTCCAGCGCTCAACATCGGTCGACAAGTGCTTCTGGTTCGCGCACGATGCCAAGCTTGCCGTTGTCGACCGAGCACTCAAAATGCAGGGCCGGATCTTCGACAGCGACTCGGAGAACGAGGTTCACGATGGCTTCGTGTTCCCCGATGATCAAAGACCAAGAGAAGACCTCACACACGGCCCGGCATACATCAGCTCTGCCGAGCTACAGCGACGGTTCCCGAATGCGGCGCGCGCGTTGCAGCTCCTGGAGATGCGGACAGAGCAACGCAACCAGGCCGCCGCTTCCTCAGAGTCGTGGGATAGCAAACAATGAGGGCGACCCTCCCTTCACCCGCCTCTCTGTTCTCCACGATGCAATGCAGTGTATTGGCTCTTCTGCATGCAATGATTCAGACCAGTTTTCAGTCACATCGTGCTTTCGTTGTCTCTCCTCTGCGAACTTGTTGGTCTCAGTGGCTCTTGCCTTTTGTTTGTTAAGCGCGAGGGACAAGTGGAGAAGGCAACGCGCCCGGATAAGCTGTGTGACCCTTCTTCCAGTGACGAAGGTGCAACCTTGACACCGACACCAACACCAGACACCAGCATCGCAACCCGCAAGCACTGCTCACTACAAGACTGCAATGGCAGTGCGTCCAGACGACTCCTTTGCGATGAACGGCGCAGGAGGTGGGGGCGGCTTGGGAGACCTCTCTCTGTCCACCTTTGCTGCCGCGTCCAGTCAGACCACAGGAGCCAACGGGAGCAGCACCCAACCAAAAGCACAGATCAACGGCGGCAACCACAACAACAACAACACCGACGGCGCACAAGAAGGCGAAGCGCAAGAAGATCTCTGGTCCAGCATCCTCAACAGCGTCCAGTCCACACGAGCCGTGCCGACCAAGAATGTCCTCATCCTGGGTGAACCCTCGACGGGCAAATCGACAGTGTTGCAGTTTTTGGCTGAGAAGAGTCCGGCGAGCTATGTGAACACGTCGGCCTCTGCCTCTCATGCAGTCACTAACAAGGGCGCGTCCCCTCAGCTCGAACAGAGTGGTGATTCGGTGCTGGACCTGGGTCTGAGCTACGGCTACTGGGACGCGGGTGATGAGGATGGAGACGGTGAGTCGCCTCTGCATGACCATCCTTCCTCCCACACCCAGGTTTCTGACATAGCTTGCTTGCGATCTAACTAGTGGTCGCGCGGATCGGAGTCTATCAGCTCTCGTCTTCCCATCCGACCTATCGGTCCCTGCTCCCCTTCTCCTTCCCCGCCCCAGCCACTTCCAACACCGCCTCGTCAGAATCCGGCCCAGTCCTACCTGCCCTCCTGGCCGGGCCTTCGTCCTCGAGCAATGCGCCCAGCCACAGACCACCACCGAGTCCCGCTGCCATGCTTGACACGTGTGTGCTCATCACCCTCGACTGGTCTCAGCCTTGGACTTTCCTCTCCCAGCTGCGGACCTGGATGGAGACCATTCGGGAGCTAGTGGTCGCCGCGGAGGGTAAAGATCTGTCCAGAGAGGTGAGAGAGGCGGACGCGGCTGCGGCGAGACGATGGAGAGCTGCCGAGATTGCATTGGAGGAAATGCGGGAGAAGCGTGAGTCGCAAAAGCCAAATGGGACCCCCTGGGAGCGGGTTCGCTCCTTTACTGACGGGCTGTGTCTCTTCCTGCCGACTGACACGAACAGTGGAAGCATTCCTGCGCGCGTACACCGAACCGGGGACAAATATGCTGGCTCTACCTGTCAACTCAAATACTGCGGCCGACGGAGCAACTGGGCTAGACGCGGTCACGGCTGCCGCAGACGATGACACCATCACTGTACCCGCAGCCTCCTCGCTCGCGTACGACAAGGACGCACAATTACCGCTCGGTGATGGAGTGCTCAATAACAATTATGGAGTCTCCATCATTGTGGTCTGTACGAAGGCGGATCTGATGGGCAAGCTCGAACGCGATCGCGACTTCAAGGAGGAACAGTTTGATTACATCCAACAAGTCTTACGGACGGTCTGTCTCAAATGTGAGTGCCGAACTCAATGCCCTCCCCCTTTGTATACGTTGAGCATGTAGGCTCAAACCAGGACTCTGGCCGGCATTGATCGTCGTCACCGAAACATGCAGATGGAGCGGCCTTATTCTACACCTCACATACCCGTCCACAGTCATTCGACGTTCTGCGATCGTATCTGCTCCACAGATTGTTCCCACCTGCCCCCGTCTCGGGCGCGGGCGCAACCAGTACCGACGTCAATGGCACACGCGCGAATGCAGCCGGCGCCTCAGGAGGAGCTGGAGCAGGGGCGGCTGCAGGAACGGCGGGCGGTGCCGCGGCCGTATCGTTCCCGTTCACCCACCGGGCGGCCACGCTGGCGGAGCGGGAGACGCTCTTGGTACCGACGGGCTGGGACTCGTGGGGCAAGATCAATGCGCTGAGAGAGGGCTTTGATTGCAAAGGCTGGGGCCTGGGCTGGGACTTTGATTGTGAGGTCGAGCGGCGGAGGAGATTGCGTCGGTTACAGTCCCGACGTCCGGCCGGTGCGGGGACGGGCGCGGGTGGTGCAGAGGGGGCCGCGAATGGCGCGTTGGCGGTGGCCAATGGTCTCACCGCTCCGGGGCTGTCGCGCTCGACAAATGCGAGCGACCAGGGGGCGAACGGGGCGGCGCGGGCTCGACAGGTGGAAGAGGCGGAGATTGAGAAGGAAGTCGAGCTGGACATCAGGCCGGAGGATCGCGGTGTGGGCAGTGCGGTGCGGCTGTACGAGGACATTGTGTCTGACGTGGAAGGAAACACGGTGAGCATGTCATTCCCGCCTTGATGAAGAACGTGCTTCCTTGTATGCTGATGAAACTCTGATGAATGCGCGCATTTCCTTTCCTACCAGCCACATCACGCACCTACTTCGGCAGTCAAGCCACCAGACGACCAAGACTTCCTGCAGCAATGGTACGCTACCCTTGCGGCGCGACGAGACGACAATCAAGGCTCGTCGGCTGGCGGGGCAGGCCTGACTGGCCCGGGTGGATCATCGTCAGCCTCTGCAGCGATCGCCGGACTGACGTCTTCGGGAGCGGGAGGCAGGGACAGTCCTCGACCGATGAGCCCGGGCATCAGCGACTACCTCCAGAACGTGGCTGGTGGGCGTGGCGGCAACACTGGCAGTCCGATGAGTGGAGCTCGGGGAGGCACCCGGCAGAGTGAGGTTCTGCATAGCTTCTTCCAGAGCCGTGAGTTCTTCTGGTTCTACATGCGTCTTTCAAACACGGTGTGAGGATGTTCCGCTGACGCCTCAGAGATCTCCTTATGATGGAATGTGTGCAGTCTTGGATGGTTCAGAGGCGGGGGGAAATGCAGGCCGTCGCAGTGCGTTGAGCAGAGGGGCTAGAGGAGGAACTCCTGGACCGACGAGCTCGACAACAGGAGCTGCTGGGGGAGGAGCAGGGGGATCTTCTCAGCCAAATGCAGGCGGCTCGGCCGACAACAGCACCTCGTGAATCCGACATGCTTTAGTCGGATCCGCGTGCAATTGATGGCGGCCTTTGCACATCATGACGACGCATACGAGCGCCGGCTCTGTGGGCTAGGAGATCCGTGGTTGAGACTGCACACGGCGAGGCATCGGTCGATCGTATCCACACTGATGGGTGTTGCTGCAATCTCAAAAGATGATTTTGGGATGGTGTTACAGTACACACTCTGGCTGGAAGAGGATGGAACCGATGAGTGTCGGAGCTGGATCGGCGGAAGAGCACGTAATTTCTCTTCGTGATAAGCTCGAAATGGAGAAATCGAGCCGACGGCGTCCGAATGGCCGATGACAGTTGTTTGTCCCTCTCGACCCAAGCCTGGGATTTGTGCTGACCTTTGAAGGCAGCCACGAAGAGGGAGAGAGAGGCTGGTGAAAGCACGAGCACGAGCACGCCCGCCCCCCGCCCAACAACGAGGCCGAGCCTGGCGCGAAATGATTTTGGGCTGGCCGAGGTCAAATGCAAGACTCAAGGGTGAATATGGAAGCCTGCTTGCTTCATGCAGGGAGAAATGCATGCATCGTCTTCGTCAGCCTGGGAGTAAAGTTCTCTCTCGTGCTCCAGACCTTGATTTGTGATCGACCTCCTTCTCTTCACACTCCGCAGCTGTGACGCCGGGAAAATGTCTCGGCCTGCGCCGTCGTTGCCGTGCAGTTCCTGGAGAAGCAGGCTGCACAGAGAACAGATGATGCGCGTACAAATGTACTGATCTGATCTTTCGGGAGGGATGAGGTTCTCCCATCTGATTCAGTCGTTATTGTTGGGCGGATGGATGTCAGATCAGAATCTAGCATGGGCCCAATGCCCGCCGCTGGCATCGTCTTGTCTGGGTCGGGTCGTCCATGATTCTTTTCTTTTTCTGCCGTAAATCGATGTCCGCTCAAATCCATGTGGTTTGTGCTTCTGCACCACAGAAGCCCCCTTTGACCGCCACCAGGCCACCAGCAGGACCTGCCAAACAAACCCGGATCTCTCCTCTCGTCCTCGCTCCCGTCCCCCCGGGATCGTTCAAGGTGCCAAGTCGGGACAGCAGACCAAGAAAGCGATAAGGGTCCGAATGCCGCCACCCGCTTGCGGCTCGTTCCGCAAAACCCCTTTCCTCGCTCCCCTCCTTTAGTGCGAGCACAACAAACAAGACAGCAAATATATAATAATAACAACACGAGTATGGCCACGGAAGTCGCCCTCCTTGCGCTTCCGCTCTGAACCTGAGCCTGAGCCTGAGCCTGAGCCCCTCACTGTCCCAAGCAACAACATCCGGCTTTTGCTCCCTTTGGGGCGGAAGTCTGCGTTTCCATGGCCCCGGCATCGGTCGGTCGGTCAACTCGGCTCGTCAGGAGGGTGTCTTCCCTTCTCATCTCCGAGACTGGCAAACTTCTTTCTTCCTTCCTTCCCAAAGAGCGGGCGTTGCCTTGCCCTGCCAAATGCGGCTTGTACAGTACTGTGTAAAGTCGCAAAAAAATTCTTTGGCTATGATCCCCGGGTGCAATTCGCAAAACTCCTGGTGGGTGCGGACAGACTTTATCTGATCATCCAGCTCCGGACAGCAGCATGTCTCTTGAGACAGAGCCTTGCGGCCTGAACATCGCGCCAATGTTCAAACTCCTGAGAACATCACTTCTGCTGACGCATGGTCACCGGTGCACACGACCGACTACGGCTGCTGGCCGGGCAGGTTGACACATCATCCAAACTTTACGGTGTGGACCTTGTGAGAAGATTGACGGCAGGGACGGGATCCGGTCATCCTTGACATGCTGATGACATACAAAAAAGGAAGGGGGGAGGGGGTTCTTTTACATACATCTGCACTAGCCCCACCTGCCGCGCTTCTCTGATCGCCAATTCATGCAGGGACCCAGAGGCCCAAGGGGTGGCGGCGGCCACCAGCCCATGTGGAGGCAGTAGTGTGTGAGCGAGCTTAACCCATCAATGGTGCGATGTTGTTTTAGTAGATTCAAGTCCATCGGCCAGTCCTCCTGACACGGGTGTCATCCAGGACGGACGAAGAAGGAGAGAAGAGGGAATAAAGGGATAATTAGCGAGCGAGCCAACACAAAGGTATCGGCAACCCACGTCTGTCTGGAGAAGGCAACACCCCATGGCCATGGGAAAGAAAAAGGCGACAGGAAGTGGGAAAATAAATAAGAAGCCGATATTATTAATATTTCAAAACCAGACCTTGCTGCAGGTGGCTGGCTGCCCGGTTGGGCTTTGCTTCGAAACCCGGCTGACCATCTAGTAGATTACAGACTGGTGCAGATTGTAATTGGGACAAGGATCTGCTCCGGTGTGTCGGGAGCCAAGAAGGCGCCGAATGTGGTACGCCGAACAACGGAAATCGGCAACCCATGACCGAGTGTGGTGTGCTGGGGTTGTGTTCTGATCGTATCTTGGTATGCCGAAGCCGTGCTCCTGACTCGCGCGGACATCTTACCTGCCTTCTGGATCGGCGTGCACGGTCAAGGTGAAGAATAAGAACGAGGAACAGCAGCAGCGTGGTGCGGAGGGCGATTCCCCGTCAGCCACCGAGCTGGGGAGGTGCGCCTCAGAGCCACGGCTCAACCTTGTGCGCAACTAGCAGAGCTGTGGTCTGACCATTCCACTGGTTAATTTGCTAATCCGAGGAAGCCTCGCACAGTTCTTTTCCCCAAGCGAATGAGGATGGGCACAGCACACACCACACTGCCCATGCACAATCGACCCCGCGCCCAGTGGTTCGCTACGTTTGATACATTCTGTAGCACCGTCTCGGTGCGAATTGCCACAGTTGAGTCCGTCTTGTGTGACAGCAGTCCAATAATAATAATGTGGATCGAGTAACAAACACGAGCGTGGAAATTGTGCTCTGGCTCTCTCTCTCTTTACCCTTTCTCTACCCCCTCTCACTCCATCGAGCTACGATTTTATACTCGTCCGCTCTCAAGCACAGCACTTTTCGCACGACCCGTCTGGCATCGACCCACACCGGCTCTCTCCGTTCCCTGCTTACAGCCGGCGTAGCAGGCGGCGATGCATGAACTGATCTCTTGAAATTTCCCCGACCTAGCTCACTCTGCCGACCAAACATCTCTGCTCTCTTCCCCCACTTCACGCTCTCTCCCTATCATCTTTCCCACATCTCTCGGGGCGAGTCTACCTAGATTAGCAGCAACAGCCGGAGCAGCAGGACGAGCAGCCAACCATTTGAATAGTCTTCTGGGCTTCTGGTCCCTCGCCGCTCTCTCCTTCTCTCCTGCGCTGTTCATCAGCCCATTATTCGCCCCCGTCTTTCTTCTCGCCAGTCTGAAACCCAATCAACCCTGGGGACAGATTCCGAGCGCCGAACGAACGCACACACCTCCCCAGTCCCCCATCCCCCTTTCGCACAAAGCCCAGCACAGGCCTCTCCCGCTCGCCTCGTCTCCCCTCCTCCGAGTGGAACACTCCACTTGCCCATCTTGGCGTTGACTGTTCCCTGTACCGAGCCGCAACAGCAGTAGCAGTGGCTGTTCGAGGTCGCCCAACAAACCCGCACAACCTGGTCTCGGGGGTGGGGCCCCTTGCTCTTCTCACCCAACGTACCCATGCCGTCGAACACCCTCCAGCCTCCATCCCATCCCATGTCCGCAGACATCAGCAGGTCGCCTTCTCCCCTTTCTTCTCGACAGCCACCACCCACCCTCCACCCCGCCGCCGAGCCAATCAACAGATTGTCCCCGCTGCAGCCCCCGTCTCCGCACTCTACCCCTGCTACCATCGCGAACCAGGGCGTGCCCGCCTTCTTGGAACGTCGCAACTCGGACGCATTCAAGTTCAACGTCTTGCCTGCCATTGGCCCGCACGCTCCGTCTAGCAGCAGCAGCAACAACAACGCCAACAACAACAATAGCAGCAACAGCAACGCCAACAACAGAGGCGGGCCCAGATCTCCCCGCCCCGCCCGCATCTCCACCTCTGCCGGAGGGCTCTACTCAGACTCCATGGGGGCCGGCCATCTCCCGTACTCACAACACCGCAACGGCGGTCCTTCCTCCAACAGCAGCGCCAGCAGCATCGCCAGCGTACACGGTCTCCCATACCCTCAGCGAGATCCGAGCCCGCCCCCGCCGCCGCATAGCTCGAGATCGAATCTGTCCGGCGCGTCTCTTTCCTCTCATTCTCAAGCAACTCATCCGGGCAGCGGCGGTCCGCAGCAGCAGCAGCAGCAACAGCAACCGCAGCACGGGTCCACGAACAGCTCGGGGGGCCCGTCAAATTTCTCATATCGCAATGGCGCAGCAGGGCCAGGCGGAGCAACCCCATCCTCTTGGGCAGAGTCCAGTCCTTACTCTACAGCGCAGCACCCTGGCCGACGTGACACAGATCCCTCAGATCAGTATCAAGCCGGCGCAGGAAACCATCGAGCTCCCGTCTCCTCCTTTACCGTCCAGCAGGATGCAGAAAGGGAATATAACAACAATAATAGATACCCTGGAAATAATCAGTACGCTGGCCCACCGCATACTCGACAAGGGTCAGAAGAGCCTGGCGATCTTAGCAACGATCACAACCAAAACGACCGATTCAGAACGGCAGAGCCGGGTAGTGGCATGCAGGCTCAGGTATCCGACGAAGGCTCAGCATCTGTCCAGGCGCGCGGATCAAAGGGGTCATCGTCTTCGCAAAAAGGTAATGCCTCTGACGCTGCTGACCCGTCCAAATCTGGAGCTTCTCAAACGGACCGAAAGGTCAGCTGTCTCGAGTGTCGAGCAAGCAAGGTCAGTACCATTGATCTTCCCCAAATTCTTCCTCCAAGTAGTCATCAAGTTATATGGGATCTGAACAAGCCGGGTCCCATCCCGTCCTTTCGTTGCTGCAGGTCAAGTGCACAGGCAAAATGCCCGACAATTCACCATGTGCACGGTGCCAGAGGATTGGCCGACCATGTGTCTTCGAGAATCACCGACGAGGTCGCCGACCTGACAACTTGTAAGATCCAGCATTTCACCGGGCTCTCGAATCTTGCCATGCATCCGCGCTTCGTGCTGACTGCTTAACCCCTCACGACACTTTCAGAAAATTCCAAAAACTGGAGAAGAGCTTGGAAACCGTCACCCGCGCATTTAATGACTTTAGGAAACTGCAGGATCCTGTCAGCAAGGCAGGAGATGGCTCAAAGCATCCAGGCCCTGCTGAAGGGGATGAGCCAGTGAAGAAGAAGCCCCGTCGGGCAACCACGACGGGGGCTGGTGAACTTGCGGCACAGGATCCCACGGCTCCACAACATGCGGGCAACATCTCCTTGGACTCGCATCCACATGCTATGCAACAGGATAGCGCTTCTCGTGGAGCCATGTCGATCGGCGGTGGAGCACCGGGCCAGATACCAGAGCACAGACGTGACTCGGACGAGCCGCACCGTCCGGGTCCGTCCCGGGATTCGAGTGTCCGTGGCGGTGGTGACAACTGGCACGCGTATGGCCCGGAGCCGGGACGGATGCCGGCGTCTGGGCTGACCGCGTTCCCACTGGCGGCTGATAGTCGGTGTCGCGACGTTACGATCGGGAGTCACCTCCCGCTGCCCGACGGCGATCTGTCCTTTGACCCCATCGGCCGCAATGTGGTCACGCTCAGAGAAGCCCATGAATCCTTCGACACTTTTATTCACCTCCAGAACCAATATTTTCCCTGCCTGGATCCGTCCCTCCACACCTTTGACTTTGTCCGAGACCGGTCTCCGTTCCTACTCAGCTGTGTATGCGCGATCGCAGCTCGGCTCACCGAGACGCTCAACAGTGGCATCTCGTCTCGACTACAACAATACCTCGCCTCGGTCCTGATCCCGGACATCTGGCTCAAAGGGTTGCGCTCGGTAGAAATTGTGCAGGGTTTCACCCTGCTGGCGACGTTCCATGAGTTGGCGGTGAGCGCGGCGGATGATCGGACGTGGCAGTACCTGTCGTTGGCATTTGGACAGGCGATCCAGTTGGGCCTGAATAGGAGGCCCAAGCTGCCAGAGAGCGCGACGATGCACGACCAGCGGATGGCTAGAAATGGCGAGCGGTGAGTTAGCGGATGCATCCGCGAATACATGCTATCACATTCAGTACTGAACCAGTTTGTCCGTCCGTTGTCCCCGCCCCCTGCCCTCACCCTTACCCCTTCACCGTAGATGCTGGCTGGTCCTCTTCCTGGTGGAGACGATCACCGCATCACAGATGGGCCGCCGATCCATGTTCACTATCGACCGCTTCATCGGCTCCTCCGACAACTGGCATCTCCACATGGCAGCCCTGCCCGCGGATCGCAACATCATAGCCCTGGTGCAGCTCCGGAGAACACAGATTCGGCTGCATGATCTGTTCGAGAGCACAATTGCCGATCCGGCTTCGGGCGAACCAGCGTTGACCGCGTACCGCTTTGACATATTCAACGTGAGTGGTAGTGGGCTGACCGCGTTCTTCGTGCTTCAGCAGCAGCACGCGGGGGTGACCAAGTGACTGACGCATCCGTTGAATTACCCTTTGCCTTGCTTTCCCTTCCGTCTCCGCAATACCGATGTCATCCGTCAGCGTACATGCATGGGCGAGCTGGACACCTGGAAGCACACCTGGTACGATTCGATCTCCTGGGCACCGCACGAGCAAGGCATATCAAGAGAGATTCTCTTCGCCTACCTATCCTCGACCCTCATGCAATACGTGCTCACGCTCCGAGCGTGTCCGGACGGAGAGACGGCAGCGTCGATACTGAGGCAAGCCTCTCGCACCGCCGTCGATGCTCTCAACGTCCTGATTCTATTTGATTGGCCTGACCTCGTGTTCGCGGTGAATCAGAACGTGGTCCTGTCCTCGTACTGCGCCATCTTGGCGCTGAGGATGACCACCCACCCCAAACGATGGCGCGGCACGGGCGCGATTGATCCGCTCTACATCTACGATTTGGTCGACAAGTTGATCAACTCGCTGTCGCGACATGGCCACACGCTCCGCCGCTCGGCGACGGCCACGTCGTATGCGTCCTACCTCGGCGCGGTACTGGACCAGTACCAAGAGGGCTACGAGCTGAAGATGAACAAGAGCTCGGCTTCGTATGTGCCCTTGAAGAGGAGGCACATGGGCGAGATGAACGTGCGCGAGTATGAAGCTGCCCCGTCGGGCGTCACTGCCATTGTGAGTACTGCGACGCAGGCAAGCAGAGCACGTGCTTCTGCCGAGCAATTGTGAGAGCAGCTCTGCTGACTCTCTTGCGTCCCACCTTTGTATCCGTCCTTGTCACATCCAGCCCAAGCATCCGCACACTGGGGTCCCTGCTCTACTTCCTCCTCCGCGGTCGAGTCTGTTCTCAGACATGACCTTTTTCGACTCCTTCTTTGAAGACCTTTGAAGATACAAGATCACCAGCACCACCACTGCTACTGCTATCCCTGCACACAGACGTGGCGTCTCGTCGCTACTGCAAAACAAAACCTCAGACGAGGGAAACCACTGCTCTGCCCCTTTCCTGACTCTATACCTCTGTCACACGCGCTTGCATTTCTTTGATGGGGTTACTGGGGGTCTCTACTAAGCTCTTGTCTCTCTCTCTCTTTTCTCTCTCTCTCTCTCTTCTCTCTCTCCTCTCTCTCCTCTCTCTCTATCTCTCTCTCTACCTCTCCACCGCGTTCGGCGCCATCTATTTGCTCGTCACTTTCTCCTGTTCTCTGCATATTCCTTCATACATGCGTTACCAAATCGCCCTTCGATGTACTTCCTTCTGTCCTATTTCAGCCAGTGCTCTGAACTGCAAAGTTTTTTTCTTCCGCCCTGAATCGGTTCTGAGGTCCCATCACCATCATCATTGGACCTTGTTCAGCATCACGATCCCACGGGAGGTAGATGTCTGAATTGACGATCCGTTTCAACTGTGGAGACATATGACACGAACAACGTCTGCTTTACTCAAGCTCATCATCGGGGACATTCGTCTCGTCGACAATCGAGGCCGTCACGCTCCAAAGCTGGCACACGTTGTCCTCCGCAGTGCTGCACATGTGCCATCGCTCGCTTGGGCACCAGGACAGGTCCGTCGGTCGGGAAGTGTGACCACCGTGAATGAAGAGCAGCTCGGGTGGGCCATCCTCAGCATCGTCCGGCGTTTGCTCCTCCCCAACGCGCGAGAGGTCCCACAGCATAATTCGACGATCTGCACTGGCCGAGGCCAGGACAGTCTCATTGTGTGGTGACCAGGCTAGTTGGAGAACTTCGTCCGTGTGCGATTCGAGAGAGTGTAGCTTCACCTTCAGGTTCCGCAGGTCCCATAGACCGACGGTCTGATCAGGAAAATAGGCGCCGGTCAGCATACACAGCATTCAATGGAGTCGAGTAACGGGGGAAGTCATGCTTACCTTGTCACTTGAAGCAGTGGCTAATAGGAATTCGTTGCTTGGAGAGAATCGCACTGCGTTTACCTCCGCAGTGTGAGCCTCCACTCGGTGCTTGGGCGAGGGCGTGCTAGACCGAGAGTCCCAGCTGCGGTAGGTGACAAAGCAGGACTGTCAGAGCACCAGCCCCACCCACTGTCTGACCAGTTGTGGACTTACATAAACATTTGCCTATCGTCTCCGACAGACGCAAACAGCGAATCGTGGTGATGATGCCAAGCGACATCTTCAACCACGGAGGTGTGCGCTTCGTACCTGCGGACAGGCTGTAGCTTCTGGTTGCCCTTCTTGTATTCATTCAGGTCCCTGTCGTACCAAAATGTGTCAGCAATTCGTATCCAGCCCTAACCCATCATCGAGATCTTGGCTCACCAGTAGCATACAGAGCTGTCATCAGATGAGGCTAGGATGTGACCTTGACGGATTGGGTTCCAGTCCAGACCATATCTGTGCGTGGAATGATGTCGTTCAGACTGTGACCCGTTAAGCCTGATAGCCTATTCTGGAGGTCAGACTCACCCCTCCTTCGTCTGTCCCTCGAGGATGATATCTGGTCGGCACACCCCATCCGCGTTCGGAATGAGACTGTGCTTCGTCCGATCAAAAATGTAGGTGGGACCCATGACCGTGCGAGTTGCGATCAGGTCAATGTTCTGAGGGCAGTATCTGGCGCGGTTTACCTCTCCCTCATGGTTAATTTTTTGGATCACCTTGATGCGTGAAGATGCGCCGCCATATGAACCAATCTCTGCCAGCGCACAATTGAGACTAACGTGAGTCAACCCGGATGGTGATGGTTGCGATCCCATACTCACCTCCCTTCTCGTCGTCGTACTTTCCTGCAGGCAGCTGCTCTTCTCCTGTTGGCAACTGCACCTCAGCAATCTGCAGATAGTTGCGGTCCTGGCCCGATGTGTGGGTGCCGAGAAGCATTCGATGTCTGATGAAGTTCTTGCCTTCCGGTCTGAAGTACAGGACCACAGTGAGGAGAATGAGCATGGTCCTCGATACCCAAGGGAATCGTGCGCACAGATTGTACTTACCGAACCTTGTCGGGGAACCATTGGCATGTCAACGACGGCCAGTCCAGCGCAGTTGTTACCATCACATCGTAAAGGAAAGGCGAATGCTTCTTCCAGACTGGGTAGAGTTGCAAATCGTTGTCAGAACTGTCGAAGAGCCAGCTTTCATGTCAGAACATGATCGAAACTCACTTTTGTACTCCTGTGATGCGACACCAGATCCGTACAATGGGACAGTTTCGTGAGCGAATCACTTTCCTTGTGTGCACGCTCGGAGTGAGCACTCACCTCATTGGCGATCATTGCCGCATTGACGGCGGCGTCATCCTCCTCAATTTCGATAGCGTGCTCTGGATCGGTCATGTCGGCGGCGTGTCTCTGTGTTGCTCGTGATGGATCCTGCGTTGGTCGCGTGTGTGCAGCATGCGAAGGGTGAGGTTCACATGCCCCGATTTGGGTGTTCTGTCCAAACGCGGCGCGTGCGCCTTGCGACGCGTCGAGCGTGTCGGGCGGAGTTCTAAATGTGAGATGAGAGCCCAAAACGCGCTAAACCGGTGGCACGCGTCGAAGACCAACACTCGCGCTCGAAATTCGGGAGAACAACACTTTAGATCGCCACCCGCCAATCGCTCTCTTCGACCACCACCTCATTCATCACAGTTCCCCTGCTTCGGGCCACTTCTCATTCCTACTTATACTGAGCCTGTAACGAATCACCCTGCGACTCGGACGAAAGCACCATGGCTGATCAGCATGAACGCGGCGCGGAAGCCGAAGAGGAGATAAACGACATCCTCGGACCAATGCCAGTCTCCAAGCTGGAGGTAAGCACAATGCATGCTGCTTCAAGTGACTTTGTACTAATGTCATTCTCTGCCCTATTTCCAGGAATTTGGTATCTCTGCGTCAGATTGCAAGAAACTGATGGAAGCGGGCTTTCATACGGTAGAGCATGTCGCCTTCACGCCAAAGAAACAGCTAATCACGGTCAAGGGCATCTCAGAAGCCAAAGCAGACAAGATACTAGCAGAAGGTATGCGTTCGGAATGTCTGACGATACCATATGCAGACTGGCGACGATGGCTCACGTTGCGATCATGCGCATACAGCGGGCAAACTTGTGCCCATGGGCTTTACCACCGCCACCGAATTTCATCAGCGCCGTTCCGAGCTCGTCACGATAACCACCGGAAGCAAGAATTTGGATACAATCTTGAATGGAGGTATGGAAACCGGAAGCATCACTGAGCTGTTCGGAGAGTACCGAACCGGGAAGAGTCAAATTTGCCATACCCTTGCTGTGACATGCCAGGTGAGATAACTGCAGAGAGCAGCAATTCAGAAGTCGCACCGGAATTGACATCAGGAACGCGATTCTCCAGTTGCCGATCGACATGGGTGGAGGTGAAGGCAAATGCTTATATATTGATACTGAAGGGACCTTTGTAAGTGCAGTGACGAAGCTTCCTGCGCCAGATGCTGGGCTGATCTTGCTTGTTGGGTCATGCAGAGACCTGTGCGATTACTGGCCGTGGCGCAACGATACGGCTTGGACGGAGAAGAAGTGCTCGACAATGTTGCTTACGCACGCGCATACAATGCTGATCATCAACTGCAGCTACTCACTCAGGCCAGCGCCATGATGGCCGAGTCAAGGTTCAGCTTGCTCATCGTCGACTCACTCACGTCGTTGTACCGAACGGATTTCTCTGGTCGTGGAGAGCTCGCAGCTCGGCAAGTTCATTTGGCTCGATTCTTGCGGAATCTCATGAGACTTGCGGATGAATTTGGTGTCGCTGTGGTCATCACGAATCAAGTGGTGGCTCAGGTGGACGGTGCGAGCGCATTCTCCGCTGATGCCAAGAAGCCAATCGGAGGCAACATTGTTGCTCATGCCAGTACCACAAGGTGAGCAAGGGATCCAGGTTTTGACCTCGCTCCCTGTGCTGACACTTCGTACCGCCGTGTAGATTGGCGCTTCGTAAAGGACGTGGAACACAACGTATCTGCAAGATTGTGGATTCTCCTTGCCTGCCTGAGGCAGATGCTGTCTTCAGCATCGGCACTGAAGGCATCTGCGATCCCGTGAGCCTCACGGTGCAAACTGAGCAGAACGGATTGAACTATTCTGACCCACATTCGTTTTGCAGGTAGATTGAATGCTTTGGGGTCTAGTGCATCAGCATGGTGCCTCTGCTTTACCCTCTACTGATACCGTATAGTGATCGCTCCCCTTCCCGTTCCCATTCGCATTTCCGCTCTGCTATTCAACCTGTACCAACATGTCAACACGCTCCGAACCCAACCATCCATCCGCCCAACCCACCGCAATGCAATCACCGCGATTTGAACGAGACTGCGGGATCGAGATCAAGAAGAGAGTGCGCATTGCAGAGGGACATGGGTACATGGAAAAGCAACGTCATAGATCTAGCCCATTTACACGCCGTCGGCATCCTGAAATCAGAAAGAAGTCATTTCGTCAGCAATCACTTCATCCTGTCTTGTGCGCAGACAGGAGTCTTTACGCAGCCAGCCAATCCAGTCAACCCCCAGGCCCTTCGCAGCCATAGCTCAGTCTGCCAAGACGAACCACCAACCACAAATCACTTTCCCCGAATCCCCTGATTGGCCCTGGCCGCTGAAGACTCCTGCACCGATGTTCAGAGACTCACCCGGAAGACGAAGGTAACGTCCTTGCCGGTGAGCTTGCGGTAGACCGAGGAGAAGCTGTCAAGCTTGTACTCGAGCGATGTGGCATCCTTGGCATCCAGGAAGCACTTGATCAGCTTGGAGCCGTCAGTTGCGATGCGGGTGCGCTTGCCAGTGATTTCGGTGGGGTAAACAATGTCGGACAGGATGGATTCGTGCACAGCGGTCAGGGTGCGGGAGCGGGGGCGGGGTTGCTTGACGCGGGCGTGACGGCCGGGCTTGCCGAGAATTCGGCGCTGGCCAACGAAGACGACGTGTCGGTCGGAGAACTTCTTCTCGAGCTCACGGGTCAGTCTGAAGGATATGGAAGAATGGTGGATCAGCGTTGTGGTCAGCATATTGCAAGACCGAGGGGGCGGATAGGGTGCGCAAAAGGTCTGGCAAGCGCACAGTCTCTATCCTGGCCCACGATCTTCCATTCACAGTGCTGATGACACCGCCGACGCCTGTCCCGCACGCGTGTGTAACCTTCGCTCGCTTCCGGACCCCGCATGGGTCAAAGGCCTGTAGCCTGCATTTCACTTGCTGCGATCTGGACATCCGCTGACCTCCTGCCTTCCGCGCCAAAAGACCACTCCGCAGGTGCTGGACCAGCCCACAGCATTTGCGCATCCTGCCCGCATACCCTCTTGAAGATCACTCACCGTTGCTGGACCTTGCGGTAAGCCTTCTGTTGGGGCATGGGGACGAAGACAGCAATGGCCTTCTTTCCACCACGGACATCGATCTCAGCAGCCGCGCTGATCTGGAGAGGGCGGAGCTCGGCGCGGAGCTCGGGAACGTTGTTCTCGAGGTCAACGAGGGCCTGGGCGACGAGAGTCTCGGTCTCGGTGGGGGAGCCCGAGGGAGCGTTGGCTGTCCGGAGGATCTTGTGCGATACGGAAGACATGATGGGCTGTTCAAAGCAGGCGGCAACAGGATCGATCCGTAAGAACGTTGCCTGAGTTGAGCTCGCAGGTGTTGGATTGAACTTACCGTCTGTGAGATGGTGTCTTGAGGTAACCACAGCTGCTGTGTGAAAGAAAAGGCGAGGAGGAACTTCTGGAGATGAGGACCCACCGACGGCGGAGTTTCAAATGGGGAAATCGATGCTGCCGAGTTCTTGTCGGCCGAATCAGTCATCACACGTGATTGTCACCAGACCCAGTTTCGAATGCCGAGAACCACCGATGCCACGTGCTTCTCAGATCGGGCGATCGGCGTCCTTGTTGCTGGGCGAGTCATGCTCGAGCTGCCCACATTTGGAAGCTTTCAGCCAACACCAGCACGTTCTGCTGCCTCACAACGGACAGGAAGACCAAACCGCAGAATGAAGTATCTCAGCACACGCGGCGGTGACGAGCGTCTCTCCTTCGAGGAGGCAGTCCTCCGCGGTCTTGCGCCGAACGGCGGTCTCTACATCCCCGAGCAGATCCCCAGCCTGCCTCCGAACTGGGCTGCTGACTGGGCCAACCTGAGCTTCCCAGAGCTGTCGTACAAGATTGTGTCTCAATTCATCCCTTCGGACCCAGGTCAGGGCGGCATTCCCACAGAGGATCTCAAGGCCCTCATCGACCGCTCGTACTCCACCTTCCGCTCCGACCTCGTCTCGCCCCTCAAGCAGCTCGGAGACTCCATCTGGTGCCTCGAGCTCTGGCACGGACCCACCTTCGCATTCAAGGACGTCGCTCTCCAGTTCCTCGGAAACCTCTTCGAGTACTTCCTGCAGCGCCGCAATTCCGCGAAGTCAGCTCACGAGCCTCGGGAGCGGCTCACCGTCCTCGGAGCGACGAGTGGAGATACTGGCAGGTGAGTCCCTTTGAGCGTTACCGTGATTGCATGATGGGCTTGAGGGGCTGATTTTCGGTTGATGCCACAGTGCTGCCATTGCCGGTCTGCGCTCCAAGGCGGACATTGACATCTTCATTCTGCACCCCAAGGGCCGCGTATCTCCTATCCAAGAGGCGCAGATGACCACTGTCCTCGACGCGAACGTGCATAATCTTGCTGTGGAGGGCACTTTCGACGACTGCCAGGTCAGTCTATATTCTTGCGCGAGCGCAGAGGGCTCAACTGTGCTGGAAATATCGCGCTGAGGAGCTTAGGACCCGTACTGATATCGCTCCCACACCTCCTCATCCAGGACATCGTCAAGGCTCTGTTCTCCGACGCCGAGTTCAATGCCAAGCACAGACTCGGCGCCATCAACTCTATCAACTTTGCCCGCATCTTGGCCCAGATCGTCTACTACTTCTCTGCCTACTTCCAACTTGCGGCCAAGTTGAACCTCAACACTGCCCAACAAACTCCAGAGATCCAATTTGTGGTGCCCACGGGCAACTTTGGTGACATTCTGGCCGGTTACTACGCCAAGCGCATGGGTCTGCCCATCAAGCAACTCGTCGTCGCAACAAACGAGAACGACATCTTGCAGCGCTTCTGGGCGACCGGCCGTTACGAAAAGCAGGCTTCTGATGACGGTGCGGCTGCCCAGACTGCGCCAGTCCAGGGCTCTTCTGATGGCGCTCAAGTAGCCTCGGCCGGCGGCGTCAAGGCCACATTAAGTCCAGCCATGGACATTCTCGTCTCGAGTAACTTTGAGCGTCTCTTGTGGGATCTGGCATTTTCCACATCTGCATTGCACTCCAATGGGGAGGCGAGCAGACAGGAGGCCCAGACAGAGGCAGGAGCGACCCTTTCCAAGTGGATGGACGATTTGAAGAAGTCTGGCAGAATGGAGGTGCAGCCCGATCAATTAGAGCTGGCACGACGTGACTTTGCAGCCGAGCGCGTTTCGGACGAAGAGGTGAGTCTGGTCCAGCAGACTCTGACTTGCATTGCATTTATTGGAGCTCGTGTCGGCCCATGATGATAATATTCTGACAATCTTCTGACAATGTCCACAGATCAAGCAAACCATCTTGCGTCTGTACAACAAGGCTGACCCCTCAGCGTCAACACGGAAGCACGCGCCAAGCTACCTGGTCGACCCTCACACCGCTGTTGGTTTCGAGGCTGCTGACCGGTTGCGGGCGAAGGGCAAGGTGTAAGTTGAGCATTCCATGCCGCCTTTCTGAAATTTAGAGGACTAATTTGTGATCCACGCGCTTGCAGTGCCGAAACGACACACCAAGTCGTCCTGTCGACCGCTCACCCTGCTAAGTTCTCTGCCGCTGTCGTATCTTCGCTGGAGTCCGCTGGCGCTGAGTTCGACTTTGAGCGGGACGTGCTACCACCGGAAATGCACGGTCTGCTGGAGAAGGAGCGACGGGTGCGGGACGTCCGTCTTGCTGATGGCAAAGGTGACGGTGACTTTGCCAAGCTGGTGGATGCTACCCGGAATGTGCTTGATGCCGAGCTTGACAAGCGCGTTGCGGCAGCAGGCAGCCAGCAGACTGAAAGTGTCTAGGGTTGTAAGGTGATTCCTCCTTAGCAATATCATGACTTTATGCTAGGGAATCAGCCTCTTTCTCTTTCGTTCCCTGGAAACAATGTGTGACCCTTTGTCACCGTGAATGCCATGCACATGACCAGCTCAACCATGGTATATTATACATTGCGTGCGATTGTATGCTACCTTCCGCCCAGTCGACTGCCGATCCCTCTCGCAATTCCAGTTACGCCACTTGAGAAAGCTGAGACCACCGCATTGCCTGGTGGCCAGGGTAAGCCTGCACCGGACGTCAACGACGATGCAGAAGCCGCGAGACCACCGAGAGACGAGGACGAGGAGGCTGCGGCCGACGCCTTTCGTGCCGCATCCTTGGCTTTGGCTGCGGGGCGCGAGGAAGTTCAGAACATAGAAGGGCGACAAGCAAGAGAAGAACCTTTTGAAGCTCACCTTGTGCAACGATTTCGCGTATGTTTGTCTCCAGTACGAGGCCTCCTTGGATAAGTTCGGCCAGCAGAGCGTGCACCTCATCGAAGTGGAAGATCAAGTCGAGCTCGCAGACATTCTCGAACATTTGATCCAGTGACTCCACAAAGACTTGGATCAAGTCCAGGATGCCAAGCTCGGATTCGGACGCATCGACGACGAAGACAAAGTACAGAGTCGCATAGTGTCTGTAAATGACTCGGAGTCTGTCGTCACCTGCAGCCGGCCGCGTCAACGAAGACGAAGATGTCGAGTCTGAATTCTTCGAGGAAGACGCCGCTTTACTTGACTCTGCTGACGGTGACGCGTGAGAGAGAAGTGCGTCCAGCTCGGGTGCCTCTAAGAAGTTGCAGGCGGAGTCGGGTCTCTTGGACACCAGTTGGAAGATCCTTTGGACCAGAGCCTGTTGTCTGGCGGGTGAGACGAGGAGAGGGGTGTAGAACTTGGATAACCGGACCTTGGCGTGGTTGTTGAGAACGAGAACAGACACGATCATCTTTTGAGCCCTTCCACTGTGACTAATAGCACTGACAGTTAGCAGGAGGAAGCTGTTGTTGATGGGATGAAGCTCGAGGAGTGTCGACAGCGAACGAGCCACCTCTGCTGGACGATCCGCAGTTCTGGGTGGGAATCCGATGAGCTTAAAAAGTTTCAGCTTGGCAACTTCCGAAGGATCCAACGAGCATGCTGGACACCGCGTCGACCTTCTGGACGATATTGTTGATCCACCACACCTCCGGGTGAGCTGCTTCTTCCGTCTTCGAGTCAGGCTACTTGATCGCAAGGGCGCAGGAGAAAGGTTGAGCGCCCGCCTGCCTTCTTTGCTCGACCCTCGGTTCCAACACCTCGGGTGCCTCGGGCGGCTGTGAGGGCAACAACGATGGCGACCGCGCCGCCAGAAGACTGGGCTCCCCGCTTGTTGATCATAGATCACTACGACTCCTACACCGCGAACCTCCTTACGCTCCTTCCACCGGCCATATGCGCCAATACTGTCATCCTCCAGCACACGCACAAGCTGCTTGCGAACCCTACCAGCTTCGCTGAACTGGTCGCACCCTACATCGACGCCATCGTCATCAGCCCTGGCCCAGGCTCTCCGGAGAATGCTTCCGACTTTGGCACATCTGCGCGGATCCTGCGTGAATGCATGCGCGAGGTGGACAGTGGCAAGGAAGAGGACATCTCACCGAGGCGCTTCCCTGTGCTCGGTATCTGCCTAGGCCACCAAGGCATTGCATGCGTGGCGGGGGCTGCGCTCAAGCGCACGCGCACACTTCAGCATGGCTCACAAAGCGGTCTTTCGTGGTCATCAACAAGTGGTGCGCCAGGCTCGGAAGGAATTGGGCTCTTCAAAGGCGTCGCGCAAGGTGCTGCGGTGGTGCGTTATAACAGTCTGGTGGTAGATGAACACAGTGAGTCCGATTTCTGCCATCCTTCCATCATCGGCTTGCAGCATTACTTATGTTCTTCTTCCTCGCTCA
The DNA here is from genome assembly GCA_023634365.1 of Tilletia setariae. Lineage (NCBI taxonomy): Eukaryota > Fungi > Basidiomycota > Exobasidiomycetes > Tilletiales > Tilletiaceae > Tilletia > Tilletia setariae. Next base: position 306,695 of record JAMJXE010000010.1, read on the forward strand.
TCAGCTCTACCCGAATCTCTTCGAGTGACTGCTTGGTCATTCGACCCACCTCCGGTGGTAGCTTCTCCCGCCCCCAGCGATACATTCATGAGCGCGTACAAAGGTGATTTACCACCGCCGAACGGCCTTACACAGCACACGTCGCGAAGAGGAGATCCAGGACTTACTGCATTGTCGCACGAGAAGGTCGTCATGGCTCTCGAACATGTCGCTCTGCCCATCAGTGGTGTTCAATTCCATCCCGAATCGATCGAAAGTTCATACGGTTGCGCAATCATGCGTAATTTCCTCGGTTCCGTCTGGACCTTCTGGAACAGCTCTGGGCCGCATGGACCCAGTCCGGCGACCGCAAGGCTACGCGCACTCTCATGGCGCACCGCTCAAGGTCTACCCGAGCACCTCCTGTCTGCCGGGCTGGCGTCAGAGTCGGTCCCCGGCCCATCCCGTATCCCAGTCTTCAAACTGCCCAAGGCGAGCAAGGTGGAGACGGAATCACCACAGGTGGCAGAATCAGCGGCCGCTACTCGTAGTCGCCCGGCATCAACACACAGCAGCCACAGCTCGATAAGCCATCTTTCTAGCGCTGGCTCACTCCTTTCCGCCAACGCGCATCTCGGGGTCCCTTATTCGTCAGCTACTTCTGCGACATCGATCTCGGGTCCTTCCACTCCTGCAAAATTTTCACCGGCAGTGACACCACAATTGGAGATCTGTGAAGAGCCCTTCGCAAATGCCCATGATGCGCGTTCCTCGCCTAGATGGAGAGTTTTGTCTCATTCCGTTGATGCGGTAGGAGATTCAACCGTTCCGAAGGCTGAAGCTGCTCCGCTAGTGTTCGATCGCCTTTTCCGTCAGAAAGATCCTTCCGCGCTGGGAAGCGTCTGGCTTGATAGTGCACGGCCTCGCGATCCTCACAGCCGCTACTCGTATATGGCTACTCCCAAATTTCTACTGTCTTATCGGCTCGCGACTCGGACCATCACAGTCAAGCTGGGTCAGCAGGCGAGCAAAGAAGCGTCAGCAGCGGCGCAAATCAGAGTACCATGGGGAATGACCTTCTGGGACTGGATGTCGAGCTTGCAGACTGATTTGCAAGCCAGGACCGACTTTGCGGCGGCGATGGAAGGTGTCGAAGCGATGTCCTCGGATCACGGTGGCAGCCCACGAGCAGGGCCAGGTCCCGAGGAGCAAGATCGCTACGCTACAATCTTCAAAGGCGGCTTTGTCGGCTACTTTGGATATGAGATGAAGGCAGAGAGCTTGGGTCTCGAGACAGCACTGCACAATGAGGAGGGCGTTCCGGACGCTGAGTTTATGTTTTGCGACAAGGTCTTGTGCTATGACCATATCACTGAGGCATGGTCGTCATACGCGGTGGTTGGACCGGAACGGACTGTCGATACGGCCACTGAGAACCTCGAGACAACCGCAAGTTCTCTGTCAAGTCCACTCGAACAACTGCAATCGGCACTCTGTGATGCGACAAATGACGGACGAGCTTCGTACGCCCTGCTTTGTGACTCAGAGGCCAAGACTTTCGAATGGTTTTGTCAGAGCGCTGCGGTACTGTTCCACATTGGCGCGTTAGGTTCGGACGCCGTGGACTCGTTCCTGCGTACCATGCCCTCTGACGGCCTACCTGCCATGCACGGCGACGACACACAACAGACATACCGCGACAAGGTCGAAATGGCACGCAAGTTCATTGCCGCTGGAGAGAGTTACGAGCTGTGCATCACTACAACCTTTCGTGGTGTGCGAAACCCGATCAAGCCGGAATCTTCGGAGACAGAGGCCGATCGTGACCACTTTGGCTTGTACTGCGCCCTTCGACGCAAGAACGCCGCGCCATATTCAGCATACATTCAGCTGCCTCCGATCAGGCCGGTCGGCGAGGGTCAGCGCGGTCGTGCCATACTGAGTACATCACCGGAGCGATTCATGCGGATCTTACGATCTGGAGAGGCGGAAATGAAGCCGATCAAGGGGACACTGGCACGTGCTGGACATGCCCAAGGCGAGCTTGATATGCTGCCGCTTCCTGCTGACAACGTAGTCGGTCCAGAACAGGCCGCGGAAGAGCATCGAAAGCAAGTGTGGAGGGAGGAGCAAGACTTGCTGCGCCGGGCTCGATTGGCAGCTGACCCAAAGGAGCGGGCTGAGAATCTCATGGTGAGCGGTCCGTCTCCCATATCTGTCAAAAGATATCGAGTAACTGACACAATCTCCGAACTTATGACTTTTGACAGATCGTGGACCTCATCAGAGCAGATCTTCTATCTTGCTGTCATCCCTCCTCCGTCAGAGTTCCGAAGCTGATGCGAGTGGAAACATATGCGACCATACATCAACTGGTCACCACAGTTCGGGGCCAGCTACGACCACAAATCAGCTCGGTTGAGGCGCTGCGAAGATGTTTTCCTCCAGGAAGCATGACCGGCGCACCAAAACGACGCAGTGTTCAAATTCTTGAGTCTCTCGAAGGGCACGGCCGCGAAAATTGCGACTCAACTCAAGCCCGTACTGCACCAGCAAAAAGGACGCCGCAAAGAAGCATTTACTCTGGTGCCTTGGGCTGGCTCGGTCTCGACGGCTCTGCTGACTTCGCGGTGGTAATCAGAACAGCAGTGGCCGATGGCGATGGTGAGCATCTACATAGCTGGTAAGAAGCCTCGGAATATGTGCTAACCCCTGTTCCTGTGTGATCACTTGCTTCTTGATCAGACGTATACGTCGGCGCAGGCGGTGCTGTCACCTTCCTCTCGATTGCGCAAGGAGAGCTGTCCGAGATGCTCGACAAAGCGCGATCGGTCGGACCGGCATCGATGAGACCATGAGACACAATACTTCGGTTCGTCCATTCGGCTATGCTGCACCTCACGCCCGCTATGCCTTTTTGGCAGACTGCACATTTGAGCACCATCCCTCACACCTTCTGCTTGACCGTCTCCTTCGTTCGTGAGGCGCACTGGATCCCTTAAAGACATGCAAAAGGACCCATCTGATTCTGTTCATCAAGGGATTCGACCTCCGTAACTTTAGCCTCTTCAACTTCCCATTCTTGCCGCGTTCTTTGGACAAGGGCCTGCGGATCATTCTGCAAATCCCCGACGAGCCAAGCCCATTCCTGCGAGGCTACGACGGCACGTTGATCTTCTCGGAAGCCAGCACAGGCTCCCCGGGACCGCACTCAGGAATGTGTTGTTCGCGCTTGATTTCGACCCGTGACGGGTCGAAATCTTGTAGTAAAGCATTAGAACGGGGAGATTTGTAACGAATTTGTAATCGAGATATTTCTTATCATCGCGATGCATGCGGTCAAACTTCGACATGAACCAACCGACGAGCTGGGCTGCTTGTCGGGTGCCCCTTCTCGAAAAGCTCGACTATATAAAGGCGCCCACGGACCGCAACTCGACGTGCGCACTCCCTTTTTGCGCCCACGAAACGGCACCACACCAAGCAGTCTCTCCCATCGTCTCCACACAGCACCAGTCTTCAGTCGTCGTCTTTTCTTGTCTCGAGCATCCGTCCTCCCAGCATCGCCAAGACCGAAACCTCATCCTCACACTCGGGTCCACCATAGAACTCTCCCGGTCTCATTCACCTATACCCCGTCCCCCCACCCCTTTTCCACACCCTCATCATGTCCGATCCTCTCGAAGCTCCTTACGCTGGCTACATCCCGCACGCTCTCCACATAGAAGATGACACCAACACCTCGAGCTCTTTCGACCACACTCTCGTCGGCTCCTCACATGACCACGACTCCAACTTTCCGGTATCACATCTTAGCATGCTCGGACCAAGCTTTCTCAACAGCAGCAGGAATGGCTACGTCGACGAATTTGATGACACACCTTACATCGGCACCCTCGAATCGCTATCACAGATACTCGAATCCACCGAGCCTGCTTCACCCGTCCCATCCGTCAAGACGGAGCCCGACACAGACGACTACTTCTTCGGCAGTGGTCAGATGTCACACAGGGGCAAAGACAAGCTCTGCGACTTGGACGAATATTGCAATCTACCAAGCAGCCAAGAAAGCACCGACGGCGGCTCTCAAGGGGCCAGCAGCGGAAGTCTCAGCAGCACCGAAAGCGCTCTGGTGTTCGGACGTCCAACCTACACTGTCAAGAGCGAGCTCGAGCACCCAGACATTCATCAGGTATGTGACTTCATACCTTCCTCTCCACAGCAGCCGGACACTGACTACGGCAACAAACCTGCTCGATCCTCACAGGACATGCCGCACTTGGAACCGAGGTTCACCGTCAAGACTGAGGAGAACAATGAGGTGTGTTCGGCATGCACACAGAAGGTTCAGCTCAAGCCAATATTGACTCACAACTATCGTTTTTTGCTTCACTTCATGACAGCCTCCCGCACTTGGACTCTTTCCCCTTCCCATCGCTACAGCCAACGAGGCGTACCGTGCTTATGCATCATCGTCTTCCGCATCCTCGTCGTCGCTACTACCGCCCCTAGACCTGGTGCGACATCACTTCTACTCGCATTCGCTCCATGAGCAGCCAGCAATGGTGAGCAACACTCCACCACCTGCTGCATTGCTGCATCGGACACTCAGAGGCTACACCGTTCCTTCTGCGCAGGCCTCACAGCTTTCGGAACTGCTTCTCCAGACGGAGCTGCAGGAGGCGACTTGGGCCGAACAATATCTCCCCGACGACGAGGATGAAGCCGTCAACGTGGTCTCGCCCATGCTGTTGACTTCCGTCACCGCTGGCGTCTGGACTGTCGAACCGCAAACAGACGAGGATTCGACCGAAGCGTCGTCAGCTGAAGCCTCATCCGCTGCGTCCGTTGAGAGGTATGTTGATGGCTGGCCTCGTCAGAACGGAGACAACTCATTGACTTGGACAACGCCTCTCATTCACAGGGAGGACCTCGAGGCTGCCTATCTATTAGGCATAGTGGAGGAGAGGCTGCGGCTGGCGGCAGCAAAGCGCCAGACCAAGGGGGAGCATGGTTTGGTGAGTCCTGATCCCGCTCTGTTTGCTGGACTCAAATACTGATCAACATTGGGTCGTATCTGGCAGACCGCGCACCAGCTCAAAGCCCAGGAAGTGTTTTGCGCCTCCGATGCGCACCTCCAGCGCGCGGAGGACACTCCTCTTTTCGGCGGAGCGGCATGTGGGAAGTGCGCGGCCGGCAACAAGATCTGCCTGGTCCGTGTGGGTGCGCACAACAAATGTTTCCACTGCGTTGTGGACGGTCTCACCTGTCATCACAAGGTGCGGACCGCGAAGTCTGCGGCTTCGGTGCGCGCTGCCAAGATGGTAGCCACTGCCTCATCGTCCCGTCACCGACGTGGCCCAAGAGCCAAGTCGGGCCGACAAGCACTTCCAAACAAAATTAAGTCTTCAGTGACCTCTGTTCATGAAGCAGCTTTGGCCCGAAACCTCCCGTCCCTCCTACCACTTTTCCGGGACGCGGAAGCGCTTGCTGATGCAGTGCGCTCATCATGAAGATGGCGCCATTCCCCACTCCCCTCTCCCCTCCTCTCTCCTCTCTCCACTGCCCACTCTCCCCCGAGCGCAGCTCCGACGTCAAATCTGTGACCTGCGCTTGAGACCCCAGACCTTTTCTGGTCATGCGTCTCAAGGTGGGTCACTCTGCTTCCGGGCTTGGTGTGATTTTGCGTCACGTGATTTGTTGCGTCACGTGATACATGAGCTCCCGAGATCGTGCTCGGTCGTTTGCATCTGAATCAAGTGACATCAAGTTGACCCGAAGTTTGAAAATTCTGCCAAAAAAATTCTGAACTCTGACGACCATCATCAAGACTGGAGTGCGCGTGAAACAGTGTGCATGATGAACAGGTCACTTGGTAGCATGCTTGGAGCTCTCCCTCGCGCAGGTCCGACGTCAACCGGGTGTGGGGTCTGACACAGGTAAGTCCGACACCCCGCTAAAGAAGAAAACTGACAGAAAGTTGAGGATCTGACTGAGAGGCGACGGTCATGCCGGAATGTTACATAAAATGTGGAAGGTGGTGGTCACGTGACTTCGAGAAGGGTCTTGGCAAATGGTGCACGTCGTTGTGAAGCATTGTGAAATTTCTGTGAATTTACCCCCGAAAGTCGTTCCGCGAAATTGAAAATAAAAGATGAAGTTGGAATCCCACTCGAAATTATTCGGTCCCTGAATGGCAACCAACATGTAAAGACCCTCACTCGCCCCGTCAGCATCTTGTTAGATGTCACCGCAAGTCTCTTTCGCTTACCTCTTGGGGCTACAGTAGGTCTAAACCTCTCCTGTGACGTGCCTGAGTCTGTTTCCTTCCACCTCTTCCCTCACTTCTAAGTGGCCTTCCCTTTGTTCCGTCTCCTTTATGGTTGACAGATTGTAGTTGATATTCTTGGTTACCTCCATCATCAAGATGCTGTCCACTTCTGTGTCTCCGGCCCCGGGCTGCTGCCGCAGCATCGAGCGGTTCCTCTCTCTATCTCTCTCTCTCTCTCTCTCTCTCTCTCTCTCTCTCTCTCTCTCTCTTCTCTCTCTCTCTCTTGCGCGCCTCTTCTTCCCCCTCGTCCTCGTCCTCCTCCTCGTTTTCCCGTCACCTTCTCCTCATCAGTCCCTCTGCGCAATGGACCCACTACCGTCTCAGGACGATTCCCCCCCTCTTTTTTCATCTGCGGTGCCTGTCCGCCAGAGTACTGTGCTTAGACACCTGAATCTGTATCAGAAATGAAAATATATAGTGGTATCAGTATTGCTCAGTCAGGTCCATGATTTCCTAACCACGCTCACATCGTCACTGATTCGTCCACTCGTAGATAGTCCGCGTTTTTGGGCTATTCAGCTACTTGGTACTGCTGCGACACCACCAGGCGCGCTGATGCTGATAGTCGTTCCACACGCTGACCCTTGCGCATCAGAATTGTTTACCGGATTCTCACGCTGACATTCTCATCTGACTCCTCCTGTCTGCTGGCTGCCTCCGGACTCGGCTGATTGTCTCATTTTTCTTGCCTTTGTCCTCCTCCTGCTCTGCCTGACTGCTGCTCTTCTCTCCACCGCCTCCTGTGTCTCATCCCTGCGCTCACAGATCTGGACTCTGCGCGCCTCCATCTCGTTGCCCGATCGCTTGTTTCAGGGTTCACATTTTCTGCGTCAATTCCAAGCTCTGAACGCATTCCATCCTTCTGCAGCCCTTCGTCACCTCCTTCTAGGCCACAACCAGCGCGGATCCGAACGCCAGAACCGCAAGAATGTCATCGATTGTCCACTCAGTCTACTTCAAGTGAGGTATCTTTGAGGACCCGCACCCTGGTTCTAGATCTGATGGCTCGTGCTGATCCGATCACCCCTCATTCCATCTTCCCAATCCGGCGCGCATTGCAACAGGTACAAGGCGGAGGTCAGCACCGAACAGAAGCTCGAAGTCTTGCAACAGTTCAGAGCCCTTGACCAGCGATGCGTCCTCAGCGAAGCCGACGGCGGACGCGCATACATTGTCAAGGCGCAATTTGGCACTGAGAACGTCTCACCCGAGGGACAAGGCAAAGGATTCGAGGTGAGAAGACCGGAGGGGGTTTTCGTTTGCGGACCCGGTAGATGAAGAAACATCCCCTCATGTGGATACGCCGAGCTTGATGGGCTGATGGCGGTGCCGTTCTTCTCATATCGGCGAACCTCTGTGCTCTCTTTCTCTGTCCCACAGTTTGCTGCGCACCTCACTTTCGAGAACACGGACCATCTCCTATACTACGTCGAGAAGGACCCCGCGCACAATGAGTTCAAGGTGCGAGATGGTGGATGTATGCGCGCTCTGGGCTTTCGCCTCGCTGAACAACTCCTTCTGGACTTCACAGAAATTCGTAGGACCTCTCTTGGCCGATGTCTTCATCTTCGATTTCAATCCGAGCGAGTAGGGCGGGAAGCAGTAGTACCAGACGATCAGCAGAGCGAAATCCCAACAGCCTTTCTGGAGATCACGGGACAGTTCTGTTTGATTGTTCTTCTTTTTTCCGGCTGTTCGACGGAAGGGAGAGAGGAAGGAGAGAGGGCGAAGACTGAAGCCAACGCGAGCGCGCGCAGAGAGCATTCAGAGAGGAAGGAAAACGAGGGAGCAAAGAACCACAGGGAACGGAAAGCGGATTTACAAACGAGACTTTGTTGACAGAAAGGAAGAACAACAGATGATGACATGTTCAAAGGTGAGTCGGGGATGGACGCGTGCGGACGAATGGATGGATGGACGGATGGGTGGGAAAAAGAACAACAGCCGGGAGAAAGAAGGGGGCGTGGATAGGAAGGAGAGAGAGCAACGGATGTGAAGATGTAAATTACTAGGGGGCATGTACCTGAGGCCAAAGGCCTACCAAGGTGCGTCATCGTGTAAGGGTGTATGAACAGATGCGCGGCGAGCCTGCCGAGGTCGTAGATGTCGACACCGGCGCCTGAAGGGGGATCTTCTTCCGCTTCGTCGCCGCTCTCAGGACGATCAACGAAGTCCATTGATGTATGCCGCAAGCTCGACGCAGGATGGTATACTGGCTTGTCAGAAGTAAAAGTTTGCATGTGTGTGTGTGTGTGTGTGTGTTGCGTGCATATAATGTCGGGCTCGTACATCAGTGCGCTCAGACTTGTTCGTCCCACTACACGCGCTTGAATGCGGCATTCGGTCACCGTCCCTCGCCCTCCGCTTGCTCCGCCTGGGCCTTGTCCCCTTCATAGCCGTCCTCGAGAATCTCCAGAATCTTCAACGCTAGAGCCGTAATCTCCGACTGGTCTCCACTGTGTCCGTCCTCACTGCCCGTGCCGTTCGCGCCATCCGCACCCGAGCCGCTCGCACCGGCACCGTCTTGGGACGAGGCCAGCGCCTGGATCAGCGGTTGTATTTCCTTGCTATTTCGGATGTTCTCCTCCAGTTGTGGGTCTCCGCTCTCGAGCAGCTGTACCATGGTCCACTCGGCGATGTGTTGGAAGGTGCTGTCCTCGCTCTCGAGGAAGCGGACCAGGTAGCCGTGCAGGCCTCCATCGGGCTCGTCCCAGACATCGTTGAAAGGCGCATAGTCGTCGCTCTTGGCACTCAGGTTGCCCAGCGCTGCCGCCGAATTGCCCTGAACCTCAACGGAGGGCGAATTGGTGAGCGGGATGAGCACCTTGCAGATGCCGAGCTCGAGCAGGTGGGCCTTGTGGTCCTCGCTCAGGGCCAGGACGGCGACACATGCGGTCATCTCGCTCTGTACGCTGATTGGCACGTCGAGGATGAGTTCGAGGATGCGCTCGACGGCGCCGGCATCGACGATGGCCGTCTTGTTGCGCTCCGAGCTGGCTGCGAGATTGCGGAGGGTGGAGATGGCGTGACATTGGATCTCTTCGTTGTCCTCGTGGCTGAGGAGATCGATGAGTGGGTGCAAGAAGCCGGCGTCGATGATGGGCGACTCGTTGAGAGGGTGGATGGATACATTGCGAACGCATGCTGCGGCGGAGAGGATGAGTGGGAGGAAGGAGGATCGGATGAGTCGGAGAAGAGAAGGCAGACCGTTGGATCGGACAATCTCGATCTGGTATTTCTCGTCGGATGCCAAGTTTCGTAGAGCCAGAGCGGCTTGGCACTGAACCTTGAGTGAAGTGCTCTCCATCAGACCGATCAAGGACTGGACAAGCTTGGGCTCGGTCTGGGCGAGCTTTTTCCTGTTGAATCCGTCGACGGCGATGTTGGAGAGCGCAGTAGTGCAGTAGTATTGGACATCAGTGTCCGAGCTGCTGAGGAGGGACACAAGCACCGGTATCGCTCCGGCATTTACTAGCTGCTGTCTGTTCTCGTCAGAATGGGTCATGTTGAGCAGGGCACCGGTAGCGTTTCTTTGTACGCGCATGTCCTTCGATTTGGCCAGTCGTGTGAGTGGCACAAGTGCGCCCGACTTTGCGATTTTGGTCTTGTTGTCGTCTGAATGGAGCATTTATGCGATCAGTCAGCGCATGCATCCAGCTCGTTCTGTCAATATTGGACATACCATGGGTTGCGAGATTGGTGATGCATCCGACAGCGTTGCACTGGACCTCTACGTTTGGGCTGAGCATTTGACGGATGAGTGGATCCAAACCGCCCATCTTGACGATTTGGATCTTGTTCTCCGAGTTGACGGCGAGGTTACCCAATGCTGCACTGGCTGCGCGCTGTACCTCGACGTCGTGTGATTGAAGGAGGAACATGATTGGCTCGAGGGTATCTCTGCCAACTTCCCTGACCTCCTTCTCTGTGATCTCTGCGAATGCGAGAGCTGCGCTGCGTTGGAGGTCTACGTTGTCTGAGAAGGAGAGGATGGAGAGAGCTTTGAGGGGATCGCCGGTGAAGAAGTCGACTTCGGACCGGTTCTCGAGATACTGGAGCAGATCGGCGACGGCATCCCGCTCGTTGTCCAACAGAAGAGCCTCGTTCTGGGCAGATCGACCGCCACCGCCTGCAGGAAAGCGAGTATCTGGGTCAGAACCACTGTTCAACATCGGGAGTGAAGAAAGCGGGACTCACAGCAGCTACTGCAGATGTTTCCCATTGCTTCTCGGCCTGGAGTCTCTCAGCCCTGTCCTGTGATTACCTTGTCGCCACGCGCCGAAGCAAGAGGATAATGAGAGGGGAGGAGGGGATGGGGCTGGATCCGTCCGCGGTCGGCTCTGTTGCGGGAAGGACGAGGGGGGAGGTGTAAGATGCGTGTGGGCGGGACGAGTGGGTGTGTGCGCGAGTATCGCTGCTTAGCGGCCTCCTTTCTCATTCTACGTAAAGTTACCCCGAGGGGTCTTCATCAACAAGGGGTCACAATCGAACGCTCGATGAAGACTCCTTGCAGTCACGGGTCTGGTGCTCCTTAGAGCCTTGGTCGGGCCGACCCCACTCAGCCGAACAAAACTTGGGCGCAGTGGCGACCTGGTGATCGGGGGTGAATTTCCGGCAGACTCACGCTTCGGGCAGTCTGCGCGGTCACGCTGGATGTCAAGACCCCATCTGTCGCGGCTGATGGGGAGGTCTGGGAGACCCCAACGGAACCATAACTCGCAAGAAGGCTTGGCTCACTTTCCTCCTGCTTCTCTCCTCTCCACCGTTCGCCCGTTCACTCGCTTGGCTTGCTCACGACGACGTCCACTTGCTGCCGACATCGTCCATCTTGCTGATCGCCATATTCATCCTCCTTCTGCTGTGTATCTCTTCTCTGCCTCTGTCTTAACATTCACATTCCAGATCCATCATAGACCATGCTCACAGCATCATCAACCCCGGCTCCAGCAGCCTCACATCCAAAGAACAAGAGCAACGGCGGCAGCAGCTTCATCGGAACCTCCAGCGGCACCACCAGTCCGCCTATCCAGTCCTCTATCAGGAGCGCTCTCAACACCAATCAGCAGACAATCAGAGTCTCTGACGACACCGGCAACACTTACAAGCTCGTCCTGTCCCAAGACAGAGCATACCCAAACGACCTCTCGTCCTTTGCCCAGACATCACCCACCATGACCGCAGCACCCGCCTCAGATAACACTCCTCAAACATTCGGCGTCACCTCCGCAGCTGCGAGGCTCTGGCACAAAGCAATACCTTCGTCTGCCCAAAGACCTGCCGTTGGCGCTCCCCCTCCGAGTCCACCGCTCGAGTCAGATCTGGCCAGCTTTCCTCGAGAATCAAATTCGTCTGAAGCCTCCTCCAGCTCAGCAGTTGCCGCTGCAGCGGCAGCAGTAGCCGCCGCCGCCGCGATAGAACCCCTTGTGCAATCACCGAATGCAAATGGCACCGCGAATGGGAACGCCCCGCCTGTTTTCACCCTCACCGTTCCCTCACCTCCAATCAATTCAACACCTGGTCCCAGTGTGAATCCTGCAGCAGCCTCGGCTGCTCAGCGGAGAGGAACGCCATCATCAGCCAAAGCACACTCCGCGCCGATCACTCTGCCCGCCGTCAGAAGGAATTCCGCATCGTCTTCCATCGGGCTTCATCAGCACCAGCAGCAGCCCTCGTCCTCAGCGTCTTCTGCCCACTCTCACAACGCCTGGACAGCTCCAAATGGAACTGCACCTCTGGTCCAAGAACCTCAGAGCATCACAGCCCCAGTTGACGCCAACTTGCCCTCCCTACGCACCGGAGACGCCGTCTTCGATGAGCAGTACAGCAAGGAGGAAGAGAAGATTCGCAGGGCGAAGCGGCAAAAGGAGAAGGATGCTGCTTCCAGAGCTGCTGACGAAGCTCAGCGAGCTCAGGACAAAGCGGCGGCGGCTGGTCATGCACCAACTCACACCCACACCGGAAGTGGTGGCCATACTGCCAACGCGCTTCTTAACAGGGCGAAAACATTCAGGAGGGAGGCCGAAGAAGCCAAGGCGGAGCGCAAGGAGAGCAAGGACGAACCCACCGTCGTGGTAGGAAATCTCATAGGCGAAGACCACGTCAACTACGTGCTCATGTACAACATGTTGACTGGCATCCGGATCGGCGTCTCCCGTTGCGAAGCCAAGATCAAGAAGCCACTTACTGACGCAGACTACAGGGCAAAGCACAAATTCACTTTTGATATGTGCGTATCAGTCCGCATACATTCAGGCACGCGCATTCGTTCCTCTTTGCTGACGTCCTCATTGCTGCGACATTTCCAGTATCGGAAATGAGCTGACACCCTCGGCCAAGTATGACTTCAAGTTCAAAGACTATGCCCCCTGGGTCTTTCGAGAATTGCGAGAATATTTCCACCTCGACCCAGCCGATTATTTGCTGTCCCTCACTGCCAAATACATTCTCTCAGAACTAGGCTCGCCCGGAAAGTCGGGCTCCTTCTTCTACTTCTCTCGCGACTACCGATTCATCATCAAGACGATCCGGCACAGCGAGCACAAGTTCTTGCGCACCATTCTCAAGGATTACCACGAGCACGTCAAGAGCAACCCTCACACTCTCCTCAGTCGATTCTACGGTCTGCACCGAGTGAAGCTCCCGCACGGTCGCAAGATTCACTTCGTCATCATGAACAACCTCTTCCCTCCTCACAGAGATATTCACGAGACATACGATCTGAAGGGCTCCGCCATCGGTCGAGAGTACCCTGAGGAGAAGGCTAAGCAGAAGAAAGGTGCCGTTCTCAAGGACTTGAACTGGGTCCACCGCAACCGCGAGATACAGTTGGGCCCAGAAAAATTCACCCTGTTCGAGGAGCAGCTGAAGAAAGACGTGGCGCTGCTCGAAAGGCTCAACATCATGGACTACAGTCTGTTGATTGGTTTGCACGACATGCGCCGTGGCAACACGGAGAACTTGCGACAAGATGCACTGCAAGTGTTCCAGCCGGACACCAACGTCCAGTCGACATCAGGTACAACCGCGTTGGCTTCCAACACATCTAGTCCAAATCCCGGTGGTACCTCTGCCTCTGCTGCGGCATCGCCTGTGAAGCTGCAGCGTTCAGCCTCCAAGGGACGCCAAAGCCGGCAATCGGCAGATGCTCCTCAGAGTCAGGCGCAGGCTGTCGAGATGACAGAACGGTCGGTGTCAAGAGCAGGAACAATCGATGGAAGCATGATCGGTCACGGACATCAGTCACGGTCATCGATTAGTGCAGGGTTGGGTCAGCTGAGCAATCACAGCACAAGTGGTGTCTCAGCATCAGGCCACGGTGCTCCGTCCACTCCTGGTCCACGACCAGCCAGCAGTGGTTCGATGCCTGCAACTCCCTTCGCAGGACTCAAACGCTCCTTCACAATAGCTTCCGCTTTGCCCACTGTAGCAGGCGGTGCCGGCGGGGCAGGAGCCACCGCTGCAGCCTCAGCGAGCGCCAAAGCACGACAAGCGGAGAAGGACGCTTTCGCGCTCAGAGAAGCTGTGCGACGATCCGACCCCAAGGCGCTGTCCGCGGTGACAGCAACACTACCCGACCACGACACTTCTGAACGCCGGCACTTCATCTTCTACCAAGACGAAGGAGGCTTCCGCTCCTCGGACGCGAACAATCAGCCGGGCCAGACGATCTACTACTTGGGTGTGATCGACCTGTTCACGCCTTACACAAGCATCAAGCGCGGAGAGACGTTCTTCAAGGGGTTGACGCAGAACAAGAGCATGATCTCGTCGGTGCCGCCGAAGCAGTATGCACAGCGGTTCGTCAACTTCTTGTTGAGTGTTTGTTCGAGTGGGGACAAGAGTCTGCGGCCAAAGATGGAGTGATTTTCGACATGATCCGAGGACAAGTCTTTTCGATGATCGCATGGAGCTCAGGTACTTCTGACAAGAGCGCAGGACGCACAATTACAGCCACGTCTTTTTGTCTCGGAACACAACATACACAATCCTTTGTCGACCCCACTGCTGCCATGTGATCGTTCCCGACCTACATGCAGACCAAGCACACTCATTTCCAGACTCGGCCTACTTCTTCTTCTTCTATCGGACGCCTACACGGGACCAAATCTTGGTCCGACACCGTCCCTTTTCCTCAAAGATGTGCTGAAGATAAGTGTTCAAGCTTCTTGTCATTGATACCGCCCTATGCGACTCCTCAAAATGCCCTTCCTCCAAACTCGATGCCTCCGGCTTTGGGACGACTCATCAATCTCCATTCTCCCGACTCGCCCTCGTCGTTCATCCTCACAGCTACTCGCGATGCTGTTTTATCTTCTCCATCAAGACGGTCCCCACCGACCACGGCGGCTTGTGCCTCTGACACCATATTCCCAGGCTCACGCTCTCAACCTCTGTAATTCCTCCATCTCTGCTTCCCTCCCGTTCTCTGTGTACCTCGTCCTTCGGCCCTTCATCTGTTCTTTTTACATACATTTCATTCAACAGAATCACCATTGCCCCCATCTTCTCTCGTGTGTTGCGAATGTCTGGACGTGAATTGTGCACGGAGCATCAGGAATTTCAGATCGTCGTTCAGAAGAAGGAGGTTTAGACGTTCCATCATCGACGATCCTGTCCTGACAATCGGAAACAAGAGGAGCACGAGCGTCAACATGGCCACTCATATGACTGGACCTGCGGGCGTCAGCGACTCTGCGCCGCCATCAAAGCTGCTAAGGTCCCTGCACCTCGGATACATCAAGACGCTATCCACAGCGCAGTCGAGCCTCTCGCTCACTTACCACCTTACCACCCACCTCCGCCTCAACGCCGTCTACTGGGGCCTATGCGCAACCCACCTGCTGCGCGCACCAGACACGCTCAACCGGGACGACCTCGTCGCCTTCGTCTGGGAATGCTATGTCCCTGAAGCGGGAGGCTTTGCGCCGTTCCCCAAGCATGATGCGCACATCTTACCTACGCTCTCGGCTCTGCAAATTCTAGCCATGTGCGAAGCCTTGGACACGACGGATCAGCAGATACCTACACCGTCTCATCATCGACAGCAGGCATCATCTGGACCTTCTTCTTCGACATCGGAGTCCGGACAGGCTGCTGCGCCATCTTCGAGCAAGAGTAGAAGAGAAGCTATCATTGCCTTCATCCTGTCCCTCAGACAGCCTCAAGACGGCTCATTTGTGGGGGACGCCAGCCAACTCGAGAACGATACTCGGTTCTTGTACTGCGCATGCCAAGCACTGACGCTGCTGGGCGCTCTGGATAGGATAGATCGGGACCAGACGATTGCGTACTTGGGACGGTGTAGAAATTTCGATGGCGGGTATGGGACTCGAGTGGGAGCGGAGAGTCATTCTGGACAAGGTACGGTGTACCGCAAGTCTCTGCGCAAGTTCTTTGACATTGACAATCGTGCTGACTCTGATGTTATTTTGCCCGCAAGTCTTTGTGTGCACTGCGACTCTCACTCTCTTGGACGCTCTGCCTCCCCCGTCCAGTCCAGAGCATCTCTCGCTGTCCACCTGGCTTTCAGAACGGCAGATCCTACCCTCAGGCGGACTCAACGGCCGGCCCCAGAAACTCGAAGACGTCTGCTACTCATGGTGGGTTCTCTCCAGCCTGAGTATGCTCGGTAGATTACATTGGATCGATGCAGACCGGTTACGAAGCTTCATTTTGCGATGTCAAGACGACGAAGTCGGTGGGCTTGCGGATCGGGAGGGCAATGTGAGCGATGTGTTTCATACAGTGTTTGGAGTCGCGGGACTGTCTTTGCTGGGCGATGCTTCGATTGCGGAGGTAGACCCAGTCTTCTGCTTACCAGCTGCGCTGACGCGTAAGCTTGGGATCAACAAGCCCTTCCAGGTCCTGCCGCGCAGGGATTTCGAAAGCGAGAACCCTTCGTGAACTCTCAATAATGATAACAACGATAATAATGCGTTGAAACGCGTCATGTTTGCTCGTTGCGCAGGTCCGGCCTCTGATGAACGTGCGTGCGCGTCTGCAAATGCTGAATTGAGGCAGAGAGGGAATACGATCACAGTGGGACTTGGTGGTCCCTCAATCACTATCACTACCGTAGTCAGCCAGCGAGCCCAGGCCTGCAGGTTTCTGCGCGGGAGCAGCAGCTGGCGCCGTCTTTGCTTGCCGTAATGCAGAGAGGTACTGCAGCCCGCCCAGCGCATCTGCATTGAGGACACCACCAGCGCCACCTTGCACTTGCCGTTGCGCCGCGAACCGATGAGCAGGGACCGAGGCTGCCTGTCTCGCTTGTGCAGCCGCTTCAGCTGCCGCCGCCGCAGCCGCCGCCTGCTGTCTCTCCCACTCGATCTCTGCCCATCCCCTCGCGTTTTCCTCGTCCATCTTCCGCATCTCTTCTTCGTCCTGGAGAATCTTTCTCCGCTTTGCCGCTCGCATCTGTTGTCGGACCGCCGTCTGGTTAGGATCCAGTGGTTGACCATCAGGTCCGACCTCGCCATCCTCATCTTCGTAGAGCTCGCTCTGAGCCTCCAGGAGGGCGAGAGCGTGGCCTGCTTCCCGTTGCTCGTCCGTCAATCTGTCGGCGATGGCCCTCTGACCGTCATTGATCATGCGTTTGCGGTCTCGGCGCTGAGCTGCTGGGTTGGGATCGTCGGTCGACCATCGCACGTTGAGAACCTCATTGTGGTCCAGTGACTGGTTCGACATCGCTTCCTTTGCGAACTGAGCGGCAGATTCGGACACGTATGTCACGAAACCGCATGATCGCCCGTGCAGGACACGAACTGTATCGGAAAGGTGCCGGGTCAGCATGAGACTCAAGATGTGGCCTTGAGGTATTGGACAAGGTGACTCACTCCGTTCAATTTCGCCCCATTCCGCAAAATGTCTTCGCAGCACCTTCTCACTCGGGCTCTCCCCCATGTGCTGCCTGCTTTTCCCTTGACTGCGCAGCGCATCCCCTACACTCCTTCCTCCTTTGACCGTCCGGCCACCGTCTCTCCATTGCGCCCCGAGTCCACCAACGTTGACACCTCCCCCACGCGAGGATGTGTTTGCCTCCTCCACGATCCGACCTACGTACAATGTCCGATTGACTCGCTGCAGGGAACCGACGCCGCCCATGTCGTCTCGGTAGTCACCGTGTTTCTCACGCCCAAAGATATCCCGGCCTTGTTCCGGATTGTAGTTGGTCGTTGGGAGCCGATGTAAGAAGGTGCACTCCGCACTGGCGACGAAGAAGGGGGACAGTGTGAGCACCTGCTTCTCGCTCTATCCTGACTGTATGCGAGTTGATACTCACCCTAGAGGACAGTGGCCTCGTGCAAAGAAGAGACAATACGCGCTTCCCTTTGCGATATCTGCTCTCGTATAGCCCGAATCTCGCGCAATGTCGCATCTGGTCTCGGCCTTTGTCTTGTTGTTGTATCCGTCCTCACGATCGCCGCCTGACCACTTGTTGTACCAGATGTTGTACGTAGTACCTGCCTGGGCTCCCTTATCCGCGGCTTGTCGGATGGCCTCGAGTTTGGCTGCTGTGATTTGTTGTCGCGCCGGACGGGATCGAGGCACCTGGAGGGCTGAGCTCGATGCGGAGGGCTCTCCACTTCCCGCCGCCGCCGCTGGTACGAGAGCAGTGACCTCTTCCTCGCCGTCTTCTGGAGGTGGCAGAGGCGGGCCAGGCGAGGGGCTTCGAGATCCAGGCTCGGCTGCGGGTGGCGGGGAAGGGCCGATGTCTTCACCAGAGTCTGACATCCTCGCTATTCTTCTCCACTTCTTGTTCGTCGCAGCTGTGAGGATGAATCACTGCACCGAGCTTGAGGAGGAAGCTGTGAGGAACAAATGATGAATGGATCGGGAGGTCGTCGACCTTGGAGTGCTGAGACTTCGGATTGTGAGACTCCAGAAGCACAAGGAGTCTCAGCGAGCGGCGTCTGAGCAGCAGCCAACGGGATGAGCCGGTCAAATGCGAACTTCCTCGTTGGCTCGCCTTTCCTCTCGCCGCCGTCTCTCACACCATCACGATCAATCCGTCGCATCGATCCAACTCCTCGAATCATGCAGGTATCACCAGTGCAGCACTCGGGCATGCCCACGGGCAGGAAATACGTGCGTCTCTCAGCATCGCACCTCCTTCGCGTCTTGCATTCCGGACACGTACTGACGTTCTCCTTCCATCTCCTTGATGCCTCTGTGAACAGATGGGATGGTGGGGAGCCATGGGTGGCCCATCCCAACGCGGAGTTGTCCAATACAGTGAGCGCCGCATACCCCACAGCTAAGCAGCCTCCTTGCAGAATCTCTGACATGCCTCCTGCGATTTTTCATAGCCATCTCGCCTTTCCAGACAGCCAACATGCGCGGCGCAGTTCAGACATACCTCTTCTACGGCTACAAGCGCCTGATGCAACAGGCTCCTTACTGGATCCTGCCTTTTGCTGCTGGTGAGTAGATGGTGCTGCTCCCGCGGCCAGGGATTCCCTTGTTGCGCAAGAAGTAGAGGATGCTGACAGCACGTGTTCCTCGACCCAGGTTACGGCATCTACACCTGGGGCAAGAAGACCAACGCTTTCAACAACTCGAAGGTCAGTCAACTCAAGACCCACGACGTTGTATTTGCTTCATTCATCAAGATCTCGAGACTGACAGCATTCCCATTACGTTGCCCTTTTCCAGGCGGGTCACCTTGCACACGCCCACGACGAAGAGTAAACGACCAACACTCCTTGATCAACACATGCAATCGTAGATGTGATTCTCACAGCGGAACTCTGGCTTCGGAGCAGACGGGCGATTTCAGACTGGGTGTGGGAGTCTGAGACTGAGGGGGTGAAGAAATGAGTTATGATGCGCAACTTGACCAGCTTCCTCGTGAGATACTTGGCGAAAGTGCACCGAGACGACAATGACAAACTGGACACCCCACCTGCAAGTTGCGCGAGCAGGAATGAGCCAATCGAGTGAAAGTCCATTGCAAGGTCCGAGAGAGTGTTGCACCACAAAAGCTTCAAGGAGCATTACTGCTTCTTCGTGGCACCTGGTGCGTACTTGGCCTGCACGAATCCGGATTTCAATCTCGTCAGCGCAAACTTAGAAGTACTCGACGATTGGTTGTCACGGCCACTGACCATCTGTACACCGACAAGCTTGTAGCTGTCAGGCAGAAAGATTCGAGGTCAGTGTCTTAGTACCCCGATCGAGCTGTGAAAGAAGGCCAACGAGACATGAGCTACCCACCCGCATTTCTCGTAGAATGCTGGCGGACAAGGGGGCAGAGAGGCAAGTGCCAGGCAGGAGAGCTCGTCAGCATCCTGTAGGAAGGTATTCACCAGAGTGCAGGCCTCCTGAGACGAAATGTGGTAGCTCACGTTGGTTGTCAGTACTGCAGTCGAGGAAGACCTTGTAAGCGCCTAGACCCTCGCTGATGGCCGTCAGAGCCGCGATGATCTTCTTTCCCAGGCCCTTGCCCTGTACATTTGGGTCGACCGCGATGTCCTCAATGTGTCCTGCCTTGCCCAGTCCGCGAATGAACTTGAATTCGATTACGAGCGTACCCACGGCCACGAGTTGGTCTGTCTCCTTGTCTACGAGTACGATGGGATAGTATGTGTCTGGGACCTTCTTCAATGCTTGGAAGCGCTCAGTCCAGGCCGCTTCGCCGACATCGGGACACGTTGTGAGGATGGTGAGAACCTTCAGGTGTCCTCTGCTGTAGTCTGTCGAGGCCAAGGGTCGAAGGGCCAGGGATTCACCGACGAGCTCGTGCACGGACGCTGGAATCAGGGAGGGTTCAAAGGCGAGGTCGAGCTCAGAAGCAGGAGTGAAAGGCATGGTGGGAGCAGTCAAGAGGAGGGAGAGCAGGTCAAGGTCTGTACGCAGCGTCGTGGTCCTTGGGGCTTTGTGGGTGGTGCTTTGAGGTCCAGGAGGTGTCAGGGAAGATGCTGGGTTGTTGATCTCGTCCACCGAGGCGCAGCTGTCAATGGTCCAGGCGACCTCCATCTTCAACATCCTCGTACCTTACACTCGACCATAACCCAACACCTGACGGGACTCAACAGAGAGCATTGAGTAAGGTCAGACTCTTGCTCCCTTCTTATCAGGAAGCGCGCGATCGTAGCATTGTCCCAACTGCTCTCCCGAAGCCGCGTCTGGGCGTCGGAGGAGGCCATCTGCCCAGGACAAACAGCTTCCCTCTTGGTCTCAAAACTTTGATCCTGTCAACTCAGGTTCGCATGGACCCCAGCGGACGAAGCAACAAAGCTGCCATAGACTCATATTCGGATACCCTACCACTCAAACAGGTCGGCATGGCTCCCATGCCACCGCCCGCCTCCGGCTCCTCCTCGTCTTCTTCTCGCGATCCTGCGCCAGCAGGCTTCCGAGCTCGCGGCTCACGAACTTCCCGCACACCTTCTCACGACAACGAGCATCAACGTCTCTTGGACCCCGATGAAGGCGATGAGGGAGACGAGGGACATGCGTGGGGAATGGATGATGGGTCCAGCCGACCTGGTGGTATCAGTCTTGGCGGCAGTGGGAATCCGAGTTGGAGCAGAGGCAAGGGTAAAGGCAAAGCTTCTGCCCAGTCCCGACCCTCACCTCCTCCCAGCTCAGGCTGGCTCTGCTTCAAGAGGAGGGGGAGAGAGGTTAAAGATACCAGCAGGACAGTCACTTTTGCTGATCCAGGTGAGTTCTAGAAACAATTATGCGATTATAATTCGCATCGCTGATCCACCTGTTCTCTGCACAGAGCGAATTCGGACAAGATATCCTGCCAACGTCGTTCGCAATCAAAAGTACAACGTGGCCACCTTCATTCCCATCGTGCTATACGAGCAGTTCAAGTTCTTCTTCAACCTGTACTTCCTCCTCGTCGCCTTGAGTCAGTTCATACCAGCTCTCAAGATTGGCTTTATCGCGACCTATATCGCACCCTTGGCGTTCGTGCTCTGCGTCACCATCGGCAAGGAGGCGTTTGACGACTACACACGTTTCAAGCGAGATGTGGAGAGCAACAGCGCCCCTTACAAGCTCCTCGTGCCCGCCTCGACTGCCGCCGCCATCATTAGTCGATCTGCATCGGCAGCCAGCCGTAAGCGGGCTTTTGCGGATCTTGAGCAGCAGCAAGGCCGTGGCTCGGCAATGGTCACGGTCCCCTCCAGTCGTCTCCGAGTCGGAGACCTTGTGTTCCTCGAGAAGAATCAGCGCGTGCCTGCGGACATGGTCCTCCTCCGGACCACAGGCGGTGACAGCGAGGCGCCAGCCTCCACCGGCGAGCATGCGAAGGACGAGGACGAAACCATCTTCGTCCTCGATGACGATGACGATGAAGAGGGAGAGGGCAAGCAGAGCCACGAACGAAAGACTTCGATTTCCAAGAGCGCGCAGCGCGAGAAAGAGGAGGAAGAGGAGGAAAAAGTCGAGCAAGGAGGGTCAGGAACATGTTTTGTACGAACGGACCAGCTCGATGGCGAGACGGACTGGAAGCTCCGCGTCGCTGTCGATGTGACACAGCAGATGAGCGAGGACGAATTGGTCACGTTGGGTCAACGAGCGTCCATCTTTGCCGGCCCGCCCATCAAGGACATTCACACCTTCCTCGGAAACTTCACTCTACACCCGGATCTTGACAACCCTAGCGTCCCACCCACACCTGCAGTTGGCGATCTGCTCGGGGCCGGGACGGATTTCGCTGGAGAGCGCCGACAGGAGCAAGTCATCGCCCTCAGCCAACAACCGCACGTCGTCCCACTCACCGCCGAGAACGTCCTGTGGGCAAATACTGTGCTCGCCGCAGGGAATGCGATCGGCTGCGTAGTCTACACTGGCAAAGAGACCCGCGCGGTGATGAACACCAGCCATCCGGAGACCAAGGTCGGCCTGCTCGATCTCGAAATCAACAGGCTCTCGAAGATCCTGTGCGCGGTCACTTTTGCGCTCTCGGTCGGACTCGTGGCGCTCAACGGATTCCGAGGAGAGTGGTACGTCTACATTTTCCGATTCCTGATCTTGTTCTCCTCGATTATCCCGATCAGTCTCCGAGTCAATCTCGACATGGGCAAGACGGTGTATGCGCGACAGATCATGTCGGATGACGAGATTCCGGGGACCATTGTCCGAACGAGTACCCTTCCCGAAGAGCTGGGCCGGATCGAGTATCTGCTCAGCGACAAGACGGGCACACTCACGCAGAACGAGATGGAGCTGAAGAAGCTGCACATGGGAACGATGAGCTACTCGTGGGACAGCATGGACGAAGTGGCCACCCAGCTCTCGATTGCGATTGCCGAGCAGTTTGGAGCGAGCAGTCACGACGGCACCAAAAGCCCGACGCTGCAAGGCGGAAATGCGCTGCTGGCGACAGCGGGCGCGGTCATTGGTGGTCGTGGCCGGCGAGACATGAGCTCGCGGGTGAAAGATGTCGTCCTCGCTCTGGCGCTCTGCCACAATGTCACTCCAATCAAGAACGACGACGGCTCGGTCACGTACCAGGCGAGTAGTCCAGACGAGGTCGCGATTGTGAGATGGACAGAATCAGTGGGGCTTGCCCTGATCGCGCGAGATCGCACCTCGATGAGCCTGCGTGCTACCGATGGAACCATCCTGTCCTTTGACATTCTGGAGGTGTTCCCCTTCACCTCGGAGTCGAAACGGATGGGTATCGTGATCAGGGAGCGAAGCACGGGTGAACTGATGTTCTACCAGAAAGGAGCGGACGTCGTCATGGCTCGGATCGTGGCACAGAACGACTGGCTGGAAGAAGAGTGCGGCAACATGGCTCGGGAAGGATTGCGGACGCTCGTGGTGGCAAGGAAGCGTCTGACGGAACAGTCGTACGGCGCGTTTGAGCGCGCGTACAAGGCGGCTCGAATCCAAGTCGAGAACCGGAACGAGGCCATGGCGAATGCCGTGTCGGAGCATCTCGAGCGTCAGCTTGAGTTGCTGGGCTTGACTGGCGTTGAGGACAAGCTGCAAGAGGACGTCAAGACGACGTTGGAGCTGTTGCGAAACGCCGGGATCAAGGTGTGGATGCTGACTGGTGACAAGATTGAGACGGCAACGTGTATCGCCATTTCGAGTAAACTTGTTGCCAGGAACCAGTATGTGCACCAGGTGGCCAAGCTCAAGACGATTGAAGCTGCACAAGACACGATTGATTTCTTGCGGTCGAAACTGGACTGCTGCCTGGTCATCGACGGTGAATCGCTACAGCTCTGTCTTGATCACTACCAAACGGCATTCATCGAGCTTGCGACTCAGCTCTCAGCCGTGGTCGCGTGTCGATGCAGCCCAACTCAAAAAGCAGATGTGGCCAAGCTGATCCGCGCATACACCAAGAAGCGTGTCTGCTGTATCGGCGACGGTGGAAACGATGTGTCGATGATCCAAGCCGCCGACGTGGGTATCGGCATTGTGGGCAAGGAGGGCAAACAAGCCTCGCTGGCGGCCGACTTCTCGGTCAACCAGTTCAGCTTTCTGACCAAGCTGCTCGTCTGGCACGGTCGAAACTCGTACAAGCGCTCGGCCAAGCTTGCGCAATTTGTGATTCACCGTGGATTGATCATATCGATCATCCAAGCCGTGTTTTCGGCCATCTTCTACTTTGCGCCCATTGCGCTGTATCAGGGCTGGTTGATGGTGGGGTATGCGACGGTATACACGATGGCGCCGGTTTTCAGTCTGGTGCTGGATCGGGACGTGAGCGAGGACTTGGCTCTGCTCTATCCGGAGTTGTACAAGGAATTGACCATGGTCAGTAGGAAGTTCCGCGAACCGACTACCCGCCTTTGTATTCCAAAAGCTCACCATTACTCTTGTCGATGATCCAACGACTGCAGGGACGGAGCTTGAGTGCAAAGACATTCACGGAGTGGCTGATGATCAGCATCTACCAAGGCGGTGCCATTATGATCCTGAGTCTGCTGCTCTTCGAGAACGAGTTCCTGAACATTGTCAGCATCTCGTTCACCGCCCTCGTGCTGAACGAGCTCATCATGGTCGCTTTGGAAATCACTACTTGGTGAGTGTTTGCTCCGACCACGTGTTGGGTTGCCGCCCTTGCAAAAGTCCTCTGACCTGGGTCATCTTCCCACCGCGTCCTCGCAGGCACATTTACATGTTTGTATCCGAGATCGCTACGCTATTCTTCTACTGCATCAGTATCGCATTCCTGCCCGAGTTCTTTGGTGAGTCATGGCAACGAACACACATTCCGTCGTGTTCAAGGCTGATCACTGAAGTGGCTGCAAACTTTCCGATCTGCGCTCCAGATCTCAACTTTGTGCTTACGACCCGGTTTATCTGGAAGACGGTGGTGATCGTGGCGGTGAGCAGTTTCCCTCTGTACATCATCAGGGAGGTCAAGGCTCGGCTGTCGCCCCCAAGTTACAGTAAACTCGCCCACTGAGGTGCTTGCATGAAATGAATGACAACACATGCTATCTATGTACTGGTCTCGGGTGGTTCACGTTGAGGAAAAGAGCTCCTTGACCCGGGCTTGTAAGAGAGTCACAAGCTCGTGTCGGGACTGGTCGAGGTCAGAGGGAGGCACGGTGCCGGAAAGAAGCAGAGATGCGCGCTCGTTCATCTGTTCGACGATGCTGCTGGTTTCCTGCTTGGTGCTGAGCCAGCACCAATGTGGGGACTGAGTCAGGCTGCTGACGTGGTCAAAGTCTTGGACAGGGAAGAGGACGGGATGCTGGTCACTCGAGGCGGGAGATCCGAAGGCTGAAGAAGAGAAGAGGATTCGATCGCAGCCCTCGATGGTCGCTCCCGTCGGGCAATCTCTCAATACTACCAACGAGTCCGTCGTGGTGTGCATTCGATACTGTTGTGTTGAGCGCGTGCAGTGAATACGTCAGAGTCTGCGCTCCTCACAGCAATCCGTCGTCCTTGGAGGATATTATGATCACAGCTACTTACCTGCCGGCATTGCTCGCTGATGATGATGCAGTTGACGCAATCGTGGACCATGATGCTCCCTTGGAGTGGTTGCACGATCACAATACAATTCTTCAGCCCGCGTATTTGAATTGTCAGCAGTTCTCGATCGGACGCGATCCTCGTGCGCAGGTCCAACACGGCGTCGGTTTCGTCGCGAAGATGAACGTCTGATGACGACGTCGTCGACTCTGGCTGGGGAACGGACTTGGTTTGATCTGAAAGAGGCTGTGCTGCCGGGACGGTGGAGCCTGGTAGCTGTGCGTTGGGTGTCGACTGTGACGCTGAAGCTGAAGCTGTAGATTTCGGTGCGCTCCTCTTGAAAGCGAATCGAGCAGGTTTGGACTGTGGGGTGGTAGTCGAGGCAGGTGATGCGCTCTCCGATGTGGATTCGCCTGGTGGCGGCGGCGGCGGCGGAGTGGTGAGGGCAGGCTGTCTTGATCTTGTGGCAAGCTTGTTGGAGAGATCCCGCAAGAGCTTCTCGTGGGTTTCTCTGTCTCTTGGTGGGATCTGCGCAGTCTCGTCTAGGAGCTGTCTCCTGAGCTGTCCCAGGTCTTGGACCAAGGCAGAGGTTGCGGACGGGTCTGAGGCGGTCTCGATTCGATCGGACAAGGCCGATGCCTGGGCACGGAAGCTGGTGAAGAAGGTGGCCGCATGGGAGGCGGAGAGTGAGGACGAAGCACCGAGCGAGGATGTGGAAGTCATCTTCTGGTAGCAAAGGGACCGATGCGTGTTGACATGACAACCTGTCCAACCTCATCAGGACAATGCGGGTCGACGAGGTCGGATCGACGCCACAAAAGGAAGGTGTCGGATAAACTCGTGCTTGGGTCGGGCTTCCCAAAAATTTTGTTGTGAGCAAAGAGCGAACCTCATCATTCATCATCATCATCAAGAGCATCAACGAGGTCAGAGATGGACGCAGGAGGAGAGTCATCAAGCTCGGGGGCAGCCGCTGCTGTCCAGTCGGCACCCACCGTGCCAGTCCTGCTCCGCACCACGCACGCACACCTCGCCATTCCCCTGGCCCCATACATGGTCCCACTGGCTTGGAGGAGATCCCACCTGTCCACCTTGGTCAACCGCATCCTCCAGCCCACCACACCCACACCCTTGGACTTCATCGTCGACGGACAGCTCCTCCGCACCTCTCTCGCCGAGTATCTCGAGTCCTCCGGCAAAGATGCAGAATCTACCCTCGAGCTGCTCTATGTCCCAAGCACCCTCCCACCCAAGTACGAAGGCGCTTTCGAACACGATGACTGGGTAGCCAGTGTCGATGCCCGCGGTGCAGCACCGTCGGCTGGCCTGATCCCAGGCTTGGCCGGATCAGACAAGCTGCTCCTCACTGCCAGCTACGACGGCGCAGTTCGAGTCTGGTCACATGCCAACGTAGACGACGCCCTCCTCACCTTCAACACCTCTTCCGCTGCTGCCGGCTCCCTCAACCCGTCCCTCGTCGATGCAATCTGGACCGCATCCTCAGACACCGGGTCGGCCAACTTTGTGACCGCCGGAATGGACGGCGTCATCCGTGCATGGAACGTGCCCCTCTCCGCACTCAAGCACCCTGCGACCCCCGCTGCTACTACTACACCTCGACCAAGACCCCTCTGGACAGGACCAGCCAGTCTGACCTCTGCCCCGCTCTCCTCCCTCCACACCACCTCTGACGGTAATCACGTCCTGGCCGCCGCATGGGACGGCACTCTCTCCCTCTGGGCATCTAACCCCTCCACGAACGAAGAGTCCAACGCAGCCTCTGCCTTCTTCGTCGGACAGGCGGATCCAGATGATGATGATGATGAGGAGGAGGAGGAAGGAGACGATGGAGATGCGCTGCTGGCGGGCTCGAACGACGCTGGGATCAAGCGCTCGGCACATCGGAAGAAGAGGCGCACGCTGGCGCGGACCAAGGCTGCTGCCTCGGCGCTTGCTCGAGAGCCGCTGCAGGTCATGTCTCATGTTCCCCTGGCGTCGTCATTGGGCATCGGCGGTAACCACTCGACCACGCGTGTCGCTGGCCCGAACAGTAAGGTGTCTCGAGCCATCTTTGCGGCCGAGTCAGGGTCTGGGTCGAAATCTTCGTGGACTGCGTTCAGCGCTGGATGGGACGGTGCTGTGAAGGAGTGGGATCTGACCGTTGGTGGGCGCAGCATCACAAGCAAGGTAGGGTTCCCCGGCAGCTTGCCGAAAGAGCCTTCTCAGGAAGACAGAGGGCCTGACTTGTTGTGACTGTTTCCTTCCTGTTTCACAGTCATGCGACAAGGTACTCTTGACTATTGACCAGTTGCACGGAGGATCATCGTCCAGTGCGATTCTGATCTCCGGTCATATGGACCGTTCTGCAGCAATTTGGGATATGAGAAGCGGTTCGTATCTCTTCACTCGGCTTGAAAACGATCCAGGACTTGGAGTCTGAACTTCATCCCTCATTCCTTCTCTCTTTCCCCTCTAGATGTCGCCACTCCAACACTCGCCTTGCCCGGAGCTCACACAGCGCCAATCTCTGCACTGCGCACACACCCCACCAACAACAACCTCTTTGCAACCGGATCACATGACGGCACTCTCAAGCTCTGGGACACCCGAAGTCCACGCACCGCCCTCTTTGCTCTGACTCGGCCAGGAGCTTCCTCCAAGGCGGCAGGCTCGCACGACAAGAACTCAAAGAGCAAGATTTTGGCAATGGACTGGGACGGGTCTGGGAAGATGCTGTTTTCTGGAGGCGATGATTGCAAATTGAGTGTGCATCGGGGCGAGGGCATGGACCGGGCCGCCGACTCCGCGAGTGGGAATCTGAAGGATGTACTCATGGCCGACTCGCAGAAATAGCAGTAGCAAAGGACGAGGGATCTCTCTCTCTCTCTCTCTGTGTGTGTGTTCTCCTCGCTTTTCCACCCGGTCGAGAGAAAAGCGACACTCTCTCTGATGTGATAAATATGGGAATATTTTCCTCGTTGCCTAAGAGCACTGATTCGGAACAAGAACCGGTGTCTGCCTCGATCAGCTGTCGAGGCCGGGGCAGTGCTCGCTGTGATTGCAGAAGAGCTGAGGTCAGTCTCGAGCATGACGGCAGATTTGATCGAGGGGAGCAGAACTGTACCTGTAAGGAGAGTTGGAGGTGAGGCTGCCCTTGTGCTCCTGTGAGTGAAAATGGTATTGGGGGCATTTGTCAGCTTACAAATCAGCCTTTCCTTGCAGGTCGCTGTAAGGGTTGGCGGAACTTACGTGGTAGATCAGGTCGAAGTGGCTTGACGGGTAGTTGAATCCTTGGCCAACTGCGAACCGGTGCGGCATTTTGCGTGTCAGCAAGGGTCACAAGGGTGGGAGCATCGCTACCACCCTGCTAGAATTTTGGGTTGGCGGAGGAAAAGCGGGCGCATACACACCCTTCTTGGCAATGTCCTCGAGGGCATCGTGCTCCCAGCAGATGAGGATGTCGGCGCTCGACTTCTTGGCAAATGCGTTGACAGCATCGTTGACGCAGTCCTCTGTCAGGTTGTCGGGAATCCACAAAAAAGGGAAAGGAAAAGTTGAGCTTCACCCACGGTCGCGCAAAGGGAATCTGCTGATGACTCACGGTCATCACGGTCTGTCCACACGACATGCAGATTGGCCCGAAGATGAAAGGATCAGCTTTTGTGGGAAAAGGGGGTTACATTGGCTGTTCACAGGTGTGCTCACCGCAGCTGGTGTCGACGGTGAGACCGAGGTCCTGAGCGAGAGGTTGGACAGTCTGATAAGGGCGGATCCGGGAGCCGTCGGACTTGTAGGCCTGGGCGAAGATCTTGCCAATGTTGTACCCGCTTCCACGGCCAAAGACGTTGCGGAGGCACTGGGCGCGCTGTTGGCCCTGGGAGGAGAGTCCGACGGCGTCGTCAGAGGTCTTCTCGCCGTGGCGGATGAGGTAGATCTCGTTTGAGACGGAGCCGGCCGCAACGTAGGCGGCCGAGCTCAGGAGGACGGTGGCGATCAAAGCTTGAATCTGCATGGCTGATGCTTATGAAGGGAAGAGAAGAATAGATGGGGCAGAGTGAGCAGTGAAGAGAAGAGAGATGTGGGAAAGAGAAGAGGAAAAGTGAGCTTCCTTGTCTTATACTGTCTGCGTGAGAGGCCTCGATGCGCCCGGCCTTCAAGATGGCTCTCCCTCTTCGTCCTGGGTGCTTCATCATGATGTCTGGCTTGTGTGTGAGCTTGGAATTGTGTGTATCTACTCGAGAGCCTGATGATGGAAGCCGGGAATGTGGCTCCCACTTTCTGGGACGCGAGCCTTTGAAAACGTGCGCACGAGGCCAACGCGCTAACGATGCGGACACCCGACCCCAGCTCGACACTGACGAGTCGCAGGTCGCAGGTCGCATCCATCCGGCAGTTCTGTTCCTGGACAAGTCTTGGCATCTCGCATCTGTCAGGAGCTTCTTCTCCTTCGCTCTCTCTTCCGAGGCGCAAATCCCAGGAGTGCTTCACACACGTGCACGGCACTTGTTTTCAACGCCGGCGGGCGGCTCGATGAGATGCTCCCAAACCACTTACCTGTTCCTGCAGAGATTAAGTCAGTATGTACCCTCACAAGGGTCGCCGAACAGGCAGGGGGGAACCAGACATGGTGCCCATCGTTTCGGAACCGAGTCCGCGGAAAAGGTCCTGCATCGACCTTGCCTCAATCCAGCCCAACCGCCGGGGTCCATCTCAAGACGCCGCTCTCGAGCACAACCCCGCGGTCTGAAGCCAGCGAGCGCGCGTGATGCGTGCCTGATCTGCAACCCGCACTGACAAGGATAGAGAGAGATGCGTATGGATTGTAATATCATTGTTTTCTCTCTCTCGGGATGTATGCGGATCGAATAAACAGTCATGTTTTTTTTTGAACAAGGGTCGTTTCCTGCATGCTCAGCTGTCGAGGCCGGGGCAGTTCTCGCTGCGGAGGACAAGTGGAGGGTCCTCGAGTAGGGTCAGCGACCTATATTTCGTTTGCGCGCACAAAGCAGTCTTCCGTGAGCCAGTCTCCCAAGCTTACCTGTAGGGCGAGTTGGAAGTCAGGGCGCCATTTTGCTCCTATGGACAGTGTAAGATATCAGGCTCCCGTCAAGCTTGAAACTGTGAACGTCCCCCTTCCGGTCGGAACTCACCTCGTAGATCAGGTTGAAGTTGGAGTCTAGATGGAAAATGAGAGAGAGCGCGTCAGTATGAGATGTCCGGACAGGAAAGCGGATATGCCCTTCGAACTCACCAGGGTAGTCGAAGCCCTGTCCGACTGTGCATCACATCGCAGACAAAAGAATGATGGTCAGTTCCGATCATTTTGTTCCGCATCCCATGAGCCCCGAGGGGGGGGGGGGGGGGGGGGGCTGGCCAAGAGAGACTCACTGGCAGCACCAATGTTGCCGAGCTCTTCGTGCTCCCAGCAGATCAGGATGTCACCAGATGAGTAGCTTGCAAAGTTGTTAACCAGGTCCGCAACGCAGCCGGTGTCGTCGCGGTCACAGCTCGTGTTCACAGTCAGACCCAGATCCTGAGCAAGCGGCTCCACAGTCTCGTACGGTCGGTCCCGGCTCCCGTCCGACTTGTAGGCCTCGGCAAAGATGGCTTGGATGTTGTAGCCGCTGTTGGCGCCAAAGACGTTTCGGAGGCACTGGGCGCGTTGCTCTCCTTGGGCGTCGAGCCCGTTGGAGCCGTCACTCGGCTTCTCGCCGTGACGGATGAGGTAGATGTTGTTCGACACCTGGGCACGA
The DNA here is from genome assembly GCA_023634365.1 of Tilletia setariae. NCBI lineage: Eukaryota > Fungi > Basidiomycota > Exobasidiomycetes > Tilletiales > Tilletiaceae > Tilletia > Tilletia setariae. The sequence continues at coordinate 337,655 of JAMJXE010000010.1, forward strand.
GCGGCGGCAACGGCCAGGAGAGAGGCGACAAGGTAGCGGAACTGCATGTTGTAGATATTGTTCAGCAAGGAGGAGAAGTCAGAACAGATGGGAGAGGGAAGGATACCGGTCCTCTGCGCTGAAGGAATGCTTGTCAGGTGTTGTTATATAAGATCCGGCTGGGGGCATGAACCTTGCCCAGTCAGTTCTGGCTGCCGAATGAACGGCAAGGATATTGTCCGGTGACGAGAACAGGCAGCAGTGCTACAGCGGACAGCAATCAATAAGGGGAGTGGGCTAGCTGACATTGGCTGACACTTTGGACTCTGAGCGGGAGAAAGTGTTGGAGCTGTCAGTCAAGGCGAGAGAAGCTTTGCCAGACAGCGTGGTGCGATTCAGCAAGCGAGCCCATGAGAAGGACAGAGACAACTCACAACGCCCGCACACGTGCCCTCCTCCTTAAATTTGACATCGGCTAAGCAGCGACCCCAAGAACGCCGTCAGATTGCCCCTGCCATCCTGGACAGGTATGTAAGGGCCGATTCCGCCACCATACAGTACACTTTGGCAGCCTTGTCTTTCGCTCTGAAGACGTCGGGAAATTCATTGCCCTGAATTTAGCCTGCTTTGAACCGCCGGCACAGCCCCGCTCCATCCGATATCCCGCCGGTTCCGCGGATGTTCTAACAGAGCTTTGGCCTTCTTCCCTCTCCGGCTCCCGCACCTCGCCCTGGCCTGCAAATGATCAAGCAGCTTTGACAGCTCCGAGTATGCGAGTCCACTAGCATGATGTCACGTCCTCAGTCTGGCTCAATCACTTCCGCCGCAAGCGCCTTCGCAACACAGGCCGTCGTCACTCTTCGCAGCAAAGCGCCGATCATGCAGTCTGAAATTATATTCTGCCCTTATCGCTCTTCCTTGACCTCAATCGCACAGCAAAAGCTGTCCCTCCCGATCACCATCAGCTTTTGTCCATCCGGCGACCACCGCACATCAGTGGCCTCGAAATTGTCATCTGTGAAGGACATACCCGACGACGGTCATTAGACACAAGAGCTGGTCTGAGCCACTCCAGGAACAGAAGACGGCCTGCTCACTCACCCGACGGTACTGCAATACATTCTCCCTGCTGTTCGAGTTTAGGCTCGGATCCGGCGTTTCCGTCCTTTTGAGCGCTCCGACCAGCACGCCAACTGTACACAGCAGGCCCCCCACAGCAGAGGTACAAGCTGCCGTAATGCCGGGGCCGCCAGACGGCTGATCTGATCGGCGAACTTTGCATCACTACCGTGAGCAGCTTTGGCTGGGGCCGCGACCTTGCAGTGTCAGTAAGCACAGCTCTTGACGCTCGGGCAAGGTGGTAGATGAAGATTGACGTAGGCAGTGAGTCTGCAACAGTTGATCGCCAATGTGAGAAAGGAACGGCCAAAGCTTCCTTGTCCAGATACAAGCCTGCTTACCGTCTCGACAGGCCAAGAGGGTTCCATCCTCATTCCACTCCATCCACACGATCCCTGCCCTGGGATTTGGCTTCGACAGATCAGGTCGAACGTATTGAGGTGTTACCGGCAAGCTCGATTCTTGATCTAAGCACACAACTTGCAATGTCAGTGATACTTGCTCGTCTCGGTCTCCTGAGGTAAGGGCTGTCAGAATACTCACAAGGGATGATGCCCTTCCCATCTGCTTCGGTCATCCATGTCGATGGCTCGCGGAAGACGCGCTGAATCAAAATGAGAGTCGAATCCCATCGATCAGTCGCGTCGAGCTGAATCTCGAATGTTTAATAGATGCTCACCAATTGTGAAGACGTGTTTTCACCATGGTCAATGACTCGGGTTGAGATGTCCAAGGTGGACCACAGGCCCCAAAACTCTGACTCCAAAATACGAATCTGGACACGGGACTGTGTCAGCAGACGTGTTTTGAAATGTTGACGTTCTGTACTCACGTGTTCATCGTAGCCTCCAACAGCGAGCATTTGTCCCGATGGATGCCATGCCATGCATCGGACGCCAAGACCACCAGCAGCCACTGCTGGCTCGTCGCTCTCATTCTTAGCCTTGCCTTTACCGGTTCTAGTCTTTATTGCGGCCGTTCTGGAGCCCTGAGATGTGGCCAACGAAGGGATGGTCACTGTGATATTTGTACCATCAGGTCCGTCTGGCGCAAGAGTCGCGCGTAGGGAGCCGCTGAGAGTGTAGACGACGACCTTGTACTGTCCACAGATCTACTGGATCAGTCATCATGAGCTAAGCGCATGTTCTCCTTTGAACGTGGATTCACCTCCAGAATGTTCTCAGAGACCGCAAAGTGGTTACCATCCGGCGACCATGACACTTCGGACGCATCATTGGTAGCTATCGGAAACGACTGTGAGGCATGTGAGTCTGGTCAGTTTCGTCCAGCAACAGCCAGGGAGCAATACCCACATGGTCGAGAATCCAGCCGCTGATCTCGTCTGCCGAGGGTCGAAGTCCTGTATGCGGCTTGTAACGATAGATGCTGAGGTGATCAATCTCGTTGTGAACCTCTACCACGGAGAAGATGCCGGGTAGCTTGATAGCCCTCAGGACTTGAATTTTACACAATCAGGGAGCAGATGAGTTTCTCAGAGGCTATGACACATTTGGAAGGCGACTGAGAGCTCACTCTTTGCCCTTTTCGGGTTCTGGAATATTGTGACACCCTGATTCGCAAGATCATAGGCGGTAAATCGAAGCTGTGTGGCAGGATCCTGCACTTGTCAGTACCGAGCGGCGGGTATCGAGTGCAAGAAATTGTGAGCTGACCTGATGCATAGAGAAGGCAAGAATGACAGGCGGGCCAGCGACAGGGGCCCAGGTGGCCGCCGCCATGCCCTCGTACCCAGATTCAAGTCTTGCGAGCCAGCCCTGGTCATCGTCGGATCCGTCCGAAACACGCCTTTGCGGATCAGGAGACAGGACAAATATGATGCCGTGAATCAAGTTTGTGGCATGTAGAAAGAGACCATCATCCGACCATTGCAGTTGCTGGATGCCATATTCCCCGAAATCCCATTGATTTGCAACCTGAAGGGTGTCGCTGCGACAGACGATCACCGAGTTGCAAGATGCACCTGTGATGTATGCGAGGAAGCTGGAGCCTGGAGAATAGCAGATGTTAGCGCTAGAGCTATGCGAATGCGTGTCGGTGAAGTCCATTTCTGACTGCGAGGAGTTGGATGAGTGCGAGAGCCGAGGTTGCTGTGTCGCGTTGGGGATCAACACATTTCAGCCGGAGCACGCGTCTCGGTCACGTGCGTCGCAGCGGATCGTCGTTGACAACCTCATTCCGATTTCCAGAGGCCCAGTTTCGTTCAACACACAAGGAGATCCACCACATCGACCCAGAAGCGGGAACAGAGGAACGAGGAGGGAAGTGATCCCCGGGAGCTGCGCGATACGAATCTCCACGGCAACGTCTACACGCAATGTCCGAGGCTTCCTACCATCACAACGGGCGAGGTCGCTCCCTGACAAGGTCCATGACTCCACAGTCACGAGCGGGCAGCTACGAGCGGGAGCATATATCGTCTCGGGACGAGGACCGTGAACGGGAGCTAGCCCAGCAGCTACGGAAGTGAGTGGAACAATCTCGTGCTAGCAAAATCGTTACAGGCGCGTGGACTCTCTGAAGCTGACCTCTTCTATTTGATGATTGTGCAGAAGAGCGCAGGGTAGCAGACGCAGCTCTGAAAAGCGACGTCGCTCGTATACACCCTCTGATCGATCGCGATCAGCGTCTCCACGTCCACGCCGCGTACGCAGTCCAAGCGTAGATTCGCACCGCAGCTACGGCAGCAGACGTGGTGGATCACCCCATCGCAGCGACTGGTCAGGCCGAGACCGGGAGCCAGACGATGACAGGGCAGAGCGCCGAAGACGTCGACGCGGCGCTCGGGATATGGACGACGACGATGAGCTGGATGAGGAACCCGATCGTGCCTACCGCAGACGCTACGACGATGAGCCACCCTCACGTCGCTCCTCACGCCGCGACTCCCGATACGATCGGGAAAGGGAACGAGATCGGGACCGTCGAGATCGTGACACGGACAGGTACGAGACTGAGTCCCATCGCTCTGGTTCTCGTCGGGACGAGCCTGACACTCGTCGGTCTCGGCGTCGATCCCCCTCACCTGGGCCGCGGTACCGTCCGCCACCGGGGCCCGAGGTCGATGACTACGAAGACCGATCCATCTTCTGTTCTCAGCTCGCGGCGAGGCTGACACAGCGTGACCTTGGAGAATTTTTTGAGAACCATCTTGGAGGCAACACCGTCAATGACGTCTGCATCGTCATGGACAAGATAACGAAGCGCAGCAAAGGGTAGGAGAAGTTTCCGAGTCCGGAGTATCGATAAATGCTGACCTGGCTCTGGATGGATCATTGTACAGTATTGCATACGTGGAACTTGCCTCTCGAGATCTCGTTCCCAAGGCGATTGCAATGACCGGTCAGGTCCTCTTCGGTATACCAATTCTGATCCAGCCTTCGGATGCAGCACGCAACCGAGCCGACAGCGGCGCCAATGAGCTCGTCTTCCGTCCTAACTTGCCTGGGAGCATGGCAGTCGCCAACCCTGCCCTTGTGGGCTTACCAGGCGCGGCCATAGCTGGTGCCCCCATACACCTGGGTCTGAACATCAATTCGCCCGTGGTAGACAAGAATCCGTCCAATGCGAATACGGCAGCACGATTGTATGTGGGCAGTTTGCATTTCAAGCTGACGGCGGAAGAGGTAAAGACGGTCTTTGACCCTTTCGGACATGTGGAGTATGTGGATCTGCACCGCGAGCCGGGCACAGGAAAGAGTAAAGGTTTTGCCTTTGTGCAGTAAGTGTCCTCACTTGGATTGTTAACGTTTCAGCTGATATTTTGAGACTGATGTTTAATCTGCTACTGACAGGTTTAGGAACCCTGCTGATGCGCAGCAAGCGCTCTCGCAAATGGACGGCTTCCAATTGGCAGGAAGACCGGTGAGTGGGAGTGTCCGGTGGGAAAGGTCCAAAAAGCAATGCTGACACTTGTCAATGCGTATTTCAGATCCGCGTCGGCAACGTGAACGCCCGAGGAACTGGATCTGGTGGTGGCGGTGGTGGTGGGCCAGGACCGTCGGCTACTGGATCGAACATGATGGGCCTCGGGGGTCGAAATGACGGCGGTCACGAACCTCAAGCGCTCTCTTCGTTTGATGAAGGCGGAGGAGGTGAGTACCCAGCAGTCGCATACGATGGGAAGGCGTCGCAAATCTAACACAATATGCTCTTGGCACAGGGCGACTTGATTCTGGTGCTCGATTGGCACTTATGCAAAAGTTGGCTCGAGTGCCCGTGCCTGAGCCTTCTCGTCCTCTGGAACAGTGAGTTCATAAGACTTGCACGACTCCATCAATTTGCTTTCCCTGCTGAATGCATCCTTCTGTTCTTTCAAGGCAACGACCTGCTTCCATTCCTGCAGCGATGTCACGCACGCTGCAGCTGACCAACATGTTCGACCCTGCAGAGTGCGTACGAAAAGGATGAGATCCACACTCTCATTGGATGCTAGCTGACCTCCATTCGGTTTCGATTCGCAGAGAAACGGAGCGAGACTGGGACAAGGACTTGGCGGACGACGTCAAAGCCGAGTGCGAGCGTCAGTACGGTGCAGTCGAGCGCATCCAAGTCGAGCGGGAGTCGCACGGTGATATTTACGTCAAATTCAATGAGGTCGGAGCTGCTAGCAAGGCCGTACAAGGTCTGAATGGACGCTTCTTCGGCGGCAAGTCAATCGGTGCTACATTGTGAGTCCGCCTCACTGTTTTTTCTCATCCCGGGATGATCGATGTTGACTCGGCTTTCGCATGTCTGTAGCATTTCGGAAGCAATCTTCAATGCCAAGGTCGGGTGAAGCACGGTGCTTGGCCGCTCTGAGAGTACTACGATGTCCGCCATCTTTGCGCGATCTCAGGTCAGCCCGCTCACCAGATTATCCCCTCAAAAAGTCCATAGTCTGCTACAGTACTCTGTTGTCCTCTGCAAAACCCTCTGTTCTCTCCCGCCTTCTTTTTGCTCTCAACTCTCTCTGCTCTCCCTCTTTTGTCCAGTCCTCGATTTGGTTCCCAACCTCCCTCTGCTTCCGCTTCCTTCGACCCTCTGTCCACTCACCTTATTGTTTTTCTTGTTCCTTTGCGCTGAAGCACGGAGCTGAAACATCTCCTACCTTCTACATCAGCTATGAGTCCCTTCCTGAAAATACATCATGTCATCTCCTTTCAATTGAACAGTTCTGTTACTTTGACCTTCTTGCAGTCTTCGAATGACATCAAGACCTCATGGTAAGGGTAAGGCATGTGGTGGGACCCTCACCAGCCCCTTTTATGCTCACAAAGCTGAGTGTTTGTCATCTGTTCTGACTTCTCAGACGGACCAGGGAAAGGTGGGCGCGTAGAGACTGGGCACTGTCTAATCTTCATTTACAATAGTTGTCACTCTCAGTGTGACGCACAAAACAGAAAAAAAAACACAAATTTACAACTACGGATGGTCATGTTGGGGTCCTGGGAAAACATCCAGGAACGCTTCAAGAATATGAGGCCTGGTGCATGCTGGGCGAGTTTGTCCGTGACACTCCTCCAGACGGAGACTTGGTGCCCTTGGTCGCGCGATTGATTGGAGGGGGCAATCGAGCGACGGGCGCGAGCGTCTGCGGGGACGTTGAGTATGCACTGACTGGTGTGGTCAGCGAAGGCGAGGACATGTTGCTGACTGGTGGGGGCGGTGGTCGCCGACGTCCGGTCGAAGGGGATGGGGAAGGCGTGTTGGAAGCACGCTGGATGTCGGTGTGCTTGAGTTCTGGTTGGGGCGAGGGTTTGCCGGACGGATACTTCAGCTCCGGGAGAGGTACTGATTTTGGAAACTCCTCGGCACCGTCGATCTTGGCCACCGCTACGGCCAGATGTTCGTGTTCGCCCGAGCTGCTCGGTACGACCTCTGGGCCATCTTGTAGCAGTTGATCTAGGGCCATGCACCATTCTGCCCTCAAGCAGCGATCTACCAATCGTTTGGTGGTCGCGCTGACGTCCCGAATGTGACCAAAAGAGACTAGACCAAGTAAGAGTCTGCGGATCTGTGGCCGCTTGTAGGGGACCTCTCGAAGTTGAGTGTTGGTCAGGAGGGGATGCAGGACACGCAAGTATGTATGGCGCAGCTACGTCCGTATTTCGAGTCAGTAAAGAAAACATCTTGCTGTGCAGGAAGGCGTCCAGACTCACAGATTCGCTCTCGTCTGGTAAGTCGGAGAGTTCGCGGATGAAGACATCTACCAAAACCTTGAGATCGTTGGTGTAGAAGTAGTGTGCGGTATCTTCGGTTGTGAACAAGAGGTAGAGCATCTTCAAGACGAGCAACTGCATGCAGATGTCCTCGGCATCTCCAGATGCACGATTGAGCATGAAGATGAGGTTTTCCCCAAAGGTCTTGGATGCGTCGAGACGAGTGCGAAAGGCTTCTAGAACGATATTTTGCAGCGGCGGCGCTGTCCCATTTGCAAATCCCGCGACCATGTATTGTTCGTTGATTGCGACCTTTCAGAAGAGTCGCGGGATCAGAACAGGCCGGATCAGAAGGGTGCTTGATGGTTTCAGTACTTACTATTAACTTGATGAGTTGGTAGTTGAAGGAATCGTCTGCGTGTTCCCGCGTTTCTTCGACAAGATCGAACAAATGATCAAGAAACCTGCGGTCAAGTGGCCCTGTGACGTGGATAGTTGGATCAGCGCAAGGCAAAGGGAAGGGGGGTGGGGGTGCGACTAGTCGGCAAGCAGACTCACGCATTTCGATGTTGTCCAGCTTCTGCACTCTGCAGACCTCGTACATCATTCTCACGGCTTTCGAGCGCAAGGAAATCTGCAACCGCCGCATGATCGAGGCACTCGATCCCTCTCCGTTGCGCATGCCGGAGGGTGGTTTTGTGATGAGTTTAGGGGGCGCTCTCGAGCCGTCAAACTCGTCCCGATCCCAGTCGTCGAGCTTGGAAGCCTCTTCGGCCCTGTCGAAAGCTGCTCTCCGGGCGTATTCGAAGTGGAGAGACTGTCCCACTTTGCTCGCGCCGTGAGAAGCAGCTTCTTCGGCCGCGAGCTTTTCTTCGGCGTGTGTTGCATATAGCCCAGCCCAGATCTGATGGACCAGTCGGAACAAGATGTCCTTGATTCGGGTTTGGATGATCCGATAGATTGATGGCTCGTGCGATCCGTAGAGCAGGATCACATCATAGCAGATGAGAACGGTCCGCAGCGATGTAGCCTGTGGGGACGAACCGATGGTGCTCAGTGTGATGCGACTGCTCGATCAAGCGGTGGGAGTCCTCTGCACCTCACCTTGCGAAGCTGCTCGACAATACATTCGGCAGCAAATCCCTCATTGGCGGAGGAGAACAGGTCAGAGGCTAGCAGCTTCTTAACAGCGTAGGTGCGATTCGCATCGTGGTCAAGATGTTGGTCTGCAGGGAAAAGAAAAGAAGGGAGAATTCGGCCCTTGATAAGCAAGAGGCCATGCTGACTGAGGAGGTCCACGAGTAAGAACTGACCATAGAAGGCGTCCGCGAGAGCAAGAAAGCTCTGGATCGAGGATGCGATAGCACCGTGTGAGACCCTGTCGCGGCTGTGAGATGATGTCGGCAAAGGTTCGTCGAGCAGGGCGTCGAGCTCGTGCCAGAATCGATGCTGAGAGTCCATCCTCAGCGGACCAACCGAGGTCGTGGCCGACCAGAACAGAGCAGCGCAGCTGTAGAGGAACCTGCCCGGGTACTCAAGGTGTCGATGGGTGCGATGTCGCTGGGTGATGATGAGGAATGCCCCTTTCCTCTGAAGCTCCCACCTTTGAGTCGATCCCAAAGCAGCTCCTGTTCGGCCCGCCTCGTAGACGAGGTTCCCGTCCTTGAGAGATCGATCGGCAGTGTCTCTGCTGAGCCCACGCTGTCACACTCCTCGTCAGCAGGCTGCCCGGTTCTGGATGTGAGGACCTTGACTTGTGTGAGAGAGGATGATGATGTGATGCGGTGGGGGCGAATGCCCGATCTGAGCTCGGCTATACAGACCGAACCTTGGCAACCTCGACAGCAGACAACAGACATGGAGGACGGGATCCTGACAGAAGTGTATAAGAGGAAGAAATAGGTATTGGATACAGTTGCGTGGGGCGGGGAGTAGGAGATGAACAGACCAACAAGTAATTGCGAACGAGACGAATGCAGAAGGGACGGAGAAAGAGAGAGAGGGGAAAAAGGAGCGACACAGACCCGGAAGAGTATACAAAGTCTGGGAATAAGGATGATGCGATGTACTTGCAATCGAGAGGTGTGGGAGTAGACTGAATGAAGGATGCTTGAAGGCTGCGGCCGAGGTATGTTGGAATGTCCAGCGTCCATGGGTAGGGACGATCCTTGTTGGAGATGTGAGCAGAAGAAGGCGAGAGTCGAAGAGTCCGTGAGAGTGATTTTTTTTTGTTGTTGTTTTGATGTTCAGTTCTCAACATCATCAAGAGAGTTGATCAGTCCACCCGGGCTCGCTCCCAAGGCAGCAAGGATGCCCTCGAAGATATCGTGCGAAGACGAGTGGCTGAAATCCGAGGCGCTCTGTTGGTGGGCTTCCAGAGCCCCGCTCGAAATCCCTTGGATCATCTGTCCGTCAATCTCGTGTGCTTTTCCCAGCGAAGACGAGATGCCCAGGTCGAGTCCGAGGGCGCCCGTGCTCAGACTTCGTTGGCAGAACGGCGCAGCTGCCAAGCTCGGTCTTTTTCCAATCACCTGGTGCTGGTGGTGGTGGGGGAAGGAATGAGGGCTCAGAGCCGAGCTGCTACTGCTGCTGCTGCTTCCCCCTGCCCCTCCTCCTTCCGACATCTGGCTCAGCGATGACATCGAGTCAGACCGAATGTCGGCGGCACCAGCAAGGGTCGAGCTGAGCGAGTTTGCCCGAAGAAGTAACATCTGCGACGACGCTTGGGCCGGTAAGCCATGCCCGCCGAGATCAAAAGTCGGGTTCAGTGGCGAGGTCAGGTCACTCGGTGGTCCGACGGTGGCCCAGTGTCGTTGCAGTCGCTCACGTTGGAACGCAGCCTCCTCGACGTTGGGCAGCAATGGCGGAGGAACATCCGGGGTGTGGATCAGCTGCGGGAACGGAGTGATCGGGGTGTTCAGGTCCCGTTGTTGCATCATGCCAAACTGAGTGGCCGCATGGCTGGCCGAAGTCACACCGGGAGAGCCGAGCGGGGTGCCTCGCATCACCGCTTGAGTCTGCAGCACGTTCTTGTGCATGCTCAGGTGTGCGGGAGCAGGTGGGATCTGGACCATCAGGTTCGGCTTGTTCACCGAAAGCCCACGTTTCCGAAGCAGCGTCGGCATCTGAGCGGCATTGCCGAGGTTCAACGGCTCGCTAGCACTCATCGGGAGTGTGTTCATCATGCTCTCGCTCGAGCTCGGGCTCGCACCGTGGACCGTCAGGTTGGGCAAGCTGAACGAATGCTGTTGGTGAGACGATCCAGGTGTGCCCACATTGGGAACGGTCAGCATCTGCGACGACTTGTATGGCGAGGCAGCCGTGACCTCCGGAAGCTGGTTCGCTTGGCGCAACGGTGACGGCGATCGGTTTTGCATCGTCAACAGCGAGACCGAGGTAGCACCGGGACCTTCCAGCGCTTCCACGCACTCGAGGTCCCAGGCAACCACAAGCACGACGTCGCCAATCTTGCTGCCAGCGCTGACGCTGGTTGCAGGGTCAAAAGCATTGGGACCGGTGCCTCCCAGGATGGCCTCGACGCCTCCAAGATTGTTGATCGTCTCTTCCGAAGCGACGACAAATTCTTGGACCAGGGTGATGCCCGAGATGGCCATTCCCAGCGCAGCTCGCTCACAAGGATCCTTTCCGAAAGCGGGAGGGCTCGACTTCTCAATGTGAGCAGGGTGAGTTCGGCTCAGGAAGTCGGCCCAAAAGTCGGTAGCGAACGGGGCTTGGTGGACAAAGTTGTGCTTGTTCGTTGTCGCCGTTGTCGTCTGGCCGTCGGTGCTGCTGTTGGCGGTAGGAGGTGGGGCTTCGGTAGCCGGAGTGTTCGCACCCGAGATCGCCGAGCCCGTCTCGGATCCAGATCGGCTGATGATCTTGCGAGGCGGGTCCAGAGGTTCGACGAGCGAGAGCACCCTCTTGCCGTGCGAGTAGATGGTCGTCACAGAAGTGAGCCGGGCATCAGTCGTGCTCACAAGGCTGAGCTGGGCCGAGAACTGGTCGTAGCGGGGGTTCGCAACGTCGAAGCGGGGTACGTGCAGTGGTACGTGGACGTGCAGGAACTGGCAGGGCAGACGTTGGTACATCTCTGCCAGCATTGGGAATCGCAAGTGTCCGACTCGGATGTTCTCAATCGGCATCATGGGCAGTCCCAGTCGACCTTGAGCGCAGGATGTCATCTTCTTGCGGTCCATAGCGACATAGTCGTGCCGGCTAGCAGTTTGCGAGCAAAGTAGCCACATGGTGAAGCTCGAGGGCAGGATCGGGAACGAGTTGCAAGTCGCCGTCTTGACCTCCGCCGCACCGGCCGTAGGAAGAGACATGCCATTCATCGCTGAGGTCAGACTGGTGGTGGCAGAGAGCGGTGGAGCCATGAGGTCGGGAGCACCGCTGGGCGTGTATGGCGAAAGAAGAGCGATACCGTCCATCTCAAGGAGAGGGTACTGGCCCCCGAGCCCTCCGTAGCCGTAACCGGCAAGAGTTTGAGCATACATCATTCCTCCGGCGGGGATGTAGTACTCATCATCACTCTTGGGTTCGCTGATCAGCTGTTGGAACTCGACATCGGTCTTCTTGATGTTCTTCAGCACCTGGATGTGGCTCGAGACTTGCTTGCGACTCCGCTTCACGCCCGTCTTTCGATGGATGTAGTCGGCGATCAGCTCGTTACGACCACATGCTTTACCACCGACGAGGACCTTGCGGCGTCCGAGCTTGGGGATGAGCCGGAGCGCTTCCCAGAAAGCGACCTCGACGTTGTCAGGCCAGACATTGCCGGCCTTGTTCTTGGACGGGTCTGGGCTGTCGGGAGCCTGCTCGGTGCTTCCGCTCTTGGTCGGACTATCGCAAGCATCGGCATCATCGATGGAAGAACAGAGCTCGTCGGAGCTTTCCTGTGTCGGAAAAGGACTGACTGAGCCGGAGCTGCTCTTAGCTGTACAGTCTTGAGTGTTTGGGAGGGTGAGACCAAGAGTAAGACTGGCAATGTCCGAGTTCTCGTCGGCTGCGAGCGAAAGTCTTCTGATCTTGGCGGCATTGTATGAGGAGCCGACCGAGCTCGGCTGCGAAGAGTATGCGGACATGGAGCCAGAGATGTCCGATGGAGTCTCTGTCACCGAGTAGAAGAATCCGGATCGCTCTTGCATGTTCATCCAAGGCTGCTGAGATTGTTGCTGTTTCTGAGGAGTCTGTTGCAATAGCTGGTCACCGCCCGCCGACCCGCCGAGGTAAGGGTTCGATCGACCGCTGGCAATGCTCTCGCTGCTTGTAGAGCTGCGGAACTGCAATGGAGTCTGCTGCACCGCGGCTGTGCGTCTTCGCTTCGCCTCCTCTGTCAGAATCACCGAGCTTGGAGTGTTCTCGGGCAGGTGAACGGTCATGCGCGGGGGCGACATGAGGAAGTCGGTGGTTTGGTGCGAGAAAGCCGAGATGTCAAAGCTGGCACCGCCAGTGCTGTTTGAATCGTCCCTGCTATCTTCAAAGGAGGAGAAGCTCTGCGAGCTACTGTCTGAGGCAAGTAATGGTTGAATGCTGTGTCTGAACATGGCTGGATCGTTAGGAGCTTGCATTTGTCGCTTTCCGAGTAGAGAGACGGCGTTGAAGTCGAGAGCAGAGGCGAGAGAATGACCAAAAACAGCAGGAGATCCAAGCAGGCCGTCTTCGCGGGCAGGCCGTAGAAGTTCACCGCCGCTATTAAGGAGCTGTCCGTCCTTGGAAAGGAAGACATGTGACATGTTGGTGGCGTGTGGGTGGGCCAGATTGGCATTTGATCCTTCCGGAGTTTGTAATACTGAATCAGCCAGACTGGCGGCCGAACCAGACGGAGACGGATAGAGCGCGGAGTTGTTCGACAGGGTGAAGGACATTGCACTCATTTCCTGCTGAGAACCTTTCGCTAAGCAGAGGAGATCAATGCCGATTGGTAGGTTGGCTTTCGCAGGGTCGAGGAGGCTGGACCAGCTGGGATCTGCTAGAGTGTATCGAGATTAGCTGCGATTGGTGTTTGTACGCCAAGTTTGTTGGACGGCCTGGGACACTGGCGCTGCGACCGGTCGCTGCTATTGCTATCGTGAAGGGGCACTTAAGGAGTGTTGGGTTTTTTCGAGTTGGCGAAAAATGAACGTCGATTTCTGCGACTTGGCTTGGCCCCCGAGGAATGCGCAAGATGTTGAAGATGTCTCCTGCTAATGTCGGGTGGGATCCGAGACGTCAGATCAGTTGGAGTGGGAAAGATTGGCTGCTCTCCAAGGAGATCAGGGAGGGAAGGAAGATGCGTTGGGAGCGCTGGTGAAGCGTGAGGGAGGGATTCCGGAATGTGAGTGACGAAAGGGGGGGGAAACATTGGGGAATGCAAACTGGAAGCGTTCAGTTTCTTTAAAGGAAGACGAACACACATCGGATCGGCGCACGGGTGGCTGATCTCACCTTTGCAAACACGGAGCAGGATTGGCCCGAAGGCACAACGTTCGACAAGTGTGTATTGGGGGCCCGAAAGGGTTCGAGGCTAGGATCAGGGTAGGGGAGGCCCCGACTTTCTTGCTTCTTGCAGTCGTGGGCTGCCGTAAGGAGGGAAGGGGGCCCCAGGTAAATCCGGCAAGAGATACAGTATGAAAGACGTAAAGGGCAAGGTGAGTCAAGTTAGCTCCTTCCCGCGGCCAGCAGAATGGCCGAAAAAAAAAGGAAAATCAGGGAGAGGCTTGTACTGTGTGATTACGACCGCTTCAGCATCGGAGGAGGCAGAGGTGGTGGAGAAATATGGGAGAGGCCGAAGACGGGAGTGATGACAGGTAAGGTCGAAGATCTGCACCGCTGCGTTCCAGAATTCAGGAGTTGACAAGATTCGAGCAGATGCTTGTACTTATTGGAGTCAGGGCCACTGCGGGCGGTGTGAGGGGCGTCCGCCCACAGCGAAGCCTGGCGATGGAGGCGGCGCATGTATGCGACTTGGGCGTACCTCTGCCAGGAGGATAACAGCAGCGTCTTTGGTGTATGCAACGGTCGTGAGGGATCTGCTTTGAACCTCAGACAGGGAAGGGGTCTCCCTCCACTTGGTGACACAAAGGGTGCAAAGGACTACATACTCGTAAGCCATGATCACAGCAAACAAACCACCACCTTTCCCGATAGATTCAGGGCACAGGTGATCTGCCGCCCCTCCCCCCGTCGAATGAATGGCGCAGGAACACATGCTTGCTTTGGTGTCATGGGCCCATTCGTGTGTTGACCTCCTGCCATCTTCACCCTCAGAGGCTGCGTCGATGGCTGGGCTCCTTTCTTTCACTCTCTCCACATCGGTGCTCCAAATCGGATATCCTCCCTCGGGCCGGGAACCTTGGTTTCTCTGTGTGTAGTAGGCCAACTCGGCATCAAAGCTCTGCTCTCGCCTTGGCCCCCCCTTACGATCGGAGTGGAGAGTTCGCCGCCTCAATCGAGGGAAGGGGGGAGGGGGCAAGAAGAAGTGATGGTGGGCCGTTGTGGCCTTGAGCACGGCTCTCGGCCCTTTGATTTGTTTAGTCTGACCGTTGGGAGCGAGCGCGCGATCTTAAAAAACAAAGCTTTCGGGTCTCTCTTTTCTCCAGCCCCGTGCAGACGCATACATACAGTACGTGCAAAGCCTCAGGAACATACGAGCATGTACATACCACCTTCCTGGCATGTCTCACCTCGGTCGTAGCGGATTGCATTCGCGGCCATCGTGACCGATGCCGCCTCGACTGGCTCCAGGTCGAATGATGAGTGTGCCCCCGGCAGGTGTGGAAACGCGTGAACAATAATACTGAACAAAGCACCAACGCGGACCATGATGTTGGCTCTCTGGATCAGCACGGAAGGAAGGAGCAATCGAATCGCAGGCCTAGCCATTACTCATCCATCTGCTTGTATGGGAAGCCGCGATCTTTCTTGTTCACCATCTGTTCAATAATCCTCGCGTCATCCGACCGTTGAGCTCAGATGGGATGTGTGTGGTACAAATTCAGGAGGTCGCGTCCCATGTTCTGTTACTTCCTCCACCGCCTTTGACCCAATTCATTCTATGTGAGTCAGTCGATGGCAATGGGAAGTCAACACCACAGAAGGGGGACCCCGAGCGCGCCGAACGCTGCGCGATGCGCGTGGGTGCGGATATCTGCTCCATCGGAACCTAGCAAAGCGCCCCGAGCGCACCTCGAGCAAGCTCACGCTTTGACCTTCTCCACCACCTCCTTGAAGAAAACATGTCTTCTTTTCCTGCACCAGCAAGCTCAAATTTAAACGGTGGAAATTGGCGTCCACCTTGATTTAAAGCACACCTTTTCCCAACGTCTTCTCTTGTGCCCCGGTGTCGTCCCACAAGTCAGCAGGTGGGGCATCTAGTGTCGATCATAGTGTGCATACTCCCTGCGCCCGCTGACGCGCGGCCGGGGGCGCATCCGGAGCACCCAATTCCCGACCCAGAGTCAAGTTGGGAGGATCGACAAAAATATATTTTTCAGGCGATCATCATTCCTTCGGCGCTGCTTTGGCAAGTGGCAGCGTTACATCCTCTCGGGGTACTGTATGTGCCTCAAGGAATGTCCACGCAGTCAGGTCTTTACATTGGCTCGCGGTTCGAGAGACACGCCTTGGCCTTGCTCTGGGAGCACGTCCCTCCACAGCGGGTAGGTTGTCTGCAGATAGTCCAGGTCGAGTTCGGGCCACCGCTTGATGATGTTCACAAGCTTGTGGAAGATGAGCTAGACGCGTCGGGGAGGTCAGGGCGAGCCTCACATCAGCAGTGCTTCTCTGAAGTGATGCACAGAACTCCGGAGCGCTCACCTCATAGCCAAAGTCAGAGATATGGAGCCTGTCGGGGTCGGGAGAGGACAGATGGTGGTTCATGAGGCGATTCTTTCTATCGAAAAAGTCAAAGAGTCGGCCAGGTTGACCCCGCTCAAGTACTCACCCGTCTTCCGCCAAGAGTGGCTGCAGTGTGCCAAAGTGCTGAGCTGCAACGTCCTCAAATGTAGAATATAGATCCACCCCGACAATATTCGACGACTTGCGCGCTTCGGCAAGTTGAAGGATCGCGTCGACGTATGTCCTTGTCACCTCCGGTCGCCGAGAGTCCCCAACTCGTTCGGTGTCAGGGATCAGAGGGGCCGGGGTGATTACCACAATCTTCGTGTCCGAGCCATTGTGATTGAGAATGATGTCGATGATCTGCTCCAGATTATGACGAAAGCGTCCGAGTGGCACCTGTGTTGTGCGGCCAGAGGTGGTCAGATAGGCTGCAAAGAGCTGAAGGTTTTGCCAATGCTCAGGAACAGGAGATGGACACCCACATGCTGCCGATGACCTTCGACCGCAGCATCGTTGGAGCCGAACCAGATTGTGACCAGTCTGACCTTGCCTTTGCTCGATTCTGCTTGCCGGACATCCCTCGGTGGGAATATCCGCGGCGCGAGAACGAGTGCCTGGTCGGTGGTGTAGCCTGAAAATTGCAGACAGTGCACGAGGATGAGGGATGGGGGCGGGACAGCCGATCAGAGAGCGCTCGATGCTCACCAGAGAAGCCTCGATTGATCACATCGTACACGCGAGAGAACCGGTTTGACAACCGATTCGCAAAGCCGCCCGGCCGACTTGCGAATTCGGTTTGGCTGTCCCCGAACAGGATCAAGACGTCGTTCATCAGTGGTCCCATCGGTCCAGGAAATCACAAAGCAAGGGAAATTCAGGAATGATGCCCTGTCTCGTTCACAATATGCAAGGGCGTCACCCCTTCAAACCCTCCCGTCGTCGCTCCTGGCCCTGAGGACGATCGATGGATTCCACCCTGTAGTCGTTGTCGACTGGCCTGTGCGCGAGAAGGTCGTCTAGAAGTATGTAAAACGCTCCGAGCAGAGAAAATTCGGGAATTATTGGATTCTGAAACATGCTCATCTCTCGACGCTTTTTTACAGCAAGGTCGTGCGTGTCGTGTGAGCTGGCACATACACGACGCTCTTCAACAAGAACGAATCTCCTCCCAACGACTGAAGGCCAATTGCCCCTAGCACGATGACCATCTGCGCTCGTCGAGGTTGCGGCTTCGACTTTGACGACGGCTCCAAATCTTCCAGCTGCTCGTACCACCCCGGCCGGCCCGTGTTCCGAGACCAGTCGAAGAGCTGGTCATGCTGCGCCGACATCAACAAGGCGGTGCTCGACTTTGAAGACTTTGTCGCTATCAAGGGCTGCCAGACTGCGCCCGAGCATACTGACGAGAAGCAGCCGATGCCGCCTGAACCGAGCAAGGCGGGAGGAGTGGAGTCGATTAATGGAGCAGGAGCAGGAGCAGCTGCTGCTCAGGCTCAGGCTCATGCTCAGACGGAAACCTTACCAGCTGCGCTCACGGGAGCGACCTTACAAGCTGCGCAGAACGCACAGCAGGCGAGAGCAACAGGAGGAGCAGCACTAGCTACAGACGCTGCAGTCCAGAAAGAGGAGGAGGAAGAGGAAGATCCGGAAGATGTCGTCATCGGAGAGGGCGCCGAATGCAAGCGGACGGGCTGCAAGGCAAAGTTTGAAGGCGGCTCGCGCGTTCGATCCGAGGAAGTATGCAGACATCATCCAAAAGCGGTGAGCATGGATTTGATTCCCTTTGGCGAGGTGCCGACCCTTTCTCTTCAGCTCAACATGGTTGTCATTGAATGCGCTAGGCCATCTTCCATGAAGGTTCAAAGGGATACAGTGAGATCCAAACCGGCGCCTTCAGGTCCTCTGAAGCGTCACGCTGAAAATGATTCTGCCTTTTCTCCTCACAGTCTGTTGCAAGCGGCGGGTTCTGGAATTTTCCGAGTTTTTGACAATCGGTCAGTGGATCACTTGGAGGTTACCTCTCGCAGACGTCCACAGCTGACAGGTGATCAGATCATGTCTTTGTATCCATAGAGCCTTGCACGACCTCCACCAAGGGCCATCTCTACGTCGGACAACCGAAGCAGACTGGCTCAAGCGGTGAAGAGCCAGCGGAATGTCGAATGGATCACTATGAGACGCCGGCAGACATCCGCCTTACTGTGTATGCGAAGGGAGCAGACATGGACAAGAGCAAGATTGCGATGGAAGGCGATTCGGTGAGTGCGATGATCTCTTAGGGCACATTCAGGCGGAAGGATTACTGATTCAGTTGGGTGGAGGAAACTCAAACAGGTCCACTTTTCTATCTGGCTACCGCCACTGCCAGCCTCGTCGAACACGAACGGTCGGAGGTTTGAGAGAAGACTGGGGTTGTTCTCTGACATCGACCCGCGGTCGTCGACATACACGGTGACCAAGTTCAAGATTGACTTGGTCTTGGTGAAGAAGGCGAAGGGGGTGAGTTGGCCTTCGCTGGAGCGGTCTGAGCGGGTGTTCGGGTACGGTGTGACGTTTGGGCGTGCTCAAGATGCACAGACAAATGGAGGGGTGAATGCGTTGGGCCGATGAAGTGAAGAGTGTATGCTGCTACCAATGTATACTCGCAGAATATATGCTGCACTGCAGATCCAGCATGCTCTTTGTCGTCTTTGGAGCCGTGCGGCCAGAGTCTGTGCTGTGCCGGAGTGAGACCTGGACGAGGTCATGTCGTCATGATCGATAGATGTTGGGGAGTCTCAGGCCCAGCTTGAAGCGGCGCCACGGTCTGCCAAGTGGGGTCTGAAGGGAAGCCGCAGCTAGAAGCCAGACACACCTGCGATGAGATGTCACCTCATCGTCCTCGGGTTCGAACCACACATCTCTCTCTCTCTGACAGCCAGTCTCTTCCAAGAGTGAGGGAAGAAGAGCAGCAGCAGCAGCAACGAGAACAAGGTCAGTCCGCCTCTGTGGCTTCCGCTGCTGGCTGCGGTGCTGTGCTGGGGAGCATGCATGCATGCTGTCGACGAGGTGACTGACACCGGATCTCTCTCATTCTTCCACAGGAATCTGCGTTCGGTGTGACAAAGCCGTTCCCACCTCTTCCTTCACCTTCCTCTCTCTTTTCGCTTTCGAGGATTCATTCCTACCTGTTCTCTTGGCCTTCGTTCTTCCCCCACCACTTCGGATCTGCACTCGGCCTGACCCATCTCACAACGCTGCAGCATTCAGCTCCACCACCACCTCTTTCGCAGCATCAAACAGGCAAAACACACACGACCCCCGGGATTCACGAACGAGCGGTGCGCACAGTCTCTCCCTCTCTCTCTCTCTCTCTTCTCCTTAACCCTATCTGCCAAAGGCTTCACCACAACACACCTCTCCGAAGAGAGACACTCCCGCCGCTCGTAACCTGAGGGCATGGCAATCTTCTCTGGCCTCAGATCCAAACGCGGAGGACGCCGAGAATCCCTCTTTGGCACCAACTCAGACGACCAGCCCACTTCCAAACCCAACAATAACAACAACAACCACCTGAACGCAACCGACGTCCTCGGCGACTCTCCCTCTTTCGCCTCCCGCACCACACGGCCGCCCTCTGAATCAGCCTCGCTCCGAAACCGCACCTCGTCCTCCAACATGCTCAGGCTCTTTGGATCTGGCAAGCGCTCCGCCTCCACCTCTCACCACGACGGCCCTCCACCCTCGGCCACGTCTTCCAAGGCCGAGAAGCGGAATGTCAGCGGCAGCGCAAGCGACGCCGGACATCGCTCCTCGCGCGTACCCAGTCAGGCCACCACAGCCCGGAACGGCAACAATGGCCACGCCGGCGGTCCCGTCTTCTCCCAGAACAACGGAAGCACTACCGAATCATTGTCATCCGCCCCCGCTGCTCCTCGTCCCAGTGACCTCTTCGCTGGTAAGGGTGTCAACTGGGATCAGCTCAAACTCGCGGGCGGTACTGTGTCCACTACCGATTCCAAGCGCACGGACGAATTGCAGAACTATCTCAAAGCGTGAGTCTCTCGCGCTCAAACCCTGGTCCTCTTGATGATATGCTGTATGCTCCCTCCGATTCGCAAGACTGACGCAATCTGCCATTCTGCAGACGACGCCAATGGATTCCCACTTTCAAGACAGACAGCAGCGCAGCAGACGGTGAGAAAGCGCCTGCCAACCTGGAGGAGGTCTCCTTCGGCGGTGCACCAGCGGCCCCAGCCGGTCTTATGACTCTCAAAGACCTCGAAGCCTCTCACGACCGCAAGCAACGGCTGCTCTCTGATCTGCCCATCTCCTCCGGCTTCACCGCAGGGGAAAGTCCGGCCAGTCCGATCGCAGCCGGATCCAGCAGCAGCACCTCAAAGCCAGCCTTGATCTCCAGACCGAGCCAGAGTAGCTCGATCCGGGGCGTGAACGACTTACAACCGGCGCGTAACCAGTCCTTTCGGCAGAGCCCCTTTGTAGGGGGCGCCCTCACCTCTTCTGGATCCACCTCGACGATGAAGAACAACAACAACGCCGTTGCGGCTGCAGGTGCTGCTGCTGCTTCCCCGTTGCAGAGGACCGTCTCGCCCACCGGCAGTACCTCCAAGACTCCGCTCTCGCCCACACGCAAGCCCCCGCCCTCGGCCGCATCCGCTTTGCTAGACAGCAGCAGCAGCAGTGGTGTCAAGCCAAACGGAAACGCTAACCCGACCGACACCACCCCAACAAAGCCACTGATCGAGACTGTGTCTGCCCCACCTCGCAAGTCCTCGGTCGCGGGTCCGCTGATCAACGGAGCGGGCACACAAGATAGCGGCTCATCAGGCGCGACTGTGACCCCCGGTGCTCTTGCCGTCCCCAGCGAGGCGTCAGCGGCGGGCGGAGAGGCTTCGACGCTCGCGTCGGCTGCCACGAGCGACGTTGCTGCCACGGCACCTAGCTCGGCCTCGGCTCACCGGGTCCGGCCCTCGATGGACTCGACCACAGGCTTTGCGACTCCCGAGGCCAGATCGGAGGCTGCCCATGCGGAGCAGACACCACGTGTTGGCTGAAGGGGGCAAAAAGAAAACCCCCTCCTGTCCGTGGGCTCGTTGCCTTTGCGGTGTTCCCAGACAGAAAACAGTCTCCTTCCTTCGTCTTCCTTCCTTCTTCTTTCTTTTTCCAAATCTGCTTCCAACCATCCCTCAATCTGGCGATACCCACGATGTCCTTCTGCTTTCCTTGCTCCATTTCTTTTCTTTCCCCTCTCTTTCGTGTTCTCACACACTCTCCCTCTCTCTCTCTCGCTCTGTTTTCCTCTTACTCTCTCTCAGATTCCCTGTCTCTCCCTTCGATCGAATCCTTGTCAAGATCCCGACTCTCCAGATTTTCGGTGCCCTCTCGTTATTCCAATCTCAACCCCCCCCCCCCCCTCTATGATATCCTTTCCGCTTCGCCCTTCTCGTCACATCTACCCTACCCTCTGGTCCTTTTCTTTCGGGGGAAGGTGTCAGCCACGGCTTACTACGACCGGTCATCATTCGACAATCACCATCATCATCAACACGACCATTTGTCCCACCCTCGCTCTACAATTTGCTCCTCTCAATCTCCTCCCGTCCTCCCTATTCTGTTCCTCCCCTCACCTCCGCGAGTTTTTGGACCTTTCCCCCGCCGAAATCTACAGACACATTATCCTCTTACTCGCCCTCGTTTTCAAGCAGAGCAAAGTGAACAAGATTGCTTTTTGCAACAAGGCGATCGCGCGGGGAAAAGCCGCGTATAGATTAATGGTGGTCAGATGGGACAGAAACAAGACGATTGGACCTGGGAGTAATCACAAGAGGAGGGAAGGAGGTGGGGGAGAAGAACAAAGCGTCACAGGAGCATGTGGCAAGAAAGAGAGGGGGGGGGGGGGTCCAGGAACACCTCTGGAATGGGTGGCGTGCCGCCAGGGCGAAAGGGAGATGGCTCTAACCTGTCAGTCTATCCGTTGAGCTCGCCCGCCCGCCCACCTCCGCAGGTGGCCAAAAGAAAGAGGAAACGAATGGTATCATCAAGGAAGGAATGAAAGAGAGGAGGCAAAAAGAAAAACCGAGGTGACGTGGTGAGAGATGATGCGGGGGTTGGTAGATAGGCAGATAGGTTCGAAGAGAGGAGGAAAGCCCGAAGCCTTGTGAGAAAAATAGAAGAGGTCGATTCATGTGACGGGGTAACAAGGACGAGGCCCGGCGCGCCGATCCAATCTTGTTCCTTTCTAAGCAGTCGAGACCCCCGCCTTGGCCCGATAGTCCGCCTCGGACACCGTGATCAGCGGATCGGCAGGTAATGATGACGATCCGTTCGATTTCGCGACAGCAGCAGCAGCAGCACTCCCGTTCGCGAGCCCGTTCCCGCCCGCTTTCTCTATTCTCTCTTGGATGATCTGAGTCGGTGGGAGGTCGGTCCGGTGAGCATCAGCTTCGCCGCCCAATGGTCTTCTTGAACGCAGCTCTGTTGCCGCCGACTTGTCGCCGCCGGAGGGAGAGACTACTGCTGTTGTTGCCGCTGCCGCCGTCCCATTCGCTACTGCTGCTTCTGATGCTCCTAGCCCTACTCCTCCTCCTCCTCCGTCCTTCGCCTTCTCCTCCGCATCTCCCTTCTTCCGGATCTGCTTCTCCTTCTTGCCCTCTACCAGCTTCTTGAACTTGTCCACGCTCATCCGGGTCCCGAACAGGACATCAAAATGGATGAAGAAGGGCTGCGAGTAGTTGTACCTGAGGCCAAGCATCTGGTGATGGACGTCGTGGTAGGCGGCCGTGTTGGGGAAGATGAGGTGGAGCGGGTCAATGTACCAGGGCAGCGCGTAGCCGCCGTGGTCGGAGACAGTCTTGAAGGTGGCAAAAGTAAAGAGGAGGAAACCTTGCCGGACTGTCATGAGGGCAGCCTTGTGGGACAGAGCGCCTCCAAGGGAATCAAAGAGGAGGCCTGGAAGGGGGCAGGATGATTGCGTTTCCACCATGAACAAGATGCTCAGCAACGGCGGCCCGGGGTATTGGAGCAACTGGCACATCAAGGAATCAGGACACATAACACGTACCTTCGAGGGGGTGGTTGTACAGCGCACCGAAGGCGTAGGGCACGTAGAGGCGGTGGTGGTGAGAGTGAAAGGTGCGGTAAAGCCATCTGGACTCGTGGAAGGCACGATGCATAAAGTACTGCCAGGTGTCCATGACAAAGCTGCGAAAGGAAAGAGCAAACAGAGGGAAGGCTGTGAGCAAATGCTGGCGGTTCTTGTGGCGCTGACACACATTCTCTGAGAAGAAAACTCACAAGGCAAAGAAGAACTGGAAGGTGGGGATGCCCCACCAATAGAGCCACTCGATTGCCTTTGCGCCTCCGAGAGCGGTGAGGACTTGGACTGTGTGTTGCTCCCCGAGGACGGCGGCAAGGAGGTGTGCGGTGCTGAGACCCAAGTTCTGGATGTTGGCGCGGTGGTCAGCAAAGACTTGGGCATGCGAGACCTCGTCACCGTCGAGGACGAGCAGCCCGAGCACGGTCTGGATCGCCTGTTGGACTAACACCATCTTGACCACCTGGGCCACCGTGACCTTGTTCCGCTTCGTGACTTCCTCAGGCTCGTGTAATCTGTACTTTTCAAAGTAGGGCAGCTGGAGGACGTCGAGGGCGTGGTAGGTGAGAGAGAGGAGCCAGTAGATGAGGACGGGGGCGAGGAGGCTGAGGTACTTGTCGGAGACGAAGGAGAGCATGTGGTCCCTGTTAGCGAAGTAGAACGGGTAGACGACCTCGGCGGGGGCATAGTCGAAGGCGGCGAGGGACAACGGTGGCCGCCCCACCGAAGCTGCGGCCTTGAGCAGCGTCGATGACGAGTTCATCCTTGCTCGGCTCGTGTTGGGGGAGCGTCGTGGTGGTGGGAATGCTGCCGGCAAGTTGGGAAGAAGAAGGTGTTGGTTGGCTTGGCGGCTGACTGATGATCGCTGAGCAAAATCTTGTTGCCATGCAGGCGCACCTCTCTCTCTCTCCCTTCTCGGTTTGGGAAGAAAGCATGATGGCATCAACAGCGTTCAACTCGACATCGAGCGTTCGTCATCTCAACGCAGCTTCAGCACATTCAACGCTCCAACAGCCACCATGCCGTAAGTACACACATGCGCGCGAAACAGGCCCGAGGCCATCGACAGCAAGCGCACTCACACCACCCTCCACCCCTCCTCTGCCTTTCCTCACAGACTCTACGAACTGTTCTGCATCGCCTCTTCATCAATAGAATCAGTGTGTATATCCAACTACCGGGGAACTTCTACCCTACCGTGCAAAAGAAAGGGGAACAAAAATTGGCTCATACGGATTTTCCCTTTTCCCTTTTACCCCTTCCGCTGCACAGGCACCACTACGGGATCTGGTCAGAACAACGTCCCAGTTGATCCTCACCAACGGCGGCGCGGTGCGCGGGATGCAATACTGGGGCAAGCGAACCCTCCCACAACGGACAAGAAGACACCAGCAGTACCACACCGAGGGCGACTATTTCCTCCTCCACTTCGACACCAACCCGCGCGTGCTCTCGACGCTGTCGTCCCGGCTGCGCGCAGATCCGAGGGTGATCCGGTGGACGACATTGAAGCTCGGGGAAAGGAGGATGAGCGATGTGGTGCCGCCGGGGACGAGTGGAGCGCACGGACAGAGGGCAGACATGTCGCCGAACGGCATCCTCATGGGCGGCCGGACCGTCAAAGGACCTGGGCTGCATTGAAACACTTCTTTCTCTGTTTCCCCCCTTCTTTCACGCACACTACGACTTTCAGAGAAATGCACTCGACATCCTCGGCCATCTGGACTCTTCAACGGGTGTCCAGACATCGGACATCGATGTGAAATAGTCAAAGCTTCTATTTTCAAAGTGAGGAAGCAGGATGACAGTGGTGGGGGTCAGTGTGGCATCGAATGCGGTGATGAACAGAGATGGAATACAGAGAGACGGTGGATGGATGAGAAGGGGTTACTACAACAAGAGCGAAATTAGAGGTGCAAACAAGAAAGCGGACGACGTGTTCGAATGAAGGGGCCAAGGTCCTGGACATGACGCAGAAAACAGATTGCGGGGGCCGAAGGCGAGGGGGGGATAGTCAGGATCGGACCTTTTCCCCTCCCCAGCGGCTGGGCAGAAGGAGGAACCCAGCATAATAAAGCTCTGTCGAGCTTTTCGCTGGGAAATCCATTGTCATCTTCTGCACCGAGACTCTGAGGGCGGAAACGCTGCTCGAGGCTGGGAGATCGGTGGAAAGGGCTCCCCGTGGGGGAGCACGTGGATACCGCTTAGAGCACAATCATGCGCAGGAGGAGGACACCGATGAGAACCGTCAAGGCCGCCATCAGGCGATCGACCAGAGCGAGCTGGTGTTGATGTTGAGAAGCTGAGACCGAGGTCGACGACGTGCTGGTAGCAGCAGCAGCAGCAGCAGCAGCATTCGTATTCCTGCTCGCGCTGGTAGTGTTGGCGGTGCTGGGTGAAGTTCTGGCAAGGTCAGAGGGGCCGCGCTGAGTAAGAGCAGAAGCGGCGACTTCTTCGGACCCGTTGAGAGCAGCTGAAGGAACCGCCGATTGCGCGTTTGCAGGTGACGCCGAGACAGGGGTGGGCGTAACAGTTGTGACCAAGCTAGGGGCCACCAGCATTGCTTCAGTAGCGACATCGCCTGTCACACTCGAGGCTGATGAGGTCGATGAAGAGACTGACATCTCAGCTCCTCTTCCTCCTCCTGATGCATTTGGGGTGGCAGTGCCCGACGGTTGTGCAGACGCAGTAGCAGCAGTAGTAGCAGCAGCCTTTCGCGTTTCCGCTTCCGTGTCGACAGAAAGACCTTCTGGCAGCATCGCGGGCGCAGCAGCAGCAGCAGCGACGGGCTTCGTCGAGGGCGACAGCATTTGGCCGCAGGTAGCTCCGCAGGTGTCACATTTCCAATCTTTGCTCTTGAGGGCGAGACGCTTGCGTTCGTCGATGGGGAACTCGAGCGCGCCGATCCCTGCCGCTGCTCTGGCTCGAGCGGCCATGAGGGACTGCATGCCGAGGAGGGCGGTGCGAATGCCCCAGGCGGGCTGCCACATTTCCTCGTGGTAGCCGGTGAAGGAGAGGCAGATCTTCTTATTGAGCTCCCAGCGGCCGTTGGGGGTGAGGACCATGAGGTTTGGAGGACGGAAGGGATATTCGGGGGGTAGCATGATGCGACCGTGATAGAGGCCGTGTTGGAACTCGGTGTCTTGTGGGCCACGGAGGGTGAAGTGCCATTCGAAGATGTTGGATTCGAGCGGCTGTGCGCTGTACTCTGTGCAAGGATCGGAGGCGAGCTCTTTTGCTTCGGACAGGATGCGCTTGACGGCGGACGACTTGCGGTTGTGGGATGCAGTAGTAGCCATGATGGAATTGAGGGAGTGGTGGTGGTGGTGGTGGTGGTGGTGGTGGTGTGAGGAGAGTGATGTGTGTTGAGAGATGTGACGTGGAAGGAGATGGATGAGCCCCTCGGCCCCCCCTCGTTCTTGTCAATACACACGCGCGATCGCCCAGCAAGCGAAACCGCGCTGAGGCTAGTGAGATGTCGATGACACTGATGATGAGAAGAAACCGGGTCTCACTCCTGCCTCCGTCCTGTCTCAGGCTGTAGAGTAGTACTCGTGGGCTGTCGCTGATCAGTCTGTGGGCGAGGGCGTTGCTCCCGTTGCGCAATGAGGGGATGGGGCAAGTCACGTGCGTGGGGTGACCCTGCTTACACAATGATTTGTCATTATCTTGGCCACGTGGTTGACCTCTGGTTCATGGACCAACACTGGGAACCAACCACGCTTGCTGGTTGAATGACTGAGAGAGCATAGTAGCAACGACCTCGTCCTCAACCTCAACCTCAACCTCGGCCCACGATGTCCTCCTCGAATAGGACCCAGTTCTATACCGGTCAGCAGCAGCAGCAGCAGCCAGCAGCCTCGTCCTCACATCGGCCATCCACCATGCTGGCCTCAGCCTCAGCCTCAGCCTCAAGCCCAGAGGACCTCGTCTCGCCCCTCAACCTCAGACACCTCGTCCTCAACTATCTGCTCCACTCCTCCTATGTACACACTGCCACCGCCCTCGCAAACGACATCCAGACCACCTCCTCATCCTATCCAGACACTCACCACAGCATCCCACCTCCACATCCCGAACACCACCTCGAGTCCACCGAGCTCGATCTGCTCGCCGTTCGCAAACAGGTCAGAGACGCCATCCTCGCCGGTCACATTCCCCTCGCCATCCAAATCATCAACTCCCACTTCCCCACCGTCCTCAACCCGACTCCGCCTTCAAAGGCGGACGTCGTCATGCACGCAGCAGCAGCACAGTCTCGTTCCTCCTCCTCCTCCCTCCCAGCATTCAATCGAACCGCAGACTCGATCAATCCCAACCCATCATCGTCATCACCATCATCATCGTCGTCAGGAGGCCAGAACGCTCCAACGCTTCCCGACAATCCAACCTCGCTCGATCCAGCCCATCTCTCGCTCAATCTGCAGATCCAAGACTTTATAGAATCCGTCCGTGCAGCCTCCCAGAAGGGCGCACGAGCTCGTGAGCCACCGGGCAATGGCTACCACGGTGGCGGCGGCAGCGGGGGGCATTATCAATCTCAAACGGCCCAAGCCATGTCTTCATCCATAGCCTCGCTCGCCTCCACATCTTCATGCGCCTCGGCCTCGACTGCGCTCTCAAGACCGACATCTCCGATTCCTGCTGCTGCTGCTGCTGCTGCTCATCACCACGCGGCAGCGACTTCGTCTTCTAGCGCGGCCTCGTCGTCGCTACATCACCAAGCAACGGCTCATCACCACCACCACCACTCCAACTCGACCTCGGCCGTGCTCTATTCGGCCATTGCACATGCTCAGTCCCTATACCGGGCCGTCGATGCCCTGCCTTCGTACTGGCAGGCGCTTTATCGCAAGGAGCTGGAGAAGGTCACATCTTTGCTTGCATACACCGAGCTTGAGGGAAGCCCGGTCAAGCAGCTCCTCCATCCGAATCGCAGAGTCGCTCTCGCTGAACAGATCAATAGCGCCATTCTTTGTGAGTTCTCGTGGGAGCTCTCTCGCCGTCCAGCTTACATGTTCCTGATCCCTCTTTGACTTTGGCCCCCTTTCATCCAGATCGAACCGGTAGACCGAGTCAACCTCTGATCGAGACGGCTGCAAGACAGACGAGCTACGTCTGGGCCCAGCTTGCTACCGACCGAATCGCCGTACCTGCCGGGCATCCCCTCCTTGCCGCCATGTCCCCGTCGTCCTCTTCAACTTCGAACACTGCCAGTGGTGGTGGTGGTGGTGGTGGTGCTGGAGGAGGATCTTCCTTCTCTGCGGCCGGCAATACGGCCAATGCATCCAGCGCCACACTGGCAGGTCTCAACTCGTCCTTGGCCGCGCTCGTCCAGGCTTCTCATGCGAACACGGCAGGCACTGCGGCGGCGGCGGGCGGGTCATCGACGAGCACGTCTGCCTCCAAATCGGATCAGAGGAGAGGCGCTACCGGGCCTTCTTCCTCAACAAAGGAAACCGGCAAGGTGAGTCTTTCCGTTCCTCGCATTTTTTATTTTTTTTTTGGTCAATGACAAACACTGACTCAAAATGTGTCTGCCCACACGACCCTCCCCCAAACACAGGTACTCCAATCCTGGAACCTCTCATCGTTTTTGAACAGCCGCTGAATGCCCTGCAAATTGACACCAAGCTCACTCGCGCCCCAACATGGCCCCATGCTCAAGTTCAAGTTCTGATCCCATCTCGTCCTTTTACCGATACCGGCGCTCCCCCATCTCGTCCCATCTCCCCTTGTCTAGTCCCTCCCCTCCCGCACGGCCAAGTAGGAAGTTTTGTTTCTCTCTCTCTCTCTCTCGCGGACGCGCGCGTGTTGTGTTGACCCGCTTCCTCCGAATCATGTCGGTTTTTTCCTCTCTCTCCCCTGTCGCAAGTCATCTCCCATCTCAATCGGTCTCCGAATCGCCCCCCCAACCACTGTAACAACAATGCAAAGTTTCCTTGGTTCTATCCCATTGTAAAAAGTTGTGTTCAGTAGCCGTACTTCTTGTGCGCAACTCTTGCTGGGATCCATGGACTGGGGGCGTA
The DNA here is from genome assembly GCA_023634365.1 of Tilletia setariae. Lineage (NCBI taxonomy): Eukaryota > Fungi > Basidiomycota > Exobasidiomycetes > Tilletiales > Tilletiaceae > Tilletia > Tilletia setariae. The sequence goes on from JAMJXE010000010.1 coordinate 366,853, forward strand.
CACCCACAGAGAGGCAGAGAGAGAACGAGGGAGAAAAGGTCAGATGGGTGGAAAGAAGGGCGGGGAAGGGGTGAGGGGATGGGGGGAAAACGTACGCAATGACAAGAGCAAGACGGGCGAAGAAGTAGAATGGTTTCATACTGTCGATGCCGCTGCGCTGTGCATCGACGAGAGCGATGGCCCGACTGGCAACGTCTTCTGGTCTGAGCCCGTCCGATTTTCGCGGCGGCTTTGCGCTGCTGCTGCTGCTGCTGCTGTCCGCGTTCCAGGTCGAATCGAAGACGCCGGCCCGAGCCAGGGCATCGTCGTCGGCTGAGCTCGGCAGATCGACTGCGCTCCGTCTAAAGTCGCTCAGAATCGTGCCGGGGCAGAGGTAGACAAAGGTGATCTTGGCTCGTTTTGTGCGACGCTGCTGCTGTTGCTGGTCGAGACCGAGCTCGCCCTCGAGTCCGACCTGGGAGTCTGTCTCGAGCTCGAAGCCTTGGGCCAGGATGAGCTGTGCGGCCTTGGTGGCTCCGTACAGGGCCCTTGTGGGTGCTGGGAAGAGGGCGGCGAGGGAGGAGAGGATATGGATGGAGGGTGCTGGGGAGGAGAGCTGGAGGAGTGGGGTGAAGGCGGTGAGGAGGAGGGCGGTCGAGGTCAGGTTGGCGGTGCATGCTCGAGAGACGGCAGTGTATGTGGATGAGAGGGCGAATGAGGAGGCATGTGTTGGTGCTGCTGAGGTGGTGGTGGTGTTGGGTCTGAGCGGGTCGATGCCTGCGATGCCGAGGAGGGGTAAGAGAGCGGAGACGCCGAGGGTGATGTGGATGGTGTCGATGCCTCCGAGTTGTTCGAGGACTTGTTTGCGGAGAGAGACAATGTCGGTGTCCTTGGTGCAGTCTGCAGTGATGCAGAGGATGTTAGGTGGAGGCTGGGCGGGGGCGAGGAGGAGACAGCGTTGTCTGACGGTGTCGAGCTGTTCTGCTCTTCTGGCGACGAGGACGAGGGCTTTGCATCCTCGGTTGGCGTACTGGGATGCGATGGCTGCGCCGGTGCCTGAGGAAGCGCCAAAGATGATGACTCGTTCTGAGGCTGGGGGAATGATGCGGTGTCTGCTGGGGGTGGAGCGGCGTCGGGAGGAGCGCCGGATGAGATGGAGGAGGATGCTGGCGGTGAGGAGCAGAGCTGCGGCCGAGGAGGAGGAGGAGGACGATGCTGACCGGAGGAGGGCTGTGAGCGACGACATGGTGGGTGTCGTTGTTGTTGTTGGTGGGTGATGAGAGGATGAGGATGAGGAAGCCCTGGATGAGGTGCTCTGAGGCAAATAAACGCTCCGAGCATGACCCACCCCACCCCCGGATCATCGGCGTTTTGGGATGGAGATGCACGATGAGCACAGACTGAAGATGATCGTCAGTTGTTGGTTCCTTTGCTGACAATACTCATCCGCTCTTCATCGCCCCTCCCAGCCTGGCCAGCATCACCACGGCGACGACGATCTTCAACATCCAAGATGGACTTCGTATACCAGCTTCTGGACAGAGGGTACATCCCCGACCTCGCCCTCCGGCCCATCATCCACCACCTCAACACCCTCCGGATACGCTCCCTCGAACACGGCAGCCACGCCGCCAACTTTGCATACAAGCAGCAGTTCATCCAGTCCCTCAAGTCCAGCGACATTGCCATCGAGACCGACAAGGCCAACGAACAGCACTACGAGGTCGACACCGACTTCATCCTCACCACCCTCGGCCCTCGCGCCAAATACTCGTGCTGCCTCTACGAGTCCGGCAACGAATCCCTCGAACAGGCCGAGAACGCAATGCTCCAATCATACACCACAAAAGCACACCTCACCGACGGACAGACCGTGCTCGACCTCGGCTGCGGATGGGGCTCCCTCTGTCTCTTCCTCGCTGAAAAATACCCAGCCTCCAAGATCAAAGCACTCAGCAACAGTCGCACTCAGAAACTATACATCGACAGCGTCGCCAAGTCCAAGGGCTTCACCAACCTCGAGGTCTTCACCGGCGATGTGCGCACCTACGAGTTCCCAGACGCAACCTTTGACCGCATTCTCAGCATCGAAATGTTCGAACACGTAAGTGTGTGCTCCCAGGTAGATATGGAACGATGTGTCAACACCGCGGAACTCAAAGCCATCTTCCCCTCTCTCTCTCTCTTCCGCAGATGAAAAACTACTCGCTCCTCTTCGAAAAAGTCTCGCGCTGGCTCAAACCCCTCTCCGCCGCACCCTCGCCCACCAACCCTTCCAAGCTCTTCATCCACATCTTCTGCCACAAGACCACCCCATACAACTTTGAGCAAGACGACGGCTGGATGGCAAAAAACTTTTTCAGCGGCGGCACCATGCCCTCCCACGACCTCTTTGCCTACTTCCAGCAGCACGTCGTCCTCGAGCAGATCTGGTGGCTCAACGGCACCCACTACGGACGCACCCTCGAGGCCTGGCTCGCCAAGCAGCGCAAGCACAACGTCCGCGGCAGCTCCATCAAGGCGCTCAGGGAGGGCGCAAAGAAGCAAGGCTTGCCAGAGATCGAGGGTGAGAAAACGTACTACCGCTTCGCCCTCTTCTATCTCGCCTGTGCCGTCTTCTTTGCCCAGAACGGAGGCGAGGAGTGGGGGGTCGGCCACTATCTCTTCACCAAGCGCGAGTAGAAGCATTTGGGAAAGATAGAGAGGGGGGGGGGGGGGTCCACTCACCAAAGGCCGAACAGGCGGAACCTGCATTCAACGTCGGCGCTGCACCGACATCGCAACTCTAAAGCCAAGGAAATACGTTTGGAACAGCAACGTACAAAGGACTGTAATCAGCAGGCAACCATTCGTTCCGGAAATGCAAAAAATCTTTAGACAAGACATGGAGCATGGCCTCCCCCAAGGACTGACCAAGAAAGGGCACGGAGGGGGAAAAAAAAAATGGAAAAAAGGAAGGCAGCACTTAAGATAGATAGAATTGTCAAATGACAAAGCTACAAAATTTCAGGGTGAGGCAAACGCACGCGCATGGCTTGCCTCGGCGCGCCGAACGACTGGAAACCTCGGATCAGTCGAAAGCCGCCGTTGGGTGGCCGTCCTCATTGTCCCACGCGTCCTCGATCGCATTCCTCAGGTCCCTGGCAGCAACCGAGTCCGACGCTGACGGCGCGCAGCCGTCGACAGAACGTCTTGAGGACGACTGCGCCGCAGCTTCAGAGGGGTCGGGTCGGTCGTCGTCATTGTCGCCAATGCTCTGAGGCGCGCCATGTATCGTCGGTGTCGATGCTCGGTCGGCGGCGGCCATTTGAGCATCTGCCGCCGCCGTTCCTGTTGCTGTCTGTCGCAACAGTGCGCCAGGAACGTAGTCGGTTTCAAAGTAGGCTCTGACTTGTAGTGGCACATAGTCGGTTTGGAAATAGCTGAAAGCCCGGCTTTCACTTCCGACTGCAGACAGTCCGGCATCTGGTTGACCTTCGTTGTCTTGAAAAAAAAAAAAAATCGAGAAGCATGAAATGTGAGCATCTATTGGACGCGTGCTATTGCTGCCGCCTCGGTCCTTGGTACTCACTACTTTGGCCCACCATGCAAGGCGCTTGCGAGCCCCAGCTGGGTATTGCGACAGTGTCAGTCGCCCTCGCGACTGTGCTCTCCGCTGGACTCGCGCTGTACTGCACGTACGGGAATGCCCCAGCGACGCAGACTGGCAGCTCCTGTCCAGCCGGCGACGGCACGGCTTGCCAGGGCTGGAACGAAAATGTCGATTGAGACGCCGGGGCGCTCTGGCTGCCCTGGCTGAACAGAGGTCCTGGGCCGATCCAGAATTGAGCTTGGATCGCTGACGGCCGGGTCGTGTTCAGTAATGTCGTTGTCTCCACTTGGGTCGTATCGTTGTAGAGCTGGAAGCCAAGATCGGTTGCTCGGTTCCGGGTCTCGGTTTTGACCACTGGCGCCATTCTCGCCGTCTTCTTGCCTTTCTTCACCGACGACGTGGTTGGCTTGGAGGCGGCCGCAGGAGCTTGACTCTGTTCCGGGGGCGTAGTCTGCCAGGTACGCTTCCGCTTGCCGCCCTCTCTTGATCGCTTATCAGAGTTGACATACGTCTCGTCGTGCTTGTGCAATAGAAGCGTGCCGTTGTGAATTTCTTTGCGCAAGCCTTCGCTCAGAACCTTGTCGAACACCGCTCGTTGCCGTGGATCCTCCGAGTGTGCGAGGTCGGCGATGATCTTCTCCATGTGGAAGAGCCGTGTCTCGATGCTCTCGACGTACCTTTTAGGAGGTCCTCTATGGATCGAAAAGGCATAGGCAGTCTGTTCCCGCTGAGTATGGGCACAACGAGCGCGCGATGAGCCTTCACACTCACCGTCTCTTGACCTCGCCTTCATAGGTACAAGCTCGCCCATAGAAATAGCAGTGAGAGCATACGGACGTGTTCGTTGGTTCGGGGAAGCATCTGCACTGTAAATAACGATAGATTTATGGCGTCGGCCAACATGAAACTCGGTGCTTCAAGTGAGCTACCAAGAACTTACCTTCGAGATTCGGCAGGCGTCGCAAGCCTGAACGATCACCCGGGGGGGGGGGGGGGGGGACGAGTCTGATCAGCAATCCATCGTAACGACTCAAGTGGACAGGCGTTAGGGGGGGGGGGGTGTGTGTTCCATTGCCCGTCACTCACCCTTGTGCTTCGGCATCGCTGCCTGGGAGGAATCTGACGCAGCTCAGCCGTAACGGCGCGTACTCGCGCGCGTGAGTGGATCACCGCATCCGGATCCGGCGGAGCCCACGGTGGGATGACGATGCTGAGCTTTTCGTCCTCTTCGACTTGTGAAGCCAGCGCATCGGCCCATGGCTGGATGGAAGGGAGCTGAGGTTGCGGCTGAACAGGCGCGGTGGAAAGGGCAAGGCATGCTGCCGGCGCTAGGGGGGCGAGTGTCATCGAGGCCAAGCACGGTGTCGTCCCGTGGATGGCGATGCCGTGGAAAGCCGGTGTCAGGCTCGTAATGAGTTGCGAGTCTAGCTGTGTATGAGCGTGTTGAGCGTCCGTGACATGGAATTGTGATTGGGCGAAATCGAAGTTGTTGGTTGCTGGAGGGGAGCAATTGACCCAGGCGTCTGGAGTGTCGGTATCCGCTTGCATGATCGCGAGTAAAGCCCTGATCGGCTCGAAAAGTGATGTGAGCTCTGAGTTGGACCTATTGTTCTTTGACAGACACAGATGAAGAGACCGTGGTGAAGCGAGAGGGCTGTGACGTGTAGTGGAATCGTTGCTCGAACAACGCACCTCTGACCTGTGATTCGTTATAAACCAATCAGCTCAAGGATTGCCCCTCCACCGCACCGCCTGCGCCCGGCCGAACCGGCCCAAGGAGTTGAGTACCTTGTGATGTGCCGTGCGCGAGATCCATCCCAGTCGCTGATTGGTTGTGTGAAGGATGTAGAGACTGAGAAGATGAGATTTTGGATGCCTCCGTCATAAGATTTGAGATGAGATCTCCCCGGAGCTGGGCTTGTGGCGGTCGCACAGAACACACATGGCACCGTCAGAGGGCCATCTGAGTAGGGAGTGCAGATAAGGGGGCCGGGAGAGAGGGGGGGGGGCAAGAAAGGCGGAAGATGCTGCAGAAGGGGCGAAAGAAAGAAGAGCAGATGAGATTCTCACTGGACGGAAACCTCACCTCAGATGTCAAGAGTTCAAGTCACTCTCTGTCGAGTCGGTGCCTGACCAGCACGGACGACAGCAACAAGTTCAATCAGAGCTCAGGACCGAAAGAGATGAGCTTCTCAATCTCGTCCCTGGCATGACAGCCGTGTGAAATTTAGGAGGAGGGAGTGAGAATTGAGAAGGGGAAACGTGGGTCAAAGATGAATTCTGACTTGAGATGAGGTGGGGGCGAGCCCTGCTGAGCGGGAATCTGCGCACGTCCGCTGCCATCGCACGGGCAGCCCTCGGGTCCTGCAAGCCTGGACAGCTGTTCGAGCGGCTGGGATGTGAGGCCCGATGATCGATGCTGTTCGCCAGCAAGACCTGGGTTGCTGTCCGTGTGAGACTGCAACTGGCACTGGTCCGTCTGGAAGGTGGGGGGGGAGGGCGGCATGCGTTTCTCTCACAGGATTCGGAACGCCACCATTCACAGCTCTGTGAACATCAGCATGCAAGCAAGACGCACTCGCGGTTCCCGACGGCCCAGAGATTGATGGTATCCTGGATGCAATTGATCAAAGAGGAAGAGAGCGAGAAATGCTGCTCATCGACGGTAGGTAAAACTATACAGCTGAAAGGGGAAAGGTGGGTGTGGATGGGGCGGAATTGGGAGAGAATTGAGCAAAACACCTGTATAGTTTGAGATCCCCCGACCGGATGGGGGAAAGGAGGAAGAGAGAAAGAGAGAGAGAGAGAGGAAGGACAGAGGATCCAGACAGCGAGCAAAACAGTAGAGCGGCGTTGCACAGAGAGAGGTGCGCCGAAGGAGGGGGGCCAATTCCGAAAGAAGCGTTTCGTCGTCGCCCGATTTTTTTGGGGGAGTTTACAATGAGGCTGAGGCAGCGTGACCGACAAGGGGGTCGTCGAGAAGGGACGTCCGGCTTGATGATCGTAGATGAGTGTGAGAGTTACTAGGAATAGATAAGAAAAAGCCGGATGACCAAGAGTGTGGGATAGAGAGAGGGAAGAGAGATTGTGATGCGATGTGAGAAGAGACACAGGACTTTGTGGCTTTGGGTTTTGAGTAGATGAGGAAAAAAAGAAGGGGTGAAATTGCGTTGATATGCGACCTGATTTGACTGCGTTGGCCCTTCGTAAGAAAGCGGTATACCCGAGGTAAGTGTATGGAGGGGTGGGTGGTTCGTCCGAGTCGTCCATCATTTGTTGTTTCGTTTTGGGGGGGGTTTTGGTGATGAGCCCTGTGGATCATCACATCAAGGTGCGAGGTCCTTTGCACGATTGTGGAAGCAGCTGGTCTGGTGATGGCGAGTGTGAGTCAATCGTGATTGAAACAGCAATAGAGCCATTCTTCATGCTCTCCGGCAGAGCACCAACAGAGCCAGGGATCGGACTCTTGTGCATGGCCTCGAAATGGTGATGATGGGGAAGCCGGATCGGGTTGGAGAGTGGGAGGGAAGCTGGATGGGTGCTCATCAGCCGATTCGACTGCTCTTCCTCCTCCTTTGCCTGATCAGCTTCTTCATCATCGTCCGTCTCGATGTCCTTCAGACTCGCGTCGGAGGAGGACCCAACTGCGCCCACCTTGAAGCCTAGCCCGACCAGGTCTGGCACATCCAGGGAGACCGACCCGTCCGTACTGCTGGCTCGGCTCTGGTGGACCTCTCCAGCATGTTGGCTGGTGCTCGGCGAAGGAGCATCCCGGGTCGAGTATTGATTCATGCGCACCGTCACGTTCTCGCCATTGCCGCCGCATTCGCAAGCCTCGTCTTCGCACTCTTCGTTCTCATTTTCATCTTCCCCGACTGCATTCAGCTCGCCCGAGCAGTACAGACTCTGGGACGGGCCGGGCAGATGGAGGGGCGGGACCGATTCAGACTCGCTGATCGAGGATTGAGATGCGGAAGAGTCGTGCGTCATGCGTTGGGATCGGAACGGTGATCCGCCCGTGGAAAGGTACTTGGCTGCTCGGCCTGGGCTCCGAGAGTTTGCGCTATGCATTCGGCTCATCGAAGGAGCAGATCCGGTAATCCAGTTCAAGCGTCCGTTCGATGGTGCACTGGTACCCAGCATGGCCATCGCCGCAGTTTCGAGTTGCTGGACGTCTACGTTCGAGCCTGCGGGAGGGTTCACCGGGTCCTGTCCAGCCACGCTAGCATTCAGAGGGCCGGAATGATGATAGAGCCTGCGCGGGGGCGACCCTTCCGACGGACGGTTGCCGTAGCGAGAGGGCGATCTTCGATCGATCGACGGCGGCCTCAGCGCGGTGGGACTATTGGGCGTCGTAGAGTACAAGGGCGGACTGCGGAATTCTCCCTGAGGCAGAGGAGTGGACTGGAAGAGATTCGGATGGATCATCGGGCTACGCTCGGCAGCGGGATAGTGGGTCGGGGGCATGGGCAAGGCGGTCAGAGTGCCGTATCCGTAGCTTCCTCCAACACCGAGACTGCTGAGGCCGGAGATGGATGCCTGCCGAGTGTATGCTGACATGGTAATTGCAGCAGATGGGACTGATGCTGCTCCAAAGGGAGCGGGTGGACCTGTCCGACTGCGCTTTCGGCCCACCCCGGTGTATGGGATCGGAATCGATGCTTTTCCAGCAGTCTCGGGCGCAGCAGAGGTCGGGGCCGAAGGATAAATCTGGGGTGCATCGGCTGGCCATGCCCAAGGACGCTGCTGCTGCTCATGTGATGGAGTGTGAATGGACACGCTGCGGTTCATGCGGCCGGGAAGGGCAAAGGACTGCCCACCGAGGGAGTCGGAACGGGAGAGCGAGCTTGGAGCTCCCCCTGCTGTGCTGGAGCTGCGCCTGGCAAAAGTGAGGCCGTTGGGGTACAAGCCTGGACTGTCAGCTGCTGAGAGCGGGGCCGGTAGGTCAGCAACAATGATGGGCTGGGGTGGGCGGACTGCTACAGTGTCGCTCTGACGGCCCATGGTGTGACGAGGTAGATGTGCCGGGTGCTGGCTGAGGGATCCTTGTGATTGGTCCGCTGCTTGTATCCAGTCCTCCTCTAGCTCGAAGCCAGGGTCGATGAGGTCCTGTTGGAGATCTTCGTGTATGTGGTCGCCGTGGTCTGGAGCGTGGCCGTCGGCGGGACTGGGATCTCTATGCTCGCGGCCAGATGTGCGGAAGCCAGGGCGATAGCGAACGGGGTGGTGTTCGGAGGGGAGCTGGTCTGGCAAGCCTGCTTGGGTGGCAGACTGGGCGAGGTTGCGGTTGTACTTGTAGAGCATGTTGTGTCAGATAGGTAGCTGGCTATAAGGTGCTTGGGCAAGCGTGGAGAAAGTACTGGTCCATATCTTGGAGCTGGCTGACGAGTCAGTTGCTGCTGTGTGGGCCAGGGTGCGGAGAGGTGCAGATGCGTTTGAGCGACGTTGCTGACTCTGATGGTGAGGGACACCCACTCACTTTGGCCAAGGCAGTTTGGGCCCGTGCTGGAGCTTGGTTCGGCGTCCTAGGATGGGGGGATCTGAGAAGGTGGACAGGAGGGAGATGGTGGGTATCAAGAAGAGGATCCTCTCGACGTGGGAGAAGGAGAAGAGAAGTCGAGAAGGGTGGAAAACAATGTACAGGATGTGGATGAAAGGTTGGTAGGAAGGGGGGGGGGGGGCAGGTTGGCGTGCTGCATTCGAGAAGGAAATGTGAAATCATATCAGAGGCCCTGCCTGAGCCACGAACCCTCCTCACTCTTCCTCCGCCACAAATGCTCACCAGGGTGTGTCCAAGGCTTGCTCCCCGTCTGCCAGATGCGATGTCTGATTTGAGGTGTACAGTATCCGAAAGGGTTCTGATGATGAAGAGATTAGATGCTGCTGCTGCTGCTGCTACTCGAGTATATATTATTTCCTCGCGAACGTGGTGAGCACGAGTTATAGACTCGGGTTGCAACAACTTGGCCAGGGAAGAACTGGAAAGCCTGTGTGCTGCCCTTCTTCCTTCCTTCCTTCCTTCCTTCCTCCTTCCCTGAGAGCTGCCGCAGGATTGCGCATCTCAGGGCCCTTTGATTTCGCTTGCGCTGCTAGAAGATGGGGCTAGTGGATCACTTTTTTATTGTTTGGAAAATGTGTTGCAGTGCTCGAGCAGCATGGCCAGATAACGGATGGGAAAGCCAGAAGAAAGTGCTTGTTCTTCCTGCCCCTCGGCCCTCTCTCCTCTTCCCCCCTCTTTGATGCGAGCAACAGCCCAGGCTTGTCTCGGTCTCTTCTTCTCCAGGATGGAGGAGAAACATCCTCCCCTTTCGAGACAAGCTTCAGAAAGGGAGAATCGAGGGTGGGTTCTTTCCCGTTCTGGACATGAAACACTGCCGAGGGAAGGGTGATCAGTCACTGCGCGATTGATGTCGACTCATACTGAGCTATGTGTGCCGGGCCTTGCTGTGATGGCCGAGCACCCAGGACATCAGCAGCATGCTTCCACTCCCTTGGCTTGCGCCTTCAGGACCTCAGCGGACGTCCGAGGAGAAGGCGCAAGGCACACAAGCCAGCCCCTGATCGAGATCTGGTTGCTCGCCCCCCCTAGGAAGGAGGGCCACGGCGCCTGGTCGATGTCATCAGAAGAGGTGCTCGAGCAGCTTGAGGCTGCCAGTCTGCTCTGCCACCTCGATTGCGATATCCCGAGAAGGACTGAGGCAGTGAGAGGCGGAGACTATTGTTTGTGAGGCTTGCGTGATGGGCTGAAAGCCTGAAACCTTGTTTGGGGACCTCGCTCTCTGGTGCCACAAGGCTTTGCGAGAGGGGCAGGAAGATCCGGCAGCTCGCCATGTCGGAAGGACGGTGTGAAGCTTTCATCCACAGTCCATCACCGTGGATGTGCCAGTCCAGTGATCATCCGTGCACCTCAGCAGCCAAAGTGCCCTCTGCAAGATTATGCACCTCCCTCACTCACCCCGGCCTTTGCCTCCGGATTTTTCTCAAGCCGCTCAGACGGCAGGAAGAAGCCGTCTTGCCGGAGCGCAGGGGCTCGTTGTCGATGATCAATCCGTAGACACACACACAACTCTCCCAGGGACAAGTGCCAATGCCAGAAATGCAGTCTCTTTCCTGGGTGATACATAGACGGTGCCGTGTTCCTGCGTGCGCCGTGGGGGCGTGCGTGGATGAACACCGAGACATCCGTGTTCTTGTGCGGGGGAAAGGAAGGGTTGTCGAAGCTTGAGCCGGACGGACCTCAAAATTCTGGTCACCTGACTCGAACCTTGAGGGTTGCACTACACCCGCGACGCGGCAGAATCTCAGGCACAACACCTTGGCAGGGACCTCGCCGCGGCAGCAGACGCGCGCCTCTTCCTCTCGAGCGCGTCGCGTGTCACGTCACGTCACGTCGACGTCGGCCCGCGTTCAGATCTTCAGCTTTCTCTCTTCCACTCGTCTGGTCAACGAGTGCGTTCGAGCTCAGCGCAAGTCGTGCTTCTCACAGGATTTCCCAGGCTCTGCTACGTAATGTTGTCGTCAGGGTAACGTGACCAGGCAGTCGCCCTGCTCTCCCCGTGGTGCTCGAGCAACACATCTTATCATGAAAGATTGGATGAAATGCATGACGAATCCTCGAATGTCCCCCGCCCCAAAGCGGCGATCGCGTCTCATCAGGAGGATCGCCCAATGCTATGCATGGTTGGATGCATGATCTGACAGCTTCCATTCATGTATGATAGCAAGCCCTTAGTTCCTTCTTCGTCAATCTTGCCCGCAGACATGCACATGTATCCTTGAGTAGGCAAAATCTTAGCAGGAACGGCTGCTCGTCTGTTCAGCTACTCATACAGATGAGCCATGCCTCATCCGCTGAGGAGAGTCCTGACATTGAACCTTATCCACCATTTCTGCGGCGTTCAAACACCCAACCTTGGGAGATAAGGACCTCTAGGCCTGCTCGTTGCAAGCTCAAGGTTGGGCAAGCATATCCCGGAGCTGCAGCCTCGTTCAAACGACAAGGAAAGGCCCAAGCTCAAGCTCTGGAAAGAGCAGACTTTGGGGGGGTCATGCGACATCACGACGGAGGAGACGACAGAGCACGCAGGTCGCTGCCCATGAACGATTTCGATTGAACAGAGTTTTGGCGGTGGTTGTACTCGATACAGAATACCGTATGCGCGCCTGACCCGCCCTGACTGACGCCTGGGCCCCCACAAGCCTCTCGTCTCCAGGCATCGATCCGGTCGCGGTTCTGGTCCTCCTCTCCGACCGTGCTCACGCTGACGCGTTCTCGCCAGTCCCCCGCCCCCCCTCCCCTCACGCCGTCGAGTCCGCCATCGGCTCGTCTCCCTGCTCGGCTTCACCGGTTCCAAAGAGGGAGTCCTCCAAACTCTTCTTCCACTCCGCGTCCAGCCACGCACTCACAGCACCGAGCGCAACCCGCAGGCGAACTTTTGACTCTCGCGCCTGTGTAGCCGTCTCTTCCCCATTCGATGTCGTTGTCGCACCCGAATCCACGTCCATCGCGTCCCCTTCCGCCTCGTCATCCCGCTGCGCCGAGAGCGTGCGGGCGTACGAACGTCCGAGTGTGCTCGGTGCTCCCGCAAACACATTCTTGTCATTGATAGCTGCAACTTTACTCTGTAGCAATGCGAGCGCTTTTGATCGATTGAAGCGAAACACGCTCAGCCCGTTGCCGATCGCTGCCATTTGTGAGGGGTAAGATGGTTGATCAGAAAAAAGCTCGTGCGCTTCAAGTAAAGCCGCTGGATGATCGATCAAAGATCATCACTTACATTGGCTGTCGCAGATTCGGTGCATAGCGTCGATTCCAGCTCGAGAAGTGCCCAAATGGATGAGATCGGCCCAGACTCCCTCTTCCTCAAGCAGCTCCGGCCCATCGTCTTCCGGTTCGTTCTGTCGATTCTTTCCCTTTGCCGACTTCCCTTTACCTTTCTGTGCACCGTTGTTCGTCAGCTTGGAGGCAGCTGTCACTCGCTCGTTGTGCTTGTGAGCCAGACGTCGGAAAGCGGCCATAGCAATCTCGTCGAACAGATCATCTCCGGGCTGGAACCGACCGGGGCCGGATTCCTCGGACTGGCCATGTTCAGGTGGTCAGCATCTGACTCTTGTCTTTGATCACGGATCATCGGAAACCGTACTCACAGGTGCTATCAGACTCAATAAAGGAATCAGCAGAAAGATAGGGTCCACTGGTACGAGCATGTGAACCGCTCCATCTGTGTGTGCATGATCTTGCCGAATCAGTCACACGATCTGAAAAGTCAGAAGACGCTCTTTACTCACCCGAGACCACCTGCCCTGTGAATTGAGGCTTCGGTCTCCGGAAAATCGCCCTCGTAGTCATCTTCAAAGCCGGATCCTTCTCATCCACCTCCTCCCCAATCTGAGTCTCTTTGACACCATCCACCTCCATCTGCTGCTGCTGCTGCTGCTGCTCCTGCTCCGACGCTTCCTTCTTGACAGCCAATCTCGCCTGTACCTCGACCTCCCTCTTCACCCGTGCCTCAAGCTCCTCAGCAAGCTCAGCTTTCTGAACCGCCTTGGCTGCTGCGGATCCTGGAACGGGTGCATGAACCGCGCCCGTGCTACCCAAGAACCAGGACCGCTCCACGGCGTCCGGTTTGATCATGTGCAGTTCCAACAGGCCGTCCAGCTTGGATGCTGGATCCAGATTGAGCTCTGCCAGACCCGGTATCGAGTTGGAACCCGTCGATTTCTTGGCCCCCGCTGCGAGCGGCTCTTCTCGTTGGTAGAGGGCAAAGTAGGTCGGCGCCCCCGAGGATGGATGTGGAAGAGAGAGGAACCGATGTCGGACCGCGGGAGCGTTTGCGATGGACAGACCATCAGGCAGGCCGGGGATAGCGTCGTTGGAATCTGAAAATCGGGCTGACGATTCTCCTGTCGGAAGCGGCGCGACCACATTGGAAGGTCCGAGGAGCACGATCGGCCGAGCTCCTGCCGGGAAGATCGGACTGGTCAACGGATTCGGCGGTACCCTGGCGAGGATAGAAGAAGAATATGATGGGATCAGCACACGTGATTTCCCTTCCAGAATCTTACTGAGCGTTTGGGGGAGGGACAATGCCATGCAATACGTGATGGATCATGGCAGAGGGACAAGAGAACCGGTTTGAGAGTTTGATTGCATTGCTATGTGCTTGGCTGGGATGGCGCCGGCCACAAGGTGCGGAGAGGGCAGTACATGTGGTGCTTAAAGGGTCGAGAGACATATTTGAGGGGAATGTTGCTCACGTGTGTGCTACCGCCTTTCTGGCCATCTCCAGTGCGCCATCCTTCGTCGCGTTGCCTGTCAGTCAAGGGGCGAAAAATGCTCAGTGTGACCCTCAAAGAATCTTGTACACCAAAATCAGTGGCTCACCTCCGATGAATCCACTCTGGTGTACGAAGATGCATCCCTCAATGCCGGTCACCTTCGACAGCGCCTCGTCCCGGATTCCGCGCCATGGCTCTGGAAGGGCTTTTCTGCTAACAAAGCTGTCCGCATTGATCGGCACCGCCTGTACCCGCCACTTGCCCGACTCGTCCGGGTATACGACGTAAAAGACGCGTTCTGACTGAGGGATCGCAAGGTCGGTCTCCAGCTGGAACAGATGGTCCTTCCACGATGCGAACTCGTCAAACACGAGGATGCGGCCCTGTGCATCTCCACCTGGTACTGCCTTTCGAGAATCGAGAGCCTTTACGACGATGTCGCGAGCAGGCAGCCATGCCTCAAAGGTGTCATCCACTCGCTCGAAAAATTCGGTACCTGCCAGGGTGCTGGCGCGCTCGAATCGGGCGTCCTGGTCTGCTGAAGAGGTAGGTTGGTTCCATCGAGGGTTTGTGTATCCGACCCGAGAGGAGAGATCAGTCTTGTTCTTGTACAGCGGTTGGCCAGCAGACGTAGGGAACTGTGAGATTCCATTGTCGATGGCGTCGATGCCTTGTACAAAGTCATCGTACAGCTTCAGGTGCAAGAGTGCGATCCGGGCATCATCCTGAGGGATATTGAGGTGCGCTGCGAGGATTTGAGTGCCGAAGTGCTTCCAGACAAGGCCTGCGCTGCTGAGCTTGATGGAGTGCTGTGCGTCAAAAGTTTCTTCAAAACCGCGTTGATGATGGTCATACCGGTGCCGAGCGGGGTCGTACTCTGCACCAACGTCTACGACAATGGCCCCCTGGTCAATCACGGCCTGGTCGCGTGTGCGGATCAGAGGCAGCTTCTGGTACTGAGGCAGCTTCCGAAGCATGTAGACGGCCAGTGCTTCGTCGGCTGTAGAGGGAGAAAGTTCGAAGGACCACATGTCAGCGCTTCCGTCTGCCGCTTTGAGTCAGAATCACGCGCGGCTTACCATGATGTGTGCCGCTGCGATATGCGGAGTCGCATAGAAGTGGGTGACGCGTCAGTGGTGTGAGCCTGGGAGGAGATACAGCAACGATGCACGGCTCACCTGTGTGTGATGATGTTGCTGCTGCTGGAACCGGACATGACGCCTACGAACGATCTCGAACGGGGCTGATTCAAAGAGGCAGCTTTCACTGAGAAGAAAGAGCGGGCGAGAAGGTGATGCTGTACAGCCAGAGATTTGACGAGCATGCGCCGGTGGTGGTGTTCCTGTCGAGAAGAAACGCGATTCGAGTTGCCCTCTGGTTCTCGCCCCTCGTTGGGCCGTAAGGGCCACTACGGGCCCCAATTGGGGCCAATCCGGTTTTCGGACGTTCAACACATAGAACTCAGCATTCACACTGCAGTATCACAGGATCTGTGTTACGCGATGGGGCGGATCATGAATGCTGCTTGTTCATCGTCCAGCGGCGCCCATGGATGGGTGTGGAAGTGTACACGTCGGGTATGCGAACAGCGCGAATGTGGTGCGGACTGCGGACCAATGAGGCGGTTTCCCTTTGTTCGAAGTAATCTGGGTCCCAGTCACCCAGTTGCCTGAGATAGGCCGCTGCCGACTCTGCGCAACTCTCTCTGGGATGGCAGCATCTACGAGTACACCTCAGCTCGACACGAGCACACATCCGATGCCGAGCGAGGCCATGTTCGTGTTGCAACTTGAAGGTGTTCGGTCCGAACTGGACATCCGAAATAGCCGCCCCTTCCCGAACCGAAGATCCCCTGGCCCAACCAAAAAAAGGCAGAGCGTTGGGGTTTTGGTTGAGCCAGAGGCCACAAACCAAGCCAGCCGCGAATGATCGGCAGTCGCGCCGTCGACCGCTTACTGTATACCTCCGCGCTCTGAGCGTACACCTGGGTCGTGATTGCAGCCAGTCAGTGGGGATGACTTGAAGCGATCCGATGATCGACAAGAATGGTCCGTCCATTACGTGTAGAAAGCAATGCAATGCAACTGCACATCATGCAGGAACCGAACACCTTTTCCCAAATCAGCAGTCACCATTGCGCCGAGACTCTGAAGCTAGCTCAGCAAGCGACACACCACAGCAGAGCTGGTCTGCGCTGCTCCTTTCAACCCTGCCATCCATGGGTGGTATGGTGCTGTCCTGCCGCCTGATGGCCTGTGCGTTTGCCATCCCAGCAAGGAAATCCATCCCTTGGTTTCCTGTCCCGAATGAGACCAGAGAAAACAAGGCTCGAGGTTTCACTTGTCTACTCCCTCGAATCTCACCGACCAAGTCCGCTCTCGCAGTGCCAGCAGGTCTGTAGCACCCAGAACCCACAGTCCTCGCCCGTTAGGATCGCAGCGGATCATTTCTTTGACAACACCAGGCCATGAAACCAAGCACGACTAGGTCTCATCCCTCTCCTCTGACACAGTCCAGTTCGCGGGAGCTGTTCTGGCGGGATCTGAGATTTTCTCAAGGCAGACAGGGCAACAGTGAGGTGCTTCGAAAAGGAGCAACGCAACACCTGATCAGTGTTCGTCCCTCGTATCTTCGAGATGCCGAGTCCCTGATATAAGAACTCGACATCTCATCTCGGCCTCTGGTCGTTCCCCCAACCCGTTCCTTTTTCGTCGTCATCTCTTGTGGCCTCTCCTCTTCTCCTTTCTGGAAGTCGATTCTCTGAACTTACTCCCATCCCCCTTGCTCTGTCGGGAAGCAACAGAAGTCCTGACGATCTCACTCCTTAGTCACCCACAGTCCTTCACAAGTCTCCCCCCAAGCGCTCATAAGTAAGAACGCAGGCCTACACCATGTCCGAACCCGGATTCATCTACACCTCTTGTGCCTTTCTCTTCCGCGCTCTCTGGCCAGGCAGTGATGCGTCCTTCGACTACTTCTTCACATGGGATCCTCCCCACTCCCCCTGGTCCTCCTTCCCTTCCATCGCATTCACCCTCGTCGGCTACCTCGCAACCATCTTCGGCCTGCGGGCAGCATTCAACAGGGGCATACTGACCCGACCCAACCCTAACTCGCGCCAGCTCAAGACCATCTTCCTCCTTCACAACATCGCCCTCTCCCTCGGAAGCGCCCTCTTGCTCGCTGCTATCATGGAGGAAATTCTGCCCATCTGGCTCGGAAAAGGCTTCTTCACTGCCATCTGCGCGCCGTCGAGCTACACCGACACTGCCCGGCAGCTCTACCTGATCAACTACTTCTTCAAGTTCTGGGAGGTGAGACAGGCACAACGTCAGAACCGCGCATGTATGCACGCGCTTACTGATCCTTGCCCCCCGAACACCTCATAGCTGCTCGACACAGTCTTCCTGGTGGTCAAGAACAAGCCTTTGACCGGTCTCCACGTCTTCCACCACTCCGCGACCGCCTTCCTCTGCTTCACACAGCTCCATGGCCACACCAGTGTCCAATGGGTCGTCATCAGTCTGAACTTGGCCGTCCACACCGCCATGTATTCGTGAGTATTTAGCGCATGTCTGTGCTCTTCCAGATGACGTCGATCCAGGCGACTAACGCGTCCACGCTGTCCTTCGAACAGGTACTACGCCCTCATGTCCCTGAAAGTTCCTTGCCCTTGGAAGCGCATGGTCACCACCTCCCAGATTGTCCAGTTCGTACTCGACATTGGCATCATCTAGTGAGTCGGTCTGGTCTGTTGAGCATATGCGAGTTTCAGCAAACTCACCGCTACTTTTGACTTATCGCACTCCTCTACAGCTTCGCCACATACAAGTCAGTCCTAAGCCCTTATCATTCAGGTGACGGCTGTCATGATAACTGACTTCTCTTCTTACCTATACAGTTACTTCGTGTCTGCTTACGCGCCCAGCATTCCTCACTTTGGCAAGTGCGCAGGAGAAGAATCTGCTGCGCTCTTCGGATGCATCATCATCAGCTCCTATCTATGGCTCTTCGTTGACTGTGAGCAGACCATCCTTGCCTTCCCCCCTCCGACCGTGACAGGCGGGACGCTGACATTTCCGTCCCTGCGTATGGCATGCAGTCTACCAACGCACCTACTCCAAGAAGGCTCCAGCAAAGATCCAACGCGCAGCCATCGTCGCGGCCGAGAAAGCCTACCAGACCGACGGAATGGCCACTCCTGCCGACCAAGAGGCCGATTACACTGCCACGGACCGCAAGAGCAAGTCATGAACGCTGGCGGCGGTACTTACTCTAGGCGCTCGTCCAGCCCTGACGAAGACATAGTTCCCAGCATTCACTACCAGCAACGTTCAGTATCTTCGCTGCCATAGCAGAGCTCACCAGCAATCTGCACCATGATCGTCAAGTTGGTCAACACTTGTCCGAATACAATACTACACCTCGAACGGCACGGCCTTGTTTTCATTACCGGTACAACAGTGTACATATTCTCTTGACATTTCAGCCATTCCCTGTTCTCTACAACCTCTTCCGAGCCGATCAGCGCGTTGAACGCATATGCGCCATACCTTTGGCTCTACTTCTAGGTCGTGATCATAACAGTATGGTCCATCAAATTGACACTGAGCGTGCACCTCCTGACCCTCGAGTATCTCATCTCGCTTGGAAGATCCGGCACGCCAGGCTGACCGTCCGCCTCATCTTTCTTCCGCGCTCGATCCGTGCTCACGGCTCTGACCTCTCCTCATTCCAGCGCGGCAAGCACATTCAAACGCGTCATTCTTCGTGGATGAGATGGAACACCACGTGTGCTTCGTGAGTAGCGTGTTCCCTTACGATGAGGACAAAGGCTCGAGCTCGAAACGTGTGTTTTGCCTCATCTCGTTTCTGCTGACGATGACCGATGCGCACTCGCCGTGTTTTGATCGCGAGTTTTCCGAGGACCTGCTAGGACGCGGCCCTCTCATGTTGCAGGCTTAAGGACATGTGTGTTCTGCGCAATGACTCCCTCTAACTCTTTCCTCTCTTGACCACGCCTGTCCTCGGCTCGGTCATGGTGCTTTGTCGGCCGTCAACTTGAGCATTTGTCAACACGCAAGATCATCCCAGACGAACATAAGCAACATCCACACAGCAGCTGCCTTCGCTTCGCAGTGGTTTCTTCATCCTATTCACTCTCGACTCTTTCCGCTCACTCTCCTGCAACACTCGAATCCGATCACACTCTTTCTCCCAGGCTCATTCGTAGCTACACTTCGCTCTTTCCCCTTGGAAGCAGCATTTACTGCCAAGCAGCTTCATCTACGGCCTTATCCTCGCTGCGCATGCTCAAATCCTGAACATGGCTGACTCTCACGATCCTTCAGCAAGTTCAATCACCGGCTCACCACCGCGAGCCAAGCCTGCCATCAGCAACATAACTTTTGTCGACAAATTCGGTCCCACTCGACGTTCTGCCACTCTTTCACGTAACCTACTAGATCTAGGCAGCATCAACGACACGCGTTTCCGGTCCAAGTCGAGCGGACCTGAGCTCCACCGCCGCCCTGGCGTCGATGGTGATGATCGCAAGACCAGAGCTGTACTCGACCGAAGCCCGCTCGGTGTGGATCTTCCCGAGCTCATCGCGAACGACAGTGCTCGAGGCGAGAAGGTGGCTTCCAAGTTCAACGCCTTCAAGGCCTCAAGCCGGTCCATTGGCATCAAGCTGAAGAATATACTGTAAGCGCCTCTCACACAATCTTTTAATCTACCGTGTCGATGGAACATAACAGATCCTTCTGTACTCTGTTTCCGATACCAGGCTCAACAAGAGCAAGATCCATAATCTCAGAAGCGAGGATGGCGAGAGCCCCCGTGAATCATCTGAATACGATACCTCGAATTCGAGCAGTAACCTCTCGAGCGGCCACAGCATCGCCACAGCCACCACGGCAAGCAAGAACATAAGTTTCAGCCGGAGTACTCTATCTCGCTGGAACGGTAGCAACTCTGGATCGGCTCGGAAAGAGTCCAGCCTGCGCCAGATATTCGAAGTCAGGGACAGTGTGGACATTCCTCGACCTTCATTTTCACTACGCCGGCCCAGCACATCCAATTCGCTTCGAGCCCAAAGCAACCTTTCCGTGCCCTCACCACCTCCGACTATCAATACTTCAAACACTTCTCTCGCACCACCACCTTCACCCGACATCACCTCTGAATCCGTCGCAGCCAAACGCAGTTTTGGCCGCAAGGCAGGGGCCAAAAGCCTTCGAGCACTTGCCAGCTTTGGTCGACTGCGGGATCCACCAGTAAATCTACCCCGGAGATCTGAGGTGTCTCCTGCAAAGCCTTCTGTCAAGCGAACAATCGACGAAATCACCCCGTGTCCTTCTCCTACGGCTACCTCTCCGATCCAACTCGATTTCCCCAGTCAGAGCTCTGAAGAATCGACGAGCACGGGAACCGTGCTGGCCTCACCCGCTCGCTCCCGTCGGACTCGTGCCGACTCAGGTACCCGGTCGTCTCGTCGTCGAGTTCCTTCTAATGCTTCCTCGGCAGGACGTGCGAGAGCGCCTTCGCGTGCACCACCGCCATCGCTACCTACCATCGTCGACACAAAGACGTTCCGCTTGTCAGAGCGAGACAGCTGGATTCACGTCGAGGATGTAGATCAGGTCCAGCATGAGCGTCGGAGCGAAGATATCAATGTTCCCGCAGCTGGTAGTGAGAGTACAGAAGCGCAGACCAAGCCGAACACACCTGCATCTCCGCCGTTGCCGACCTTACCGACCTTCTCTTTCACGCCACCGATGTCCAAGCTGGTGGAGAAGAACTACACCGGTCATGCATCTGGCCTCCCTCCACCTGCGTCACCATCTACGATGTATCGCTCCTCTGCAACTCCGTCTTCGATACTCCTGCCACCGCGTCTGAGCACGGGCATACCGTCCCTCAAGGTCTCTACAGCTTCAGAAGTCTTCTCGGCCCAGCACTTTCAACCTGGTTGCGGTCGATCAAACGGTGGTACAGGGGCTCAAGGCAAGGTACAGGTCCTGACGCCGCAGAATTCCAGCGAGATGCTCCGTCATCAGACTTCTCGTGATTCGCTGCCATTCCCACCACGTGCTAAACGTCCGCGAGCTGGTACCGCCTCGTCTCGGGCTTCGTCCAGAGGTTTCTCGTCTGCCGATGAACGTTCGCCAGGCCCAAACAGCATGAAGGCGACACCGACGGACAAGACGATTACCAGCATACACACGGTCTCAAGCTCGATCCTTTACTATGGAGCCGACTTGACACCGTCCAAGGCTCGACCGCCTTCGATGATGGAGGCCGCCGGACAGGAAGAGACAGAGAACGAGCTCAGAGAGAAACTGCTACGCTCGGTGCGATCGAAGGCCGATCTGAACAATGCCGCCCGTCAACTGCGGCAGCGGGTCAACTCAAAGGCAACGGAGACAGAGGATCAAGAAACCAA
Source organism: Tilletia setariae (assembly GCA_023634365.1). NCBI lineage: Eukaryota > Fungi > Basidiomycota > Exobasidiomycetes > Tilletiales > Tilletiaceae > Tilletia > Tilletia setariae. The sequence continues at coordinate 388,149 of JAMJXE010000010.1, forward strand.
ACTGCCGAGCGCAATTACGCTGCTACCATTGCCGCCGGTTCCGGTCTCAAAATCGGCGCCCGGAACAGGTACTGCGCTTGAAAGCCAAGACTCACGGGCTAGAGGCGACAGCACTCGGTCCGAGATCGTAACTGAGCCTCAGCACAAAGCGGGCGATGGTGAAGACGTCGGCGACAACACGCTGACCGATACACCTGCCCCCCACACGCTCTCGAGAGGCGTCTGTGGAAGCTCTCAGATACGCACCCGACCTTCGGACTCGGGCGAGTCGATTGCTTCAATCCTGAGCTACGATAGCACGGTCGACAGCTTTACGGAGTCTGAAGATATCCAAGACCTCGTTGACGGGGTGGTGGCCGACTGCGATGTTCGGACAGCGGAGAGACGGAGGACACTTCGAGGCGGCGATAGTCATCATGCAACGGGCCACCAACGCTCGTCTAGCCAGACTGCGACTTCTGACGCTTCATCAGCGTTCTCTACCTTTGAGCTCCGGAATGCTCTTGACATCGGCATGGGCGCGACCGTCAAAGGTCAGAACAGCAACATTGTAACTGGCAAACAGCACCAGAGAAAGGCAACAGCCAAGGGATCCAGTCAAGGACCATCGGAGCTGTCGCACCTTTCGAATCGAGAACAGAATGGACACGAACGTTCTGGCCGAGATAGTCCGAGCAAGATCCCTGTTCCAGTCGCTCAAGTCCGAAAACCGGGCGATTCAAGCGGGCTCCGAGAAGCCTTGACTTTACGCTTCCCGCTTCCAAAACCCCACAGCACTTCAATGCTCCGTCAGGCTGGCAGTAGCAACATCCATAATAACGCAAACGTCCCGAGCGGCAGTATCAATGCCAGCATTCATTCGGGTTCCGGCTCTAATCCCAACTTGAGCATTCATCCTCCGACCAGCTATCAGCGACACAATCACCAACACCAGCAGCAGCATCCGCCAAACAACAGCGGTCCTCCCCCCGCACTTTCCGAAAGCGGGCAGCTGCATCGGCGCATGTCGAGCAGCCGCCAGTCGCATCAATCGCATCTCTCCCTCGTTCTGGCCAACCTCGAAGAGAGCCCGTGTCCGCCGCCTCGGCGTCGAAGGTTTCCCGGACAGTCAGGTCCGCGCCTGTGACACGGATTCACACCCCTCAGACTTTTCCCTGCACTCCTTCATCTTACGGTTCCCATCATACATGCTCTCCGCTTGCTTTTCATAGTACATACTTGCCTCCATCACCTGCACATTCTCTCCTTTCGTAGACGTTCCCTCGTGCAGCAGAAATAAACCGCCGTAATACCGAATTTACTCAGACACGTCGGAAAAAGGGAAAAAGTCCCAAGGAAGATCTTTGGCAGCTCAGAACGAACTGCTGCTGCTGCTGAAGCTCGACATTCATTTTCATTCTGAGGCACAACAGTTTGAACGGAAGCCATGGTCAACCTCCCACTTTCCTCGCTGCGGCACATCACTGCGTTGCGCTTCGACGTCTGCCCGACCTCGTCCCTGCCCGCCGCTCGCTCATTGCGGCTGCTCCTCGCCTCGCTACCTTCCAAACCACCAGCGCCGAAAGCAGGCGGCGGCCCGGCGGTCACATTACCGACTCTAGAAACGAAGCTGGTGGGAAACCAGGATCTGATGAGCCTGCATGTAACATACTCGGATAAGAAGACGATTCAGTGGAAGCTCGGCACCGGTCAAGATCGGAGCATCGATTTGAAGACTCTGTTGGAGAAGGTCAGTCGAAGCAGAGCGCGCACAAGCGCAGCGCGAGCAAGCTATTTTCCCCGGGCTGCCCAGAACTGACGCGCTTGTTTCATGCTTCTTGTGAGCGAATAGGTAGAAGCGCCTGCGCGGGCACTGCGGCTGAAAGAAGATGGCTTATAGACTGCACAGCGAATCAGAACCTCATTCAAGAATCTCGATATCGGTGTGAATTTCTGCTGAGCGTAGCAATAGGGCAGGAGCTGTTACAGAGCGGAGCTTACGAGCGGGGAGCGCACGAATAAATGCTGACGAAGCATTCAGCAACCTCATACAGAGTCCAGCGATGTCGGACAGCGCCCGGCCAGCGGCGGCATGAGGATGGGAGAGAGCAATTTGCCAACGGAAAACCGGAGCTGAAGCTCACAGTAAGGGAAAGAAAGCGAAACACATGCTTGTAGATCAGCTAGTGGGCGGCACTTCTGCGCCATCTTCGAAGTCCGGAGCAACCTCCGGCTCGTGCGTCGGGTCTGGCGAGACAGCCGATTCCGGGATCGGAGGAGTGCAAGTTTCGGCGATGGGTTGCGAGGAGACCTGAGGAGTGGTTTCGGGGGTGGGCAGAGCGTCGCCACCGCCAGCAGCAGCAGCAGCAGCAGCAGCAGCAGCAGCAGCAGCAGCAGCAGCAGCAGCAGCATCATCATCCTCCTGCACGGAAGGTCCCTGCGTGTCCTGACTCGCGTTGTGATGGACGTCCGTATTTGCATCAGACGTTACTGTCACCGTGTTTCGTTTGGCGGCAGAGAGGGCTTCGCGAACCCTTCGTCGCCCGGTCGAGCCGGCGTCTCCGAAGACGAGTCGAGGATACTTGAGCTCAAACAATCTCGTGGTCGGACTGACGGGGGACGGGGCTGGGCTGTAGCTAGTGCCCATCGAGCTCGGCCCTTTGTCAGCTTTGAAAGCGGTGGCATGTTTGCGTTTGCTGCCCGACCTCTGCATATCTGCAACTAAACATGATTTAGATGAAAAGCAAGATCACAAGCTCAGCCCTTGTGTACAAGCAAGAATACTCGCTTGTCACCATTTCTCACCTTGCCCGTATTCCACAGGAGTCTGGACATTTTGCTGGCAGCTCAAGGTCGGTAATGGTGGAGGCGGAGGCGGGGGTGGGGGCGGTGGCAGCGCCGGCGGAGGCTGCATCAGACAGCCGTTGAGAGTCACGCTGGGAGAAACGCTGAGGTCTCTGCTGGGAGCCCTTGTGCTATCCACCGGACTGGCGCTGTACTGCGAGTAGCCCAGTGCGCCAGCTCCGAAGAATTGGGTGGAGAATGCGTCCGGAGAAGTTGGGTATTGCAGTGCCATTGACGAAAACGTCGTTTGAGATGCTCCAGCGCTCGAGCAGGCTTGTTCGAATGCAGCTTGTTCTGCCGGTCCGGACAGCAATCGTGGATCTGGCCAGCTTGCTTCTTGAACGTAAGCGCCCGTTATGCCTAAAGCATTCCCACTCGTCGCGGATGACCATTGAGGTTCGCTGGGAGGGAAAGGCCGACCCCTTTCCCAAGCTGAAGGAAGAACAGCGTCAGCCGTCGGTGCGCTGCCCATAGAGATGCCGCTGGAAAGGAGCACGGAGGGGAACACCGGTCCAGCCGACATTGTCGAAGTTGAAGACTCGGCTTGTGAAGCGATGGCAGGGTCTGTTGCCGGATCGAGAGGCGTCGCCCACCAGCTTTGTTTCCACTTTCCGCCATTGTTCGAGCGATGATGCCGGCGATTGGGATCGTTGTACTTCCCTAGGAGGATCTTACCACTTCGGATGTCGTTTTGTACAGACTTGCTCAGCATCTTGTCGAGAAGCTGTTGTGCTTCTGGCGCATCCGAATGTACCAGGTCGGCAATGATGCGCTCCATATGGTGAAGTCGGGTTTCGATAGCTTCGATGTAGCCTTTGGGCGGGCCTCTGGTGTGACAAATATGGGGAAACGTAAGTCAGAGTGGGAGCATACGGCATGCTATACTGAACAGTCACCTCTTCTTGCTTTCGTCGTTGTACGTGCAGTCTTGTCCGAGCAGAAAACACTGAGAGCAGACTTCTTTGTTGTGCGGTTCTGGCTCGCACTTGCACTGCACCATCGTTCAGTGCTGAGGACTATCGAAGTCATGTACGTAGAAGCAGCTTACCTTCTGGCGTCGGCAGCTGTCGCAAGCCTTGAATTGGTATCGATCAGATATCTAACGTCAGACTGGGCTTGAGCAGGCGGTACAGATGTCTCAGATCGGCGATACTCACTTTCCTGCTTCGCCTTTTCGGCGGTGGAGGAATTGGGCTAATTGCTAGGTGTGAAATCGACATCTGTGAAGTTGGCATATGTGTGCGTCCTCTCGCGGACGGAGCAGGAACGGAAGATGGAAGCACCCTGAAGTTGTTGTCGGTCTCCGTTCTGGCCGCAGGCATGGTGATCAGTGGCGTGATCGGAGGATACGCTTGAGGTGCCATACATGCCGCCGGTGGTCGTGAGAGCAATGAGACCGAAGGCGTCCAAAGCGTCGGCGCATGTGTAGAAAGATTGGGAAAGGAGTTCGGCAAACACGTCGTGAAGAGGGAAGGATGATGATGAACATCTGGAGCGCTTGCGACCGAAGGATGAGGAAGGGGATGCCGGAGCTCATTTTGCATAGACGAAGCATGGGTTAGTTGGGGTGCCGGGGGAAATCCGTTCCAGACATCAGGAGAATCTGGATCCGCTCGCATCATTGTGAACAGTCCCGACCGATGGTCTGACATGGTATATGAGTTCGAGGTGATTGTCTTCGTTGAGGGAGCCGGAGGGGAGACGATCTGAGAGCAGAGAAAGACGCAGCTTCACATTCGAGAAGCTCGGGCGAAGGAAGTACTCGAAATGTGGCTGGGATAAATCCTCTACGACCGTGATCCATCACAAAGTAATCCAATCAGCTCGAGCGTAACATTATCTTTGATCATGAGTACGTGCCAAGTCTCCAATATACTGAGGCTTGAAGATACTAGAAAAGCGAGAGAGAGGCGCATGGCCTCTTTCCCGTGCTGAGCCTCCCCGGATTGCAGAGGCGGAAGAGCACGCTGACAGACCGAGAAAGAGCCTTGCGAACATCGTGACGCATGCCGTGGGTCCGCGTCTATTTCCGCCGGCTCCTTGGTTGACCAGAAATTAATGCCGCGGACCTTTGAGTGTCTGATTGGATTGTGAAGGACGCAGAAGGAAAATGAGATGAAGAAAGCTTCAAGGCCACCTGCGCTGTCCTCTCGTTCGCCACAGATCACACGGACTGGGAACCCGCACCAAAGAGAAAGGCCCCTTCTTAGATTGTCGGACACGAAGCGGTGGCATTCAGATGCAGACCAAGCGGGGAAAAGTTGCAGTCAAGGTTGAAGTCGAGGATGAATCAACTTGATGCAGACTCGGAAGGGTGCTGCTCCAGCATGAGTCTGGCGTATGCGGAACCTGTAGAGATTGAGCTCGTACCTGAGCGTCCGAGACCAGCAACTCATTCCGCACGTGCAGAGTCAGACTGAAAGAGCAGATAAGAGCTGGAGGACGTGCCTGTTGGGAAGTCGAGAAGGTCAGCGTGACTGTCGTCATCCAAAAAGAAGAAAGAAGGTCGGCTTCAGCTGAGATGAGGCGACGCTCTTGCGCCGCAGGATGCCATCGGAAATCTTGTGGCCTTTTCAACTTTGATGAGTCTGCGTGAACGAGTGCCTGCACTGACGCTTCCAGGCTTCATCATGGTGCCGCTTTGAGTTGGTGATAGACGGACAAAGCAGACGAGGTGGGAGCTCCTCGCTTTGTGCTGGGACCGGGTCGGGGCATCATCCAGTTTCGGCCTGGTCAAAAGAAGCTGCCCTGCCTGCCAGAGCTACATGGGCTCCCACCGTTTCGCGAGGGCACGATGTTGTTCCTCCTCGATCCTCTCTACCCTCTCTATCGACAGGCAGGATGGGATCGTGATGAGTTTTCTCGGCCGAGATGCTTAGAAATGGGATTGCTGCTCCAAGTTTGAGAAGATTGGAGTTCGGCCTCTTTGCTGGGTTCGACTGGACATCAACACAGGCTCCTCTGCCGCGTAGGGAAGATGCTGGTCCTCAGAACATCACACAGGCTGCGCTCAGCCACGCCCCTCTCGAGCTGCTTCAGCCGGCGCGCGCTCGCCACCCATGCCGAACAGGCCCAGGAGCACGCCCAGACCCTGATCGAGAAAATCGTCCAGAAGTATGCAGTCGACCTTCGTCCGGCTCAGACGGTCAAGGCAGGCGACTACGTATCCATCAAGCCGGCCACAGTCATGACCCACGATAACACAGGGCCGGTCATCTCCAAGTTCAAGTCGATTGGAGCGACCAAGATCCACGACCCCACCCAGGTCGTCTTCACCCTCGACCACGACGTCCAGAACAAGAGCCCTGCCAACCTGAAGAAGTACAGCAACATCGAGACTTTTGCTCGGCAGCACAACATCGACTTCTATCCTGCCGGAAGAGGCATCGGCCATCAGGTTCTGGTTGAGGAGGGATATGCGTTCCCTAACAAGCTTGTCGTCGCTTCCGACTCGCACTCGAACATGTACGGCGGAGTCGGCTGCCTCGGAACACCCATCGTCCGTACCGACGCTGCTGCCATCTGGGCGACAGGCCAGACCTGGTGGCAGATCCCTGAGATGGTCAAGGTGGAGCTCGAAGGCAGTCTGCCTCCCGGTGTGACAGGCAAGGACGTCATCGTTGCACTTTGCGGTTACTTCAACGAGGACCAAGTCTTGAACTCGGCAATCGAGTTCTCTGGCACTGGACTCGCTTCCCTTTCGGTGGACGACCGTCTGGCTATCAGCAACATGACAACAGAGTGGGGTGCGCTGGCTGGTGTGTTTCCGGTGGACGACTCAACGTTGTCATGGTACGAGCGCCTGATCCGGAAGCTGGACAAGCTCAACTTTGCATTCGGATCCTCTCCCACCCGGTCCAGCGGCCATCCCCGTCTGAACATGGAGACTCTCGAATCGCTGTCCCAGGCGCCACTTCGTTCCGATAGCGGTGCCACATACTCCAAGCATCTTCGCCTCAACCTCTCCACCTTGAGCCCGCATGTATCCGGCCCCAACTCGGTCAAGATCAGCACCCCCTTGACGGAGCTCTCCAAGCAAAACATTGCGATTCAAAAGGCGTACCTTGTTTCATGCGTCAACTCGCGCGCGTCGGATATCAAGGCTGCCGCCGACGTGATCCGTGCCTCCGGTCCCCCTGGCACACCCAAGAAGGTGGCAGATGGCGTAGAGTTCTACATTGCGCCCGCCAGCAGCGTCGTGCAGCGTGAGGCAGAGGATTCAGGAGACTGGGGCACGCTCTTGGCCGCGGGTGCGAAGCCGCTGCCAGCGGGCTGTGGACCTTGCATCGGACTGGGTGTCGGTCTGCTCAAGGATGGCGAGGTCGGGATCAGTGCGACGAACCGGAACTACAAGGGCCGGATGGGCAGCCCTCAAGCGCAAGCGTATCTGGCCAGCCCGGCTGTCGTAGCCGCGAGCGCATTGAGCGGGCGTATTTCTGGTCCAAGCGAGTTGGACGCGGCTTCTCTTCCGCCCGTCGGCAGTCTGCAGTTTGAAGTCCTCAAGCGAGCCGCGGCGGCGGCAACTGCTCCTTCCGCTTCTTCCAGCGCGGCGGCCTCCTCGTCCTCCTCCTCCTCCTCCTCAGCAGGTGTCGACATTCTCCCATCGTTCCCACACTCTTTCTCTGGACCTCTTGTTTTCGCACCTCAAGACAATCTGACTACTGACGGCATCTACCCTGGCAAATACACCTATCAAGACGACATCACACCCGAGGGCCAGGCAGAGGTTGTCATGGAGAACTACGACCCCAAGTTTGGTAGCACTGTAGCAAGATTGAGGGAGACGTTGAACATTGCTTCGGGCAAAGCTGGATCAGGTCCCGAATCGGTGGTCAAGGATGCAGAGGCACCGGGCCAGGTGACAAAGCAAGGTGTCATCCTCGTAGGCGGCTACAACTTTGGTACAGGGTCATCAAGAGAACAGGCTGCGACCGCTCTCAAGTACGCCGGTGTACCTCTGGTCATCGCCGGCTCGTTCGGGGACATCTTCAAGCGGAATGCGATCAACAACGGACTGGTGTGTGTAGAGTCGCCGGCGCTGGTCGAGCAGCTCACCAAGACGTACGCCAAGGACGGCAAGCGTGGTCAGGGAAGCAAGGACGGCGATCTGACGGTTGTGTTCGCGGGAGAGGGCCAAGGGGTGAAGGTGTCGAGTGCGGACGGGAGCGTGCGGGTGTCTGGGATCCCCGGCTTTGACAGATATCAGGCCACTCCACAGGGCATTGGCGCATCTGTGCAGGAGATCTTCCTGAGTGGCTCACTGGAGGGCTGGGTCAAGGCTCGGATCCAATAGAGGCAGCATGTCACGAGAGTACTACTGTATTCGTACTACAAGTTGTCGAAGCATTGCCGTTCCTTCTTGCCATCATCATCTCAAAGCTCCCACGTGTCTTGCGTGATCCGCTGGTGTTGAGGCGAACAAATGCGCCTCGCTTGATTCGTGTCGTCGGCGTTTGAGCGGTGCTTCTAAACTTGCCCGCCTCAGCTGACGTAGCGACACAGGAAAGGGGTACTCAGTTTTTTCAGAGTTGTTATCCAGAGTTTGTACTTTTGACTCATTTGTTGAGTCCCAGCTTTTTTTATCCGCGCTCAGACTTCTTCCATTAGAGTTGCATGGTGTTGCGAAACGGGTCATCTTCAGTGAACAATTTTTTCTGCCCGCTTGTTGTTCTTCACCAACTCGCATCATGCCGCGACGATCAGAGCGGGCGCGTCTGCTTGCTGATCTGTCCAAGAATTTGTCACTACTCAACGTGATTGCAGCCATCGACTCAGACGAAGAAGACGATGCCATGGAACTGGCAACAAATATCAGTTTGATTCAAAGCCATCGGGTTTTGTTTCAGCGTCCTGAAGAAGATCGCAGGACGAGAAACGTTTTCGAGCGATGCGAAACGTTCTTTTCTTGGCATGACGACGACTTTCGAAGGTGTTTCCGCGTCAATCATCACCAATTCGATTTTTTGGTCGAGCTTTTACAACCAGACGAAGTGTTTCGGAAACGTGGAACACGAGGGCGGCATGCACCGTCTGTTAGACATCAGCTGCTTTTGACGCTCTGGCGCCTGGCTCATTCTGGTACCGGGGCAACAATTTTCAACACAGCTGAGAAATTTGGAGTGTCGGGTCAGTACTTAGAGTCGAAGAAACGTTTTTGTTAGTGTGAAAAGACTGATGGTGTAGATTGAACAAAATGAATACATTCAGAAGGGACAGTCATATCTTGGACCGATCGCGTGTTGTGCGCAATCGTCGGCCTGGAGCACAGATTCCTGTGGTGGCCCAGTGTGGGAGAACGGCAACAGCTTCGTACGGAGTTGAGCAGAGACCACGGGTTGGCCGGTTGCATTGGATTTGTTGATGGGACACACATCAACCTCGCAGGTACCCCGGCTAGACCTGATGCGGCCGATTTCTTTAACCGTCACCATCGCCATTCTTTCAACGTTATGGCGGTGGTGGACCGTCATCTTCGGTTTCGGTTTCTGCATCTCGGGTTCCCTGGTTCTGCACACGATCAGCGGGTGTACAGAGCAAGCGCTCTGGCGCAAGCCCCCGACGATCACTACTCTGCAAACGAATGGATTTTGGGTGACTCTGGATATACATGTGATGCACATCTGGTATCTCTGTTCCGTCGCTATCGTGGCCAAGAAAGTCTCAATCCTGATCAGGTTCGTATTGCGATGTTCTGGACCATTCTCCTTTCTGATCCCTTCTTTCTTTTTTTTTTGTCTCAGGTCTCCTTCAATCATCACGCGTCTTCTCGTCGTGTCGTGGTGGAGCACGCTTTTGGCGTGCTCAAGTTGCGATGGCAGTCTCTTCGTGCCCTCCCGGTGTCTCTGAAAGACCGCAAGGAGGAGGCTAGAGCGTCGTGCTGGATTCGGGCATGCGTTGTGCTGCACAACGTACTAGTTGATGGCGCTGCCGATCCAGGTCTTTGGTTGACGGCACAGGAGCGGGAATGGGCGCAGAACGAACACGGGCATGACTTCTCGGTCTGGGAGACCCACGGAGACAACGACGTGCAGCCGATTGGGTTGGAAACTGTGGACATTGAGCAGAGAGACGCAAGAGAGGGGCAAAAGTTGCGTCAGAGGGTGCAGAACTACGCGCGCATCTGGCGCGATCAGCGCTCCAGAGAATGAAGACGTGATGTAGATGAATTGAGAATCAAACACTCTCATACACCGCTTTGGCTTGCTCGAGGGATTCTGCAAAGGTGAGGTTGGGATCAAGCTCCCGAAGCTCACGGGCGACGTCCATAATGGCCGCGAGTCTGGTGGATCGAACTTTGACTTCGTTCAGTTGAGCCTCCATCCTCGTCTTCTCCAGTGACCGCGTCTCGATCGCAACCTCGACCGCACTTGCTTTGCGTTTGGGAGCTGATGAACATCGAAAAAAGGGCAGAGTCAGAAACATGATCATGAGAGTGGGTCCAGAGTCATGACTGGGCCCACTCACTGCTGACTGTTGCCTTGCCAAACTTTCGGCCGGTGTTGGAGGGTCGACCCTCCAGTTTTGGGCCGGAGGATCCAGAGGGAGTGCCACTGACCCCACTGGCAGATGGCACCACCTCAGGGTCCTCGTCGTCCAGCTCCGACCACTCCTCCGACGCGTCGCGGCCACGTGCGCCCACAGCATCACGCAATGTGGCCGCGGCGTGGTCGGAGGAAGAGGTCGTGCTGAAACTGCCTGTTGGGTTGGCTGAGATGCGATCTCCCATGACCTCTGCCAGATCGTAGTAGTGTGGACAGAAGTTGAGCACAGCCTCTGCATGTGTAGATTGATTTGTGTCAGCGGTCATTCATGCCCAAGCATTACGTTTGCATGGGCAGCTAACCCTCCACGGACTTCTCCGCGAGTTTCATGGCCTCCTCGACATCCTCCGCATCCGCCGCCGATGCTTTGTCCAGAATTCCCTGTCCCGTCGCCAGGCGGAAGTCGTTCGCCTGACGAAAGGACTTCTCCAACGCTTTGATCTGTGTAATGAAATGTTTGGTCATCAGTATCAGGATTGGGACATGCGATCTCGTATGTCCCACATACCTTTTCCACGATGGCCGGAGGGGTGCGTTCCACCTTGGTCTTGACCTCTCTGATACGTTGGGCAATGTCAGAGGCCAAGACCAGGTGTGTGTCCCCCTCCGACCCTTTCCACTTGGCGTAATTGCCGTGGTCCTGAAGCCAGGCCAACAAAACCGTCATTGAAGACGGGTGCCCAGGGAGGAACGCATCGTTCTTCCACTGGGGCACGGCGTCAGCACGCTTCCTCTTGGCCTTTGTAGTCTGATTGTTATCAAGAAAAACATGTGTATATAGTGTCAGTGTATGGTGCAATAGAATTCAGCTGCTTAGATCTACTCACTGCAGGCACAGATACAGCAGCGGCCGACCCGGTCACGCCGAGGTCATCCTCGACGCCCACGAGCAGGACAGAGGGCTCACTGGCGCCAGGGTCGTGCTCGTGGGCGCCGGGGATGAACGCCGGCGTGACCGGGCCGGACGCTGCTACGCTGAAGGCCTCACCAGCAGCGCCAGCGTTGGTGTCGCCAGGGCTGGAACGTTGATCGTCTGCTCCAGTCCCGGCGATATCAGCGCTGGCGCTGCTGATGACGCGTCCAGCGCTTCGCGTTGTGGCAATCTGTAATGTAGAAGCAAAATGTAATAGAATGTCAATGAATATGTGAAAAATTTGAAGAAAAGATCCTACTGCTCACCTGGGCCCGGGCCCGCGCGCGCTGCGCCCGTCCCGGCGACGGGGCAGCAGCAGAAGCGGGCATGTTGTTGTGAGACTGCAATGAAAGATAAGAAAAGAGTCAGCATGCTGCTAGCAGGAGTTGCGCGTGAGAGAAAGGGGAGGGGGAGGAAGATGTGGGGGCCAGGCTACTCACAAACGGGACAGAGCCGGGAGAGCCGGGAGACAGACCAGGCCGGGGGGAGGCAGAGCCGAGACGCGGACCAAGCCGGGAGGGAGGCGAAACCGAGGGGGAGGCAGGCCCGGGGGGAGGGGAGACGAGACCGGGAGAGAGACAGGATGGACTGGAAGCAAAAGAAGACAAGCTGTAGTCAGCAGAGGTGTGGTCAAGGACAAGGGACTGGAGACACTGACCTATGAACCCGACGATACAGTTGTGAGTAGCTTCGTGAAGGACCGAGACTTGATTGCTGGCCGTGGATGCTTGAGTACGTTCGCGAAGGGTCGAAGTCTGGACGGACGGTGCAAACTACTCGACCGAATTTGGTCAAGTGCAAACTCTGACCGTACCTCCACTCAGCCGCTCAGACTTCTCACTTTCGCGACACCGGTCAGGAACATTTTCTGAATAGCTGAGTACCCCTGAAGAAGTCAGCACGACAGGCTTCATCAACATCGGCCCGGCAGCAGCACCTCTTTCCCAGACGGACGCCCTCCTTCCTTCCTTCCCTTGCAGGTCCTGCGACGAGCTTCTGCACGCTTGGGACACTCTTATCGCTTCCGATGCAAGCCTGTGTTTTCTCGGCGATGCGGCCTCGCGCGGCTGCCTCAGCAATCATCGCCTCATCTTCAACTCGCTCCCTCGCGACCACATCAGCAACGGGTTCGTCAGCCGTCCTTGCCTCCAAGAGCACGACTGGCCAGCAAGATGCACAACAAAGATCCGGCAGCTCGGCCGCTGCGAGCTCGACTAGATCTCTGGCCACAGTCTCATCCTCGCTCTCAACACCTTCCTCCTCGTCCCGTCCACCGACGGCCATCCTGCTGATGAACATGGGTGGTCCTAGCACACTAGACGAGACGGGCGACTTCCTTTCCCGACTCTTTCATGACCGCGAACTCATCCAGCTTCCCTTCCAGAAACGACTGGCCCCACTCATTGCAGCGCGTCGGACACCCAAGATCCGGGAACAGTATGCAAAAATCGGGGGCGGCTCGCCCATCTTGCGATGGACCCAGGCACAAGGTCAGGCAATGGCGAAGATGCTGGACGAGCTCCATCCTGAGACAGCGCCTCACAAGGCATACACTGCTTTCCGATACGCTCGGCCTCTCACAGATCAGGCCTTGGACGAGATGGCACGCGACGGGGTAACACGCGCGGTCGGATTCACTCAATACCCGCAGTACAGCTGCAGCACCACTGGCTCCTCTCTGAACGAGCTCTTCCGCGAGATCCAAAAACGGAAGGCAGAGGGCAAGCCGGAGGGCGACATTGAATGGTCTCTGATCGATCGCTGGCCGACCTTCCCCGGTCTGATCGAGGCTTTCGCAGGACTGATCAAGACCAAACTCGCAGAGTTGCCAGAGGACGTTCGGCACGTTACTCCTATCATGTTCTCAGCGCACTCTCTTCCGATGCAGATTGTGTCTGGTCGAGGTGATCCATACCCGGCGGAGGTGGCTGCCACCGTGTCGGCGGTGATGACGCGCCTGGGATGGTCGAATCCATACCGTGTGACGTGGCAGTCTCAAGTCGGCCCCTCGGCGTGGTTAGGGCCCCAGACGAGCGACACGATCAAGGGATGGGCGAAACAAGGCCACAAGCACGTCTTGGCGGTCCCGATCGCGTTCACGAGCGACCACATTGAGACTTTGTACGAGCTTGACATCGAACTAGTGGAGGAGGCTGAGGAGGTAAGCTTCTCCCCTGCTCCTGCTCTTGGTCCATTTCGCCAAACATCTGACCCTTTCCCTCATCCTCATTTTCCGAAATCACCTTACAGCACGGCATCGAGCTGAAGCGCGTGTCGTCGCTCAACGACGACCCGACCTTCCTACGAGCCCTGGCCGATCTGGCCGCGACCCACCTGTCTGCTCACGACGCACCACAAAAGTCATTCACAGACGCTCTCGGCCACAAGCACGAGCCCGGCCAGAGCGTCTGGAACCAGGGCCATACGAGCACTCAGATGCTGTTGCGATGCCCCGGTTGCACCAACGCCACTTGCTCGGAGGCCAAGGCGTTTTTCGGCAGGCGCGAGCTTGTGCCCTCCTCGGAGACATCGGCATGATAGAAGGCATGTATTCGCTCCTGTACGTCCATTATTCCGCTCTCCCCAATGCACATGGTCTTCATCAATGACGCTCTCGGCTGCCTGCTGCGTGTCTGAAGGAGTACGGGTCTGAGGACATCTTCTCGGCCGAGTCGATACAAGATGCGAAACATAGGTCGCGTGAGCATGTCCAGGGGATGTCGGCTGCAGCAGGGAGAAAGGGTGGCATTGTACCGGCCACCGGCACCTCGAATGCACCGGGCCAGCCGTCGCGATCGATGCTTGAGTGGAGTGGTAGAGAATTTGTCGTGATGTGAGATCAGGTAGCCAGCCTCTTCTCATGAGAAAGCGGCGTCCAGCCTGTTTCCAAATCGGATCATATCGGGTCCCGAAGAGGGCCAACAGGTCTGCCTCTCATGATCTGGATGCAAAGCAGCTTGGATCCTTTCCCCGCTCGCGCCGTGGAAGGTCCGCCACATTCTGCAGTGAAGATGGCAGGCGGAGAGACAGAGTGGGCACGACCCTGTGGGGAAGCCAGCATCATGCTTGCCAGCTCTCTGTCTCTGGTCCGTGTGGGATCAAAGCAGCCATGATCTCATGCTTCCGTCGCCTCAGTCGGCACCAGCCGGAGCGCTTCTTCTGGCCTGGGTGAGACTTTGGAAGAATGGTGTTTTGCTGGTTTAATATTATTTTCCCTGGTTGCTGGTCTTTCAACCAACACCTTCCCGCTCGCGTAGATAGGACGGCCAACTTGCCAATCTATGCAGTCACTGTGGAAGCAAGGCGACGATGGCGCTGGCAGGCGCAAGCCTCTCCTGGCAAGGAAAGGGGCAGAGGGCGCGCGCCATTCCACAGAGGGAGTCGATCAGTGTGAATGCGTCAGATGCCAACTTGGGACCCCCTTTTCCATTGCAATTAATGATAGCATGCAAGTTGCAACTCCCGCTTTCGTGACGTTCTGAATCCTCAGACCCCAGAGCTTGTTGCTGGGCTGCCTCAAAAGGGAAGCAAGAAGACCATCGTCATTCTCCATATCCACCACCATTCCTACCTCCCGCTCTCACTACTCCCCTTTGTGAGTCATTCCCGGAAAGGCGCCGAGCTGAGATCCTTCTCAGCGACGTCTTCTCAACTACAGTCTCGCTTTGCTTCCTGCTCCTGCTCCTGGTCAATTACCTCTTGCACAGCTCTTTCTTTGACAGATCTGCAGTCATGACCAGCAACGGCCACGCCAATCCCGCTGTCAACGGCAACGCGCCTCGCCGCGAGAAGCCCCCACAGGTGCGTTTGCTCTGAAGGTTGAGCTGCTGGAGTGCATGATCTCTTGTCTGACCTCCTTTGCTTGATCGCCGGTGTCTCCACCTTGTGCTCCTCGACTTCGAATCTACTCACTCGCTTCTTTGGACGTGCGCCTGGCTCTTATATGCTCTGATACTCTACCCAACAGCCCACTCCCGATGACAAGTAGTGAGTGTAGATGAGCTAACGCTTCCAAGTTGCATACATGCAGCCCAGGGAGCCAGAAGCTGATCGCCTGTGCTTCTCATCTGTGCTCTCTCTTTCCAGCACTGGTCATCGCGACGATGCTGTCCATCACTCTATTCTCAAGGGTCGCTCTGGTTACGCCAGTCTGCGTGACCGCTTCACAAATGCCGGTACGTGCAGTCCGCTAAGAAACTCTTGGGTCCCTGGTCGTGGTCCACCGTTCTCCCGTCCCAATCCTCAAATCCTCCACCACTATCTCTCGGGGTGCATACTGGAGCATTGTCGAGGGTGCTGCGACTGTATGCGGCGTTCCAGCGCGCATACAGGCAGCTTTGCAGACGCGCTTGGGCCCATTCTTCCGACCTCGGGAATGATTCGTGCGATATGCAGACCGGTGGACGCCCTCGCTGCTTAAATGCAGTCAGTCGCGACGCTCGGATACTCAGCACACCTGCTGCACTACCGCTGCTGGCATCTGGTGCTGGGGTACGTGACCGTGCCCAAGCGCGAGCGCAACAGTGGGGCGCGTTGGAATGCTCAGCTATGCGACGGAGCATCTCCTCCCTTCGCGTGCCAGGAGGCTCTGGCATTGCCCTTTGGGTGTCCTTGCCCAGCATTCTTGCGGTCGCACGTCCCAGCTGCTCCCCTCCTGCGCAGGCTACGACGACGCGTCTGCATCGTCTCCCTTCCGGCTCCAGCAATCAGCATTCATGCTGCCTTCCCCCTCCCTTTTCCATTTCATTTCTGGGGGTCCACCAATTTGTTTTGGTTCCCGTTAGGCGCGCTTTTTTTTTTCCACGCGCCAAAAATCGCCTCCCGATCTTCTGCGGAACTTTAATCCCCTCTAAAGTGATCTGCAGGGTGGCCGTCATTTTGCGGGGTTTTGGACAGCAGCGCAACACCGGACGCGGGCGACAGCATTCACACCTGCCAAATCATCGCTCCCACCCGCTGCAGTCCTGTGCCGGCTCTGGTCGGGCATGGGCCTCTGGCGTTCGCGGGACAATGCTGATCCTTATCTCTGGGGGGCGGTTGTCGCTGCCACTTCCGAGGTGTTGACTGCTTCGGGGCTGGGCTCTCCACCCCAGCGTTTAAAACACCGCGACTTGCTTGCAGCCCCACCCAGGGCTGTGCGTCATGACTCGGAGCCAAACCCACGCCCAATCTTCCTGAACTCTCCCAGATCTTCCCAACACCTCTTCCCCTCCCACCTTCCCTCATCCACCATCCCACCTTACCTTTGGCACATCATGAGCTCGGTGGTGTCTCCCGCGCGCATGGGCGCGCGCGCTCTGCTCAACTGCCGAGCATGCTCCCAGTCCCTTCTTCCTCCGCATCCTACGTCAACTGACTCTAGGTCCTTCTCGTCTTCTGCTGCTTCTTGTTCTTCTTCCTCGTCATCTTCCACTCCATCACGGCCATTCCGATATACCCCACTGTCACCGTCATCTTCAACTTCTGTCACCCGTTTACGGCGCTCTGCTCTTCCTCTGCGCCCGGCACAACGCAACCACTACGTCGACACGTCCGACGTCGACTATCTAGACACGGCGTTCTCCTTCGAGAAGCGAGATGAGCTCGGGATGCGTGGTCTCTTGCCTCCTGTCCAACAGACGCTCTCCCAGCAAGTGCTTCGATGCATGACTCAACTCCGCGGCAAGAAGACCGACCTGGGCAAGTACGTGTACCTCTCCCAGCTGAGAAACACCAATGTCCGTCTCTTCTACGCATGCATCATGTCCCACACCGAGGAGTGCCTTCCCTTGATATACACTCCCGTTGTCGGCGAGGCCTGCCAACGGTTCAGCGAAATCTATCGACGACCAGAGGGTCTCACCATCTCCATCGAAGACAAGGGCAACGTCGCTGCCGTCGTCGACAACTGGCCTGTGCCCGCCGGTAGCCCCCGTATCGCCGTCGTCACCGATGGCTCCCGTATCCTCGGTCTCGGTGACCTCGGATGGGGCGGTCTCGGAATCGCTATTGGCAAGCTGAGTCTCTACATTGCTGCCGCCGGTATCCACCCTCGTGCTACCATCCCCATCGTTCTCGACATGGGCACAAATACACAGAAGTACCTCGACGACCCGCTGTATCTTGGTCTCCGCCGCAAGCGCCCTGTTACACCGGAAGAATTCTACAGCTTTACTGATGAGGTCATGGACGCTGTGAGTATCATACGGCACGCGTCGCATTTGAACAATCTCGAGCTGACTTTGGCAACGCATCACCTTCGTTTCCCAGCTCCACGCCAAGTTCCCAAATCTGATCATCCAATTCGAGGACTTTTCCACCGACAACGCGTTTGGCACTCTGGACCGTTACAAGAACCAATATCCCCGTGAGTCGATCTCCTCTCCATCCTCGTATAAGCTTCCGACATGCTCATCTGCTCCGCCATTTCGTAGACTTCAATGACGACATCCAGGGAACCGGCTGTGTCGTCCTTGGTGGCTTCGCTCGTGCTGCGCGCATGTCTTCGGAAGCATCCGGACGACAACTTTCCGACCAACGCATTCTGTTCTTCGGTGCTGGGTCTGCTGGTGTCGGTGTCGCCAAGCAGCTGATGGCCTTCTTCCGAATCCAAGGTCTGTCAGAGGACGAGGCCCGGGAGCGCATCTGGCTGGTCGACTCCAAGGGACTTGTGACAAAGGACCGAGGAGACAAGCTCCCCGCCCACAAGGTCTACTTTGCCCGTGACGATAACGAGGGCAAGCAATATAAGGCTCTGCTCGACGTTGTCGAATACGTCAAGCCCACCGCCCTGATCGGTCTCTCGACTGTACCCGACACCTTTGACGAGCCCGTCTTGCGCAAGATGTCTGAGCTGAACAAGCGACCCATCGTCTTCCCGCTCTCCAACCCCAGCTCTCTCAGTGAGACCTCCTTCGAGAAAGCCGTCAAGTACACCAACGGACAGGTCATCTTCGCTGCTGGCTCGCCATTCCCTGACGCCGAATGGGAGGGCAAGACGCTCAAGCCTGGTCAGGGCAACAACCTGTACGTCTTCCCCGGTATCGGTCTGGCCGGATCTCTGTGCAAGGCTTCCCGTATCACCGACGAGATGTGAGTCCCGATGCTAGCGTACAATGATTCGAACTGTCTGAAGCGGGGACCTTTTGCTTATACGCATTTCGCTTCTGATCAGGATCACCGAGGCTGCCCTTGCTCTTGCTGACGCACTGAACGATGAAGAGAAGGCGCAAAACCTGGTCTACCCATCGCTCAAGCGCGTGCGCGAAGTCAGCCGAGATGTTGCTACTCGTGTCATCATGAAGGCCAACGAGCAGAAAGTCGCGCGCGACGGAGGATACGTGAGTGTTTTGTCACGCTCTCTAAAGATTCAAGGCCACAGGTCTGACTTGCTTTATTTCTTCCATCATCCCGTAGACCGCTTCCATGCCCGAAGATGAGCTCCGGGAGTGGGTCCAAGGCGAGATGTGGAGCCCAACCTACGACACCTTCACTGCTTGATGCGACTCAACTCATCTTGCTCAGCTCTCGAATTTGAGACTGCCCCCACCGTGATCCCATCGAAGACTCTGGCCCAGGGCTCGTCTTCATGTACCATTCCAAGTATACTTCACTTTCTCCTCAGCTTCCTTTTCATGCGTCCTCGTCTCCCTCACGGCTCCGCCTGGCCAGCTTCAACGCAACTCCGGCTCCACAGTCTCAGGAAACGTCGAACACTACATCAAAAAGACATCCTGCGCATTTTTTCACCAATCTGTTGGCAGGCACTGGGCGTGGGTTCCTTCTTACAATAGGTTCCTGCAGGCAAAAGAATCAAGCATTTTACAATACTTCACAAGACAGCGTCGCTGAGACGTGCTTGATGAGCCTGAGACATTTCCATGCACGAGGACATCTGCCAAAAGGCTCAGAAGCGCATTAGAGTAAATGTGTTCGTGGCTTGCTGTGGTATGATTGCACTATCTGCGCGCGCCCTCCTCGTTCTCGCCTGGGCTGGGATGGCATATGCCTACCGAAGAGAGAAGTCGAAGAAGGCCCCTACGGCGGTACCCGGAACTCCAATCCAGTACGTGCCCCGAGTGTGCTCCCCATCGACTTCCGGGTCGGCTTTCCGGAAAGCTGGTTTTCGAGACCGACTCTTTATTCTTCTCGCTCTGCTCTGGCGTTCGGCTCTGGAGCGGGCAGCCGCAGCGGCGGCGGGAGCAGAGATGGGCACGCCGCCCGTGTCTGATGATGATGATGATGAAGAAGAGGAGCCTGAGGTCTTCATCTCATCCTGAAGCTGCCTGGTCTCCCTTGCGGCCGCTTCTGCCGCATCCGCCTCCTCGGCTACCACAGCCTGGATCACCTCGGCCTGCTCCTCCTCGATTTTGCGCTGAATATCAGCTTGAATCGCGCGTTGTACCTGCCGTTGTCTCGTCGTCTCCGCCAAGAGCTCTCTGAAAGTCGGCCATTTTTTGGCGTGCGAGGACGGCGAGCTGGCGGAGGTGGATGAAGATGATGACTCGTCCACGATTGGCTTACAGCCTGATTCGGGAAGACGGTAACACGGACTCGGCTCGAAGAGGCCGTGTGAGGCCATGAGCGCAAAGTCGAACCAGCATCGTCCTGCGCCTGGGCACTGTGCGAGGAGGTCATGATTCGAGCTTCTGCCAGGTCTGGATTGTCTGATCGGTTGGTCTGGCGACAAGGATCCATGAGGGTGCTGGTGCGCGCTTGTTGAATCGCCCACTTCTGCTGTCCTGGTCGGTGCCGGCTTGGCGCCTCTCCATCCCAGCAGATTGCTCAATCCGTGCAAGCCGGTCGACCGCGAGCTTCTCGGCGTGGTTGTCGCCTCTCCAGATGCTTGCGCTTGCGCACCATTGCCCGTCGGAAGTTGCCCTGCTACTTTGGTAGAGCCTAGCCATGGTGTAAGATAGACCTTGGCCGCACTACCCGCCCGGAGCGCCGCTGCAGCAGCAACCATGATAACCTGCTGAGGAAGCGTCTCTCCTCCTCCCCTTGCTTCTTGTTGCGTCTGATTCGCGCTTCCGACGCCGCCATCGGTCGTGCGCACGCTTGCATGCTCGAAGCCGATCTCGTCGGGAGACAAAAAGGCATCAGCAGGAACCAGGTCGAGGTACCAGAAGCAGCTGGAGATGAAAAGGCCGATGATGATCACGCCACAGTATGCGCACGGTCGGGTATGGAAGACATAGGCGATGGTGAAGAGGATGAGGAAACTTGGTGGGGCGGTTGGAAAGGGCAGCAGAAAGAGTGGGATCCACCAGCGCTGGTGTTGAGGGAAAGCGGCGAGACGATGAGCTCACTCAGAGTTGTGAGGACGTCCTCTGAGTGAGCAGCACAACTCACCAGACAGTACATCGTGTCTCTCCTTCCTCGCTCCTTACTTGCCTGTCTGACTTCCTTCCTCTTTCTGCTCGTGTGGACGTTCCTTCTGCGATTGTGATCGGAAATGACTGTCGTCGAGCTGGGATAGTTTCTTCTCAGCGCAAACGTCATGAACCAGCACGAGTTGTGAAGGTGTAAGAATTTGATTTCGAGAGAAATGTCGAAACACGTAGGAGCGCACAAGCACAATCACTTGACATGGTGGAGCGGGAAGGAATGCATGAGGACAGGCGAGCGGATGGAGTGGATAGTTGGCAGATTAGGAAGAGGAAATGGGAACCGAGTACGTGGTTGGGGAGTCTGCGACCAGAGTCAACTTTATGGATCAACGAAGTGCCGGACGCCCTGCGATGATCCTTCGTGAAGGGAGACATCGGGCACCTGTTCGAGACAAGCGGTGCGATGCCCGAATCAAGAAGTCGGGAAAGGTCAGACATTTGCTTTGGTGGATTCGAGGTTCGGTTCGCGGAAGCAGCCGCCAAGACTTGAGGAGTGAAGAGTAAGTATCGATTATGTTGGTGGTGCTGGCAGCCTAGGGACCGTAAAGGGAAAGATGTTGTACAAAAAGGAAATGCCGGGCTCTGAGCTGGTAATCTGCGCCTGCGGACCGTTTCGGGGAAGATGGGAGCCGTAAAATTTGGAGATGTGCAGAGGAAGAAGACGAAAAATCTGCCAACGTCAGAACGAGATGTCGGACTGCTTGCTCGTAGTAGATGCTCGAAGTATGCTTGTGGGGCACGCACTTGTGCCCGAGACTTGAGCAGATGACTCTGTACAATGGGGTAGGGCGCCAAATGGAGCCAAGCAGGGGCGGATGTGTTTTGCGTGAAGGTCGGTTCAGGATCGGGATCGTGGGGATGCGAATGTTACATTGTGATGGCCGTGTCTTGCGCGGGTCTGAGTCAATGTTGATGAGACGAATGGAGCAGCCATGATCCTATGATTCCCATCACTTTCGCTTCTTCTTTTTTCTCGTCTCCGTCAGCAGAAACGCCGCGAGCCCGTTACATCTGCTTGGCCCGTCGCACTGGTGATGATGCCCGATTCATACCGGACAATCTTTCCGCATTTGCTTCGACCAGATCGCACTTACTCCGATCGGAGGCCGGATGTCTTTGGTCCGCGCGCTCTACAAAATGTCTTCCTTCTTCTTTATGTGCTTGCCGATGAGCTGAAACGGCGACACGGTTGAAGACATGTTGCAACTTCCAGTCAGAATATTTGCAGATACATGCTGTGAAAAGTGGGATATGCTTACCTTTGCCATTTCAAACGAGCTGAGGCAAAAAGAAACACGGATAAAGCGAGTGGTAATGAGCAGCGGTGCATACAGACGCATAACATCGCAGCGTTCTTGTAGACACAATGCGCAGCATCCTGTGGGAAAGATGAACTCACTCTACCATGTTCTTGCCGAACAGATTCTTCAGCTTCGAGTCACAGAGGATTTGGCGTTTGTTGTCAGGGTTTTGAAGCTCATTCCCTTTGATGTAGGCCCATAGCTGCTTTACGACTTGCGGACGCGACAGCTGCATTTGCAAAATGCGCGCTGTTCAGCCTGTGCAGTCACTGTAGGATGGTAGCATTTGGCATCGATGCAAACAGCAAACTCACTTCGCTGCTTCCGCAGACCTCTGCCATCGCTGCACTGAGCACAAGGGGCCTGTTGAAAGGGTTGTTCGGGTTCGGGGCGCGCTTCGCCTTGTGGTTTTTCGAGAGCTTCCTGGCCTTTGAGCTGAGCACGGTTCCGGTATCGTCGTCGAGCTCTTCCAGCTCGGCCACTATGTCGTCGTCCCTATATCCGTTGGGCGTGCCGTTTTGTGATGATGAGCCTGCAGGGGAGGAAGGAAGTGTCGAGGATTGTCTTGCGGGGAGGACGTCTTCTCTCTTGCGCTTCTTCACCTGCGGTACTGCTGTCGATGCTGATGATGACGATGATTTAGGCGCAGATGCAGAAGGAGGCGGAGCTGGCGGGGCAGAGCCCATGCCAGGTAGAGCGATACCTCCGGCAGCGGCGAAGGTTGATCTTGAAGCTGATGACTGCTGTTGTGCTTGCATGTTCCAAGCGGGGGATGCTCTGCTTACGGCTGCAAGGGCGGCCGCAGCTTCTGCCTCCTGCTCCCTCTGAGCGCTGACCTCTTCGAATAGCTGCTTGACGAGGGCATTGACTTGGCGTTTGTGAGACAAGATATCGAGCGAGGGTGGGACGAGGATGGTGCCTGCCGGGTGTTGGCCCGAGGGCGCCGACGCCTGTTGTTGCTGGAGTCTGATGAGCTCCTCTCTGACATTCTTGGCCGAGATGGAGGACAGATCGGCAGCTTCGAGGATGCGACGAATCGCTGATCTGAGCAAGATGTGTTCATGTTCAGAGAGCGAGTCTGAGGCTGGTTGGGGTTGTTGGGAAGAAGACGGGGCCGGGGGCGAAGAAGGAGCTCCTGACATCCTTGCTGCGTCGCTCTCAGGTCTTGGAGACTGGGTTGTGGGGATCTGATGGAGGCGGCGAGGTAGAAAGAGGAGCAGCAGCAGCAGCAGCGGGAACAGCTGGATGGTGGATCGCGAGATGATGCTCAGAGGTTTCCCCTCCGCTTGCCGAATTAAGCGGCAGGAATCAAAGCTTGCCATCATGATTCAACAAGAGCGCATACAACGCAGACAGGCGATCAGAGCATGATCCCGTCTTCACGATGAATGCCTCTCCCAGGGCCAGCATTGCCCCTGTCTTCTGTCTACATTGTTTCCCAGCTTTCATGTTTGTGTGCGGATCAGCAAGAAGATCGCCAACCGTTGCCTCCCAGATCTGGTCTTGAATCATCGTCTTCCTTCTCCTCGCCTGTGGAATGCTACCATCCAGCCAGCAGGTCTCGGTCACTCAACCACACCCTACAAATGCTACACGGTGCATGATGGACCGTCAATTCATACTCTTGGTGGAGGAGACAGCTACAGATGCGGAAAGTAACGAGACAAAGTCCAGTGTTGCCAGATTGTCAGTCCTGAGAGCCATGTTACAGTCGAGAATTCTGGTCATCCTCACCAGAATTACACCATCTCCACGAACGAACAACATCTCACTGTTGCGCTTGACCGTCTGGACAGAATGCGAAGCAGAGTCAGCCTGGATCTGGTCAGAGGACGCAGACACCTGATGTGAGACTCACTCGTACCGTCTCTGTCTCCGACCCATCCTCGAGTTCGACAATATAGATGGTCTCCTCTACATCGCCCATGATCAGGTTCAAGTGGGAATCGTATGCCTTCAAAGCAGAATGAGAATGCCGTCAGAGACCCAAAAAGCGCGGCATTCCTAGCGCTGCAGGATTGCTCACATGCAAGGTTCCCCTCAACTCGCGATCTCCTCTTAGCTTGACGAAGACTCGCTCTGATAGTGAAATTCTCAAAAGGTCGAAGGGCTCGTTCACTCCGCCGGTTGCCCCCGCCGCCGCGCTCGTCGTAGCTACCTCAGCCATGCGTTATGTCGTCTGCTCCAGCAGTATGTCCTGATCCAGGGTCGCAGCGCTTCGCTTCAAAGCGGGACCGTCTCGTGTTGCGCAGGTCGGCAAAGCTCCTGTGGTTGGTGATCGAGGTCAAGAAGATGTTGGATCCGCACAGATCATTCCTTGATCCTAACCACATCCAACTACATACTTCAAGCAAGATGAGCACAGGAACAACAGCATCAACATCATCACCGCACTACGCAAGCACGGGCATTGTCAGTATCGTGCTCGGCCTGCGCCAATCTGGCGCACTGTGCAAGCTGAACTCCCCCGTCTTCGTGTTACACAGACATGCATTGCGATCCTGTCGGCGAGGAACACTCCGCTCTACCTGCGCTCCTTCCCAACCTCGCCAGCTCAGGCATCTGCATCAGCAGCTTCTAGCTCAGAGACCAATGTCAGATACGAGTACATAGCCAACTCTGCACTCGATCTCGTGGAGGAGCGAGGTGAGCTCCCCCCCTTTTTCCGTAGCCTGATGGAGCACTTCGGAACCCGCCCTTTTCCTCGGGCTGACAATCTGACTGCTCACGTCTCACAGTCAATCGACATGCCGAGCACTACCTGGGCCTGCTCATGACGACGGAGGACCTTGCGGTGTGAGGCAGCGCTACCCAACCGTCTTGATGTAGATGGGCTGACGCTGATGTGAATGTATGGCTCTCCCAACAGATACGGCTTCCAGACCTCATCCCGGATCAAATTGCTTCTGATGCTGCCATCAACCGATCTATACGTCCGGGACATCGACATGCTGACGGTGCGTCTGCGCTCGAGGTCGCCGTCATGACAGACCTCCTTCCAGCGCTATGACACGCCGTCTCTGTTTCTTTTGCGATTGTGCTGACTTTCTGGCCGGCTCTCTCTCTCTCTCTCTCTCTCTCTCTCTCTCTCTCTCTCTCTCTCTCTCTCTCTCTCTCTCTCTCTCTCTTCCTCTCTCTCTCCTCCCTCGATTCCCCCCCCCCCCCCCCCCCCCCCCCCCCCCCCCCCGCTGACGCTACCCCTTTTGCACCCCCTGGTGCAACAGATCTTCCGAGCTTTACATACAGCCTTCCTCTCCTACACAGCGAATCCCTTCCACCTTCTTCCGCCCATCCACTCCTTCTCCCCTTCTTCAACCGCGATCACTCACCAAGCTCCACACGCACACTCGCAGCCGCCTTCCATCTTCAGCGCAGACCCAGCGTTGGAACAGGTTGCGGCGTTGCAGGCGTTGGGTGCGAGGCCGATCTTGAGTGAGCGGTTTGAGAGAGAGGTGGAGGGAGTGGTGGGCTGGGTACCTGTGCCTCCCCTTCCTTCGACGACGGCGGCGGCGGCGGGAGGGGCTTCGACGACAAAGGAGCCGGTCGGAGCGGGGACTCTAGCTCCTATACCACCGGCACAGGCGTGACTCCGTCAGGGGTAAAACAATGTAAATGGCGATTGCACCTCTTGTTCGTCTGCGTTTTGAGGAAGCGAGGTGCTGGTATCCCATACTCTTGCGTACATTCGCAAAAAAACCATCGCATGACTGTTGCCTGGTGCAGGTTTGTCGAATCTTCTTCGTTATATGCTTTCCCAACTGACCGGCTCTGCTCACTTTCGTTACCTCCCTCGTCCTCAGCGTTCTGAGTCGAGAACACTGTTTGGCCTGCTGCTTTCTCCTCCTCCTGTCTCCTACACCCAGCCCCCACACGACCAGTTCGAGCTCTTCCTGACGCCCGCATGTGCGCGGAAACTTTCAACCAGCGAAGGGCTCATCGAACGGGTCTGCCTTTCACTTCTGCTGGAGGCGAAAGGTGAGGGGGGGCATAGAACAACCTTCGGCTGCTTTCAGAGGCTGCGAAGGAAAATGGTTGGCACCAAACTTCGTCTGGAGTGTTCAATCCAATTTCCTCCTTACGAGAAACGCAGGGCAGCATCACAGATACTGGTCGAACATCACATCACATTCCTCACCCATCCGCCTTCCTTCCTACCCTTTCTCCCTCTCTCTCTCTCTCTGCCTCGCTCGCACACAAAGAATGAATCACAGATGCGGCCACTGAAGCGTTCTTGTATTGTCTGTGGAAGCGGAAAGCAACAAACCAGCCCTGATGTTGGGGAGACGGGGAAGGGGTAAAATTCGGAAAACCAGAACAAGTAAAAAAGGGAGAGTAGTGATAGCGAAAGCAAGGAAGAAGGAAGCGAAGGGGAGGAAATTTTTGGCGAAATCACGCTCCTGCCACCCCGGCAGGAGCTCGAGGGATGTCGTTTGTTCTTGTTGTTTGTTGTTCGATGGCTGTAGTTTGCTGTCGCAGAAGAAAGTACAGAAAGAAAGAGATATCGAGCGATGAGAGACGAGCAACCAGTTGCGGGGAGAAGGAGGCGCCGAACGAGACCGGGATAGGAGCAAACGCAGAGTTCGCGAAGAAGAGCGCCGGGTAGGGAGATTGCAGAGGGGGAGGAAAAAGACAGCATGACAAAGTCCGTGTGTTTGGAGAAGGGGGGTCAGGAGTCACGAAAAAAAAAACCAAGATAGATGGCAAGTAGATGTGTGAAACAGAAGAAATTGTCCCTGAAGTCGAGCGGGAACCCAGAAGGGAAACGAATGTCGTGTACAAGAAGTTGTGCGTGTGTGTGTGTGTATGTGTGTGTATGGAGATCACGTTGCCGAGCGGAGAGGCGTCGTCCTGAGCATCTAGGTGGAGGAACAGAATCTTTTGTAGTTCTGAACACTGTGGGATTCTAACGCGCGCCAGACTTTTTCAGTGGTTGGGACGCGGCGGAGACCTTGACCCAGCGCCGGCACCATTCCTGCTCGTCGCATGCTGATCGCCAAACGGACTCGTCGTGGTCATCCGGGGCGAGCTGGCTCCACTGCTCGCCGACGTCGTGCTAGGGTCCGCAGTGTTACCACCACTACCTCCGTACCACGACGGGTACCGGCCCGTTTCTCCGCTTGCAGGGATCAGTCCCGAAGGCGTGCTCGAGCGAGGAGGTAGCATCTGTGTGGGCGTAGGTGGGCGTTGAGGTTGAGCCATGACAGGCGGTGGAGGAGGGTATGCGCCACCGTTGCCGCTACCGTAGCTCTGACTCGGGGCCACACTGCCCAGGGAGCCCGGGTTCTGATTGAATGCAGCACTGGGCGGTGACGTCGTTGATGCAGCTCCGGCACTGATCCGGGGTCCGTAGGGCGATCCGCTACCGGCGCCAAGCATGGACGAGACAGACCGGCTGTTGCCTCCACTCGCCGTGCCAAACGAGACAATCTGACCGGGCGAGAAGCTGACTCCGACAGGGAAGCCCGGGAAGCTTCCCGTGCTGTTCGGAGGCGTGCCCGTCGTATTTGCGGCCGAAGGAGGGGCCATCATCGCAGCCATGGGCGGGGGAGGATCAAGCGCGGCCGAGGGGCTCTGCGCATACATTGCTCCCACGCCAGCGAATCCAGAGTTTTGGCGTCGATGTTGCCGCAGGGAAGAAGTCGAGGTAGAAGCTGAGGCCATTCCGGCACCGAGCTGACCTCCCTGTTGATGTGGTTGCTGTTGCTGCTGAGGTTGACCAGCGAGGTTGTATGCGCTCGGAGGTCGGGATCCGCGATTGTATGGCTGCTGTTGCTGCTGCTGGCCAACAGGGGTGGATGGGAACACGCGCGAGGCTGCAGCGGCAGCAGCAATCGCTGCGGCCGTGGAGCCAGCAGGGAGATCGCTCCTCGTCTGGTCCTCTGGCGCTGCACCGACGGGGGAAGTAGCTGCAGATTGACTCTCTTCCTCTTCCTCGGGGGCACCATGTCCAGTTTCATCGGTGAACGCAGCCTCTCCTGCAGATGGAGGCAACGAGGGAACCTCCTTTTGCGCCTCTTCGTGGAGGTACCAGCCGCTCGGACCGGTCAATTCCGGTCGCTTGTTGTCAGAGGTTGGGCTGATCGCCTTGGTGTTGACGGGTGCGACGACGGGCCGAGTGCTGCTGTTAACATTCTTGGCGACAGTGTTTGGAGCAGAATCCCTGGTGGGACTGTTCTGCGCTTCGTGGAGGTCGTTGAATGGTCCGCCCGCATTGGCAGCAGCGATGTCGTCTTGGAAGGCTGATGTGCTTCGGAGACCGTGGTCGCCGGATGAGAGCTTGGCACCGTACTTCTCGTCCTCGGTAGGTGAGGCACGAGGCTGGGTTGGCCGTGCTGTTGTCGCTGTTGCTACTGCACCTGCTGCAGCTCCTACGGCTGCTGCGCCGGCCGTTGGCTTGGCAGCATTGCTGCTGGTGAATCGATTTGTCCAGGCGCTGCGACCACCGTTGGGCGGCGTGGGCTGGTTGCGACCGAGGGCGCGCTCTTCCATGGGCGAAGGGGTCTGCATAGCTCGGAGATGTTGGGAGTGAGCGATAGGCAACATCTCTTCTTGCTTTTCGTTTGCTCGGGGGTCGTTTGACTTGCGTCCGAGGAGACCGGTGGCGACACCTGTGCCTGCCGCACCTCCGGAGGGCACGTTGGCATATCGGGTTGAGGAGCTTGCAGCCTGTGATCGTTTTCTCCTTCGGTAGCAGAGGAAGCCGAGCAGGGCAGCGAGAATGACGACGATGGGCACGGCCACGGCAGCCGCAATGGTGCCTGATGAGGAGCCGGAGGACGACGACTTGGATCCGTTGTTGTTGTTGTTGTTACTATTGCCGTTGTTGGTTGAACCAGTTTGGGAGGGAGAGCCTGGTCGGGATGATGAGGTGGTGGCCGAGGTTCCAGAGCCAGTGCCGCCATTGGTGATGATACAAGAGGTGTCGTCACCCTGTAGGACGCTGAAGACACCACTTTGGCCGTACTTGGTGGGCAGATCGCGGACGATGACATAGATGGTGTAGGAGTCTGCACCGACGTTGACGGGTCTCCATCTCCATTCCTGTTCTGACAGTCGGACACCGCGGGCTGGAGAGATGAGGGTGAGGCCGGTGGGGAGGGGGGAGCCAGCGGCTTGATCGGCCTCGAGGACGGCTGGGTCGACGGCGGCGGGTGATAAGGTGGTGGAGGCGGTGTAGATGTCGACGCGGTGGTAGTATGCGGCGGTCTGGTCGCCTGTCCATGTCCAGAAGATGGTTTCGTTGTCGTCGCAGGCGGTGATGCTGCTTCCTCGAGGGGTTGTGACTCTGACGATGCCGTCGGCCAAGAGGGCCGGGTCGGCGTCTGGGTCGG
This sequence comes from Tilletia setariae, assembly GCA_023634365.1. Taxonomy (NCBI): domain Eukaryota; kingdom Fungi; phylum Basidiomycota; class Exobasidiomycetes; order Tilletiales; family Tilletiaceae; genus Tilletia; species Tilletia setariae. The sequence goes on from JAMJXE010000010.1 coordinate 417,426, forward strand.
TGTAGGCCGAAGACGAGCCTGATCCGGAGTTTGATTCAGAGCCGTAGCCTGCCTGTGCGCGAGCGTATCCGGCTGAGAGGAGAGCGGTGAGTGCTGAAGCTGTGATGAAGACGGCTGGCTGCCTTCTGGCTGGCGGTGTGTATGAGGTGATCATGTCACCCTTGGGGAAAATGCAGCTAGCGGATGGGGATAGGGGGGGCGGGCCTGAGATCGATGGGGAAGGCGGTGGGTGGTGACAATAAGGGTGGAACGCGTGAGAATGTAATCTATGTTAAGAAGTCGAAAAGGATGAATGGATGGATAGATGGATGCAAGCCGTCGTCGTCGTTGTCGTCGATGTCGATGTCGATGTCAGTGGACCATCGTATGTTTGAGGTGGGCGAGTCGATGGAGATGAGACGATGGGAGGCGGGGGCTGTGTGGCAGAGGAGAGGGCGAATGTGGTCAAGACTATTCTCTCAACAGCCCCGTAATTGGCTCACTCCATACTCCATTACGAATCCCGACAAGGGTCTGGGGCTTTTGTAATAGATCTGCGCGACTTCGGTCTCCCGCCCGTCTCAGGCTGAAGGAGTCTGGACAGAGATCGCCAAGGGCGGGCCAAGGGCCAACCAAGGGCCAAGGCGGGCGGGAGAGGAACAAGCAAGCAAGTGGCAGCAGCAGCACCTGCCTGCCTGCCTGCACTTCCGGCGACAGGTGCCCATGCCCAGAAACGGAGGCCACGATCGCACGATGCCCTCCAGAGTTGATTGATGGGATGCAAGAATTGGGTCAAATCTTGGCAGATTGCGAGCGGGTCGGCATCTCCATGACGCTAAACTCCATCCGTTCCTGCCGTTGGGCCGAAAGCCACCGAGCCATCATCATGTCCAAGCCAGCCTCTGTCTGGTCTGAGGTTTGCCCCATTATTTATTGCAAGAGCCACATGGCAGCATGCATACGGCTCAACCAAGCTCAGACCAAGGAACATCCAGAACGCGCTGCTCAAGAGCAAAGACGGGACACAGCATGGACCTCAATCAGGCCCACATCACGATCGAACATCATGAACAACGGCAGAATGAGCCATGAGCAAGGAGCGGTGACGATTCAGACAAGGTGGAAGATAGTGGACATGGAAAGCTAACGTGGGGGCCCTCGAAAACGTTAGGCATGGCAAAACGTTGGATTTGCGTGGTTGATCAAGTTTCATCAGGAGAGTAACTCACTCTGTAGAGAGGCAAGTCAAAGAAAATCTTGAACCCACGTGGGCCGGCAAGCACATCTACTCCTCCTCGATCGGCTCGGTCATGCACCGCAAGCAAGGCACCTCGCTGTGCTCAACCTCGTTGCTCTCCGTGAAGTCCTCACAGTCGGTGGGGTGCCAATCAGGATCGTCGGGTGCCTTGTCGCAGTACTCATGCTGATGCACAACTTGTCCTCCCGTCGTTGACTCGCCGCATCGGCAGCAAAGACATTCCACCAGAGTGCGATGACACATCCTCGGAGAATCAATGGGAAGAAACTTTTTTTGGGGGGGGGGGGGGGGGGAATCGAGAGATGAATGCCGAATTGTAGAGAAGTCAATCGGTTCAGGGTCGCCTTTATGAAACGTTCAATGGACGTGTCGCGATCCAATCGATATCATCTTGGGAAGCAAGCGAGTCAGCAACGAACGTGTCGTACCCTCATCAAGCACGCACTCCACACTTGAGCCGGATACGAAATCGAAGGACGTCGATGATGTAGCGCGGCCATGGCCTGTGCTGCGGATGGCAACAGCTGGCACCTCCTGCGCAACCTGCTGATCAGTCTGCATAAACTGTTCCCAATACTACAGCAACGATTCGTCCACTCGAACACACACACACACACACACGTAGTAGCAGCCGCAATGTACGAGATACAGCAATATCAGACCAATTGCTGCGTTCGCGGTGAGTTCATCGAGGAGCATGTCATGACAACCTGGGGCGACGATGCCCCGGTGGACGAAGAGGGACAGCATGAAGACGGTGACAACGTCGAGGAGGCGGTCATCTCAGGCTCGAGCCGTCGACCGTGCGCGGCCTGCAACCCGCTCCCACAGGACTATGTACGACTTCGACGACAGCTCTGACCCTTGGACACAATATGACGCTCTGTGTTACCATTCACTAAGAAGACGAGAAACAAAAACAAAAAGGAGGTGAAGAGGCACAGATGAGGTCGATCAAAACGGGTTTTTGAAAAAGGTTTCACGTATCGAGGAGAAAGTGTGGATATTATAAGGACGAAAGATGAGGATGAAAGTAAGAGGGTCACTCCTGGCCTTGTCGAGGCTGGCGCCTAGATTGGAACACAGATGTAGGAAGTTCTTGAAATGGAGTAAAGTTATTGTCGGATCGGGAGTTTATGTGTCGCGATATGTAGCATTCTCGTGCAGTCGAGAGCAGCATCAGAACAAGGTCAGAGGATGCATGTGTTCACTACGAGAAAGAGTAAGGATGTCAGCGGTGCCTATGACGAAGCATTTGCGTGATGGTCAGAGCCTCACCATGAACCAGAGGGACTCGCAGAAGTCCGGCGAAAGCTCAAGACGCTTCATCACCCTGATCGAGTCGGCAGACGACAGAGGTTGCATGTCGCTGGAAGTACCACTGACCGTGGATTGATCGTCCAGAATGGGGTCCCAGACCAAGGCCCGGCACTTGTCAGCAAGGATGTCCGCGTAGTATGCCGGAGGAATTAGCGAGACGGATCGAGTGGCCCGGGCATAGGTGTAGCACAAGGTGTGCACGGTGCGCTGCAGGTCGTCACTGGAGAAGTTGTTCTCGTCCTTGAGTACTATGTAGTGGGTCGGGCGAGCGGTGCCGATCAGACCAGCGTGGGCTTGAAGGTAAAAGTCAAAGACGTAAGGGTGGGTGATGTGTGAATCTATGACCGTCCCCGCGACGACATTGCCAGAGCGATCAGTGGCACCACTATAGAAGCAGAACATGAAAGCAAGAGTCAGGCGGGGATGCTCATTAGGCCGAATAACAGGTGAACTCACGGTCTTCGAGGGTCCTCAGCGTAGAAGCGGATGTTGTGGTTCTTGGACGCGACGACAAATCTGGTAAAGCACATATATTTAGAAAAATTTGCTCCGCTTCGATCGGCATCGATCCAAACTCACGTGAGCTTGGGGATATCCTTGCCCTCGCCAGCGAGCGTCTTGCACGTGTTCTTGATGGCTTCGAACTCGGTGTTGAGCGCAGTCGTGAACTGGCCTTCGGACACACCATCACGGAAGAAGCAGATCGACTTCGGCAGCTGACCGTTGTTCTCCTTTGCCCATCGGCGAAGGTGGCCCTCCATCATGGCACCAGCTTCGAGGATGATCTCTTGAGCAGCAGCCTGTCCGCCGGGGTGTTTCTGTGCGCGAATCTCCGCAGAGTACTTGGTGCGGAAGCCATTCATGGTCGCCACAGAAGCAGCAATAGAAGGACGGCCACTGCCGCGAACAGGATGCGTTACATCGGCGCCGACGACTGCAGCGCAATCGCACAAGAGTGCTCAGCATTCCCTCGCTGAAGCAAGGACGACGCGAGGTTCATACTCACTCATGGTTTGGTTGGTGATACCAGGCAAGTCGCGGTCGGGCACAGTCCAGTTGGCACCTGCAGAGTTAGCATGTCAGTCTCATGGTGCATACTTAGGCGCCTTTCAGGTGGGAAACATACCACCGAGCTTGATGTTGATCTTCATGGCGACATTGGCCGCGTACTGCTGCTGGCCACGCTCAGCCAGGGCCTTGCGTGTGTTCATCTGCAAGAAGATAGGGTGAGTATATGCGCGGTGTGAATGAGACTGTATGCACGAGACGATACTCACGACCTGACTGGGGACAGGAGTCACCAGATCGAGTGCTGCAGTGCGCTTGATCGTGTCGTAGAAGCTGGCGTCTGTCTCGTCCATGAAGCAGACGAGCAGCTGAGGGGGAGGTGCTCTTTCGTTTCGCTGTTGAGCAATCGCCTGGGCTTGGCGGTAAGCAGCTCGGCCAGCTTCGTGAAGGACCTTCTTGATGAGGGTGATATCGCGACCGCCGTCGGCGTAGTGGGGCTGAATGTTGGTCACAGCCATGCCAAGGTTCTGCATCTCCCGGACGAGGTTAGCGGTGAAGCCTTGGATGATATGGGCGGGATTCTTGGTAAAGTTGACGATCGCCCAAGTCATCAGAGGACGACCGGGATTGATGAATCCTGGAAGAGAGGACGTAACGTCTGAGTCAGTCTTTGCAACCTCGCATTAAAATGTCCTTCAGAACCCACGAGCGCGTTGAAGATTCCAGGATCCCTCACGAGGGTTGCCTGGCTGCGAGTTGTCTCCGTAGATGATTTGCGGAGGAGGCAAGACACGACCGGGAACCTTGAGCATGTCACGGTCGACGCTCAGCTGCCAGGCCTGAAGCTTTGGGTCGGCATCGTCTGTGAACATCGAGGAGTGTCAGAGTGTGCAACAGCATCTGTGCAGTCAGCAATGCAACGCAATTCACAGTTAAGCTCCTGTCGGATCTCCTCGACGCGGGCTCTGCGATCAATTGGCATCATGCTGGAGACACCAATCATATCTTGACGCTGTCATCAAGTAAGAAAAAGGTGCATGAGTGACTCCATGTAGACGATACCTGTGCATGATGCTTCACTTGATGCTCACCTGAGGACCGGAAAGGGTGAAGCCGTTCACAGGCGCACCAGGCACCACCGAGATCAGCTCCATCGGGACGAATTGCGCACGGCCACCCTGACGATCGTAGACAACGCAAGGAAGCCCAGGATACCGGATGGAGATGTTGTCTGCAAATGGAAGAAGAGTTGGAATCAGCCTCCTGATCCGACAAGCGAGCCAGATCTTTCCTGTAGCGTTCTCACAATTCTGCTGGAACTGCATGGAAGTAAGGCGAGGAGTCGATTTAGCCGCGCGATACCTGTGCACGCATGGAGTGGGTTCGCTACTCACGTATTGGACAATGTTGATCTGCTGTCCGTTCTTCTCGAAAGATGTCTCGGCGGCTGGCTGAGGAGTCAAGTCCAGGAACTTGTAGGTCTTTCTGGCAGCTCGGTGGTTAAGTCGTATCTGAATTCCACGCAGCTTGGTGCGGATATCACGGGCCTCGCGAGGACCCAGGAAGTTGGGCGGGCGAGCACCAGCCGAGCTGGCGAGGAAGCGAGCGTTGTGAATTGAAGTGGTCAGTAATGAGGGCTGACAGAAGACAGGCTCAGGTGACAAACTCACTGTCCTTGTCCACTGGGAACACCGGGTTGAGGGGGTCCACCTCGTCCACCTCCGCGGAAGCCACCTCCGCCTCTCCCTCCACGGCCACCCCGGAAACCACCTCCACCTCCGCCACCGCCACCGAGTATGCGGGTGATGACCTCGATCAGGTCACCGGAACCGAGGAAAGGAGAGGTTGCGACGTCGAGATTGACAGCAGGACCGATCCTCATGGGGCGGACGGACTGGAAGAAGCCGCGCCAGATTTCGACACCGCCGGTGATGGGTATCGTGTTGCGGTCGGAAAAGAACTTTCGACCGGCGGCGCCTCGGATATGATATTCTGGTCGGGCAAGGGCATTGGAGCGAAGGGCGACTTCGAGAGTCTGTATCGAAGTCAAGACGCTTGGAGTGGTGCCTGAGGCGGAAGCGCTCTTGGCATCGGAAATGACATTCCTGTCGCCATTACAGAACGCGACGAGGTCGGCGAGATTGATGTTGGCCACGACGGTCATGGTGATCTTGAACCTGCGGGACGGGGGCTCCTTGCGTGGAGGACGGTTCTGGGGCCTGCTTTCAGGGTGACCGGGAACCTCGCTCAGGTCTTGTCGGAGCGGAAGGGTGTGGAGGAAGGTAGTTTGGCCAACGCCCTCGGGCAGATTAAGCGGCTTGGTAGAGTATGCATTACGGCGACCATCGAAGCTGATGGCGGCAGCGATCTCGTTGGTAAAGCGGTCGTTGAGGCGGGCATGAGCGACGGCGCACCCGTTGAATATTTCTTGGAGGAAGCTGGGCGGGGGTGGTCGTTCCTTGCGCGCCTTACCGGGAGCAGCTTGAGCCCGCTCTTCGCGACTGCGGACAGGGCCCAACTTCAGCGATGCTTCCACCAAGGCCCCTGTTATCAAGAGGCACTCACCGACGTCTGAGCGCCTCAACCTGCTCAGGGTCTTCGTCGGGAACGATGACGACATCATAATGCGTGACGACGCCGGGGGGCCCACGGAAGTTGAGCTTGAAGACGTTTGCCCTGCACGCGTATGCAGACAGCATCAGCCAGCATGTTACACGCTTTCCTTTTCGCGCAGAATGCTTACACTAGGTTTGCCGGAGTACCCGCGGATCCGCCTTGGTCAGGACGCGGCGCAACCTCTATCGCAATGCAAGATGCGAGATTGTGTCAGCATACAGTCAGGTTCTGAGGTGATTGGGGTGTGATGCTCGAACGTACCGATGGGGATCTGGTCATATCCTCGGCTGAGGGGGATGTTGTTGGACCCAGTGGTCGGACCGGATGGAGGTGGTGCAGCAGCTGGAGCGGCAGCAGGCTCAGACATGGTGGACGTGGAGCGAGGTTATGGCCTAGAAGCTGAGTAGAAGACTGGAGGCAGCAAGAAACAGGCTGATGCTGAAGGACAAGGGTATCTGGCAAAAGTAGAGGGGGGTGATCCTTGGGTAGCTAAGCAGGTAAGTCCGGGACGTCGTAGACTAGGCCGAGAATCCGGGCTGGAGCCGAGGAGGGGGACAGGGAGGAGGGGGTGAGGAGGGAGACAGTGCAAGACGGATGGGTGGGAGGGTGGATGGAGGACGCGAGGGGAGCGCGTGGTGCAGGTCGATGCTGATGCTTATGAGGTGGGCGAGCAGAGCAACGAGGGAGAGGCTGCCTGTGTTTTGGTTCTCGCGGGTCGATCCCATCCCGATGCTTCTTCTCGAAAACGTAACGGCTAAACCACACCAGGCGCGACGCACGGTCCCCCTCTGCCTGCGCGTGGCTGAACGCGTGTGAGACCTTGCTGGACCACACTGAACCTTAATTTTGCAGATCCTTCATCGGATCATCCACCTCGATTGTCCCGTCGAGAAGCACGCGTATGCATACCCTCTTGCGAGTGCAGCATCACAGGGCACAAAGGTGGAGGATTCGATCGGTTCGGTACATGGATTCAGTGATATAACAAGAAGAAACGAGCAAGACATCAGGAAGAAGGAGCAGAACTTCAAGCAGCCATCGCGGATGGTCGCAGCCTGAATTGCTCAAGATCTGCAAATGAAAGAACCAAAGCGTACATGGGTAAATCAGTTTGTCCGAACAAACGAAGCAGGTTGGACATCCGCATCATCCTCCGCCAGGGTCATCCAAGGCGGAGATAAGCACGGCTGAACTCACCACCCTGCGATTCTGCTCGCGCTTGGGTCTCCTCATCTTCGCGGCTGTACTGAGTCTCCTCCAGATGCAGTGATTCCTCGCCCCGGCGCTGCGCTGACTCGAGCGTGGACCGGATCTCCTCTTCCGTCACCGCGTCGTCTACCATCCGCTTGTTCGCAAAACTAGGCGTCGGCAGCTCCATCGAGTCTTCCGCCTCCTCGTCATCGACCTCATCTTCCACCTCTACGTATTCGTACGTTCGTCGTCTTCCCGAGGAGCCAGCCACCTTGCCATTGGGAGAAGTCGATTCGTTGCCGTCGTCAAGGTCAAGATCTTCTTCCGTGGGCTCGGGACTCCTCTGCTGCTGCACCCTCTTGTTCGCCTTGGCTGCCTGGACCGACGAGCCAGCAGCTGCCGACTTCTTCTTCCCACCCGTCATGTCGAACAGGGTTTGCTGCTTGTGCTTCTTTGTCGCAGCTTTGCCGCCAGCACGGCCCTCTACCGCGTCGACCCGGTCGAAGAAGCTCGTACTCTTGTGCATCTGCTTATCCACACCTCGTCCAGTCACGCTGGCATTAGAGGCGGTGCGAGCAAACGGATTACTCGCCTTGGCAGGCTTGTTCGCAGCCGAGAATGGATTGCCTGTCGAGTAGGATCCAACGTCCTATATCAATACCAATGCAGCCTCCATATTCCAAAGTACAATCAGCTACTCACCGCTCTTCTTGCTTGTGGTCTTTGACGGCGGCATTTCCACGTCAGAGTCCTCATCGGCAGGTGACTTGCGCTTCTCTCGTCGCTCGCTACGTGGACTCGACACAGGCATTTCCATGTAATCGTCCCCCACATCACCATGGCGCTCGCCTGAAACGTCGTCTGCCTCATCAAAGTCGAAGCTGTCGTGCTGAGCGCCTACTGACGAGTCTGGCCACGAGTCCTCATGACTTCGGTCAGCGATGGAAGGGATTGACTGTTCTTCAACCATGGGACTGAACGTCACCGAGGCCGATCGTCCCAAGGGACGTCGGTTGCCTGCCTTGGACAATGCAGAGCGTGGCGCAAAGCCCTCCGCCAGTGCCTTGCTCGCCGCGGCCGCAACTTGACTTCGTCTGGCAGGTGCCGATTCTTGAGTGCTCGGTACCAGCAATCGAGAGCTCGAAGCGTCCAGACTATTCTGACCCAGCAGGCTAACATCGCCAAGTCCATGAGTCGCCCACTTCCGCCGCATCTCAAGCTCCAGCTCCCACTCGCGTTCCATCTCACTGATTCCGGCGCCCTCACGCTCAAAGGCCCGACGCTCAACCTCCTCGCGGAGGGAGCCCATCCGCTCCGCCAGACTTGGCAAGTGGAAGAAGCCAGCAATCGACAAGGCAGCATCCAGTGTTCGCACGGAAGCCAGCTCGCGAGCCGCGTCGAGCGCACGTCCATGTCGGTCGCCCTTGCACGCCAGCTGTATCAGTTGCAGCAGGTCCTTGTCTGCGTCGTGTTCCAGCTTGACCGGATCAGGCGGGGCTACGCTCGTCAGTGTGGTCAACGCAGCGATCATGCCACTTCGGAGTGCATCTCGAGTCATGCCTGCCACCAGTGTCTGTCGCATCCACTTCTCCTCCAGAATCGCCGAAGGTGCTTCCGGGTTCAAGATCGGCATCTTGAGCTCAACGTCTTGAATCAGAGGTCTTGCACCGTGAGGGTCAGGGAGGGCAGAGCCTTTCAGCATCAAGCACATCATGTGCGTACTCGATAGGCCGACCGGCCAGTAGTTGATCTTGCTTTTCCGACCGACAGTCTCTCCAGCATCTGCAGCTTCGCCTGGAGGTGTCAAAGTGAGACCTGCAGTCTCCAGGACCGGTGTCCATCGGCAGATGTACGAAGAAGGCTTGTGGGCACCGTCCAAAATGCTCATCACACCAGCAGAATCGTACATGGCAGGGACGTCCCACTCGTTGAAGCCGACCCAGCGCAGGGCTCGGCCTTTGACTAGCGGAACCGTGCCAGTGTGTCGGACTTGGAAGCTGTCGAGATCGATGAGGTCGAAATGCAAGTTTTGCCAGTCGTCGAGTGCAACACCTGCTCCCCTGTACACAACCAGAATCGACCGAACCCCAGCCGCCATGGACACCACTGGCTTTCCGTACGACCAGATGTATCGCTGCATTCCCGTAGCCGAAAAGAATCGTAGGTAGCCGGCCGAAGTGGCCACGACAGCAGTTGCGCATCGAGTGTTGGCCGTCTCGTCGTCTTCCAAATCGTCTCGTCTTGAATTGGGAGGCGCAGGTCCGCCGAGTGCGATGAGCTCTACGGATTCGCCTTGGGGCAGATTGATCGTCCACTCGCCTCCTGCTCCACCCCAAGCGTGCTCAAAAGGTCGGTAGGTAACTGAGCTGAGACCGCTCTCAACGTCCTCGGCCGATTCGGCCGCACTCGAAGCAGGAACACCAAGCAAGGCTCCGTGGAACGCCAGCGCACCAAGCGAGAAACGGTGGTAGTCGACCATTCGGAAGTTGCGCCGCGCAGAGGTGTCGTGACTCTCAAATTGTACAGTTTGATGGGTGCCTTGATCAATAGCCATGAGCGAGCCTAGCATGTTGAAAGCGAGATATCGGCGCTGCTCTCGCATCGGTGTCGATGTCGGCTGGAAGGGGATTTGAGACTTGATCGACACACCGGACAAGCCAGATGACACGACAGCAGGCTGGCCACGCTGCAACTTTTGCTTTGAAAATTGACGTTCTTGAGCGAGCTCCCGAGCGTATGCAGTCGCAGCGAGTCCGACAGAGTCAGCTGCTGCTCCTCCGTCCTCGTCATCAACCAGGAAGTCATCCATGTCTCCGTCGTCCTGATCCAGCGCATCTTCATCTTCGTCCTCCGAAGCATCACCGTCGTGACCAGCCTCATGAGCCATCAGACCTCGCCCGACATCGACATTGCGGTCGACGTCCATATCGTCTCCGTCACCATCGTCGCCTCCGAAAAAGAGATCTTCATGTTCGTCGGGCTCTCCTGCGCGGGCGACGGGTCTGTTGTTGGAGCGTTGGTCGGCAGTGCGGCCTGTGGCCTTCGTCGCGGAAATGCCCATCCCGAACGCGACCTTCTCAAAAGGGCTGGGATTGGCCTCGCCAACGGTGCCGTCCCACCGAATGAGGTTTCCCTCGTCATCGGTCCACGCCAAGGCGTCTTTCGAAGGGTGCCAGCTGATACCTGTCACGTTTGAGTCCGCTTTCTTGAATGCCATCGGTCTGCGTCGGCCTGGTGTCGTCTCCCAGATTGTGACTTGCTTGTCGCTTGTGGCAGCGGCCAGGTAGCGGCCGTTGGGACTGAAGGCCATGAATGTGATGTCGCCTTTGCCGGCGCTGACGGAGTCCTTGTCGGACGCTGGAGCTGCGAACTTGCCTGTGACTGCCCATGTTCCTCCTGTGCATGTGACAATAGAGAACTCGTTGTCCTTGGAAGGGAGAAGGAAGTATTTGCCGGAAGGGTGCCAGAGAGGCAGGCTGGCAAGCTCGGATTCAGGAGTCATTCGCGCCAGTGCGTTCTCGATGGTTCCCACACATTCGACGGGAGAAAGGGCCAAATCCCAGATCTTGACCATGCCATCGCAGCTCGTTGTGACAAGCAAAGCCGATCGAGGAGACCAAGCCGCGGCGCGGAGCGGCCGAGTGTGACCGGTCAGCAGGCTGACCTGCATCGGGTCGTTCAGGGCGACAACCTTGACAGAAAGATCATCTGAGCAGACGGCCACACGTGCATTTTGAGCTCCATCGCGGGGTGCTCGCTCGATCGCAACACATCGGATGGGAAGGGAAGTGCGCGTCAAGATCTGGACCAGGTCTGTTGGCTGAGCGGCTTGGGTCTCGAGGTGACCTCCGCCCTCAGCAAGGTCGGCGCTGGCACCCTTGTGGTTGTAGACGCGAACGCAGCCGTCATGAGAACCGACCACGAGGTTGTCTTGATCAGCGTCAAACCAGGAGATTGGACCTGTCGCGTCCTCGATGAGGAGAGCTTCCTGATTCGATTGGTGGCTTGTGGGTAGAAGCCGGACTAGGTAGTCGTTGCCGGCAGTGAATAGGCGACTGAGCGCGAGGAAAGTTGGAGCAGAGAGCAGGAGATTAGGAGTGGGTTCAGGATAAGCGCAACGATCAGCTCAACATCACCAAGAAGGTTACTTACTCGATGCCAGCAGAAGAAGGCGCGTGTAAGACGCGGGTCAGGCCGGAGGTATGCACGACCGCGACATGGGGTTCCGTCTCGGCATCCATCGGTGAATGTATAGGAAGGGACCGGTGTTGAGGCTGATAAGCCGCGCTCCAGAGTGATCCGTCCTGCCCAAGTATCGATGCACTTGACTCTGAGGAAGCAGAGATGGTGCGCAAGTGAATGTTGCTGCTGATGAGTCCAACACTTTGTCGCGCGGTCCGCGAGACGCGTTCGATTGACGCGCTTCTGAACTCGCAGACCGCGTCGTTGCGCAACGAAGTTTAGGTCACGTGCGCCGAACGCGCTCTTCAAATGTGCGGAAGCGTCGATCGGCCAGCTGGGCGAGAAGCTCTGAGCACAAGGCGAGGGCGGCTCATCGGATCGTATCGAAAGTTGTGACGAGGCAACGGGTGATGGACAGTGGAAGCAGTTCTCGTGCGGACGACAACGATCACGTTCGTGTCGGTGCAGGCTCTTCAGCGCAGGGGACAAATCCAAATTCTGCGAGCGCGCTCAATCAGCACCTGCGTGGCCTTTCGCATGCGGCTCACAGGCCTGTCATCGCTGCCCATCACAGACTCGATAGCGATGAGGACGATAGCGAAGATGAGGACGACGATGCCGACGATGACGATTTCAGAATAGACGATGACCAGCAGCAGGGTGACGACGGAGCGGACGAGAATGAGGATGAGGACGACGAAGACGAGGATGAGGAGCAGGCAGAGCCGACTCCCAGCGTTGGCACTCCTATGGGAGACCAGACCTTAGCTGGCGGGAACATGTCCATACTTCCAAGGCCTCAGATAGCTCCGGTCCGGCGAGGACGAGGCACGCATCTGAAACCCAAGCCGCTCCACCAGGTCCTCGACCGTGTCATCACAGCTCTCATAAGGTATGAATCTTTTGCAGAGGAGAGTCTCATGTACTTGGTTGCCATAGACTGAGCAACATATTTTGACACTCACAGACGAGACACTTACGGCTTCTTCTCGGAGCCAGTGGATCCCAAGGAAGTGCCCGGATACCTCGAGGTCATCAAGAACCCACTCGACTTTGGTACCATTCGTAAGCGTGTGGACGAGCAACTCTACACAGATGTCGAGACCTTCAGTGCGGATGTTCGTCTGGTACTCCAGAACGCCAAAACTTTCAACCCTCCCGACTCTCTGTACTTCACCGAAGCTGAGCGCCTGGAGACGTGGTACCAGCATAAAATCGGCTTGGAAGGTCCATCCGCAATCTTGCCGGGTAGTGAACCGAGAGGGAAGAGACCTAAAGGCAAAGGTCGAGAAGCATCCTTCGCCGGTACTCCACAGGGTGATGAAGACACTCAGGATGATGATGAATCCGTTCTAGACGACGGCAACAGGCGTGAGCGAAACGATCGCACCACAAGTCCAGAAGCGGGCCGACCTTCGAACAAGAAGCGGAAGCTCAACAACGAAGGCGGATTCGATGGGCGCTCGTCCTCGCTTGCGGAGCTCATCAGCAGCGGACCGGTTCCGGTCGGTGTACCGAGCTCCAGCACGGCGTTTGGAAAGGCGGTCATAGCTGCTTCACTGGCAAGAGCACGATGGCGACTGAATGCACAGGCTGCGGCTCAGTCTGCAGGCTCAGCTGCGATTGATCCTGTGACTCCACACCAATGCTCAGCGCTGTTGAAAGATGCACTGCACCAAAATTCTCCCACGCCAAATCATCCCAACGGTCCAATTTCAACGCCGTCAGCACAAGCTACAGACGAGGCAGTGCCTCCAGTCAACCCTCTCCAAGCACTTCGGAAGCTACAGTATCATCCTGATGGGTCCGTTAAGATTCCCGGTTTCACGACGCAGGCGCAAGGCTGGCCAGATACCTCGGACGCGTTCTCGATGGCGCTGATTCCGGCTTCAAACCAGCTCTATGCGATGCTTGGTTTGCCTGTTCCTCCTCCTAGGATACGAGCACTCTTTCCGTTGCTGCCATTGCCTGCTCCACCAGATGCCGTCGTGACAGCAACCGGCCGAGCTCTGCCTGTGCCCCTCACAGTCGGCGGCACATCTGGACTCAACGCGAGCACCAATCTGGCCTCCGCATCCTTTGCAGCGGCCCAACAGACGCCTTTCACACCTGCCGGCAATCTTTTCCCAAATGCAAGAAATGACCGTGCGATATTGAAAGGGGGGAGCTTGACCTCGATGCTCTTGCCTCATCCGGTGCCTGTGTCTGCATCGTTCAGTCACGAGGTCGATTCTAGTGCGAATGGAGCACAATCGACCTTTGCGCCTGGGCAGGGCACGGACGGAGGGCCTTGGACCGTTCCAAGCGATGTTGATGGGCCGAGCTCCGTGTCGGATTCTTCAGCGCTTCAAGAGCTCGTGAAAGCTGCCGAGTCCACGCAGGACATTCTTGCAAAGGGCAAGTGGTGGGATAGAGACCTCGATGCTGCGTCTACGTCGGCTCGACACTGGTCCATACCTGGCATTGTGCCGTACCCGAGCTCTGCTGGCGGGGTGGGGAACGCGTTCTCCGGGCTTGGAACCTCAAACTCTGCTGGTGTCTCCACTCCGACGCGCCCACCGGGCACCCCATTCGGTCCGGGTCACGCGCTCGGTCACGGTCCACAGTCTCCGGGCACTCAGCCTTCGACACCCACCGGCGCGACCAACAGTCCGTCAGCTCACGGCTGGGCCCAGCGGGCCTCGAAGGGAAGAGAGCGGGAACGAGAACGCGAGTCTGACGTGCGCGATTGGACCTACACGCGTCCCGTGTTGGAGCGAAGCATGACGTTCTGGGACGTTGCCGGCCCGCTCTGGACCGAGGTGCAGGCCCAGATGTTCGGACCGGCGAGTCAGTTCTACCGGCAGACGGTTCGGGAGGCGCGGGCCAAGACGGCGGTGTTGGCGTCGGAGATGACGGCGGCGCAGGGGCAGGCTCGGTATGGCGATGTGCACCGGCTGGCGGCGCAGATACATGGGTTGAACAATACGATTACGGATGCGCAGGAAGCACTGAGTCAGCTTGGGGATTGGGCGTCGAAGGATGCGAGCCGGAGCCGGACTCGCAAACTGGGACGGTACGACTTTGTGCAAGGTCGACGGTTACAAGACGCGCTCGAACATGCGCTGAAGACGGAGCCTGCGGAAGTGCTGTGGGAGTGCTATCAGAAATCCGTCGAGGCTGAGCGGAAGGATGGAGGAGGAGAGAAGACTGTGGATCTTTCTGAAGCATTTTCGAGAGCCAAGTTCGAGGAGATGCTCAATTTGGTGCAGGAAGGCGTGTGGGGCGGTCCTGTTGGGGAGGCGTACGCATCCAGCATCGCCCGTTTCGTCAAAGGAGCTCAGCGGAGCGTGGAAGAATGGTCAGATGTGCGGACTGAGCATGACGGTGCTGAGGACGGCAACGAGGCGAATGGCGAAGAGGCGGGCTCGGGTGAAGCGCAAGAGGAGGAGTATAGCTACAAGGGACCTGCCATCAAGCGCGATTACAACGAGGAGGAGTATATCGGCAATGGCTTGCGAGTGCTCCTGGTTCCACCGAACGAGGAGGAAGGGGAGGAGGGCGGCCCGGCAGAGGAGAACGCGGAAGGCAAAGAAGATGATGTGGAGAAGGGAGGCAAGCCGTCAGCTCGAATTGAATCGGATCCGGAAACGAGATCTCGGGGAGATGCCGAAGTCAAGTCACACCCTGAGAGCATACATGATGCTGCTGGTGATGCACCATCTCAGGCTCACCAACCTTTGGTCGTTCCGAAGGTTCCTACCATCGTCCACGACCCTCGTGCGTTGGATGAGATTGTTCGGGATGACATCCTGGGACGTTTGAGCGGGGGCATGTCGGACGTGCTGCAGATGACAGGCTTGAGCGTGAAGGAGACGATGGAGTACCTGTATCATGCGCCGGCGAATGGAGTGGAAGTGTGAAATCTCAGTCCCTCCTTCTTCTCTGGACCTTGCCGTCTGCGGCGTCATCACACAGCGGTGAATGGTGGTGAAACAGCATGTAACATCTCTTCCTTTGCTTCATCTTGTCACTCTTGACTGATCCATATCTTGTGCCCTGCCATGGGCTTCTGCTTTCCCTTGATGCTGGGCGGGCAGCGGGATTTGCGGCATTTGGTTGGGTGAGAGAGTACATACTGCACGTGGATGCAGCGTTCCGTTTGATGCCGAGCTCGTGTCTGACGCCATGCAGCTCGTGTGGAAGCCGGGGGAGCGGACGTGAGTTGAAGAATCGGGGGGGAGAGCAACGATCCCGGGCGAGTTACGCCGAGAGCCTTGGGAAAGGGGGCGGTGAGATCTTTGCCCGACGATCGGTGCTCGGCACACGGCGGGGGTGTGGTGTTGGTGTGGTGGCTTGGTCTGACCAAATGCCGCATTCAGAGAAGGTCCACCAGTCACCGACTTGTTGTTGTTGCCAGGCAAGCCAAGCGGACTCCAAGAAAACAGCAAATTGGCCGAGAGGCGGAAGATTTGTTCCCGCATGCGGCCGCTTGGACCTCCGCACGAGTGCTGCATTACGTAAAGGCTATGGACTGCACTGAGTTTGCTATGCCTGGCAGCGCTGACCTTGCTCAGGCCGGACGTTCCGTTGTTGGAATTGGTTGGGCAGGATGCAGCGTGGCAGCCGATCCCTTTGCTGGGAGAATCGGGCGGACAGCGTGTTGGCTTCCTCGCTACACAGCACAAACACAGACGCATAACGGCGGCGGCATCTGCAGATGTTTATTATTAGGACTGCTGGAAGGCTTGCATCCGTCAAGGCTGAGCCCTCGATCAACCACATCCATTGAGAACATCTGTGCCACGTATGTAATCAGGAACGGCAACTGGCAAGGGCAGAGGCAACTTGCCAGCCGGTCTTTGCTGTACGAGAACGAGTCTTATACGTACGGCCTCAGGCTTTTGGGTGTGCGGGCTTTGATTGGCTTTCGTGCCTTCCTTCTCCAGGGAGAAAGAAAGGGGGTTGTCCGCTTTTGGGCAACAGCAAAGCAAACAGGGATCTTCTGGCAGCAGTCCCTCCTGCCCATCCCGGCTCGCCTACAGCTAGTGCATGGGGGTGCAGCCGGGCACGCGCAGCATCCAGCACAAATCAGATTGCACAGCAAGGCAAGGCGACGGACACACCGACACGCACGGGATCCGTATCAGCGAGGTCCGGACGATGTGCTCCGCCAAAGTCCGTGTCCGTGGTCCGTAAGGCTGCGCACCGCTTGTTTGCCAACTTCGGCCGCAATGTCCCGCTGCAAGCCAACGAAAGAAAAAAAGAAAGAGGGGGAGCAGGAGGCAGAGCAAAGCACAGCAACCCAAACAACAAACACGAATAAACCAAGCCATCCATCCATCCATCCATCCGTCTTGTTCGGCAGGCGGCTGGCTGGCTGCGTTGGGTTAAAGCCGGATCTGCACGCCGAGACGTGGAACGAGTCTTAAAATTTGGGAGCAGCCACTAGAGTGGATGGCCCGATGATGGCTCTCATCCCAGGGTGAGTTATCCACCAACGCGTCACAGACTCACAGTCCGGAGCACGAGGAGTGAGTCATGCTCGCAGTACTTAACAGCGTCATGCGCTGATCCACTCTCGAACATTCTGTGCGATCCTGCCTTCTCCTTTGCCTTATACAAGCAGCAGCGCAAGCAACCCCTCTCTCCCCATCTGCGCGCTCCCTCGGCTCAACTGCAACAACAACATCAAGCAGCCCACAACGACTCGTTCTCTCTCTCTCACACACACGCACACACTCTCCCATTCGCCAACATCATCATGTGCCGCGCCGGGAACCTCTACCTCACATGTCGCGATTGCACTGACGGGGTCATCGCAACCGGAGTCTGGCACGATCGATGCGACAAGTACGACTTCTTCTCAGACACATGCGCAGACTCCATCGAGTGGGACTCCGACGACGACCGATCACAGCAGTCCAGCATGGCCATCTGTGACTCGTGCGAGGCCAGTCATCAGGAACAAGATACATCCTATGCAGTCGAGGTCGCCGCCGCGTAGCCCCGGCCAGCAAGGGGCCGCCTCCTAGCACGCCCACACCTCCTTCTCCTCCATCCTCGACAACAGCAAAGAAAACACCACCACTCTTCCTTTCGAGCGACGCATCTCCGCAAGCCAACGCAAGGCCGCTGCTTTCCTCCGGACCATCGGCATCCGTTCCCGCCGCGGGCAACTCCGCCCCGAGTCGGTGTTCTGAGATCTCGACGATCTCCATCTCTGTCTCTACCGCTGGGCAGAGCGACTGCTGGCCGCTCAAATGCATCCCCAGCAATACAGCGTAGCGAACTAGCTGCATCTGGATACCCGGGGGCCCCGCCTACATACACGACGAAGGAGCCCCCCATCTCATCCATCCCATCTTGCACCAGCTCGCATTCCCTCTCCTTCCTGACTTTCACGCATCTCGATCGCATCTTCTACGACGGGATACAAAACGCAAGTCAACACGACAGGGCACTGCGAGACGGGTTCGTACATCCCCAACCAGAGGGAGTGGGATTTTCTTATCCGTCAACGCACGCTCGGGACGGGAGTCCTCCTTTGCGAGCCATGGGCAGCGCCCACCTCAAACGCAAGACGGGAGTGTATGGCCAGCCATCTTCACAGACACTCCGTCTCTCACTGCACAAGGGTACCTTGAGGGTCATTCGATTTCTGGCAGCAGATCCATTCCAAAGCCCTCGGCCCCACCAAAATCTTCTGCTTTCTCAACTCTACAACTGGGGGTCACGGTCGGCAACAAAAATCTCTTTCAAGGGAACCTGTCACTGTACAGATATCTGTGTATTCTATCGCTCAGTCTCGGCAACAATACCAGTAATGGGAACATACTTCTTTCCTCTTTCTCTGCTGAATGATGACGCAAGTGATCTTCAATCCGTGTCTATTGTAAGAACGAAGAAGGTACATATCGGCCGGTGAGATGTATTACTTGGCCTTCTTGGGGTCCTCTGGGATACGTGGGACCGTGAGCTTGATTACTTGTTTCTGCAGATGAGCAGTCGATCCAGGACCAGACACCGCTGGGTCAATCTTGCGGGTACCGTCCATGAACTGCTGCACGAGCTCATCCGTCACTTTCGCCTTGCGCTGCATGGATTCAAGATCATGCCACAGAAGAGTCAGCAAAGCAGAAGGAAACACCCTTACTGCAGATGGAATGATCAGCAAACAAAGCACTCACCTCTTGGAATTCCGCTACAATCTTCTGCAGCACCAAGATGCACTTGCCCTTCATCTCTCCGGTCAACAAGGTGCCCGCACGGTACTCCTTCGCAAGCTGCTCGAGTTCCTCATCGTCCTCCACAAAGAAGCGCAGGTACTGGTAGCTGACATCGACCTCTGGGTCTCCTCCTAGCCGTCTGTGCTCTTCGAGTGTCTCCTGTCCACCGCTGAATGCTTGTCCGATCTTCTTCTTGATCTGCTTGGCTGTGTCGGTCATGAAAATGCTGCTCATCTCGTTACTCGCGCTCATCTTTGTCTGAGATCCCTGCAACGAGGGGAAGAATATGGAGTGAATCAGACTCGGCTTCGGGTACTTGAGCCTTGGTGCGACGTCGCGAGTCTGTCGGAAGTATGGATCTTGGTCGATCGCGCATGGAATCAGGCAGGGAATATCCGAACGGGTGCCAAAGATCTGGGGGAATGAGTTGGAGAACGAAGGCGATGCCTGGACAGCAACAAAGTGGTATTTGCCAATGTTGTCCCTGAGCAAAGCAAGACCGATCCGTGTCAGCTCGTACTTGCTAGCACTCAAACGAGCATGAACACATACGAGTCATTGAATCCAAATGTCCCTTTCGACTGATTGGCTGTGATCATGCGGGCAATTCGGCAGACATTGTGGTACATTGGTCCTCTGCGGATCCAAACTTGGTGAGCTGCACAACTCCAGCTGAACGCGCCTAGAATGGGACTTACCCCATGTAACTCAGATTCGAGAAGATGAATGTCTTCTCAAGATTGAATCCAACAGCAATGATGTCCTTTGTGTTCTCGTGAGCAAACTTCAGCACCTGTTCAATCGTCAAAGCGGGCTTGAACAGGAACTTCTCGTCATCTGGAAGGTGAGGGTCGATCAGCATGGGCAGGCTCAAGTCCCTACACCACACACGGACACACACCTGTGAGCTGAATGACGAGTGGTACATCAAAGACGTCTTGCAGCCACTTGGTGAAGCTGAAAGGGATCAAGTGTCCCAGGTGCATGCTGTCACTGCTGGGACCTCGACCGGTGTACAGATAGAATGGCTTCTTCTGCTCGTATCGAGTCAAGATGACATCGAGTTCACTGTTCGAAAAGAAATTACGACACTCAGCTCCCAGAGCGCAACTCCAAAAAACGAAGTCAGAGCGATGAAAGTATATGCTCACCGATGACTGAAAAAACAGCCTCTCTTGAGCAGAGGATGAGGTTCCCAGCCGGTCAGTTGCTGGAACCGTTCCAGCAGCGCCTGGTCGATCTTCCTTGTTCCGAACTCGACAATAAGCTTGTCGTAGTCGATTGCTACCTGCTTGCCATCGACAAAGCCGCCCTCGACATCCCACGGCGTCACCTTTTGAGCGCCTGTCGGTGTCGAAGACGAGGCGGTAGCAGCTGCGTTGGTCGGAACTGCTGGTGGGACAGTAATGGTATCAACGCTGCCTGACGAAGGCGGGACTACAGAGGAGCTGCGCAAGACGACGACAGGAGTAGTGAGCTCATCTGCCTTCGGTACAAGTCCCCTTTGGAAAGGATTCTCACCCCGGTGTTGGGTCCTGAGCAGCCTGAATGTTGACCTGCTCGAGGCGATCTGAAATTTCTTGTTGATGAGATGTCGCAGACATGGAGCACGATTGCGATAAGGCGGCAACTCTTAGGCAGGAGTCTTTGGGCACAAAGGTAGCAAGGGGGAGAGGGCACGAAGCAGCCAGAAGGTATGGTTGTGGGCGGGCATACAGATACAGTAGCTGTGCACCGACTTTCTTCTTGTGCTGGTGTTGGTCTGTGACTCTTAGAAATCGCTCTCGGCCCGACAAGCACAGCCGCAGCCAAACCATGCGCCCTTTCTCCCTCTCCTCTCGTTTCTGGTCCCTCTGATACTCCAGTACCACTCTCGTACATTACAGGCCGGACTTTCGGCTGCTATCACCGTCATCTGTGCCACCTCCAGTCGTGCCCTCGTTCTCTGCAAATGCGATCAGCCGTTTCATGATATCTGCGGCCCCGCTCTGAAGGATGATTTGATGAGGGAGCGCTGAGCACATTTGTGAAGAATACGAGGCAGGCAGGCAGTGATGAACTCACCCTGTAGCCACCGCCGAACATGAGCGTGTGGTTAAGATGGTGATAGAGCTCGTACAGACTGATCCTCTCTTCGTAGTGAGGCTGCGACTTCGGAAGCTAGATGGAGGCATGCAGAGGATGGATGAGCCGACGTGATGTCAGAAGGTCGGTCAATGGTCAGACTCACAACCTTGTGATAGGCTGTACAGAAGAAGATTTGCAGAAGACTTGTGAGTAGTGAATGTCATGCTGGGCAGTCAAGATGCTCCAATGCAGCTCACCTTCGTAGAAGTCGCTCGTGAACCCTCCAAACATCCGTGTCATACCTAATTCAGCTTCGGCACTGGGGGGAGATCGATGCAGACCAAAGGTTCAGCAGGCGAGCTTCAGCAATGCCAAACATACAGCTGCTCACTGGCCGTAGTATGATGATCTGAAAATGGAGAAATATTCGTCAGCATTGGATGCAGTAACAGACAACAACTACATTTGTGCTCTCACGGGCTGTGAGCAACAGCAAACGAACGCAACGGAGCAGAAAAAGCAGTCAGTTCTTGTCGAGCCCTCCAGAGGTATCAGGCCACAGCCTCACTCAAATACGTAGGGCTCTCCAGTCTTTGTGTCAGCTGCGAAGCCGAATTCGAAACATATCAGACAGGTCGGTGGAAGCTTCCGACGCCAGGTGTCAAGCACGGCCGACTCACTTCCAGCATTGCCAGCCCAAAGATCTCCATGTATGCACGAAGGGTTTGTCTGTCTGACAGGGTCGAGCAGAATTCTGTACACACCAGAATCCTGCATTTTCTCGTGAAGAGGGGTGAGCTGCGGATCCCCGATCCTCTCGACCAAGTTGCCGATTCGTCGCTTTTCCCAGAACGTTCGCCAATCGCTCTCCCAGGTATTGTCTTGCTCAGTGGGTCCGCAATGTGTCGGGACTGGAAAGCCATACCGCTCATGAGCATTCTCCCTCGCTGTTGGCGGCGCACTGTGCATCTTGGCCAGTCGTTCTCCGAGCTTGCTTTGCGCAACTTTGCCGATGTGGGACGAGAGGTCCAGATAATCGGTGATCAAATATGCCTTGCTGGAGCCAGAGACACCAGAGCCGTACACATGAGGGACGATGGCATCTGTGCCTTCCAGCCCAGCCCTCTTGCAGGCATGTCTGAGAGCTCGAAGCGAAGCTCCCTCGCCCAGAACCTGCTCAACAGGAGACGTCAGCTTTGCAAATAGAAGTTGACCACGGGGCTCGACCTTGACAAGCGATGAACCAGCACTTGCGAACGAGGAGCCCAAATGGCCGCAGTGCTCCTTCAAAGCAGCCAGCAGTGTCTCGTCAATCGCCATCTTGAGACACGAGGTGAGGATAGTTGTGAACAGCGCTCGACAGGGAGACCAACACGCCAGGCAATATCAAAGGAGGGCAGAAGCGCTCGTCACTCGCAATCGGGGTGAGACATTCGCGACACGGCGCGTCTTTCGGCCGTAACTCCGCACACGCTCGGATCGGCTTTTGACTGGCTGAGGCGGAGTGGGAGGAAGACGAGACAGGACAAGAGCAACGCTGCCTTCAGTCCGCCTCCTTCTCACCCACGTCGTGCAAGGGATCCCGTGCTTCGGCTCCACCCTTCTCAGCTCACCCGCAGCTCAGTCTTAGTGACGCGCCCAGGGGCCGGCTTTCTGAGCTTGACAGCGGCAACGCCGACAACGACGACGGCGCCCCTAGACCACCAGCAGCGCAGGTGCCCACAGCGCCAACCCAGATCGTTCAAGGATTCACCCCGCTGGCAGCGCCGCACAAATCATCCACCATGGCGACTCTCAACGTCAAGGATGCGCTCTCGTACCTGGACCAAGTCAAGGTCCAGTTCCAGTCCTCCCCCGATGTCTACAACCGCTTCCTCGACATAATGAAAGGTGAGTTCCCACCCTCTACATGCGCCCCTTCCTGTGAACCCGCTGCTGAGCAGCTCCCATCCGTCCTTGCTATTAATCCTATCGCCTCGATATCGCACAGATTTCAAGTCGCAAGTGAGTTTACAGCTGCACAAGGCTGTCACACGACATCATGGGCTCAAATCGCTGACCACTCATCCTACCTGCCCTACGTCTGCAGGCGATCGACACCCCTGGCGTTATCGAACGCGTCTCAACGTTGTTCCGTGGACATCCAGCCCTTATCCAAGGATTTAACACATTCCTACCACCTGGATACCGCATCGAATGTATCAGCACAGATGATGACGGTACCGGAACCACCGGCGTCATCACCGTCACAACTCCGACAGGTACCACCACTACCACTCAGAGCGGCGTCGGACCCGGCCTGGCCAGCATGCTCAAATCAAATGCCGCAGCCCATGCTGCATCGACTGCAGCGGCGGCGGCGGCAGCAGCAGCAAACGCATCTGCAGAGGGATCGAGCTCGCGTGCCTCAGGGAGCAGCAGCCGTAACGACCAATCCCGAAATGCTGCGGGCGGCTCGGGCGGCTCCGGAAAGGGAGCATCCAGCAACACTGCCGGAGCTGGTGCCGACGGAGACGGCTCGAACGAAGGACGAGGATCTCAGCGTGGTGGTGCCGGAGCTGCAGGATTGCCCAAATCACCGTCTACCACCAACGCCATTGCAGTCACAGCATCCACTCCGACCCACGGTGCCAGCCACAATGATGCGTCTTCGACGTCACCCACCTCAATGGGAATCCTCAGCGGAGCTCCTGCTTCTGTAATTGGCGCATCAGGTGCTTTGCTACCAGCTACACCTGGAGCAGCGGCCGGTGCCGGTGTGCTCTCACACTCGGCCGTGTCGGGAGGTGCGAATCCCTTCAACACACCTTCTCAATCGGGCCTGGGTTCAGTAGCCATGGTACAGACACCCTCTGCTGCATCCGAACTCGGCACCCCTGGCGGTGGAAAAAGACCTCCGGTCGAATTCAACCACGCCATAAACTACGTGAACAAGATCAAGATGCGCTTTGCTGGCGACCCTGACACGTACAAGACATTTTTGGAGATATTGCAGACTTACCAGAAAGAGCAGCGACCTATACATGATGTGAGTTCTCCCCTTCGGCGCACTGACGTGCCCCACCATAAGCTGTGCTGATCAGTCTTGGGTCCTTTCTCCAGGTTTACGCTCAAGTCACTCAGCTGTTCAGTCATGCTACGGATCTACTCGAGGAGTTTAAGCAATTCCTGCCAGACACCAGTGGAAACGGACATCAACCCCCACCGTCGGACGCTGGAGCTAGCAACGATGGACACGGGCCAATTGGAGGCTCGAGTGGCGCCATTGCCGGCGCAGGCCTCCTTTCCGGACACGAGGCGATGAACCAAGCAAGCATGGGCGGCTCTCATCGTGCCCTTACTGACGCCGCTGCAGCAGGTGCTCAAGGGTCTTCGGGGACCAAGAAAGCCAGCGGGTCCAGCTCTTCACGAGGCAAGAAGCGCTCGGCTGCCGATGTCGCTGCGGGAAACTCCAGCTCGAGCCGAAATGCATCAGCACTCACTCCATCTGCACCTTTACCAGCAGCTACCTCTAGTGGATCAAAGTCTAAGAAGAGCAAGCACTCTCACAAGAGCGGATCCGGCGCAGCCGGAGATGTCAAGCCTTCTTCAAGCTCGATACAACAGCAACAGTCAGCTGCTTTGGCACAGCAGCATCAGCAACAGCAGCACCAGCAGCATTCTCAGCAACAACATGTTGCTCAGCAGCAAGCAGCACAAGCTCAAGCTCAAGCCATGGCTACTCATGCGCACCTGTACGCTCAGTCTGGTGCCGCTGCAGCCCTGGACCCTGAACAGCTTGTTCAAGTCAACCAACTTCACGCCGCAGGACTGCAAGCCTTCGCAGCCGATGGCACTCTTATCACGCCGGAGATGGCTCAGGCAGCAGCCACCGCTCATGCGCACAGTGCTCTGGGTGGATATGCGCTGCAGGTTGCCAACGCAACAAGCAATGTGCTGGCAACGACCGATGAGGTCCATTTCTTTGACCGGGTCAAGAAGTACATCGACGATCGCCCAACTTACACCGAGTTCCTCAAGCTTCTCAATCTGTTCACTCAAGACTTGATCGATGTTCGAACTCTGGTCGATCGCGCTCACGTCTTCTTTGGTCGCAATACGGAGCTGTTCAGCACTTTCAAACGTTTGGCGGGTTACGATATCGGACGCCACGGATGGCTTGATGTCGAGGAGCCGGTGGTCGAGAATGTGCCTGCCATATCTCGAAACAAAGTCGATCTTTCCACCGCCAAGACTCATGGCGCCTCATATCGCAAGCTGCCCGAAAGTGAGGTCAGCTTGGCCTGCAGTGGCCGAGATGCCATGTGCTGGGAGGTTCTGAACGACACGTGGATATGTCACCCGACGATGATCAGCGAGGGCGAGAGCTTCAATCCTCACAAGAAAAACCAGTACGAGGATGCTCTTTACCGTAGTGAAGAGGAGCGACACGAGTACGACTACCACATCGAAGCCAATCTTCGCACGATTGCGCTTCTCGAGCCAGTCGCCGCGAGAATCCAGACGATGCCTCCTGATGAGCGGGCGGTGTTCCGGCTTCGACCTGGTCTGGGCGGTCAAAGTCGCAGCATTTACCAACGCGTCATCAAGAAGGTATACGGTCGCGAGCACGGTCTGGAAGTCATTACCGCACTGCACGACAACCCCGTCGTTGCCGTTCCCGTCGTTCTCGCCCGTTTAAAGCAAAAGGACGAAGAATGGAAACGGGCGCAGCGCGAGTGGAACAAGGTGTGGCGAGAGGTTGACTCGCGCAACTTCTACAAGAGTCTGGATCACCAGGGTGTCTCATTCAAGCAAGCTGACAAGAAGAACACGACTCACAAGGCGTTCATCGCTGAGATCGAGGCACGCAGGACGGCTCAGCAACAGCGAAGGCTCAACATGGACCCCGACTTGCCGCGTGCACGAACGGACCATCAGCTCGGATTCGTGATGGACGACAAAAATGTCATATTCGACGCGCTGAAGCTTTCGTTCATTTACCTCGATCGCACACCGTACTCGAAGCCAGATTCGGACCGGATTGAGGCCTTCCTGAGGACGTTTATCCCCAAGTTTATGTGCATGGACCAGGCCGAGTTTGATGAGGCGCTCAAGGTGCATGCCGATGGTGCCTTTGTTGGCGGTCTGGAGAATGATGGTGACTCGACGTCGGCTGAAGAATTGGAGGACGAGGAGAACGGCAATGGAGCTGCAGACGATGAAGAGGCTGGCGCAGCTGTGAATGGCAAGAGCGCGGGCGGAGACGTAGAAATGGCCGATTCATCAGCTATCGTTGCTGACAAGGACGCCGGTCAAGCTACGAACGGTGCCGAGCGAGATGTGGATACCGAGTCTGTGGTGCCACAAGCGGAGGCCAACTGGGTACAGACGGATCTGACGACCGCGTTCGACAGCACCTCGAATGCGAAGAATGGTGCCAGGTTGGAGCCATTGGGTCACAAGCGGATCAACTTTTTCTGCAACTCAGCATACTATGCGTTCCTGAGGCTGTTCCAGGTGAGTGCCACTTTGATATCCTCTGAACCGACTAGGCGACTCGCTGACATCCTGAACGACACATTTTCAGCTTCTATATTCTCGACTGCACAAGCTCAAGAGCATCAGCGAGGCTCTCGCGACTGAGCTCGACGTATCTCGCAGGCTGAACCCGATCGCGCTTGAGCTGGGCCTGCAAGATGGCACCACATACCCATCTGCCGCTATCAGCTCGACCAAGGCCGCATCTACGATTATCAACCCATCTGTCGGTATCACAGCCGAGACAGCTGGCCTGTTCCTGCCTCCCTCACGCTACTACGAGACTTTGTTGGATTTGACAGAGAAGCTGCTGGAGAATGACATCGACCAGGGCGTGTTTGAGGAAAGTGTGCGGTTCATGTATGGGATTGATGGATACATTGCCTTCACTTTGGACAAGGTCGTTGGTGGCTTGGTCAAATCGGTACGTGGGATATACAAGCTCCTCCCCGCTCTAGACTAAATCACTGACGTCAGATGTGCTGGTGAATTTGCAGGTCCAATCTATCACGACTGACTTGAAGAGTCAAGAGCTGATGCAGATCTTGGATCGTGATCGTGCACGCAAGGAGGACCCAAGCAGCGCCTTCCGACGACAGATTGCCTCCCGCATGGCTGCCGAAGCCGTAGTGGGCAAGGACGAGAACCTATACCGGATGGAATGGCAAGCTGACGGCGGCAAGCTGCTGATGCAGCTGTTGTCCAAAGACGACTTGACGCTGGACGACATCAGGACCAATGAGGAGCAGTGGCTCTACTATATTTCGAGCTACTGCCTCTGGACCGACACTGAGGGTCTGACTGAAAAAGCACAAGCGCCGTTCTTGAGCAGGTACGTCTCTCCGTTTGCGATCCATCATGTTCCGAGCTCTGAATATTTGATCTTCAACACACACAGAAGCCTGCCGATGGAGCGCGAGAACACGGTCGAGCCTGCAGGCACCACATTCACAATCAAGAACGGGATGGAGATCAAGGTGAGCTTGATAAAATCCGAGTGCTGAAATATTCGGCGAGGGATGTAGTCTCATTTAGACTTTTGCGTCGATATAGGTCTGCATCAAGACGTTCCGCTTGTTCTTCGTCGAGAACACGGAGGACGTGTTTGTGCGGCATGTGGTCATGTCTGATCCTCTGAAGTACGAGCGACGGATCGACAAGCTCAAGACCCGGCGCGTCAATCAGATGAATAACTGGCTAGAGCGGCGTCGACAGGAGATCGACCATCCAGAGACGCTGGAGCCTGAGCCGGTGCCCGAAGCTGCCCCACCCGCACCGGAGGCGGCGGAGGAAGAGGAAGAGGAGGAGATGGCGGCCGCCGCAGAAAACGGTCCAGTGGAGGAAGAACCGGTGTCTGAGCAGGCAATGGAGGTGGATCCTGCCCCAATCGAACAGGCTGTGCCTCCAGAGAGCGCGGCGACGACGGAAGCCGCTACCATCACAGCAGAGGCTGCCGCCGAATCAGAGAGGAAGGACGACGCACCCGCGAATGCCATCGACGAGGCTGAGGCCAAATCTGCGCCAGCGCCAGCCGCTGAAGCCACTGCCGAGCAGGCTACGGCTGCGAAGGGAGAGGAGGTGGAGAAGAAGCAGGAAGAGGAAGAGGCTGTCAAACCGGAGGAAGGGGAGATCCCTGATGATACCGGCTCGACCGCCGCGTAAGCGTCTAGATAGAATACCAAGGGCGAGCTTGCCCGATGTGTGCAATGTAAAAGTTTTGTGTTCATCTGTGTTCCCTTAGCATTTGCCAACCATGGCAATGGGACGCTTTCCATCCACCTCGAGTGAGGCAGTGCCGAAAGCGCACAGCGCCAAGAGGTTTAACCGGCGGAAGATCATGCATGATCACACTGTGCCATTCCGGTTGAACTCACGCCCGTATGCACGATTTCGTCACCACGCGTTCAAGGTTTTCCAGCTCGGCTCTGAGATCGTTCCTGAGGTTCTGATCCCCAAGCAAGGAACGGCGGCGGGCGGGCGGTGGAGCGCAGGTGAGCAAGGTCATCGAGAGTGGCTTGAGGGGAAGACTGGGGTGGATCGAGGGCTGTGCTGCGACGCCCGAGGCAGCGCGAGTGAAAGAGCAGTGATGGATGGGAACCTGCCGATTCGCCCCCTCTGCATGGAGTAAATGCGCTGGACCCCAGTGCATCTTGATTGGCCTCGCTTCCGAAATGGGCAACATCAAAGCCAGGGGGGAGTCAGGCTCCACAGGAGTCCTCCTGAACCGAGTTCCGTCCGATCCGGCCGGGCTGATCACCAAGGTCCCACCGCGTCATTGCCATTTCCCATGCTGTAGCTAGCGTGGGATTTGTTCTCGACATGCTGTTGCACTGCACCCTCCGGCACCCTCTCTACTCCGCCCACAAGCGCTCTTGTGCCTCACTGAAGACAGGCCGCCGCAATCGTGGCTCGATTCCACCCCGCATTTCATTCGGCGCGACTGTGTGTGTTCTTTTCAGTGGACTTGGCAAAAGGCAAGCTGGATGGACGGACGGATGGAGACATGCCAGCCGGGTTCTTTATAAGGACTCTCTCTCGGCGCACCTCTCCCAGCCGCTTGTCTTGCGGAGGTTCTCATCTCTCTCTCTCTCTTTGCTTTTGCTCTGCTACGCCCACGTTTGCTGCCTAGTTCCTGCTCTCTTTCCATCTAGCGTTCAACCCAGCAACCACACTCACATTCACGTTCACATACCCCACCCCAGCACACCATGGCCGAGCTCGAGAAGCACGACTCTGCCGATGGCACCGTCGTAGACCACAAGACAAAGAAGCAAGGAAGCGACACCCAGCTCCACACAAAGGAAGTCTCCAGCCCACCAGACCACTCCGCACCCGTCGACGAGAACCCAAACGCACGTCTGGCAAACCCTCTCGAGGGCCTCAGTCGCGAGGAGCTGCTCGAGCAGGCCACCCAGTTCTGCAGAGAGCACGGTCTCGAGGATCACGTGGACGACATGCGAAAGGGTGCCCTCGTGGCCCAAGATCCCCTCTGCTTCGAGGAGCTGGAGGATCTCGACGAGAACGAGCGCGAATTGCTGCGGAGGGAAATGACACATAGATGGAGCCACCCACGTCAGCTTTACACCATGACTGTGATGTGAGTGTAGCAATGGGCTTCGCGAGCTATTGGCGATATCCGTCCTGACCATGCTCTGCTTTGTTGCGTGTCCGGTCCCATAGGTGCTCGGTTGCTGCGGCGGTCCAGGGAATGGACGAATCTGTCATCAACGGCGCTTTGCTGTTCTTCCCCAAACAATTCAGTGCGTCCAGCCTCGTTCGCGTTTTCCTTCTTGTGACGTCCATCTCATTACTCTGCGAGCTATTTTCCTTCAGACATTGCTTCTGACAGCGACAAGGACCAGTGCGTATCATTCCCCTTTTTGGCATGTACGAAAGCCAATTGACTAACAGTCCGTGGTATTTACAGATGGCTTCAGGGACTTATCGGTGCCGCCCCATACATCTGCTGTGCTTTCCTCGGCTGCTGGCTGACAGCTCCTCTCAACAACTGGTAAGTGGTCAGGTCAAACTTTCAGACGAGCGTCCTGGCACGTTGCTCACACCAAGATTCCGACCAGGTTTGGCCGTCGTGGAACCATCTTCATCACTGCCGTCTTCTCTGCTTTGACATGTTTCTGGTCAGGCGTGACCAACAGCTGGCAGTGAGTATTTTTCCAGCAAATCAGGTCCTGCTCTGCTCATTGTTGACGCGCATATATTCACTCCACAGACATCTCCTTGTCTCTCGTATCGTCCTTGGTATCGGTATCGGTCCCAAGTCAGCCACAGTACCCGTCTACGCCGCCGAGTGCGCTCCCCCACTCATCCGTGGTGCTCTCGTCATGCAATGGCAAACGTGGACCGCGTTCGGTATCATGCTTGGCTACGTCGCAGATCTGATTCTGTTCAAGATTCCCGACCGCGAATACGCCAACGGACACATCTACGGCCTGCCATGGCGTCTCATGCTGGGCTCCGCCGGTCTGCCCGCCATCTTCGTCGCGATCCAAGTCTTCTTCTGCCCCGAGTCTCCCCGCTGGCTCATGAAGAAGGGCCGTTATGCAGAAGCGTACCAGAGTCTGCTCCGTCTCCGAAACTCACCCATCCAGGCCAGCCGAGACCTGTACTTTGCCCACGTCCTTCTCGTCGAGGAATCCAAGATTGCACGTGGCCGCTTCTTGCCTCTGGAGCTGTTCACCGTACCTCGCAATGCGCGCGCGACTGCGGCTGCGCTCTGGAACATGTTCGGTCAGCAGTTCTGCGGTGTCAACGTCATTGCCTACTACTCCTCCTCCGTCCTCTCCGAGGCTGGTCTCTCAGACATTCAAGCCTTGCTAGGCTCCTTCGGATTTGGCGCCCTCAACTTCACCTTTGCCATCCCCGCCTGGTTCACCATTGATACCTTTGGCCGACGATCCTTGTTGCTCTTTACCTACCCGTTCCTGGCCATCTCTCTGCTCCTCACCGGATTCTCCTTCTTCATCCCGCTCGAGACTCAAAAAGAGGC
Organism: Tilletia setariae; assembly: GCA_023634365.1. Lineage (NCBI taxonomy): Eukaryota > Fungi > Basidiomycota > Exobasidiomycetes > Tilletiales > Tilletiaceae > Tilletia > Tilletia setariae. The sequence continues at coordinate 448,282 of JAMJXE010000010.1, forward strand.
CCGTATCGGAGTCGTCTTGCTGGGCATCTACCTCTACGCGTGCTTCTACAGTCCCGGAATGGGTCCGGTCCCCTTCACCTATGCGGCCGAGGCATTCCCGCTGTACATTCGTGAGATTGGAATGTCGCTGGCCACCGCAGTGTTGTGGTTCTTCAACGCGCTCCTGGCCGTCACCTTCTTCAAGCTGAAGCAAACATTCACCCCACAAGGTGCCTTTGGGTGAGTTGGGGAGCATCACGCATCGCGTCAAAGTTGCTCTTCAGGACTGGGGACTGACAGACATGTCTGATCGTTGCAGATGGTACGCTGCGTGGTGTATCGTTCTTTGGATCGGTGTTTGGCTCTTCATGCCAGAAACGAAGCAGCTGTCGCTTGAGGAGCTGGACCAGGTCTTCAGCGTGCCCTCAAGCAAACATGCGGCCTATCAGGTCCGGCAGCTTAGTGAGTTCAGTGCCCTCACGTTCGCTGGATGCCAACAAAAGTCTAATCTTCTCTGGCCTGTCGCCTCTAGAGTACCACTTCAAAAAGAACGTTTTGCGCCAGAAAGGCCTGGTCAAGGAGGAGCTGTACCACGTGGATCCTTCTGTCAAGCGCCACGTCATGCCCGCAGGTGGTGCGGCATAACAGACTGCTATCGTGTGCACTTGCGGGAGACGTGTCGGATGGCTTTTTACCCGCCCTTTCCAAGGGCTCTTCGCCGGACTGACAGGCGTCACACCCAGAAAATGCATGAAGTCACGAGAAGCCCTTTCTTTCCCGACCCGGCCCTTTCTTGGAATCATCCGGGTTCAGTTGAGGGTCATTTGTTCTCTGTATTTTGCAGCATATCCTTGCTTAACGACTACATTCTGACATTTGAAACGCACAAGATGGCTCCCCACATGGCTTGCAGGAAGATGGTGTCGATGGCTCGACCCAGAATGAAACTCTCATATTGTAGCTGCACACGGTCAGGGCCAGATAGATGATGATTTCCGAGAAGTAGACGATGGCCACACTGACGGTCGGGGCCGGGAAGAGGAAGTGCTTGTATGCGGCGCTCAGGCACTTTCCCGACGTTTCCGAATCGATCGCAGGTCTGAGCACCGCCGATGGCTTGATGGGCGGGAAGGAGGATCTGTGAGGGGCATCGGCCTGCAGGGCCTTGACATTGACACCCCAGTGTTCGTCCACTCCATCATCCTCGTCGGCTTTCTCGAACTCGACGTTCTCCATCCTGCCACCGACAAAGTTGGCGGCCAACGAACGGAGTCTAGGTGTCTCCAAGGGCAACTGGATGCTTTCGAGTTGGCTCTTGGGTGCGTCAAGGTACTGGACGCTCTTGTTGCCTAGACCGTCCAGTCCAGGCACACCTTTTCCTGAGATCTCGTCTGCCAGCATTGCGATTATCCTCCGTTCGTTGCGGTCACGGAGCGCGGTGAGCTGTGCTCGCAAGGGGATGAGACGGCGAAGGCTGACGTAGGTGTATGCGATGAAGAGGACGGCAGTCCATGTACTGGGAGGATGAGAATGTGTGATCGTTTCAGCACGCATATAGTCGGGGCATGTAACGATACTGGCGAATTTTCTTGCTATGCGCCTTCTGACACCTACAACCAGACAAACATGGCTAGGGCGAGCCAGTAGAATGCCCTTAGATCGAAGGCCCAGATCTGCTGGAGCTCGATCAGCATTGGTCTGCTGAGTTGCGTGGCATTGGAATATCGATCGAGCCAGTCGTAATACAGGTCAACTCCGTGTTGACGATAGTTGTTGCCTTTGATGCCGAAGGGAAGGACGGAGAAGAACACCAGGAAGGGGACGGAAAGCCAGAAGAGGGAGACGAAGATGGACTTTGGTAGCAAGATTTTGATGCCGCAGAAAGTGAGTAGACCACAGGATCTTGGCGCAGATGCATCTGGTCGTGCGTGCCAAACTCCGAAGGGGCTCCAGATAGGTCCGGAGATGAGGGGCGACCAAGTTAGAACGATCCAGAGGATGAGGTCTTTGAGAGGTCGCTCGTCGATCACCCAGGCTACATAGATCTTGTTGATCTAGACACGGAGGCAATGGAAAAGGTCATAGGTGACTTTGGTCAGTTCACCCTCAACGGTAAAGGTAAAGAGCGGATTTCAGGTACCCACAAAGCCAAGAAGATGATGACAAAGAGACCCTCGGTGGCTGCGAAGACCATGATGGCATTGGGAATGATCATAGGGTCTCGCTCCGTTGACTTGACCCGCATGAACCAAAGGGATCTTTGGACCACTCTCCTGATGATGAAAGATCCCGCAATGACGAGGATGAAGCCTGCCAGGCCGGTGACGATCTTGATCTGAGTCCAAATGCTGTGAATGCAGACGAACATGATCTGGTCATGCAGGTATTGGTGGGTGACGCCGACTGGGTCAGGGCTGTCGAGAAACTTGGGCAGTCGAGCGGGATCTGGTCCTTTGTAGAAGGACAGAAAGGTGGGTGGGGGCGGCGGGGGCAGACTGTACACCTGGTAGATGTCGCCCATGATCGTCGATGTCAGGAATGTTGTCCACGGACGCAGGGGTGGACGTGGCGACTGGTGAAGAGAAATCTAAGGATAAAAGAAGAGATGTTTTGAAACGATTGGAAGGAAGGTAAATATACAGCGTGAGGTGGGGGGCCCATGACCGACTTGGTCACAGGCGAGATTTGGGGCCCGGCTTGATGCCAAGTAGCTGGTGCAAGAAGGGCAGCATGAGGATGGGAAGGTCAGTGAGCCGGACCTCCAGCGGGCGAGCTTGAACCAGACTCACGTCGCATACGTGGAAGGCAGCGCCCCAACTTGATTGATACCCGGTGCCACCGAATCTGCCAAGGTGGGAGGCAACCGTTCTGATCAGCGTGAAGGTTTCCAAATTGTCGGCTTAGTAGTGTCCGACTAAGTGTGTCTGCTCACCCATAGCACCAGACAAGTTTCATATCACCATTGTCGATGCCCTGCGCGTCCAGCTCGATCCGAGGACCACCCTTGCGACTAGGTCGGAGACCTACTCCTATGGCAAAAATGTCGACTTGGTCGCGTAGTGGAGCTGATGGCGAAGCGTCGGGGTTGCGCAGGTCAGGAACCAAAGGCAAGACCCGAGATAGGATTGCCTCTGTCACATTGTCTTGAGGGTTGGGATCGCTGGATGAACCAGACAGAGCAGTCAACAGACGAAAAGGAAGGCAAGATGCGATGATAACTTGGAACCATTGTCATTGTCAGCACTCACACATCATCTGGGACTCGTGTGCCACCAACGACAAAGGTTCCGTCTGAGAAGGGGAGGACGTAGAGATCTCGGAATCCATCAGGGTTGACACGGCTGATTCCTACATTCTTCCGCCACGGCGCTCTGATCCGCAAGACTTGACCGCGAAGAGTAAAGTCCCTCGCCTGTTCGTTCTCTTCCTCCTTCGTTGGCACATCCTTCTTCGATAAGAAGTGGCCCGTCGCCACAATGACAGCATCAGGACGAGCTTTGCCTTCGAGCGCTTGACGAACGTGGTCATGGTTCAAGGCTGAATGTATGCTCTTGAAATGGAAAGACGGCAACACGATGCCACCGAGCTCGCGGAAGCGGACCCACAACCATGGTAGATAGGTCCGCGTGTCGATATCGAGAGTACGGAATTTACAGGAGAATACCAAGTCCTTCGTCTTGTCGAGCTCTTGATACTGATGCACAGGAAGCACAGGTCAGCTTTGAATTCTGACAGCCTGCCGTAAGGACGCTCACATCTGGGTAATAGGTGAACAGATCTTTCCACGGCTCTTGCGGGCCTGACTTTGGTTTTTGGTAGTGTTCGATCTGGTCCACCCAGTACAGTGGAGCAGACGTAAACCTTGACGGTTGCTTCTTGAATTGAGACTCCAGCTCGACCAAGTGTTCGTAAGTCTGTTTGGCGATGTGTCCGAGGAATGGATCGTTTGTATCTGTAACGTGATGAGCTATCGGAATGTGAAGGCGGAGGGGTCAGAGGTGTTGGAGGTCCAAGGCAAACAACTCATTTCGAACCTCTCAACGCAAGGTGTGCTTACCTCCTGCCCAAGGACTCGCATAGCTGGGAGGATACTCCTTCAAGGCTTGCTGTAGTCGATCCTGACTTTCTTCCTTCTTCAGAAGACGAGGCAGGTGCTGAGCGGCCAGGATTACCTTGGTCTTTGTTTTCGACTGGAGAGCGCGCTCGAGCACGGCGATCCCGGTGCTGAGACCGATCACACCGCCGCCCAGGATCAAGACCGTATCTTCTTCACTCATTCTTGATGTGCGAGATGATGGTTCAGGCGTTTCGACCTCAGGACGCAGATCTGGTCCATCTTATATACTGTAGATCCCAGCTCGCGATGTTCTCTGATGTCTGATGAGGCACGCAGAGATGACTCACGCCCCTGACAGAAGATGTCCGCCCCACCAAGTGCGACCAAGCTGCAACTACTGCGTTTCCTCCGCTTGAGCCGCATGCGATCTTGTCACACACACAGAGAGAGAACCCTTCCTCCGCTTCAGCCGCAGCAGCCCTCCAGAAGGTGTTCAGCAGGATTCGGCTCGCCACGTGGCCGGGAGCGCACGGGCTGAGATCGGAGTGACCCAATCGCAGAAAGTCAATTTGAAGCTTTCACGTTTGTTGTGTTGGCCTGTTGGGTTGGGTTGTTTGCACTCTGGATGCTTCTTGCCCAGCGCTGCTGTCGGAAAGACATCAGGGAGCACTTATCAGAGGACGCTCGTCAGGCCCAGGGAAAGCAAGTCCTCGTACGTGCAAGTGAGTTCCGTGTCTCGCCCTTTCGGTGTCATCCAGCCCAGCAGGACAACGGCATCCCCCAAGCCAAGTCGGACCCGAAATGATGCGCTCGACTTCCGACAAAGGTAAGTTCCCGATCAGCTCCTGAGCAAATGCGGTATCTCATCGTTCCAAGCTCGTTTCTACTATTCACAGCCTTGCGCTCGCTTCTGTCAAGCACGAGGATCCTCTGCGCACCTCCAAGCGCAACCTCAGTCGGTCTCCAGGCTGTGCGCGCTCGGCAAGTCCCACTCGAGCTCCTCGCCAGCCGGATTCCCAAGACGTCTGTGCTGCCGTCACAGCGTGCGTTCCACACCACTCCCACCGCACAGCTCTTCGGTTCACCTCGAACGTACGCGGACAGCCCCGGCATCTCAGCGTCTGCACCCCCGCCTCGTCCTCGACGCCGCATCCTCCGAACTCTAGGTCGCATCACCACTGTTCTCGTGCTCGGCGCGGTCGGTACCTACGCATACTTCGTATGGCACTCCTCGCACCCACCCGACCAGATTCCCCAAGATCCCAGCAAGAAGACCATTGTGGTTCTCGGCAGTGGCTGGGGTGCGACCAGTCTTCTGACCAGTCTGGTGAGCCGCCTTTGCTCAGGAGGGCAGAGAGACAGAGCCAAGCAAACTAACCTGGCAGAACTATTCGACTTGTGCAGGACACGGAGCCTTACAACGTCGTCGTAATCTCCCCGGTCAACTACTTCTTGTTCACACCACTTCTGCCCAGGTGAGTAGCGAACCCCCGTGGCTACTGGACAAACGATGAGCTCTGAAACCCATCTCTGCGATCCACTGCACAGTGTCACTGTCGGCACTGTCGATGCGCGAAGTATCACCCAAGCCACACGTCTGATCACGCGCTTCAAGAAGCGTGCGGTACAAGTCATAGAGGCTCAAGCTGATGCGATCGACCTCGAAAAGAAGACGGTCACCTTTGAGGACACCAGTCCCATTCACGGCCACATCGGCAAGGTGAGGCACACATCTGCTTACATGACCCTGGTTTCCAAAACAAGACAAAGAAACTGATGGACGAGACTTGGCGCACATGCAGGTGGTCCTGAACTACGACTATCTAGTGTATGCGGTCGGATCCGAGAACTCGACTTTCGGTATTCAGGGTGTAAAGGACCACGCTTGCTTCCTGAAGGAGGTGGGAGATGCCGTCAAGATTCGCAATAGTAGGTTCAGGGGGTCGCGCGACCGATGGAGTCTCCTTCACAATTCACTGACGATGCTCTACATTCAACAGGATTGATGGACTGTGTCGAGTCTGCGCTGATGACCGGTCTTCCGCAAGAAGAGATTGACCGTCTTCTCCATTACGTTGTTGTTGGAGGTGGTCCCACCGGAATTGAGTATGCCGGTATGTTGACATGAGACAAGACCTGCGATGTTTGACGCGTTGCTCACAAGCTACAATTGATGTTCTGACAGCTGAGTTGCGGGACTGGGCTGTTGGCGATCTCAAGAGATGGTACCCTGAGATCGCGGATCGCGTCAAGGTCACGCTCATTGAGGCACTGCCAAACGTCTTGCCGATGTTCAGCAAGCACCTGATCGAGTACACCGAATCGACGTTCAAGCAGAACGACATCAACATCATGACTCGTTCGATGGTCAAGGGTGAGCAGGTTGGCCAGTTGACTCTGTGCTGTCGCTGGTGAACTCATCAGGGTTCGCACTGTTTCAGACTGCGACAGCGAGACGGTAACAATCAAGACGGCAACAGGGGAGGTGCAGAAGATTCCTTACGGTGAGTGTCTCGAAGAAACATGCCCAATGGGCCAGCTGCGATGCCTGACTCGTCCGCACTTTTCAGGTCTCCTTGTGTGGGCTGCGGGTAACACGACTCGTCAACTGTATGTATAGCCTTCCAGCATCATCATCCTTACCACTGACTCGCTCTTCTGACCGATATCTTCCTTTCTCTCATTGCAGAACACGCGACCTACAGGCTGCTCTGCCGGGTGTGCAGACCGAACGTCGTGGTTTGAAGGTCGATGACCATCTCCGACTCCTTGGCGCCACCGACAGCATCTTCGCGCTGGGTGATGCCACTGCTACCGCATGGGCACCAACTGCACAAGTGAGGTCGTTGCTGATGCCCAAAGTCTGACTGATATGCTCAAACTGACATTCCCAAATGGTTCGGTAGGCCGCATCCCAACAAGGAACTTACTTGGCCAAGGTCTTCGCCCAGCTTGCTCGGAGCGACGAGCTCGAGAAGAAGATAGCAGAAGCTCAGAAGGATGGCGAGGATGTTTCTCTGCTGGATAAGCAGCTGCAGAAGGCACAAAAGATTCGACCTTTCCAATACTCACACCAGGTATGTCTGGCTAGTAGGTTGTGCAAGATTCGAGTGGCGATGTTGATGGATCTTCTCGTGTGCACAGGGTTCTCTGGCGTACGTGGGCTCGGATCGTGCCATTGCGTGAGTAGCTCGGTAGCATAGACGGCATGGTACTCTTGAGGTCATCGACTCATTTCTGTTCTTCTTTTCGATCATGCAGCGACCTTCCTTGGGGTCAAGCAGGCAACCTCTCGTCTGCGGGAGTGTCTACATACATCTTCTGGCGAAGCGCGTATTTCTCGATGCTCTTCTCGCTCCGGAATCGAAGCTTGGTCGCTATGGATTGGATCAGTGCGTATCAGATACTGCCTTGAAGCCAAGCAGGACCCAAGACTGACCATGACGTTCAATTCTGCCGTTACACTCTGCAGAGACTGCCGTCTTTGGTCGCGACTGTGGCCGAGAATGATCGGCGTCGGACTGGATTTGCACAAATCGCTCGTGATCACTCTCTATTTCGACAGGGACTCCCTTCCTTTTTCTTTCCGTCCCTTTCGACACTCCAAAGTCATGCACACTCCTTATTTCAAGTGAAAGAAAAAACTGTTGTTAATCACACTTCGCAACCGAATAGACAGGCCTTCTATAGATCGCACTCGATTGTGGGTGTGCAGATCGAGCCTGGCGCTTCAAGATGCCTTTCCTCACGATGCAAAGGGGCGAAGTCCTCAGAAGTGTGTCCACTTCGGTGTAAAGCGATGGTGTTGCGAAAGGATGTCATGACGTTCAATAAATTCAGCCGCGCCACACGTTGCGCCTCCCGAGTCCCGACACCGAAACGGCCACCAAGGTGTTCCTACAGTATGTGTCTCCCAAGACATCCCAAGGCTGATGATTCTCGTCACACCAAGACCGCGCCCACAGAGCAGAGACACGGCAACAAGCGCGCCATCGTTCTCGGGTGCGACTGCAGAGAGGCTGTGTATAGCTTCGCACTCTTTCTTGAGTCGCCACCCTGTCACAATCAACGAAGCGTGGCCGCGGGTGGACAAGACTTGGAGAGAATGCCATCAGTGGGCGCACCAAATGGGCACTGCCTGTCTCAGCCCTCTCTGGGATTGGCCATGACAGCTCAACCGTAGCAAAAGTCACACTCAGTGAAACGACCTTGGCTTACGACTCAAGCTTGGTTGTCGCACCGATCCCATCTTTGACCTCGTCCGTCTCATCTACCAACATCCACTTCTTGCTTTCACCTTTCTTTTCTCTTCTCTTCAGTCTGCTGTGTGCTTTCCACTCACCATTTTCGTCCCCGGGCCCCTCCTCTTCTTCTTCTGCGTCGTCTCCTCTTATACGCTCTACCTTTTTTTTTCGTTTCTTCTTCCACGCGGGCGTGACTTCTACAACTTTGCGCCTCGTGAATCGACTTTCGAGAATCACCTTGATACCCCTGACTTAAGCTCGTCAAACGACACCCAGCCTTTGACCTCTGCAGCTATCTTGTCTCAGCTGGAACGATGTCAGATCAGAGTGGCTTCGGAAGCGGAGACCTGCGGTCCATTCTGGGTCTCCCCGAAGACCAGTTCACCGAATTTGAGTGAGTGCCGGTGCGAATGAGGGCTGTGAACATGGTGCTGGAAGCCAGGACGATCGCTCATTTCTTGTCTTGGTTGCTGCCTCCCCCCTGGTCATGTCGTCGCCAGATTCTATCGGGTGTACAAGGTAAGTCTTGCGCGGCTGTGCCGAAACCCTTGGACCAAACCTGACTTTTGCCGCCCTTGCACCGCCACAGTGTCTATCTTACATCCTCCTGGGATGCTACATCTGGGAGTGAGTTGCTTTCGGTTTTTGTGACCAGTCGCAATGGATTCATTCTCCTGACACACGACACGCTCCTGTTCCATCAGTTTCATCATCACCTTCAACATGGAGTTGTCCGTCCTCACCAGAAGACGTCGAGTAGGCCTCAACTTTGTGCCGTATTTCCTCACCAAGTACAGTCTCCTGGCCACCACCATCCCGAACATCATGCTCGTCCACTCCTCGTCCCAAGTCGACTGTCAGGCCGTCGTTCTGATCATCATCATCATGGCCGCGACCACACAAGTCTTCTCGCAGATCATGTTCTCCATCCGCGCATGGTCGCTCTGGAACTACGACAAGCGGGTGCTCGCGGTCCTGCTGGCAGTTTGGCTGCCTCATTCGGCGCTTAGCTACATGGTCGTCATTGGGTACAAGGCAAATTGGTACATCGACATCTTTGCCGTCGGCGGCTTCTGCTCATTGGAGAAGTATTCCAAATTTGCGGTGCCGAGTTATGCCCTTTTGCTCGCTGTCGATCTGACGGTGACCGCGCTGACCTTGCTCCGGCTGTTTGCCTTGCGCAAGGAGTCTCGATCTCGGTTTACTGACACGTTGGTGAGTGAGCTGCACCTTCCTCGAGCGGCAAAGGGTTGGATGCTGAGATTGCTTTCGAACATACAGGCACGAGACTTGTTGATGTACCTCACCGTGTGCATGGTGCCATGCATTGCTGGTATCGTGATCGTTGTAGTGGTCAATTCGATCGCTCTTCGGTCGGCGTTCTACATTGTGACCACACAAGTGCATGCTACCTTCTCGTGCCGAGCCTTCGTGAGTGATGCGCCTGTCCACAGCCAAGCCCAAGAAAGAAAGGTTGACGTTGACTTTGTGGATGCGCATTGCACAGATCAACTCTACCAACCTTGCCGAGCAACTCCCTGCGAATCTGCGACTGAAGGTGCACAACGAGCGTCTGGACCCTCAAACGCTCAGACGGATCGCAGGCCATTTCGGCATGCAGGCGGACATGGAGGCGAATCCTCACAGCCGATCCAATTCGACGACTCGGGACCTAGAGAAAGGCTATCGTCATCGTGATGGACCTAAGCAGGCTCTGACCGATGGCATGAGCAAGTTCAAGATCCGAAAGAACAAGCGGGACGCGGCTCCGAAAGATCTGACGATCACGGTGACCAAGAAGAAGACTCGGGTCGATGATGGAGAGCCGTTCGATCAGGACGGACCGGGCGCGTTCGAAAGAAGTCGGAGCGATGCCTCGCCCGTGTCGGTCAATACTTTTGCCTCCCATCAGCGAGACTTTGGCCTTACCGGACGTCGAGGGGGGCGAAAGGATGTTCGATCAGAATCTGAGACTGCGCCATCATACTTCCCCCAAGTCGCTACCACGGAGCCGGGTTTCCACAGCACTGAGCGAAGGCATCTGTCGGGTGAAGAGGAGAGCATCCGAGACTCGATCTTCTCACAGACCGGATCGGCAGTGGTGTATGGATCGAACCGGCATAGAGGTGCCGGAGCTGACGACAACGCATCATCGAGCGACAGTGAGGTGATGGTCATCACTCCTCGAGCGCAAGGTGGGCCCGCCGTCGTGGTGACCGGAAGTACAGATCCCTCGTCCCCAAGCAACTCTCAGTCTTCCGACTCGCCGGAAAGAGAAGGCCGAGGAGGGCGACCACCTGCTCGGAGACGCAGCTCTCCATACGGTCAATCAAGCTCACGCTGGAATTACGGAAGACGAGGGAGCGGGCAACGGACGGGAGTGTGGGAGTCAAACCCCACAGGACCGGGCAGTTTGGGACACGATCAAGACTCTGAATCGAGCGGGCCCGAATGGGAAACGAACCCGACGGTGTACTTCCCGCCTCTTTCTTCAGCAAGCCGGTCCAACGGCAGCAGTCGCAGGAACTCGGCTGGACGAGGACTCGCGACTGGGGCCGAGGGTGGCCCATCTCAGCGGACGAGCGACGGAGGACATCTACCGCCGCCTCTGCCGTCGCATTCGGAGCATGGGCATTCTCCGTCGTCGGCAGGAGGTGGTCGGCCTGGAAATCCAGCTCTCCAGGTGATGACCGTGGTGGAGACGACGCAGGTGACGGAGGAGTATGACGACTTCTACCCTACGCTGAGCTTTGGGGGTGGGTTGAGCGACGGACATGGCTCTGCTGCTGAGCACGGTGGACAGTCGCCTGCGGGGAGCAATGATCAACCAGCACGCCGAATCCGTGTCCCTCGAGTTCGCGGCCAGCCTAGGTCGGACTCTGGCCATCCATCGTCGGCGTCACCATGACCTTGCGAACGCATGTTGTGTATTCCCACATCTACCTACAGTACATATTGACAACTGTCATGACAACACACTCATTCTGATTCAAGTGGCTGCAGCAAGTGGCTGCCTGAGCCTTGGGGTTTGGACGACGATGCCATGTAAAGGCGATCACGTACGCAGCGTCCATATGCAAGGCTTTTCCGCCTTTCTTCTTCGGCCCGAGTTTGCAGTGGTGAGGGCGTCTTGCGAGAAGGAAGTTCCGCTGCCCGCTTCCTCCTGCACGATCTTCCTCATCTTGTCCACCCCGCTGCGGGGGGACGCCGCGCCAGAATTCGATTTCACGTGCGTGGCGACGCTGTTATTACAGCGGCAAACTCTAAATACAGCATTACAACCCCGACATGGGCCAAGGGGAAGTCTGGCTCGTACCGTACACACGATTTGTCACCGACTTGTCAACTGAGCGTCCTGATTGGTTGCACCAAGTTCCCACGGCCTCAAACGGTCGACAACGGAGGACAGGGTGCCTTCCATGGACAGGCCACCGCAGCCTGCTCCCGGCCCTGAGGTCAGCGCCAGGGTCCAAGTGAGGATCCCAGAGACAGAGACAGAGAGAGGGCAGATCTGGCATGCGCTTTTGGAACGAAAATCTTTTTGCACGTCTTGGGAGATGGGCTGGGCTCTGCGGCACACCTTCTCAAGCGGCTCCACAGTCCGCACACAGGCTCGGAGAGAAGAAGCTGCAAGAGAGGGACAGCCAATTGCGATGCTGCATGCGCTGCTTATCAACCGCTGGTGGGCCTCAGATACAAATTTGTATTGGCTGGCTGCAAGTCGGAATCATTAGAAACATGGCTCGCCGCAAGTTCCAGCGTGCCAAACCCGGCTGCACACCTCCTCCTCTTATTCCTCTCTCCCTCTACTCTTCCCCCGCAGCACATTCCCCCACTTCCTTCTTCACCACCACCACCACCACCACCACCTCTCCCTCCCCCTTCACTCTTCCCTCCCTCCCTCACTCTCCTTAGAGATCAGACATACACACAATGGCTGCCGCTCCCGCTCAGCTCCGATCCCTCAACCGCGACGAGGTCGCCAAGCACAACAAGTCCGGTGACCTCTGGATCATCATCGACAGCCAGGTCTACAACCTCTCCAAGTTCTCCCTCCTCCACCCCGGTGGTGAGGCCGTCCTCCTCGACGAGGAGGTTGCCGGTCAGGATGCCACCGAGGCCTTCTTGTAAGTCGTCCATCTCTGCTGCTTGTCTGTCCTCGCTGGCTTGCATCCTCACCATCCATGCACTGCTTCTCAACGTGTGCTCTGTCCTGCTTCCACCTGTGATCTTGCCATGTTTGCAGCGGTCTCCACCGTCACGAGGTTCTCCTCAAGGACCAGTACCAGCGCCTGAAGATCGGTCAGATCGAGGGCGAGACTGAGAAGCTCAAGGTGAGCATACATGAAGCGTCTCTTGTCTTGTCGATATATGACTAGTGGCTGAACCCAGCTCGCATTCCTCCTCCCCTCAGCCCCTTGCTCTCGGCTCTCCTTCCAAGGTCCCTTACGGCGAGCCCACTTGGCTCACCGAGAACTACTACTCCCCCTACTACAACGAGTCCCACCGCAGACTCCAACGCGAGTGGCGCGCCTATGTCGACTCTGAGATCCACGAAATTGCTCAGCGATGCGAGGAGAACGGCAAGCGTCCCCCCGTCGAGCTCATCAAGAAGATGGGTGCCAACGGTATCAACGCCATGCGCATGGGTCCCGGTAAGCACCTCCACGGCCGCAAGCTCTTCGCCGGCATCAAGGGCGAGGAGTTCGACTACTTCCACGAGCTTGTCGTGAGTACCTCTCCGTTTTGCATCATTTTTGCCACCTCACATGTATTCACCCTGGAGTCTGATGTCAAATTTGCGTGGCAATCCCCGAATCACACAGCTCACCCAAGAGATCACCCGCTGCGCTGCCCGTGGTTTCGGCGACGGTCTCAACGGTGGTATGGTAATTGGTCTCCCTCCCGTCATGAACTTCGGCTCTGAGGAGCTCAAGAAGGAGATCGTCGAGCCCGTCCTTGCTGGTGACAAGTTCATCTGCCTGGCCATCTCCGAGGCTTTCGCCGGTTCCGACGTCATGGGCATGAAGACTTTCGCCAAGAAGTCCGACGACGGCTCCCACTACATTGTCAACGGTACCAAGAAGTGGATCACCAACGGCATGTTCGCCGACTACTTCACCACCGGTGTCAAGACCGACGATGGTTTCGCCGTCTTCTGCATTCCCCGCTCTCTCGGTGGTGTTGAGACCAAGCAGATCAAGACCTCTTACTCCACCACTGCCGGTACTGCTTACGTCACCTACGACAACGTAAAGGTCCCCTCCAAGTACCTTGTCGGTGAGGACGGTCTCGGTATCCCAGTCATTGTGAGTTTGAATCAGAATTGCGCGTGATTTGCCACTCGTGTGGCAATCTGCACGTTCCGTGACGGAAGACGCGTTGTGCCTTGAGGTTTGTGAACTCAACGCGTCTCTCCATTCTCCACAGCTTTCCAACTTCAACCACGAGCGATGGGTCATGTGCTGCGCCACCATCCGCTCTTCCCGTGCCGTGTCCGAGCAATGTATGCTCTGGATCAACCAGCGCAAGGTGTTCGGCAAGCCCCTGACCACCCAGGCCGTTGTCCGCCACAAGCTCGCGAGCATGATCTCCCAGTGCGAGGCCGCCCAGGCATGGCTCGAGAACGTCACCTACCAGATGACCCAGATGACCTACGACCAACAGTCCATGTACCTCGCTGGTCAAGTCGCCCTCCTCAAGTCGTGGTCTACCCGGGTGTCCCACGACGTGGCCGACTGCGCCGTGCAGTTGTTCGGTGGTCGCGGTGTGACCAAGACCGGCATGGGCAAATTCATTGAGGAATTCAACAGAACCTACAAGTTCGACTCCGTCCTTGGTGGATCCGAGGAGGTCCTCGCGGACCTCGGAATTCGCCAGGCTCTGCGCTTCATGCCCGGTGAGTATGCCTTATGCCCTCTCGTTCTCTCCGCCTGCACCTTTCTCACTCATATACCGCTTTTTCTTCTCAAACAGAGAACCAGAAGCTGTGATCGGCTCCCTCCTCGCCTTACGTCAAGCCGCAATGCCCCTCCTCTCTATCTTTCTCGGTACCTCCTTATTCTTGTCCCTCTCAGTCCAATTTCTCTCAGTCACCTCCCTCCAGCCTCGAACGAGAAATGATATGTCTGTCTTGGAACGCACCTCTCTGCGACGCGATCCCGCTTGTGCCCTAACCCGAAAGCGATCCGAACGGATCTTACAGACGCTCGTCGCGTTGCCAGCAGAGAGAAGATCTGAGACGAGAGCTTTCTAACGCCTTGAATTGTTCTGAAGTAAACTTCCCAGTTCGAATGCGCGATGGTGAGGTCGGCAATGCAGATCTAGAATCTATGTTTTTTTTCGCTGGAACGCCGATTTTTGGGCCAAGCCTGTTTGACTCGGCCGAATGCGTTGAAATTTCGGCCGATAGAATCCAACAGTCACAACATAAGGTTGCCTTACCAGCCAGTGGCTCAGTCCCGACTGAGTCTCACGTGTGTCCAGGGTCTTGAGTTAAACAACTCATATTTTCCACTTTTTGAGGCTCGCGGCGGCGAAGCCACGCCATGTGCGCTCTGTTTTGCCATGAAAACGTGCGTGGGAGGCCACTTCAATCTGAACAATGTGAGAGCAGAAGAGGTCAGAGAGAAAGAGGTGTGCACCTTTGCGCTTTCGATCACATAGCCAGACGCAAACATCGCACTACTTTCAGCATGGGCAGGAAAACACGCTCTCAGCAGAGGACCGCCGCCTTGGTCAGCTCCGTCATGCCGCCAACACCGATCTCACTTCCTGCTGTCGGTGGTGCTACCTCCGCTCTTCTTGGCTCAGTGCCTGGCTTCGGGGTCTCCACCACTGCTGATGGTGCCAATGTTCAGGTCCGAATGCAATCTGCAGTCAATGGGACACTCCAGCTGATTGCCAACTCCCGTCCCATCAAGACCCAGAAGAACTACAATGGCAAGCAGCAAGAAATTGTGGAGTGGTGTGATCGACAGTTGGATCTGGACATGCACACCAAGTGAGTTGATCGACATGTATTTCATAGCTCATAAGAAAGTAGTGACAAAGTTGGCGTTTGATGCCCAGGCACCACGTTACTGGTCCTAAGTTGCTGCTGTTTCTGAAAGAATGTGTCATCAGCCGACCCCTCCGACGCAAACATGGCACCGCGCATGAGCTCTTTCAGTCAAAACAAGTCCGCCCAGTCAAGCTGCTTGCCGCGTTGGAGGCGGCGCACCAGGGCGATACATCCATGCTGCTCACGGCCGGCTCAGAGCGCGACGCCGACTACGCTGCGGAAGGAGCAGACGATGATCGGCAAATGCTGTCCGGTAGCGTGATCAGTCTGTACGTCGCAGCGATCGTGGATCTGTGGAAGGTCCAGTCGCAACGAGGTGTCAACACAGCCGCTCATCCCCGTGCAGGCGCGGTATCCATGCTGCTGCGTCTGATAGAGCAGACGGAATGCTCCAGGAAGCGATCCGAGTACGAGGACCGCGGTGCTGGTAAGCCGGTCGTTAGACTGATCTATTTCTGCTCTGGACCGCTTGACCTTCTGTGACTGACTCAATGTATTGTCCTTTCTGATGTACAAGGTACCGAGCTGGATTCCTACACCACGGATCAGTTCATTCAGCTCTCACAATACTTCATCAGCCGAGACTCTGAAGTCGGCCTTCGAGACCGTATCTCGTTGCTGCTGTCCCACTTTTCCATTCTGCGCGGCGAGAACATGCGCAAGCTGGAGCTTGTAGACCTGCATCACACCGACCTTACCGGCGAGTGCCCGTCCGATTGCTTTGCGGTGACCATGTTGATTGGTCAAGGTAAGACCAATCAGTCAGGCAAGCTGCGGTTCTCGTGCTTCATGCGGAACAAGAACGTGGAGATCTGTCCCATCGGATGTCTCGGTCTCTACCTCTGCTCACGGTGAGTATCTCTTGCGCTGACACTCAGGCCTCGGACCGCTGTTCTCCTTCCCTTCCCCTTTCCTCTGCATTTCCTCTTTCCTTTCCTCTTCCTCATCTCAACAGCACGAGCCGACACGATGGATTCCTCGCAGCCTGCCACGGTGGCTCCAAGAGCAGACAGTCCACTCCGCTCTTGGAGCTGTTGCGGCAGACTGAGAGGGATCTGTCGGGGTGCGCTGATAGGAGAGCTGCTGAGTTGTCGACTTTGTATGCTGTACCCAGGCTGTGGTCGAGCTGACTCGATTGAAACTTCCTTGCGCCCACAGCTTCCAACATTCACACTAGCCAGAGCCAGACTCTACCGCCTCACGCAATTGGTACGACATGAAGCTGGTGCGCTCGCCAACTTCGGCCACAGAGCCAATCAACTACGAGACACACTGCAAGGCCATAGACACCGCCTTCAGAGCCTGCAAGGTGCTCGTCACTGCAAAGACTCACGCGGCTCGGAGAGCGGGAGCACAATTTGCAGAAGTCGGCGGAGCAGCAGCCTCCCACATTGCAAGGGCGGGTGGCTGGAACGTGAGCGTGATGGAGTCAGCTTACTTGACCAATTTACCTTTGGAAGTCTCTCGGGTACACGCGGGGTTTCAAAGAGAAGGCGGCGGCTTCTTCCTGCGCAGAGCCGTCGATCCACCGAACGAGCTGCTTGAGAAGGTTGTGCCATGGGCACAGAAGTGGTGAGCATATCAGCGGTCGCTGCGCCGCAAGCGCATGGGTCTGGTCTGATGCATCTTCCTGATTTGTGACCGCTTGCAGGCTAGATGCCGTAGAGAATGGGTCTCTTCCCAACGGCGAGCCCGTGGAACGCAACATCGGGGCTCGAGGATTTATTCGTCTGCTCTTACGACTCAGGTCGGTGGTCATTCAGGATGCTGTCGCGCTGCGGCGACTGCACCCGAGATGGTACTTGTGGAACAATGCGCTCTTCGATTCCCCGGCGTTTTTGGCCTTGGAGCAGCAGCTCAATGCGAGCTTGGACGCTCCAGACACCAGCATTCACGATCGACTCGAAGCTTCCCTTCCCTTGATTGCGGAGCGCTTGGACGCCCTGGTCGGCTCACTACAAGAACACGTGGATACGAAAGTGTAGCACCTCGAAGATCCGCTAGTTTCTGTGGTGAAAGACCTCTCTCAGACTCAGCGCATGTGGAATGAGAGCCTTCAACGTCAACAACAACACTCCCTCGAGCTCCAGGAGACCACCTCGCGAGCCGCACTCTGTCTCTTGTCCGCGGCAACCACCTCTGCAACCCCTTCACTTTGCCCTTCTGCGCTCTCCCCTTCTGGTCCACAAGATTATGGTGCAGCCGTAGGTGCAGCAGCAGCAGCTGCTTCTCTTGTGCTTGGTACTGATCCTACTAATCTCAGCAGTCCCGGCCTCGACCCCACCTTCAGCAAGGAAGAAGAAGGGCCGGCCGGCTCTACACAAGATCGATCAATCAAATCATGTACGGACTTGTGGAGGGAGTACAAGGTTGGGATTGGAGGATTGCCATTGGTGGAGGCGATGGATGAGAAGTGGGGAAACAAATGGAGGCGATGCGGAAAGGATCAGAAGCATTACAGTCGGCGAATGATCATCATCAATACCATCAGAGCAATCATGGCATCGGAGAGCATCTCCTCGGAGCGCGCGGTCTTCCTGGTCGAGCGAGCAAGGCTGTCTTTGTCCAGTCCAAAGTCTTTGGACAAGCTGTCCAAGGCTTTGGCTGGCAAGCAGCTTGTAGTGGCTCTGACCTAGATCCGAAGCCAGACAGCCTTCCTTTCCTTTCCATACTCTCAGTCTTCAATCATGATCCTGCTTCATTCTGTCACACCAAGCTGCGTGTCGGGTGGTCAAGGAAATGGTGTGCGTTGACTGAGGGCAAGTACATGGTCTGCGTGATGAGAGAGGAAGGGCGCGTGAGTCAGCAAGGTTGGAAGATGATGAAGAGAAGTGGGACACGCACTCACAGCAGCAAAAGGGACGGCGGCAGCACCGCGCCGTCCCAGAGTCGCCGCCTTTCTCCCCCGCCCGACCGCCGCCCTGTGTTCTGGTCTGCGCGCTCTGTAATAAGGAGAAATGAAATGGAGTCAGCATCTGCATTGAGCTGACTCTGATGTGTTTGCATTGCCATTGATGTGAGTCGCTAGGAGAGACACATGCTTCGCGGTCCGAACCTCGTCTTGACAATGTTTGCACTCCCAGAGGTAGTGCTGGCCGTCCTCGTCACAGGCAACGAAGCTGAAGTGTCGGCGAGCGACCTTCGATCGCGGGGCAAGATCATCCGGACGGTGGGTCAGGTCTGGCGGCGTCGGCATCGAGAAGAAGATTGATTGTGGTGAGAGATGAGCAGCTGCTGGTGCTGCTGGTGTGAGAGGTGCTGCCACTTTCTAATGCTCTTCCCTTCTGACATTCGCACATGTCTTGGTCTCGTGGGTCTGATACCCAGATATCACGGAACTTCAGTCCAATTTAAGTTGCGAGGACCCAGTCCCACCACCACCACACAAACCCGGACTCAGGTGCGTAACACCATAAGATTGTCTGGAGTGCATTGTGGCTGAGGCTGGAATGAGGCTCATAGGCGTCCAGAGTCTTCCTTCTGACAACTCAGTCCTCACATTAGGGGTTGTCACGCTAATCTTGCGGTCCCTAATAAGCCGGCAGAAATGCTATAAGTGAGCTTGTTGGGAGAATTCGGGTGCGGTTGCGCAACCGGTTACGGCGGTGATGGTTCATAAATAATTTTTTCTCAGTCTCTTTCCTTCTTCAACCAATCCGACCAGACTGAAGAAACTGGTTTGAAAGAAATTCCATCTTTCTAAGTCACATTGGCAGTGATTGGAGACATGCGACGCTTCAAAACTCCTCTTACAGCATCAGCTTGCGGCCAAATGACTCGTCCTGCTCATCTTCTTGACTGACCATTACTATATGTCGATGCCAAGTACAGCTTCTCTACCTCCAGAAATTTATGCTGCATCTACTGACCTACCGACTGGTACTCTTCAGCCCCACTACTGACTGCTGGATGCTCATGTGCTTCTCCCTCATTAGTCGGTTCCTGATGCCCTCTCCAGACGCCCAGACTACCTCAACGTTATTCGTTTACTTCCCGGTTCTGCTGCTTCGACCCTGCAACTTCCCGGCCAACTTCCCGTCCAAGTACCTCTGACAGTCTTATGCAGCTCAACGCTCTTGGGACTTCGACAGTCCAGTCTCGACTTCTCAACGACATCAGGAACGCCACATCAGACTCAGAAGAACACCACGTGCTTGCCGACCCGGACTTGCCACGTACCCGTGCCAACCATGTTCAACTTCGTGGTCTTTGTTACGATCCGATTCACTCGAGCTGAGAGGATCGCGGAGAAGGGGCCTCGTAGGTCGTGCTGAAGGGTAGCGGAAGGGATGTGAGATCGGCTTCGAACTCGAGAAGCGGAAGAGGGAATATGGGATCCGGCTTCGAAGTCGGCTTCGAACTTGGTTAGTGAAGAAGATGGGGTGTTGAGAATGGAAGCAAGGGCGACGGAGGGGAAGGAGTCTGTGAGAAGAGCTCGAGAGGGATCAGATATGGAAACCTAGGCAGAAGAGTGTGGAAACTCAAAGGGGTGTAGCATATGAGTGTGGCTTGAGGAGATACTGAGGAAAAGGGAAGAAGGAGCGGCTTGAGTACCTCAGAGTCTCGTCAAGCGAGGAAGAGAAGCGGGAGAACGAGATGGGAGGAGTGAGAGGGAGAAGAAGTGGAAAAGAAGGAGGGGAAAGAAATAAGGAATGAGATTCGAGAAGGGGAAGAGAGGCGAGCTAAGGAGGAAAGGGGAAGAGTCGGAGAAGCAGAGAGGACAGAGGTCGAGAAGTCGTAAGATAGTCGCAGTGTCGAATGGCGTGATTGCCGTTCGGAAGTTGAGTTCCGAGGTCAGTTGAGAGCGGAGCCGAGACTTGAAAGGAAGTTGTGTTCCGAAAAGATAAAGTCAAAAGAAAAAGAGTTGTATTGCAAGTCACAAACCTAACAGTCTTCAACTTCGGATCGGCTTGATCATCAAGGACGGCACTCCCATCTTCGTTCCGACCGAGACTTTGCAACTCAAGATCGTCAAGGAAAATCACGATGGTCCGCTCAGAGGACATCTTGATGTCGACAAGACCTTGTCCACTCTCATGCGGACTTTCTACTGGCCCGGCATGGATCCTCAAGTTCGCAAGTACATCAAGACCTGCGATCTCTGTCAACGGATCAAAGCCTCCTTAAGCATCAGCCTTACGGTGCCTTGGATCCCCCGCCTGCTCCCTTTGGGCCCTGGTCTTCTGTCTCCATGGACTTCATTACCGACCTGCCCAAGACAAACTGTGGCTACACCACGGTCGTGATTGTCCGCTTCAGCAAGATGGCCCACTTCCTCCCGTGCAACATGGAAGGCCTCGATGCTCTTGCAACAGCCAAGCTATTCCTCAAGATCATCGCCCTTCACGGCGTTCCCGACTCGATTGTCTCGCACCGCGACCCTCGCTTCAAGTCCGCCTTTTGGCAATTCTTGATGAACTCCTCGGAGTCAAGCTCAACATCTCATCCGCCTATTACGCTCAGACTGATTGTCAGACCAAACGCACTAACAGAACCCTCGAGTACATCCTTCGACCTTACTGCAGGTACGACCAAGACAACTGGGACGAACTTTTACCCATGGCCGAGTTCGCCTTCAACAATGCACCTTCGGCAACCACGGGTGTGTCACCCTTCCAGGCCAACTACGGACGCCATTCTCGGACTCCGTCTACACTTGGCATCTCCGCACCTGCTCCAGCTTCTGTCAGCCTCGCTGATGATCTTCGAGCTGTCCATCAAGACATGCACGAACGCACCGTCAAGGCTCAACTCCATCAGGAGAAGCATGCCGACAAGCGTCGTACCGACCTCGACTTCAACGTCAACGACATGGTATTGCTCCCTACAGACAACATCAAGACCTTCGACCTTCGAAGAAGGTCGACTTCAGACGAGCTGGCCCTTTCAAGATCATCGCCAAGGCTGGCAAGGTCTCATACAAGCTGGACCTTCCACTTTCCATGGCCGGTCTCCATCCAGTCTTCCATGCTTGAGCTTTACCATGATCCCACTTCTGGCTCTTCTAACCCTCGGTCGCCAGCTCCACCACCACCCGATGTCATCAGCAACGAGCCCGAATACAAAGTCGAATCACTCCTCTCCAAGCGCACATATCGACGTCAAATCCAATACCTTGTCAAGTGGCTCGGATATCCTTTACACGAAGCAACCTGGGAGCCCGCCGACAACCTAGAGCACTCTCAACGGCTCATAGATGACTTCGAATCCCGGACCCAAACCTCAGCATCTTGAGGACAAGATGCGGTTTAGGTGGGGGGAAGTGTAACACGGCTCACTTCTCGACTCACTTCTCGACCCACATCTAGACCCGACTTCTCGACCCACTTCTCGACTCTCGCTTTTCCCTTTGTTCTCGACTTCAACTTCCCTTTGTTCTCGACCCCAACTTCGCGGCCGACTTACAACTTCCCGTCTGACCTCCCGGCCATACTCCACCCTTCATCTCCGGCGCTCAGACCTCGACCTTCGGTCACGCCATTCGTCAAGACCTTCTCGAACTTTCCCTTCACAGCCTCCGGCAATCTCATTTCTCTCTTCTTCTGCTTCGTCTTTACGTCGTCTACTTCATTCCTCTCCTCTTCCGCTTTCCTCTCTTAGTTTCTTGACCTCTCTTAGTTTCTTGACCACGTCCTCTCTCTCGCTTCCCTTCCTCGCTAACTTCAACCTCAAAGAGATATAAGCAGCCCGTTTTCCCTCTTGTCCTGCCCTTAGTTCATCATCCAGTATACACATTCCCTCTTCGACCAATGCATCTCTCTTCCGCTCTCTCTCTTCTTCCTGCTCTCATCCACCCTCGTCACATAGCCTGCTTCTCAGACTTCAGTCGTTTGTTGCCCCGATCGTTGATACCCTTCTCAATTGCAGACATGCGTTTGGAAGTTGCGAGAACACACATGTCATGGAATAGGGAGACATCACATCAGTCACTTTGGCCCACACTGCAGCAATAGACTTGGTCTGTTCCTCTAGACTTAGCTGCAGCACGCTTAGCGCGGCCAATCAATGCACAGTATCCTGGTTTCCTCCTTCCCGAGAAGTTGCACTGGGTACTCCCAGCAAAGGCATTTGTGTTTGTCCGAAAAGCCCGCAAGTACACTGCCGGGTGGTTCACCCATGGCATGACTGCGCAGCTGGCCGCGTTCATGGATCCCTTTGTCAAGAACGCCCATGTTCTTCATCATGGCGGTGATCCTCTACTGGCATCGAAAATCAAGGCAGACCTGGCGGCTCACATCGACACCAACTACCAAGTCAGCAGTTCTTCTGGCCAGCTCATCACGTCCAGACGGAATCGTTAAGCGTAGGCTCGGTCAGAACTCTGATGTGTCTTGACTGGGGGTTAAACCTCGAGCGCCGTATGAAAGCAACGTGCATTGCGACCTAGCAGCCGGCCTCCTCATGTCTTAGCTTCCTGAGCTCTCAGCAGCACCAGTATGGCATCTTGCCTTCTTGCCTTTTGTTCCCTCATCTACATCTCATTCCCCTTGTTTAAACGACCGTGGAAAAGTTCATTTCTCTTTGTCCTGTTCTAAATGACCGGGACAAAATTTACGTCCCTGTATCCTGAATCTGCCGTCGGCCGATCAGATCAGATTACGTGTAGTACCACGGGATGATTGAGCTCGAAGATGCTGACTAAGACATTTCAAGAGAAGCAGAGCTCGATCACAAGATGCGAGCATGCAGCTTGCTCTCAAGGATTTCAGATCAGAGAAAAACATGATTCCCGACAATGTAGTTAAAGTCAGCAATGCATCTCCTTGTTCACCAATTTGTGGTCGCGAGCAGAGCGACCCGCTGCTCACGCGCGTTGTCGAGCTCTACGAGAAGCTGGGACTGTTGAAATATACGACCAGCACCGTCTCTCGAGTTCGACCTCATTTCTCAGCCATACGATCTCTCGGCCGAGAAAATTTGTCCCGTTGTTCGCGACCGTGGGAACATTTCAGGTTCATGTCGAGGCCCTCTCATTCCGACAAAGTAGGAATGAGATGGCCTCCACATCAGATGCAAAAATTCCCACGACCACAAATTTCATGTGACCGTCGGTGTTTGAGATTTTCCTTCACAGTTTTCTCTTCACCCCTTTTCCCTTTCCTCTTGTAGTAGATTCAATCATTCAATCCGCACATCCGTTGGCTGTTCAACACTTTGGCGAGTGAAGAAACCGAGGAACCACTGACTAGCCCTCTATTTCCAACAGGGACAGGATGAACGGAGGCTTGGATCCCGCCTAGGAAGACCGGGCGGGAAAGACACAGTCAGGCTTATCGAACAAGACGGCAGGAGCGTCCTTCCGTGCCCCTCTGAAGGCCCCGGCGATAATACTGTGGAAAAGAGTGCATGTCAGAACATGTAATGGCATTGTGCGTGTGTATGCCCTGAGTCTACTCACCGCTCAGAGACCCCTGTGTATATTGAATGTATATTACTAGCTTTGAGATAGGCATACTTGTTGTCGTTGGTTGTGAGGCAGTGGAGTGCAAGCTTGGTCTTGCCGGCGCCCGCGGGGGAAGAGGGGGGGAGGGGGTCGAAAAAGTACTCCGGATGGCGCCTGCAGGCTTCGGAAGAGCCCTTCCCCAAGCAACGGCTTGATGAAGCCGAAGGTAAGTCGGTCAAGGGCGCTGTCGAAGCCCGCAGGACGCGCTTGGGCGGCTCTGAAGGTCGGTCTCAGGGCGGCCGCACTCGTCGGAGGTTCGTCGGATCCCTTGTCAGATGCGGCTGGATGGGAGCGGGGACACAAAAGATGAGAAGGATGAGTATGAGGATCTGTGTGGCAAGTAGATCAGAAGACGAGTCAGAAAGAGATGAAGCTAGGGTGACGGAATAGATGCGGATTGATCGCTCTAGATCTCTGCTTGTATACACTGAGAGGGATGGGATCGAGTGTCAGCAGCGTTGAGGCAGTAGCATTTGAATGAGACTAGCGCTGCTAGTCACGTTGTATCGCGCGCCATACTCATCGAGCATTACCACGACGCGGCTTTGACGCGTCTAGCACCGCGGTGCTGCTCGATGAGCATGCCTTTGAGGCTGTTGTACATTAGTAATGTCTGTAGGAGAAGGAATGCAATAAGTCTGTCAGTGACGGTGGACTAGGAATGCATGGGCTGACCTCTCCTGCACTGACTTGACGGACAGCCCTCCCCCCGCCCTGACCGCTAATAGCGGTCAGGTCCGTGCTGGGCCCGCCGTCCGCCGACCAGCAGCAGGGGTGTAGTACGGGGATTAAAGCCGTGCCACACGCCTTCTGCCGCCGCTTGATGTTACTTGCTGTGACTCCTATTAAGCAAAAGAGAGAGAAAGAGAGAGAGAGTTGAGATAGATCAGTATCTTCTGTGTGTATGAACATTGGTCATTGGGTGCTCACTGGGCTGGCAATGGGGCTGGTAAAGAGCACGGCCATGCGTAACACGGCTGACTCCTAACTCCGGTATTTACTTCGGTATTTGGGCTTTGGCCACTCTCGGAGTCTTTCTGACTCTCTCGGAACCTTTTGGAGTCATTACGTAATTCATGAAGATTTGCGGAGACTTTTACGTCAGCACACGCCTCAAGCGGCTATCACGCAATTCTTGGCTCGGCAAACCGGCCAGCTATCTTCGGCGACTCATCGGCGACTGCCTTTGAGCGCCTTGGCCACGCTCCCCCTCGAATTTCTCCCTTCTCTGCTCTCGTGCCTCGTCCCTTCCTGTTCCCTTCAGTTCCTCTGCTCTCGTGCCTTTATCTTTTATGGAGTGGTCCTCCTGATTGCATTGGAGCATCAGGCGAGCCTCACGAACAGTACGACCAGTGAGGAAGACGAGTCTGCAGAGACGGAGACAGCAATTCCACGTCCGCAGCCTCGTCTGCTCTCCAAGAAGAAAGCCTTTCGGACGCATTCAGTTGCCCCTCCGATGCAGCCGTCTGGTGTCATTACTATTTCAGACAACGAGGATGACTACGAAGGTCGATACTGCTACAAATGTGGGACCCCTCTCAAGCCTGACGATTTGAACAATGTACCTCGTTCCTGGTTCAACAATGTCTATGAGGAGCACCTCAAGACGTGTCCGCGGCATGAGGTGAGAGCGCATCCTCCTGTTCTCACCGTGGAAACTTGTTCCCTGACCTTTGGCATGACTCTGCTCCACACCAGATGCGGTCGCTATCCTTCAATTGCAACGAAGAGGGAATCAAGATTGCGTTTGTGAGCATCGCTAATAGATTCATCTCGTGGTTGCAAGATCTGATTTGATGTTTCTCCCGACCACGTTCCCTTTCTCGCTGCTCTTCCTCGCTGATCCTGACCTCTAAGGTATGTAAGCAGCCCCTTTTCCCACTCAAATCCTGTACATAGATCATCACCCAGACTACCCAGACTTCTAGACCCACCCGCCCAATCTCATCCCTCTTCTTCTATTTTGTTCTTCCACCACCTTGCCTCTCTCCTTGCTCCCTCTTCACAGCATGGGTACGGGCTGGCAGTCAAAATGGGCATGGGTATGGGCTTGCAATGGGACGGGCAACGGGCTGGTATGCGCTGGCAATGGGGCTGCCAAGGGAGCTGGCAGGGGGCTGACAATGGGGCTGGCAGGGGCCCAAGCAATGCGCTGGCAATGGGTTAATAGTGGGTAGGGGCTGGTGTATTCTGTCGGAAAGGTGAGCAAGAGAAATGAGAAACGCTAGCTTGGGAACATGCGCGTTCGGGTGTAATTTGTCTACCTCTCCCTGCTGTGTGATACTAAACGCTAGTGGTCGTTGAAGTTTTCTAGGTGCTAGTGGAATGTGGAGCAGTTGTAAGCTACCATCACCACCTCAACCAAAGAACGGATTGCCGGGCTGACCCGCCCAAATCTACCAATGCGCCCATTCAAAACTGGTCAAAGCTGGTGGGTTCCTGACTCAACCCACGTGCCGGATTGCCGGGTCGATCCACAACCCCCGCCCGTTTTGGGGACACTGCCTGCAACGGCTGCAGCAGGTTACAGCATCCCAGTGGGTTACGAGGTGGGGTGCAAAAGTTCCGGACACATGTGGAGTCACCAAAATATAGCTAGATCATCACCTCCTTCAATCACATCCCTGCTTATTCATCATACCATCCACTCCTTCTCCATCCCGGAAGTCCCGTTCTCATATTCAAATCACCCCCAATCGTCGTGGCCGGGTGCTCCAGCTCAAGAAAGAGGTCAAGAGCGTCCGCAAAATCGAGGCAAAGACAGGCATCCCAAAATCAGCTGTCCAAGACATCGTCATGAAGTGCCGAGCCCATGGAGCGAAGTACCCTATTCCCAGGCCCGGCAAACCACTCAAACTCTGCAGCAGGGACCAGCGCGCACTCATCCGGTGCGCGTGTGCCGAGCGCAGAGTCAAGCTTCCGGAACTAGGGCGCAAGTTTGGTGTGAGCTGGTGGACGGTCAGAAGAGTCCTGCATAGCAAAAGCTATCACAGGCGTGTTGGATTCAAGTGGCCGCTCTTTCGGTTTCCTCTGGCTCCCGCACGCGTCGTCAACGGAGAGCGTGTTCGAGCGGACTCAATCGCGGCGCAGAAATATGCGGACTGGATTCTGGCAGAGCGTCTAAAAGGGTACAGCAATGAGATGGCATCGCTTAGAGGCGCTGTGGTGCGCGTCGTGGAAGACGGAGCTGCTGTACACACAGCAGCGGTCTCTCAACGAGTTCAGAATCAGGTCGGTCTGATTCCCCAAGACCACCCTCCCAGATCGCCCGACCTCAACCTAATAGACAACATCTGAGCGGTTCTTAAGCTTCAGATTCGTCGAGCTCGACCTATCCCTCGCAACGTCGACAAGCTTGGCGGACCCACAAACTACTAGCACACTGCATGATCTCTATTCACACCAGCAATAGGCAGCACGAGTTTCTGTTTGAATCTGTTGTGATGCGCGGGAGTTGTGTGATAAGAAAATACAGGCGACGTTCATGTGAGATGGGGTGTCCGGAGACTTCTGCACCCCACCTCGTACAGTATTCCAGAGGTGCGGGTGTGGTTGAGGGTGGCATTAATGGGGGCAAAGGGCAGGCATATGGGTTCATAACATCTCATATGATCCTCATTTGCATAGCAGCTCCGGAGCCAACTGACAGTAGTTTCTATATTGACATGTAGCTGACGGAAAGATACATCCGCTCTTGATATCAGATTGATACAGGTGCTCAAAGACTTGACAGTTTCCGGAAGGTCTGAGGGTGTCACAAGGACGAAAGGCCTTCAAAAGAAACGAGGATCAGCGCCGGTAAGAAACTGGCTGTACAGTTGCTGAAAGATACATCGTACGCCCGCTTTATCCAAGATCCCAACAGCAGGAGCCTCCAATGGTATCGTGGACGTATCACGCAGATGATAGAGTGAGTGGCTGCAGTGCAATCTGTTCAGCCGTCCCTTCCCTCCCTTCCCCTCTTCATCCTTTCAGCGACTTGGAATCTGAGCCTCATAGAGACTATGACGTTGCCCATACGTAGCTGAGCACTGATATCATATCTCCCTGCATTCTCAGTCAAAATATCGGACGTGGATTGTTTCAGATTTACACAGAGGCACGCAAAGAACTGAAGATCGCTGGCAAAAGCGTGGGCTCTGAGTCAGAGCTCAATGATAAGTTTTCCAACTTTCCGACTTTTGGAGTGAGTATCTCCATCGTCATTTGGCCTGGAGTCTGAGATGCGCTTCCTAAGATGCTCGGGGGCCCAGAGCAGTCTGTTGGTTCTGATGGCAAGATGCTGTCTTTGCATTCTTTTTCATTGAATTCTATGATCTTCCAAGGGTAGTTTCTGTACTCCCGTCAATTGACGAACGCAAGGAGTGTGCTTCGCATCAGATGCGCGTTTCCGTTGGCGACCGGATCGCATTCCGACCAGGCGGCTTCTTGACTCTTCTTGCAGAGTAGGAGTTGTCCAGGATCGGGTCCGAATAGATCTTGCGGCCACGCCCACACGATCCAGTTGTAATCGTTTGGCTGCGGAGCAACTGATTGCAGTGGGCGCTTCTTGGTCGGGATGGTGTAGTTGGTGTTTTTGTCGCCGTAAAAGTCGGCACCGTGTACGACAGTCGTAGGGTCGACGGGCTCAGGTGCGTCGATCTCGAGCAAACATCCCATGGACGCCTCCCAGGCCTGCCTGAACACTGCCGCGTGCTTTGTCGGCCGATCGCCTCCTTGCTCCAGGTAGACTCGTGGTGAGCTTCGACTTTGAACACCTTGTCCTCGTTATCGTGGAGGTTGAGGTCAGCGTCGACCGCTTGGATGTATCGTCTGTCGTCCTTCTCCTACGGGATTGCCGCTAAAGGGCCGTTGATCTCGATGTCGACGACGCTCGTTCCCGTGCCGATTGCGATCTTCGAACCTCCCTTTGCGTTGATCCGGACGGAAACCCTGGTGAGGTTGGCTGCCGCTCTGCCTGCCTTCCGATACTCCTTACGTTCGCGTTCGCGATCCGCCTGTCGCTCGCTGCTGAACTGATTGGCAGTACAACCGTCATTGAGGCGCTAGCCCGCAATCTCCGACACCCGCCGTCATGCCTCTGGGTCGTCGAGATCTTCATCGGAGCGAGCTGTTGGAAAAGACCACGGGGGTTGTCGCTCAGGCCGGACGAGGCCACGGCGGAGGAGAAGTAGCTCTTGCCTTTTCCCAGCTTCCTGGCCAATTCCGTTCAGGCTGGCTCGTTGTCGCGACCGCAGAGGATGTGAAGGTCGGGCCAGTTGAAGCGCCACAAGCGCAGAACTTGCTTCTTTTGTTTCGCGCTCCCGGTCTGCCTTCGACGACAAACGTCTTGGCTCTCGTCTGTTGTAAAGTGGATGAATTGATAAACATTCAACATTGTCTGCATTCTGAAGCGTAGCGTACTCACGAAGGCAGAAAAAGGACGCTGAGCTTGCTCTTGCGGACGCATGAACCTGGTGGCGGCGTTGACATCAAAGGTCGCCCATTGCTGCCTAAGCTCGTTCTTGACGGCTTCTAGACGGTCCTTGGGAGGTTGGTACCGAGCATCGTTGTGGCAGCCCAGATGCGTGCGAATGCCCACGTCCTCGCGGCTGGCTGCCGTGTGCAATACCTGGGCGGCGAGGTCGATGATAGCCACCGTGACTGCAGCCGTCAGGAGCAGGACCCGTCGAAGAGAGTTGGGCTGCGAGCCATATGTATTGCGCCCGGGATCGATGGAGTGCACGACAATCACGTTATGCTTTGAGTTCCGCTCCTTTACCTTCGAGTCTTACTGTGCGTACTTCTCGGGATCCATGATATTACGGACACGCGGAATGCCGACAGAGTCGAGAGAATTTTGGCTAAGCAGCACAGCAGAGGTACTCAGCATGCTAGTTCTCTTTAAGATACACTGCCGTCAAAACTCACCTTGGGGGTCCACGGCTGTGTGTCAAGTCGGCCTCCAGTACCAAGTGCGAGAACGCCAGGACAACTAAGGGCCGGAGCAGGCGAGCCCTGGTTCTTTTCCTTTGCCCCTCTCGCTGGCTCACGCCTCCACGTTGACACGGACTCGGTCACGAACAGCGACAGCGAGCATTAAAAAGCTGCTTACGCCGTTCTCATGGCCCGAACCCAGGCCGGCAAGAGAGGAGCGGGGAGTCTGCCTCGCTCTGAGGGGGAGGGGCAAGGTGAAGAAGAAGCGAGGAGCGAACGGGGAAGCAAGGCGTGGGGAAACTGGGGTTCTGCTGAGGTGCAGCAATTGGAGAGTGTGGATGCATTGGAGCTACTAGCTCTTTCATGCCGCCTCCTATAGCTACTTGCAACACGCCAGCTCGGGGTCTGCCTTCCGCCGGCGGCTCTTGGCTCAGCTGGGATGCGGATGTCCGGGCAGGGGGGAGGGGGGGGGGGGGGGGGAAGGGCTGGCTAAATGGCATCCCTTGACGTTCTGTTGAATTGGCTTACTGACTCAGACAACTATGCAGCCTGGACAGGCGCTAACGGCAGCAGCCCCACTAAGTGTGCCAAGGAGATAGAGGGCTTGATCAAGAGAGCGGGCTGTAAGGCTCCGCGCAAGCCAAGGGCAATCATGGAAAAGCTTGGTATTGCATGTGGTGTCATGGTGAAGTAACGCCAGCCGGGCGACAGTGCTGGTCTAGTGCCTCCCTTGTCTCATTCTGTCTGTTTGCATGTCTGTCTGTTTGCATGCATACACAGGTTCGCCAGCTCAAGAAAGGATCCATAGATGCGGAAAAGTGGCTCGAAGATTCAGGCAACGGGCGTCTAGAGGAGGCCAGAGAGCAGGAAGAGGTCACGTATGAAGTGGTCAAGACTTCAATCAGACACTCACGAGCGATGCCAAACATGATAGCAGCCTGATGCATAGATGCCTCTGAGCCGCAGTGGGCAAGGCGCCAGAGGAGCAGCAGAAGCTGATGTGCGGTGGGGCTCTGCTGCCACTCGCTTAGAAGTATTGGGTCTGCCTCAATTAGAGTGAGGAGCTCGTCGAACTCTGTCCGGGTGAATCGAAAGGTGCATCTGAAATCCGCGTCTGCGAGGGAGAGTAGCGCCCGGCACTGGTCTGCCTGGACATGCATTGTTTGTTTACGATCAGAGAGGCAGCAATTTTTTTTTTTGCAGAGTTCCTGCCCATGTAAGTCTCTTGCCTCAACGATGCAGTAGATGGCTGATCTGACAGGCATTCCCTTTGCTTCCATCCCGTCTCTTTGCTGGCAAAGCAATCACGGCGTCACACAGCACTGCTCGTCAGGCCTCAGCGGAGCCACCACATTCTCTTGACGAGGTAGTCGCATACGAACACCGCCAGACGGCTAGCCTTAAGGGCAAAATTGAAGACATTATTAAAGCCCTAAAAGCATAAGAATGCTGACGCCGATACAACTCTGAAATATCCTCAAGTCCGTCGATAAGGCCAGTAAGCATAAGAAAACGTCCCAGCCTACAGATTACAAGTTCCTTCGCGCGTGGCTGCCGACGACCGCGGACGGGACATTTGACTTGTGGCAGGCCCCGGACGACTCCGACCGGATGTTCGGCGCCAACGCACACCTTCAGCAGCTCGGACGTCATCGCGGGCGCAACAGCAGTCCCG
Organism: Tilletia setariae; assembly: GCA_023634365.1. NCBI lineage: Eukaryota > Fungi > Basidiomycota > Exobasidiomycetes > Tilletiales > Tilletiaceae > Tilletia > Tilletia setariae. The sequence continues at coordinate 479,659 of JAMJXE010000010.1, forward strand.
GTCAGGAGCAGCGGTGCCGTGCGGACGCGGCTCAAGGCCCTGTTCCGGACCTCCTTCCTCGGGCTCTCCTACCTCAACGAGCTGAGAACGGCCTGGGCCCATCTGTTTCCAGCACAAGGACTTGCGGCGGGTTACTATCGGACGCGGCGCAACGCAGTGGCCACAATATATCCGCGGCGGGGACAGCTGCATGCCCTCATGCTTGAACATCGGAAGGAACTCCTCTCAGCCTTGGAGGTCATCCCCGCTCACGGCCTTTTTCTTCGAATGTGCCCGACGGTGACGGCTGGCCCTCTCGGCAACGCTCCTGCGTGCGGAATTGTACTGAACCAGGTCTCGATGCGGGTCCGGCAGTTGGCCGCGGACCATGACCGACGCCGTGCGTAGGAAGAGAGGGCCAGGGCCGAGCTCGAAGCTGCCCTCGTCCAGGCGCGCACTCAGGTCGCCAAGAAGACGGCCAAGATTCGGCGCTTGCGTGAACAGATCGTCGCCCTCCAGGCCGTCCCTGAACCCGAGCCCGGAGAACTCTCTGACCCCGGACCGAGTGTGGAAGCTCCGAGGCGAGGCCAGAGACCTCGGACGCGGTCATCCCGGCTGCGGGATCCCTAGCCTCCGCCCACAGCCTCTCAGTAGACCCCCCCCCCCCTTCCTGCTGAAGACGCCCAAGTCCGTAGCTGTACCCCCGCAAACGCAAGCCCCAAAAGTGAATGTGCGCGTCAATGGTCCCTGAACTCCCGTTTTTGCCCCGACACTGTCACTCCGTGATATACATACGACATCACAGTCCTGAAGTCTCTGGGATGCTGCACCACGTGAAGCGCATGTTGAGGAGTTCGTTCAAGACAGACGGCGCAAGTAAGCAGGTCTCACAAAACCGCGTCCTTCAGAAACAGCTACCCGAGCTTTCATAGCGGTCGATGCATGTGGACGGAGTCACGCGAGTTCTGCCCAAGAAGCTCGACAACGCTCTGGTCCGCTATTTTATCGACGTGATCGACTCCGGCTGCTGCTCTAAGGGATCACCTCACCGGCCCTGCGCTTTTCCAGAACCAAGCGTAGCTCCTGCCATCGGAGCGGAGGCGACGCCAGGGGTGTCAATCTGAACACCATCGACACCATGCAGGTCTTCACCTCGGCTTGGAACCCTTTCGGTCCGTACGCTCCACAGGGGTGTCAACGCGGACGAGGCTGTCGCCATGGGCGCCGCGATCCAGGCCGGCATTATCGCCGGCAACGAAGACGACGCGCCGGACAAATCGCTCCTGGTCGGCGTCGCTACTCTGTCTTTGGGGATCGAGGTCCAGAGGAAAGCCTTCCACATAATGATCCCACGTAACACGTCGGTCCCTGCCAGCTACATTTATGGGTTCTGCACGACGCACAACGACCAACCGGTTCCGAAGTTAAGGTCTTCGAGGGCGAGCGTCAACTCACGACGGGCAACCACTTCCTCGGCAAGTTCGGCTTCGAAAAGCTCCGCGCTGCCCCGACGGGCGAAGTAGGCGTTACTGTGCGCTTCGACGTCGATGGATATCTCTGATTGGTATGAGCAGTTCTATCAATCGTCGAAGGGTGGGCCTAGAGTGGTCCAGCACCTCGACAAGAGCAAGCCTATTTGGCGGGGCACAGGGAAGATCCGATTGAGCTTGCGGCCCGACCTCATCTCGTTTGCTGCCGACGTTGGCGAAAGGCCTCGGAGGCCGCCCTGCACGACTACAAGGCTGCGACATAGAAGCTGAAGCTGGAGGCAGCAGCACCCCAGACGGCAAGCACAGCGGCCTGTCCGGCTCCGACAGCCACCTCGAGGTGGACGAGACCCGGCTTTCAGATCGGGATGCGGACGAGCACAGTAAACAGCCGGGAGCAGAAAACTGGCGCTTCATCGCCGACAGCCTCGTCCAAGAGCGAGCGGATGCGGCGGAAGAAATCAACGCCGCCGCTGGACTACATTCGAAGAAACAGAAAACAAACAAAAACAGCACCTTACAGAAGAGGACGCAGCAACCCATTGCGAGCTCCTCTTCCAACCGACTTGGCTCTCGGGCCCTGCACTTGCTATCAGCGTTGAAGCGCGCAGCCCGAAATCCAATCCAATGAAACGTTCCATTTTTCTCTTCTACTGTCTGATTTGACTTCTGTGTGATGTCTGCCAATGCTCCAAGGAAAGCTGTCCGAAGTGCCACCAGTCGCTTCTGTCTGCAGCGCAAACGTCGAATGTGTGCGGTCGAGGTTTTGAAATTGTTTGGCACGCGCAGACGACGTGAGTGAATGAACGAACATTTGTAAATGTTTTGACCCTGGTCCATCTGCTCTTTTCGCCTCCTCCGGTGTTCGTACAAGCTCGCACGGCCACCTGTCGCCACCCTTTGATATTGTTTGAGCGCAGTTTCCGCCAGGGACTACACCTGGCCGCGGCGGTGTTTTGCTTTTACCCTCAAAAGCGTGCTGGCGCCTCTCTTGGATTATAACTTTGATGCGGCAAAAACATAGAGATACAGAGAAAAGCCGTTCATTGGGAAGGAGCTTGCTCATTAGGTGTGGTGATTATGTTCTGTGGTTGTAAAGCAGTTTTTTGACTGACACCTTTCACACCTTAGATCCACAGAAAGCTTACAGTGACAGCAGGCTGAGGACTTTGTGAAGCTTCTTGCGCTTGCTGGAATCCGATCTCGATCTAGACTTTGCAAAACAGAGCGAATTATTCAGAATTTACAATATCGTTTGCCTGAGCAATGGTAAAAGACGTTCGTGAGTAGCAACATGACTTGATGCCCAAGAACAATGTGGTTAGAGAAATGACAACGCCGCCGACCAGGCAGATCCTGAGTTCAAACAGTCAAGGTCGCTCTGTGGACTGGTGCGTCTCCAACGAATACATCAAATTTACAAAATAGGATGCCTCAAGCCCTCAAGTTTCCGCCTTTGCACGTGTTCAAAGATGGAACTCGGACATCGTGCTCCGCTGCGAATTGTCCTGTCACGCACGTTTGCCCATTTCCTAACCGAGCAAAGTTGAAAAGCGATGCCGAACCTGTCAAATTGAAGAAGGAGTTTGGTGGCAGCTTGAGCTCTGAATCTAACGTTCGAGAGTTCCATCTGGACTAGGTAGAGACAGAGTCAGCACGTGAGCGCGGTTACGTTTGCTCGAGTCGCAGGGATCAGAATCAGGGTGTTGCTGGTCGAGATACGCTTTCGTTGTTCCGTCTCTTGGCCGCCAAAGGTAGGATTTGAATTGATCTAACATTACTATGTTATTGAATGGTTGACTTAAGCTTCAACCACGTAAAAACGGGTTGACACGTGATTCGGAGAGCGTTTCCGATTCAATCATTGCAGAGCGCGATGCTGTGATCAAAGTGCAGTCCCCATTTGATTATTTCGGTTGATTCAGATGGCTTGCACGTGAATTTCGCAGCTGCAAATTGCTGCATGCCCTGAGCTGACTACTCTTGACGCAGGTCAAGCTTGTGTGTAGGCAATACCCCCGACGAGAGTGACGGACAAATATTGGTTGCCCTTTTGCTTTCTGTGATCTCGGCTGTCTGAACTTGAATTTTCGCACTGTCATAGGATTAGAACAGATGGCTGATTTACGGAAAGGAGTATCTGCCATGTTGTTTAATCCGCGGGAGTCGGTCGGCACCCTTGGCACTAATGGTAAAACTGAGCTGATAGATGTTGTGTTCTAAAGAACTTGTTCGAATCTCAGGATCTAAAAGCGAGAGAGTTTTTCGAGCTCCTTCATGGTCGTGCGTGAAAGAGTGTTCGAGCCTGGGGTTGACCATTGCATTTTTACCGTTGAGAATGATGAAAGTAATTCACCGAGCGCAAGTGACTGATTCGAGCCTGCCTGAGGAATCTTCTGGTCCCTACGGCCGCTTTCGTGCAGAATGATTGGCACTCAGCTCCCCCAAATAGCACTGCTTCCAGCGTGAAGAGCGTTATTCTGACAAATGTTACAGATCAGTTTCAGCTTAGCATATCAGCGATATCATCATCTCAAGCGCAGCAGAGGTTGGGCGGCAAGATCAGTTTGAAATGTAGCCCCTAACCGGAACCCACTGCGAATGAGCGTATGTCGTCTCCACTCTGTCAATGGAGCTCAACCGATGCACAGAATGAACAGAATCTTTGAAATCTATGGTATATCAAGCTTTTTTTTCCCACAACCGCAGGCAAACACCTGAAATGATTCTGTCGGTAAGCAACCGTGGCTTGCAACCAGCGAATGCGAACAAACCTGTATGCTTCTGTTCGCTGGCGGACATCATCTTGGTGTGCTTCGGTTCGCTGGCGGACGTCATCAAGATGATGTTTGGGACCTTCGACACTCTCCAACACTGTGTCCAGTGGGAAGCGCTTTAAAAACTCGTTGAGGTCCAGGCTAATGAAATGTAATCGATCATAAGTAGTGTGAGCATACAACCTTGAGATGGGCAATTGTGACTTCCCAATGCCAACACCAACACCAAAGCTGTTCTCTGTCGAATATGTCTCTCCCATTCCTTCCTCAACTCTTCGGTCTCTAGCCTCTTCTTTTTTCTTATCTTGCTCTATTCATCCTCTGGTTAGATCTCGCTACGTCTACAGCAATGATTTATGCCTCATGTGTGTAGCATTACCCTGGGTCATTTTCGTATTATCACACTTCCTCTTGCGATCTCCCTTGCGGTTCTTTTTTTTTCTCTCGAGTCTATACTCTATGTAGCTGCCTCTAGCGTCTTTCGTCGTTGTCAATTCCAACGACACTTCCTCGTTGCCCTCAACCTCTCACTGTCGTCTTCTTCTGTCTCGACACTATTCACGCGGCTTCCTTGCGCGATCACCAGAAGTTTATCCACATCACACTCTTCTTGCCCTCGCTCGCCTCGAGAGGCCGGCTTGCGATATCTAGGGTCGGAGGTGTCTTCACGTTTGCACGCCGAGGATTGAGAAGTTGAGCAGCTGAGGCAGCTCGTCAACAAGTATCGCAACATCATGCTATCTCGGCCCACGAGCCGATACAACGGCGGCACCCTGGAGGCTCTACATGCAAAATGCTCAAGACGCATCGTATGTCTGAAGTAGCTGCCGCCCCACGGAGGCCAGCAGCTGCACAACGGCCGCCCAAAAAGCAGCGTCAGTGCCGTTTCTCGCTCACAAGCATCTGACGAGCTTCGATTACACTGCGAGAGGTCATCCGGCAAAGCCGTGTCGACGCTCATCTGCCCACAGCCATAGACTGGAACGTGATCAATGCGGCCGGTTCCGGAAGCGATCACGGCCCACGACCGCTTGCCCAGTCATTGATCTGACGACATCTTCGGATAAGGGGCGTGTCATGCACTCCGCCGTAGGATGGACAGCGCCCACACAGCTCCCAAAAGCCGGCCTTGCCCCCACGTGCTCTATCCAAGCAGGCGGATGGTCCTCGTCGGCAGATCGTTCCCGAAGTCTCCAAGAATTTCTGGCGACACAGCTTCTGTACGAGCCAACCTCGTTAGATGTCGGCGCCGATGCTTATGCCGGTCAGAGGAAGCATTTGCCGCGCATCTGGAGTAAAGACGAGCTGCCACGCTGACTCGATGGTCAGAAAGTTGCGCTCCCTCCCAATTGCAGGAGATGGCAAATATGGTCGATCTGGCGGACTTGATACAACGGGCAGAATTAGGCGAGTATAAGTGATATTGCTCGCCGCGTTACCTGGGCTGACCCTTCCGTATGTTACAGATTTGGAGCCAGTTTTCAACCCCCTCAGATTGATGGCGAGGTCTAACCAGCATTCATCTGCGCTGATCACACGTGCCGATGCGGAGGCGACACGAAATTGAGCTCCTACCATACAAGCGATTCAACACCTTTACTGGTCGTGGTTTTCCTTCAGACTGCATCAAATAGGCCAAGAAGCATACACACACATTCATCACAGACTTGCAAGAAGAACTCGGAGAGGACGTGATCATATTGGCGATCGATGTTGACCCACCAACGCTGGCAATGGCAGACCCCCGCCTATGCCCCAACCACCCCCTCCCCTCTGACGACGTAGTTGCTGATAACCATCACCGCTCCCCCCCTCCTCCCCCCCCTCTCCCCCTCTTCCAACCCGATACAAACGTCTCACCCACTCAGCTCGGAGCTGCTGGTCCACAATCCCAAGATTATGCAGACGAGAATCAAGCAGAGGAGGTGGACAGCAGAGCGGCATTTGATCAAGGGAAGAATGCAATGGACCGGGAGTCAATCACCTTTCCGAGGCTCTTCGGAACTATCACAACCACGATGATTTTCTTCAAGCGCCTGCAGGCTCTGTTGCACGGGCTTAAAGCGAGCGGCCTTTCCAAGGTACATGTTGTCGCTATGCGTGGACACGCCAATCGCTACGCCCGCGTATTGGGACTCGAACCTCGCTCCAAAAGATTCATCACCAGGGACACAATAAAGGTCGGGACGCACGGCTACACCTCCTGTATCCACCCATCAGCCATTAGATGGGGTACGATGCTGGGTTCAGCTCCGTTAAACAGCTTACACGATGAATAATGCAGCAAATGTAGCTGAACAAAACATCCGCACTATCGTCCGATCCGTTCGTTACGAAACTGGACGAACATATGCGGTCTGACTCAGCTGCGACCCTTTCCCTCGGTGGTGATTCCCCAGAGTCACGCTCCATACTCGCCGCGATCGAGGAGTCGGTCACAGATCACCCTCTGTGCCAGTTACTCTAGCTCGGTAGAAGACCCTGATGATACGTGAGCTGCTGCGGACAATCCGGGCAAAGTTTCTGATCCTCTTGTATAGGCTTTGCCTTCGCACTGGAACAATTTCCATCTCCGGAGATCGATCGGCCGAATGAGTCACCGATATCCCTCGTGAAGACGAGGCGGAGAAATGACCGCAAATAACCAGGTCCTCAATTCCGACATCAAGCTCATAGGAGAGCTATCGACCGCAACCCACCTCATTCCATCCGAGCGCATCCTGCTAGCATAAATCTGATGTGCGCGTGGGTCAACTCGTGCCCACCCTGACGTGTAGTCGGAAGGGATGATTGCCTCTGGGACGCAGGCCGAGGCGAAAGCCTGAGTCAGCACCGAACACATAATTGAGGTCAGAGAATCGTTGTACGCATCGCACGTCACCAGGATGCAAACTCTGCCTTTCCCGACACAGCTCGGGTTGAGCTGGTGCTCGCGCAGTCTCATCCGGGACTACGTACGGTGATCATCCGAGATGTTGGAGCCGAGACGGAACTCCTCCGCTTTGCAACGCAGCAACAGCGACGCTTTGGGCCCATCACCGCCGTTTTCGTAGAAGCTTCTAACCCCAGGAGGGACGCCATTCTCCGCTTTGAGCGGCGAAACGATGCCGCCAAATGTACTTTGTGAGCGAAGAGGGTAACTAGGCTATAAGGTACGATCTGAAATCCAGCCAGATGGATCCCCATGCTCCCAGCGACGAGGAGGGAGCAAGAGCATACATTGTTGGGTGTGCTATGAGCGTGGTATACTTACCACTCCCGATCTGATAGAGCCAGATTTCACCGGCTCCCTCCAGTTTCTGCGACAGCAGCACTAACAGGTCAACCCACATCTGTTTCCTCAGTTATCGCGCCTCGGACAGCCCTCGCTCCTGTTCCAGGACAGCGGCTTCTCGTGAGTCTTTTCAAGCTTGATACAGATTACTCACTACACCGTCAAACACCGTCTTTGACCCGGTACAGGTCGTGGCACCGATGTCACTTGCACTGAGACCAGCTCAGGTCTAGCCTTTGGACTATTTGACGGTGAGGTGGCTATCTAGCCCTTCTCAAAGTGCGCAGGAGCTCACATGTCCTTCCCTCTGCACTTTGCTTCCATAGCACCACAGACCGGCGACCCTGAGCCGGGCGTGAGATCCAGCCGAACACGGTCCTTTCTTTATAAGTACAGATACAGGTCAGTGTGTCATCCGCGACCAATTTTGGTCGCGTAATTTTGGCTGGAGGGAACAGAGACCGGAGGTTCCTTAGCCGCAGGCAAGACTATGGCCGGCTCAGACGGGTTCACCCCGGTTTCCAGCGTGTCTGAGCTGCCATCGAGGCTGTCGGGAGTGCTGAGGCTGCTGATACTGGTCACGATACTGGTTGTGCTGATGTCATCTTGACCAACAGGGAGTTGATAGTTGCAGGACCACGTCCAACTTGTAGCTTGCTGATGCCCAAGAGCTCTCCGCAGTCGGGCACATTCTACTAGCGCTTTTGTGGTATCTTCTAAGGCCGGACGCAAAGCGTGGCTCGTCTGGACGCCCTCCAACACCAACAAGCCGTTCTAGTGGTCCCGCGATGTCGTCTTCGACGAGACACGTCGGTTCTGGGACGTCATGCTCAGCGAGCAGGCAGCAGGAACAAGCCCAGTCGAGCTCTCCGACAGAGCATGGGAAGAGATCACAGACAAGCGAGACCAGTCTGAGACTGTGACTGTTGCTGCTGAACTGCCTACGGGCTCCTCTCATGCGTCCCCAGACTCTCGGCATACCCCTGTCCCCTCTGCCGTCGAGACCCGGCCAGCCGCACCCCCTCCTGATGATCCGTTGGATGACCTACACTCATTGCTGTCCCTGGACGACATTTTTGCAGCACCACTTGGCAGCGAGACACCACTGATTGTCCCATCTTCACGTCAGCAGCCATACCTTTACCTACTTCACCCCCACCAGCATCGCCTGCTCCTCTGGTCTTCGACTCCCCAGCATCACCCTTCGTCGAGGATCAGCCTGCTGCTTCTGTCAGCGAGCGGCAACTGCGAGCAGAGCGCAGACACATTCAGCGCTTCGGCAATGCTCGAGCTGCTGCGCTTAGTGCAAGCTCAAGCTCGACGAGTTTGGAAACGAGTGAGTTGATATAAGATAGAGGTAGGTGCGGTCCTTCTGAGATTTGATGGTCGCGTCGGTCGACCTTCGCATCGCGTGGACTCTGCCACATCTTTCGAACACGTCAACCAGCAGCCGCTGCAGTCGAAGGACCCAGTCATTTTCTCGATTCTAGAGTCCCGTTCGCTCTTGCATTCGCATTGGCCTGCTTCCCGTGCCTTCGGATTTCAATATACGAGCGCCTGATGGCGATGAGGACAACCTCAGCACCCGTGTGCACCGGATCGTTCGGACTCGCTAGGATCTGATCTGTGCTGACTCTCGGCTCTTTGCTTTTGCCATCTTGGGCATCACATTTGGGCCCCTCAGGGGCTTTGGTGCCATGTTCTGGTTCCAGTTGACGGCGAAGGATTCTGAATGAAGTACCCGAGCTGGATGGAACCGCTGTTCGGGTTGCTGCGCATACGTCATTGTTGGCAGCGCAAACCTCGATTTGAGCCGTTGACACTTTATATCGCACCCGAACCTTCGGGTGTCTCCTTGTGTATCTTTTCAGCTCGGGTGGAGGGCGTAATATTGCCCCAAGAGTAGGTGCACATTTCCAAGGCCTGAATGTGAGAAGGACCCTCCCTGCGCTCGATGAGCATAGCCACCCTGTCGACTCGAGCCTGCCGACTGATAGGAAAGACAGAAAAGGGAGTACGAGCCAAAATGTCTGGTGCAGCCTTGCTACGTTCCCGGTGGCAGGAATCCATGGGGTACAGCAAAGGAAAGACAGTCTCCTCGGCCGCAGCTGACGAGTAAGCGGCCATTGCAGGCAAACCCCGTTAGGGCCAAGTGGGTTTTGGTGGGGTATTCCATAGAAAAGCATTGCGTAAGAAGATGTTCTGGAAACACCGCATGTCATTGGAACTCGGGCTTACCTGGTGGACCCTGACGGCCAGTAGCGATGCTTTCGTCCGGTGGAAAGTGTGTATGGCTGCATTCCTGCTCCTCATGAGAGCGATCAGGTGGATTCCGGAGAGCCACCGCCACCAAGTGTGAAAGTCCAAGTACGTTGGTAGAGGCAGCCCGTTGTTATCGTCAGCTACCTCGCTCACGCGATCACTAGACAGAGACAGGTTTCCGAGCGTGTTGGAAACGGCCAGCAAATGGTGGCGAATCTCCAGTTCACAACCCTCTTGGATCAGCGGCCAAAAGGGTCGAATCCGTGATGGGAGTGAGAGGTCTCCGGAGGATCGTCGCATCTTGGGCCCAGAGTGCATCCAGAACCCTTACGATGGCCTCGAGATGAGCACAGAGGATCATGTGCGAATGTGTAATCCTGAGATACTCGTCGTGTTTTCCAGTCCTTCTCAACGTGGACAGATGCGGCTGGGGTGAGATCTCTGGTCAGACTTCGCGCTCAGACTCCGTCAGCGCGATCAGATGCTGACCCCAGTCCTCTCTCTTTCTTACCACATGCCGCTCAAGCAGAATCAGGCCGCCGCGCACGGGAGGAGCCAAGGGGAGTCCGCCTTTGCTGATTAGACTCTTGTTCTTCATCAGGCTGACCTTCCACCTTTTCTTGATCAGCACCGGAGCCAAAGTCAAGTTGACCCGGCCCTCGGCGACAGGCCTCACGTCCGTGAGCACGATGTTAAAGCCGCGGCCGGTCGTGGTCCGGACGGATCTGAACACCGTCACCGTCATGGATCCGTCCCGGGCGACGAGACCGAAACGCAGGGGTGAGTGTAGGTTTGTCTTGTCCGTCAACAGAGCAAGATCGCTGACGATACGGTGCGTTGCCCCAGAGTCTATGATACACATAGCGGTGTCTGCGGCCGCGGCTGTTACCACCACGCTTCGGTTGCTGGATTGACCGTCAGGGCGCAGGTAAGTTCGATGAATGGCGCAGACGGGGAGACACGATGCGTCTCCCCTCCCAAGTGGCGAGTCTTTGCACTACGTGGAGGGCAGTCTTGCTGGTAATGACCAAGTTTTTTACATTTGTAGCAGCGAATCGTAGAAATATCGCGCTTCTCTCGATCTGTGCTGTCCGGACGCCCTTCTTGGCCAGGAAGTGCTTACCCTTGCCGGATACCTTTGCAGTCTTGCTGATCTTCGGGGCGGTAGCGAACATTGCTGCCGCTATATTGCGCGCTTGTGTGCGCACTCGCTGAGCGCCTTTGAGGTTGTCTTGACATCGCAATTCCACGAACGTCTTTTGTACCGCCGCCATTGTGTGCCACTGAAGTTTGAACATGTCAAACGTGGCCGGAAGCGTGCCCAGGAACAACAAGCACTTGTCTTTGTCCGTGTACTGAAGCCCGGCACAGGAAGCCTTGAGAAGGCGGCGCAAGAAGTCGTCCAGGTGCTTCTTCATGTCCGACTCGTCAAGCGGTAAATGATCGAGTAGTTCACGTCTAGCCTCCGCACGATGCTCGAAAGCGGAGAGGTCGTGTAGCTTGGTCATGCGATCCCATATCATCTTGGACGAGCGACAATCCTCAACATCGACCTTAAAGGCGTCCTTGATCGTCCGTCGTATGATGGCCATGGCCTCGCGGTCGCGGTCAATCCAGGACTCGTTGTCCCTCTTCTCGTCATCTCCAAAGCCCTTCTCGAGCTTGATTGTTACCGGCGGCAATTCGGTACCCTCAACGATGTCCAGTGGTCCAAGCATGAGCAAGGAGTCCGTCGTCGCGGTCTTCAATTTCCCCTCGTGGCCACAGAAGAACATTGCAAGGCTGCGCTCGGAGAACTGCGCCCCTGAGCTTGAGGTGCTGGATCTTCATCAATGCTTCATACGATCGCTGGACGGTAGAGAGTGAGAAGGCACTTTTCAGGTACAAATTCGACCCGGCGACAAGTGAGAGTAGCCGATTTCATCATGTTGGCCTTTTAGATTCAAGCGCGGAGTCACCGATACTTTGCCAAATTCCCGTCTCACCTCGTACACGTGAGCGAGAGCGATCAAAGAAGCGTCCCGACTGAAAAGGAACAGCATGTCGCTGTTGCTGAGACGGACCTGCTTGAGATCGTTCGAGGCTTGAAAATGCATTCCGACCTCCAAGAAGCGATCGGTGCGACATTTTGAGGAGACGGTGGCATGCCATGTCGGAGTTTCTGTGAGCCACAGCTCTTGTCGTGCCTTGCAGATTTCTGCCCAGATGTTCAATCTGAATGAGGGCTCGAATGCCTCAAGGTACTGCTGCGTAGTCTTGAAATCTTGCGGAACGTGTCGCAATGAAAACATATCGAATTCAGGCGGCGTTTTTGCTTCAGGCGATGATGACCAGCCCAAGATCATTTCCCGATAACGGGTAAAATCTGGCTCTTTTGGATGTTTGAGCTTGCGCGCACAGTCTTCTTGATGTCATTCCATACCGGGTCACGTCGCAAGAACTGCGCATTGCCGATGATCAACAGACCGTTTTTCGCTCGTGTGATCGCCACATTGACTCTTCGTCGATCGCTCCGGAAACCGTCATGGCCATCAAAACGATCACTGCTTCGCACACAAGAGAAGATGATGACATCCTTTTCTTGACCCTGGAACCCGCCAATTGTGCTGAAGTTCACTCGATTCTGGATAGCTTCTCCGTATTGCGTCGTAAAATATTGGCGAAGCTGGTCCACCTGATCCTTGTATGGTGAAATGATACCGATGCGGAAATCAAGACCAGATTGATCCTGTGTTGGTAGAAGCTTGTAGATCGCAGCTGCCATCTTGACCTCGTCCAAGTTCATCAAGGAATGAGATGACTCACACCGCTCCTGACCAGAACAATCGAAGAATCGGAACGAGCCTAAGAGTGGGTCAGTGTGCCAAGACTGGGCCATGTGTTCGGCCATCCCGGGACCGTCTGTCAGCCGCGATTGGTAGAACATCGCCTTGGGTAACATCGAGATTTCAGGATGTATGCTGTACTGAATGCTTCAAGACAGGTCAATCTTTTCAGTCACAGTGCCTCTACAAGCTCGGCATAGTCGCAGCCAGTCTTGAATACCTGAGCAGATGGACTCGCTCTGGCGCGTTTTCGAACATGCGGGTGAACAGCGACTTTGGGTAACCGTATTTGCTTGCAACGGTCGACAAGAATGTGGGAGGCAGCTGGTTCTGATCTCCGACGCGAACGCATCGATTGGAATCGAAACGTAAGGGAATGAGGGAATCCAATTCGACTGCTTGGGCTGCCTCGTCGATGATCAGAGTGTCGGATTCAAGTTCACCGAGGCCATCAAATCCAGCTCCCTAAAGGGTCGAGCATATCACATCAGCCTTCACCACACAGAGAGCTCTATCAGAACAACAATCATTGTCCGCTTGAGTAGCAAAAGGGACGCACGTCGATCAGAATCTTGCGACGGAGCTTGGGAAGGTCTGCTTCTTGTCGTGTCCCAGTGTAACTTTCCTGCCGCTGCGTCGACTCGCAAAGTAGATGTTTGGTCAATGCCCGGTCATCAGAGCACGCCGCACGAGAGTTCACAATGGTATCCAGTGATATGTCGGCCACCGCGCTGCTCATTTTGGGGGAGCTGCCTATGCGGACCACCAACAATGCTGATCCGTTTGGAAGCTGCAGCGCCTTTGCACGTCTCGCGACTTCGTCGACGGCAGCATCACCTGGCGCACAAATCAGGATCTTTGGCCGCTTGTTCTTCGTCAAATTCGATGTGAAGCTGTGCTGGATTAATCCGCAGATCGTCTTCGTCTTACCGGTGCCCGGAGGGCTTTGGATTAAGACGAAGCCTTCCAAATTCAGCGCTTGCACGATTGCTCTGGCTTGAGGCTCGTTGACCTTGATCTTGCTCATAAGCTTCTCAATTTCCCCTCGTGGCCACAGAAGAACATCGCAAGGCTGCGCTCGGAGAACTGCGCCCCTGAGCTTGAGGTGCTGGATCTTCATCAATGCTTCATACGATCGCTGGACGGTAGAGAGTGAGAAGGCACTTTTCAGGTACAAATTCGACCCGGCGACAAGTGAGAGTAGCCGATTTCATCATGTTGGCCTTTTAGATTCAAGCGCGGAGTCACCGATACTTTGCCAAATTCCCGTCTCACCTCGTACACGTGAGCGAGAGCGATCAAAGAAGCGTCCCGACTGAAAAGGAACAGCATATCGCTGTTGCTGAGACGGACCTGCTTGAGATCGTTCGAGGCTTGAAAATGCATTCCGACCTCCAAGAAGCGATCGGTGCGACATCTTGAGGAGACGGTGGCATGCCATGTCGGAGTTTCTGTGAGCCACAGCTCTTGTCGTGCCTTGCAGATTTCTGCCCAGATGTTCAATCTGAATAAGGGCTCGAATGCTTCAAGGTACTGCTGCGTAGTCTTGAAATCTTGCGGAACGTGTCGCAATGAAAACATATCGAATTCAGGCGGCGTTTTTGCTTCAGGCGATGATGACCAGCCCAAGATCATTTCCCGATAACGGGTAAAATCTGGCTTTTTTGGAAGTTTGAGCTTGCGCGCAAAGTCCTGTTCGGCTCGTCTGGGACGCTTGCGCTTGGGTATCTCCGTGACATTGTTCTCAGTAGTGGAGGAGCGTGCGTCATTTGACTGGGCAGCTGTACGTTTCGGGGCCGCATTGGGCATGCGGATACCATTGGGCAGGATCAGGAACAGCTGGCTGCACTGGTCAAGTTCGGCGCGGGCCTTGATCAAAGGGCGAGCATATCGCAGGATGCCATATTTTTGGCAACTTTGAGAGCATCGTTTGCTGGAATCCAGGCGCCTGGAAGACTGACACCAGTGCTTGAAGCGTTGGCGGGGGTGGGTGCGGTCGACTGGCGCGGTCGCCCTCTGCCGGGTCTACTGGGCGTTTTCGTGTGGCTGTCGTGATCGGTGGAGCTCGAGGTCAGCTGTCCTCCATTTACTCCATCACAATCGTACCGTGGCTCAAGTCGCTGCATCTCGGCCTCTAACTGCGCCGCGTTCGCCTCAGGGTACGCAGACCTGAACATGGAGGAGGCAGAGATAGCGTTGGTATCAAAGCTATAGATGACGCGCTTTTCAGCGTGAGTAGAACGGCATGCATGGTAACGCTACAATTCTGATATACATACCGTTTGAGAAGGTAGGCACGATTGGAGGATGGCGCCGCGTTGCCGCCGGCGGGCAGGGGCAGCGTGACAATTCCCATGAGCACGTCTCTGTGTGCAAAGATAATTGCAGGGAAGGAGGTTAGGATATTCTAACTGTGATCAGGAGCGAAGGGTGTGCCAGATGAAATGAAGGTTACTTACTCGACTCTTTGGAGCCTGACGGGGGCATCGATGTCTGGAAGGACGGAGTTGGTACGCTTTGCTAGTTTTGGGTGCCTGTGATGGTGGGCAGGGACAGAAGGCGAGGCAGCGCGGTGGACAGCCATTAAGGAAGGGGACGTGTTCGAAGTGTCGCTATCCTCGTCCGAAAACACGCTCGATGAGCGGTAAAGACGAGGGGCTGGCATGCCGGACGGATCCAAACCCTGTGAAAGAGGTTCAGACGCGTTGCGGGCGCGTTGTTGGCAGCGATGAGGACGATTGAGGTGGGTAGAATACCACGCAAGGTTTCGTGGGAGGGACCGAACAAGAGACAGTTAGTTGTCAGAGATAACAACATCCCGTTGCTCTCGTCAACCGTCGCGCCTGTCAACTAGCAGACCCAACCTCACTCCGGGCGCGTCCCGCGCGTCGCCCCAACAGCGCCTTCAGGACCTTCACATTATCCCTCGCGCAACCAAAGACGCAATCCCCTGCACCTTCGTCCTCACCAGCTCCCTCTGCATCTCCTCTGCATCTCCTTCCACCTCCAGACCCACGCATACACCGTGTCGAAGGTGTATCTCTCTCGATTTCCGCAGATCTGACATGCACATAGAATTTTTTTTGATCTCAGACATTCTTTCCATTCGGGGCCTAAGTGGACTACAAGTATAGGCGCATCCGGGCAGAAGTTGTCTGCGAGAGCGTGTGTTGGGCAAGCGAGTATGCGGTCGCGGATCCTGTGAGAGGCGTCCTGAGGGTGTTTACGTGAATGAAAAAGGGGGTTCTTGATCCGAGTCGAGAGGGCGAGGCCTCGCCTTGTCAGGGACGCGGGGGCTGTGAGGGAAACAGAAGTAACAGCAAGAATCCCATAGGGACGTTCACTGCTGGGTAGAAACGAAAGGCAGGCGGGCAACCCAAAGATGGCAGCAGAAGGATGTGCGATCCGCATCACTCGTGAAGATGACTGGACAGGGCAAGCGCAGAGTCGGGTTGAGAAAGAGGTGCGTGTAGATCGCGCGTCGAAGAAGTCAGCCCGCAACGGGAAGGCGTGTTTGCGGGTGGGTGGGTGAGGGGCCACGAAGCCGGGTGCAAGACCAAGGACCTAGGTGTGGGTGGGTTGAGGTGCGAGGCCGGGTGCTGCAGCAGACCCAGAGACCGGCATCGCAGATCCGAGGCGATCTGGAAAGGTGCTGAAGCAGAGGAAAGAAGTAGGGCAAGGTGGGCAGGGAAAGATCGGTGAGCGGGTGAGAAGGGGAAGACCCTCAGGTGAGTGCAGGTTCCCTGCGGGTAGGCAGCAAATGAGCATGTGAGGACCATAAGCAAAGGCGCGCGCCCTACGACGGCCCTGCCGCACACATATCCCGCGGGTGAAAAGGAGGAGGAGGAGGAGGAGGTGGTGGTGGTGGCGGTAGTAGAAGTGCCCCAAAGCAATCAACATAGTCACCCCAGTCATTCATCTTCACTGATATCACTCTCCTCGTCGTCTTCCGTTCCTACGGCCTCGCTCGCTTTGCGCTTCCCTCCACGATTGCCAGTCCTTGGTGCCTCCGATGCCACATCCGATAACGGCCACGGAACCACCTTGGTCCGCTTGTTGATCAGGGCCGCACGCAGAATGTGCTTCAGGGACTTATCTCAAACGTTCCAGTGCTTGAGGCTCCCGCCAGTGATCCGCAGCTCGCTAACATCTTCACTTCCCACCACCTCTGTCACTGCGTTCTCTCCGAGATACGATGCCAACTCGCTCGGCCAACCGGTCATGCACAGTCCCGACCGCTTCAGGATGTCGAACAGACCCTTATAGGCCATAAACCCCTCCCCCGCGGTGCCTCCCTTGGTCAGGAGCCCCCCTCGTCCGGTCGCCAAGTACCACGGGACCATGTCCCGCTTCGCGTCGATGTAGGCGTTGTCCACGACACGTTTCAGCATCGGAGGTACTGTCCTGGTCACAGCCGTCCACGAGGCCTTCTCGCTCAGCAACCGCTGCCGGCTGGCACCCTTTCGCGACTCCGCCTCCGCTCCCCGTTCGCCCGCCGGAACCAGAGGTTCCGTGATCCCAACGTGCAACTGCGCCTGGAAGGCCTTTCTCAGTTCGTCCACTGTTTCCGACCGAGACAACGCGCCCTTGAAGTGCTCTCGGGATGCTTTCAGCCTGATGTATACCGTCGTCGTTAACATGTGTGGGTGAGCCGCCAGAACGATCGCCGAGATTCCGTGAACGTCGTGTGCCTGGCCAACCTGTCGTGCTAGTCACAATCAGTGTGTGAACTTCAAGTATGCGAACTTTGTTCCGTACTGCAACCCAGCACCTCACTCACCATCTTCGCAGCCTCTAGGTCGAACCGTCGCAGCGCCTGCCGAGCAGTCAGTTCGTCCGAAGTGATTGCCTCCGATCTTTCCCACTTCGTGATGCGCTCCATCAATCGTCTTCGAGCCTCCCTGTCCTGCTCCGTCGATTTTCACTCGTCGGCCACCAGACCGACTGTTTCGCCAGATCGCCTGGAGCCCACTCGTTGTCAACCACTACCGCATCAGCCATGACCGAACGAGACCTCGAGGGACGCACCAGGAGCTGGATTATCATTGTGGCGACTATGCCATCGCTGGAACCTGTTATAGTCGTTCGGTTCGCGCCGCGTCTTGAAGCCAAATCCCACCTGCTGCCGCACCTTGCTTGTCGCCAGATTGTGTTTGTCTGCGCCGCGTCGGCAAGCGCGATCGATCTCCAGCTTCAGCCTCTTTATGTCATCGTTTGCCGCGGCAGTGTACACCCTCGACTTTGTCCGCACCGCAGACCCACTTGCATTCCCGGCAGCCTTATGCACCAGTAGCTGTAGATTCTTTCCCCCCCCCCCCCCCACGACCTCCCGCAATCGCCCGAAGACATCCTCGTCGCCCTCTCCATCATCGTCGCTCGCGTGTACTCTCAACTCCACGGCGTAGTCCTCGTCGGCATTCCTGTCATTTTCGTTCTCCCCAGAGTCTTCGCCGTAGTCCTCGTTGTCATTGTCATCGCCATTGTAGTTGTAGTTGTTGTGCTGTGTCTGGAAGCCCGATCGCGTCCCCGCATTCGTCAGCGGCGGAACCGAGGACGCCAGGGATAGGGCCGGAAGGTTACACCATGCCATACCCAGCGAGCCCAGCAGTCCGTCCGAGCCCGGCAGTCGATTGGGTTCTCCGGTTGGGCCGGAGTAAGTGTTGCTGTTGCTGTCCGGAACGAACGGCGTCTTTGCGTCGATGACTCCGCTAGGGGTGGCCCTGGAATCCTCTGCGTAGCCGTACCACGCCCCCTGATACCAGTAGGCACGCCTGTAAGGCGAGTGCCACATACGTTTCCGAAGCGCGTCCTCGTAGTCGCCTGGCAATAGTGCGTCGTTGCCGTTGTTCATTGCCAGATCGCTTGTCCGCCTGTTGATGTGTAGCGATGTGGTGGTGCGCAGAGCCCTGACACGTCGGCCGTTGGGTGGTCGGCAGACCCTGAGCTTCGTTCTTCCGACGCGTCGTTCCGGTTCTCTGCGTTTCGTTCTTCTCTTCCGGCCCATCACATCTTGCTCGCATCCCCCACGACGTCTCGTTTGGGAGACGGATGTTGCTCGCGTTCGCAGTCTCGTCTTTCCTCACGTCATCTTGCTGGGGGGGGGGGGGGGGGGGAGGGGGTGACAGATGTTGGTCCTCCATGCCTGAGGAGCCAAGCGTACATACGACAGCATCAGATCCGAGCAGAACGCCTATTGCACCAGAGTACAGCGGACGCGAACTGGTGCCGAATGACGCGAAAATAGTTGGAAACGTCTTCTACCGTCACGCTGTGGAACAACCGCCGATGATCAGGAACGCAGACGGCATTCAAGCATTGTCCTACGAAGCTGGGAACCCTCCGGGCTGCCGAATTACCGGTTTCCTTCATGCTGATGCAGATAATTTTCGCGCTGAGCATGAAAGCGTCCTTCTTGCTTGCCAGGAAGGGTCACTTCGAGAATCCGCGACTGGTTAGCCCCAGAAGCTATAAAAACAAGGAAACATGCGGCTAGTTTTACCATCAACTCATGGTTGGCTGGGGCGCCACGTTGCTAAAAATTTTGATGAAGAAGAAGAGAAAGACATGGAGAATGTCAACGCACGTTTCCATCCTGCTCCAGGCATGACTTCATACCTTGGTCTTGGCTCTAACATGAAGGTAGGACATCTGCGCTGCTTCAAGCTGGAGGCGCATCCAAGAGGCCAGTCCCTGAATTTTGATCAAAGGAACTTGAACTCCTTTGTAGATGACGTGGTCATCGAAGAAAACTGCGGAAGGCTCGCAAATGTATGGATCCTTGTCGTGGTGGATGCTTGATTGAATTTCGATCAGAACAGAAGACGCATTGTTTCCTTGACGAGTGAACAGCAAGCTTCGGAGTGTGTTGAACGCTTCAAGTCGTCCACCATCCACAGACCGGGCACGGAAGATACTATACACCGCTAACAGTTTGGAAAACCGTATCAAGCAGGCGCGATCTATGTAGACCTGGAATGCTGGAGATCTCGCGTCGCTTAGACCTGCTTGGGTGGCGCAGAACCAGAACAGAGCGGGGCCGCCAATGTCGCTGACGGACTGTTAGGCAGACCGTTGAGAGATTGACCACTGCATCAATGAAATCATTATTTTTGGGTTATTGTTCCTGTTCTTTTCCTTCTTTTCTTTTTTGGTTCTCCTTTGAAATCGGGATGGCGTTCAATGTCGATTTGTTTGCCAGTTTGCCTGGATACGACCCGGATCTGATCCGAGAATGTGCTGAGCGCGTTATTGAGATCACATCTTGCAAATATGGAGCGGATGACTGTGTCGAGTTCGTCGGGGTATGATGAATTTCTGTCTCGGAGTTGCCACAAGCCCCACAACCACGCCGAAAATCTGCACCACATGCGTTTCATGTTCTTCACGGACCTCGGTCCGCCTAAAAAGTGTTACCTCCGACGATCTTTGAGCGGATGTTGTGAAGAGGACTGTATGCGATACTGAAACAAGATGCCCATATGCTCGATGACATGAACTGTTTTGTCGGCTATGATCCTCAAGGCAGCTCGAAGGGTGCTTAGCTCCGCGGGGATGATGGGGTCTGAGAACGAAGTATGGGCGCATATTTTCCGAAGCTGTTCTCCCGAGAGGCCTCTCAGTTGTTCAGATAGGAGTCCTGTCCATTTCCGTATTTCTCTAGCATGCGCTGGTCAGAATTCGATCAGAGGATGGTTCTTCTCAGAGGCCGCCGACGCCAATGTGCTCGAAGTGAAAGTCGAAACTATGTTCGATGAGCCCGGCCCAATAAGGCACATCGTCTATGATACCCCCGCTGTAGAGGCGAATATGCTTCCTGATCTCGGCGTCCATAGTGAATAGCTTGAGCCTGTCGCAAACAGTACACACCAGCTGGGCCGTATTTTGTCCCTGGATTCGTATAGCCCCACCCTGGACTCGAAAATCGACACACGGAACCTCTGGTCGGAAGAGTAGCGTGCCGTAATGCTTTTCCTGTGCCGGCGAATAGCAGTCAGATTCGTTCCCATCTTCGTCATCGCTTGTCTCTTGCGTCTGATCGTGCACATCCTCTTCATCTGAGCCTGACGGACATTTTGTCCAGTCCACTGGGCTGCCATAGCGTTTAGGTGCAGTGCGGAGTCGCTTTGGCAACGAGTTTGCTTGCACATTCGAGCGTTTGAGGCTGCCCCCTTGCCTACCCTCTCGGATATCAGTGTCAGGTGTGCGAGAAGTTCTTGATGTTGAGTGAGTGCTCATCCGTTCCCCCTCTGAATCGGACGACTGATTTTCCAAAGGTAAAGATACCAGACGTACCGATCTGGACGTCGCATCCGAGTTGCTGATGTCGGGGTCCTCATCAGTTTCGGTCAGGCGGAAGGCACCTTCATTCATCAAGTTCTCATTCTGTGCGCTTTCTTCATCTGTACCGTCGAATATGTCCATTTGGAGTGCCGGCCTCGAGGTCGAGGCTTGTCTTGTCTTGGGTTCCCTGTGTTTCGAGAGCCGTGAACGTTCCTTCTGTCTGGACCGACAGCTTCTGCGACACGAGAAGCCATGATATGACGCCTAAGGCTGTCTTCTGAGCCCTGTCCCGTCTCCATGCGGCTGCTCAGCTCGGCCTTAAACGCGTCTTTCCCGTACTTTATGTTGCATTTCCTGCCCTTGACTCGAAATTGAGCCGCCCCGTCGTCCTTGACGAACGCATTCGTGGTCAAACAGCCCTCGATCGAGCAGGAGAGAATGCCTCGGATGTCCTCAAACAAAGTGAAGAGCTGTTCTATGGCGCTGCATTTCTCGAGGATCCTTAGGGCTTCAGCTCTGCAGATATCAAAAATGAAACTGAGTCATCAAGTTGGATAATGACAATCGGCATCGTGCTTACCGTTGATCGTGATGTTGCTTTGGCTGTTATAGTGGTCTCTTAGCTATGCGAGCACTCGAAAGAGACTTGGGAAGAGGTTCAGGCCCTGCGATCCGCCTTCTCTTTGATCTGCGCGGTTCCAGAACTGACGCTCGGGCAGACGGGCTTGCGGGCCGTATGTGGAGGACTCGTTTGTTGGAATACGACATCGAGTTGCGCCCGTCTTCATTGTTCCAGTCAGATTCATTTTGGCTTGAAGACATGTCGTCATCACCGCTACGCTGTTGCTCATCGGAACTATCGCCTTCGTAGGTAGAATCCTCTTCGACTTCGCTCTCTGTGCTCTTCGAATTTCGGCTCGAGCTGGCCGTAGCATCGGACCCGGCTCTACCACGTGTTTTGCTGCCTGTGTAAGTCTATGAGGGAGCTTCCTGGTGGATGTTGCTGGAAAGCTCCTCGCAGTTCAGCCAACGGGCCCACGTTTTGGACGCCGCGATTTCTTCATTAAACTTGCGGCTAGCAGCCTGAGAGCTAGAGAGGCCACCAGTGTTTGACGTCTCCTCCCGTAGCTCCCTCATGATGTCCTAGGTCTCATTAGCGGGGTGGGGTAGTTCTTCATGTACTACGGCTGCCTGAAAATGACGCAATACAGAGGTGCCCATCCGCGATGTTTTCGTCGTGGAACTGACTTGCTTGTTTTGCTTCCGCTCCATGCGTTGAAGCCTTCGCCATTCCCGGCAAAGAAATCCATTGAACTTGGAGATTGGTAGAACCTCTCCGGAGAGATCGCTGAAAAATGCAGATGAATTTGAGGCCGTGGAACGTCGGGCCCTTAGATATGAATCTAGATGGATTGTAACCGTCGCGAGGGGCAGTGGCAGGAGGTACGAGACGTAGTAAGACCGCCGCTACTTTAATTCCTGCGTCTTGATTGTCACGACTACTTTGTGAGATGTCTCCGCCAGCGTGACCTCTTCCCATGCAAGGGAATGGAGATCAGTTTTCCGTGGGGAAAGACCGGCAGTAAGCTGAAAAGCAATGAACCACCATTGATAAAAGTTCTCAAACGCTTCAGACTGCTCCACGTCGTTCAGTTCTCCCGAGATTTTGTCGAAAGCGGCTTGTGTTGAGAGCAGCACTGATGCGGCGAAGCGCTGATATTGATCCACCTTAATAGAAATTTCGTATTCAGACATGTGGATAGTGAAGATGCGTCGATCTTGGCTGCTTGTCGTTTCAACACGTGCCTGCTGGTTCTTGGCACTCGTGGACGAATATGATTCCGCCGGAATCAAATTCGCAAAAGCACTGTCCGAGTGCACCATGAACTTGTCCTCACGAATGGATAGCATATCGTCCTCGTTTTTTTTGGGTCGAATAGTGTAGCCTTCAACAGGCATTTGTAGGCTTCATGTTGATTGCGTTTAGTTCCAATAAAATAGCAGTACACACGTGTGTCAAACTCAGTGCCGTGTGCAGTCTGATGGTGCCAGCAGTTTGCGATGCTTTGGATGTGACGAAGACGCAGACTATGAGTCTCAAATGTGGCCCATAGTCTTTGAGCCACGTGAGGTCTGAAGATATTCAGTCATTTTGCCATTGATAATTATTAAACGAACCGCGCCCACAGAATGCAAACACAATTGCTTGCTTCTCCCTCTGACGTACGATGGGCTGTGAGATACGGACTTGCTCAATGCTATCGAGATGACACGGGTGTGCAGCAGACATGAAGAGCGCTTCAACTCACCAAGTTGTTGTGTTGTGACAGTGTTCTGTGCATTGAAAGGTATGAGAAAGGATGTCGAAGGAACAGAATCATGGTTGTTTCCGCACCCAAACCTTCTTAGCACACGCACACACACACTTCTATCTCACGCACGAACAAATGTCATCTCTCTCGAGCCTTTCCGACTCTCTCCAGGTGGAATTTCAGCTGGAAGCTGCGAGTGAGTAGTGCTGCAGGGGTGCTACAATGTTCGCCCGCTAATGTGCTTGCCTTTGTAGCCCCTGCACACGCATACCGGCAGGTCCACCAGTTGCGGTCACGCAGAAAGACTTTGGCTTTCTTTGCCTTCCTGCAAGTCACACCCTACACTTTGCCAAGGAAAATCAAATCTAATTATTTGGAGCTGAAAGCCGCCTACCAGGGCGATCCAGGCGCTCTGGCCTGGCTCAACCGAGCCTATTGTGCTGTCAAGAACCCTTATACTCTGCGCGCATACAGACAGGGTAATGATGGACGAGTCCCCTGCCTCCAAGTCGCGTCTCGACTGCATGCTGGAGGGGCACACTTTCAAGTACCGTCAACACCTCTCCGAGTCGGTCGTGATTTCTCTCATGTAATTTAATTTGATTCAATCAATCTTTCCCCTTTCTTCCTGCCTCTGCAGCGGCCGAAGGCCGCTTCTGCTTATACTTGTTGACGCCCCACTGCTATCTTCAGGTCCCGCAACTCAAAAGGAGCTCAGGCCGGGAGCGGACAGCTCCCCAGCCGCAGGGGATCGATCTTCCTCGCCAGTTTTCGGGGGGCCAAACTGATACAAGTGCCAGCTGGCT
This sequence comes from Tilletia setariae, assembly GCA_023634365.1. Classification (NCBI taxonomy): domain Eukaryota; kingdom Fungi; phylum Basidiomycota; class Exobasidiomycetes; order Tilletiales; family Tilletiaceae; genus Tilletia; species Tilletia setariae. Next base: position 503,661 of record JAMJXE010000010.1, read on the forward strand.
CGCTTCCGAGCGGAAGCCGACGAGATAGCAGCTGTTGTCGTGCCGTTCAGCTCCCCACAGCAGTTGGAGGAAGGTGGGGGAGAGGATCAAGGTATCAACGGGCGTCAGTCCGGTCATTCGGGTGAGCTCCCGGACGAATCCACCGTCGTTGAAAGATTTTTATGAACTGACATCACGACTTTCTCTCACTTGTACCTGAAGCAGACGACGGGATCGCCCTCCAGGTACTGCAGCCCGCTACCGACGGTGGACTGGAGCTCGGTACCGGGCCTGAGATCGGAGCCGAAGACAAAAACTCTCTGAGGTGCGACGAGTGTGTCTGGACAGCACCCAGTCGACAGTCCCTGCGACACCACCGCGAGCGGGAACACGTCAATCTCGTAAGAGGTGTTAAGGTCCTTGGATGGAAGGTCAATATCGATGCTGCCAGACAAGAGGTGTTCGACAATCGGGGTGGCACGACCTTGGCCTTCCCATGTCCAAAGTGTCAAGGCGGCCCGTACCGATCGGGCACCTCACTCAGAAGGCATGCGATCAAACGCGAAGGCGCACTCGACAGTGCAGGCTCAAGTTCCCCCCCCCCCCCCCCCCCCCCCCCCCCCAATCTGACGATGAGCCTACTCTGGCAGATGGCCGAGTCATCCGTCGCTCCCCACGAAGCGGCGTTCAGCCCCCCAAACCCAAATCAGACCACCCCTTGGGCGCGCGTCGACCCCAGTTCATGAAGACCCTCCAGGGTGAAGACCTCAAAGCCTACGCGGGCATGGTCAGTATCAAGATCCTCCATGCTGCGGAGGATGATCTGGTCAAGCTAGTCGAGTCTTCAATCGTCGCCGCGGCCACCAAACTGAACGCGTATCCCATGTATTTCGCCCAGCCTATGAACTCTAAGGACACCACCGGGATCGAGAACACGCGACCGATGAACGCCAAGCCCAGCACGCTTCAAGGCTATATCTTGATCTTGGAACAGATGATCGTGTTCTTCTGTCGGGCATGGAAAATGCTCCAGTCCAGGCACGGCCTCCCATCCAACACGAGGGAGACGGCTCCTTGCGCCAGATCATCAACGCCATAGAGAAAGATCGGATGCTCGCCGAGCACGTCAGAAGCCTGACCATCGATCCTCAGCAGGAACATGTCTGGCGCATCGGCGAGCACATCCTCACGTCAAGCATGGGAACAACCTCGGAGTTCAGCGCTCTGGCCGTGTTCCTCGCCGCAATAGGTATCGAGGTTCCTGTCAATGGAAACTTCAAAACCGCGGGCACGTACAGTAGATTACCAAAAGTTTGAGCCATTCTCGAGAAACCAAAACATGTAAACACCACATCTTCACACATTCACACGTTGCATCCACACACTTTTCTCCAATCAACGTGCGCGGAAAAGAACTTTCTGAGACGGTGAGGGGACAGGTAGTGGGCAGGCACTGTGCCGGTGCGAAGGTCCCGGCGATCATGAAGGAATTGTTGAAGTATGGCAGCCTCTGTGGTCACCACTCATTCCCTTTATGTTTCTGTTATGTTTCTCTTATATGTCGCGTACATGTCCGGGCCCAGTGTTGGTTTCTCACCATCCCGGAGCCTTTTGTCTTCACATTTCAAACTCCGACCTCTTGTCTATATAAGGAGGCCTTTCCTTCCCTTCCATCCTGAAATCCAACAACCACCATCCTTACTGGCTTTGCCCTTTTACTACTTCTCTCAAGTGTTGGAGGCTTAGTACATCTTGGTGCGGCCTCAGACTTGTCTGCAAGCGCTGCCTGGGAAGTATTGAGCTGAGAGCACTGACAGTTGTAGTCGCAGGCGTCGAGCTCGTGGGGATTCCTCAAGACCGACCTCATCGACCCCGACCTCGACCTCCTCGACCTCGTCCTCATCCTCGTCGGTCTCATCTCTATTCTCTTCTTCCTCACTCCCATACTTGTACTCTCTTATATCTACAACAGGAATTAGCTCTTTCTCGATGGGCAGTTCGGAGCACACTTGAACGTTGGGAAACTAAAGGCACTGTAACTACACAAGCCCGCGAGGGACGGCCTTCAAAGCTTAGCGCCAGAGGCACTAGGGCACTAGCAAGACTTGGACTGCGGAGCCGCCGCCAGTCATTTGAGTGGCTGGCGAACGCTTATCAATTTATTTCGGCAAACACCGCCCGGCGTACCTTGCGCCAGACCGGCCTCAGGAAGTTTTGCTCAGTCAAGAAACCCGGTCTGAGACCCCGGAACGTTAGGCAGAGACTCGCCTTTGCCTTCCAGCACCTTCACTGGACGGTGGAGGACTGGATGCGGGTGGTCTGGACGGACGAAACGTCGGTAGACAATCGCTGCGATTCTGCCCCCGACTGGGTCCTTAGGAGGCCAAACAAAAGTCCGGCGCTGACAAGCGCCTTCTATTACAACTGCGATCGCTCCATGGGGGCCCTCGATGATTGCAAGTGTGAGCTGCTGTGGTTTATCACGCAACCTCCTCCCTCCTGATCTGCATTGTTAAATCTCCAATTGTTGCTTGAATACACCCTACTGTGTCTTTCTCTGTTTGTCCACACGTCCCGGTGTTTGAACCTCCCGCTGAGCGGCAGCAGCCGCCTGTGACTTGCACTAATTGAGAGACAAGGTGGGAGGTTCGGTCTTTGCTGCGTTCCACTTTCATTCCAAAGAACTGCCAGATCTCCCCCTGATCCGTCATTTTGAACTTACTGCCTATTGCGTGCTTGAACATCTCGATGTCTTTGATGCCCACTTTGCCAGTCTTCTCCCTTCGGCTTCCGTCTTTTATCTTCTCTTCCTCTCTCCCAGTGCTCTCTCTGTTCCTGAGTCTCGTAGCTCTGCTTGGGAAACCTCTATCGTATATAAGCTGCCCATTTCCACGCTGATGTACCTAGTTTCCCCAAGCGACTATCGTTTTATCACCCCTTTGAAATCTCACCCCGCTTCGGTTCTCATACCGAAACCTTGTCTCTGAGTTACTCTGTCTCCCTTCGGATCCCGACTTCGCTCACCTTCCGCTCGACTCCGTCGGCCCCGCTCCGGCCGCTCCAGCTACTCTGTCGGCCCTGATCCGATCCTCTGTCGGCCCCGATCCGACACTTGTCGGCCACACCTCGACCGTTCCGTTCTTTCCCGTTCCGCCTCCGGCACGACCGACAGGTACACCGTCCTCCATCTGTCGGCTCAGAGACCAGGCCGTGATATGCGGCTGCATAGAATTCCAGACGATCAGGACTGAGCAATGATGCATGGGCGTTGGCAAAATCGAGGCAATACCTCCAACTACACCGGCAGTGTGAGAGCACCACTGTGATGATTCGCGAGCAGGGGGGTGGCGATCGGCCGAACAGAAATTCGATCCGCTTGAGAGTCATACCGCCTGGATAGGCAAGCAGCAGGAGAAACGCCGAGCGAGGAGAGGCAATAGCTCCAGACGTAGAGCCCACAAGCTCGGGCAGGTTGAGTGTGGGCAAGATCTGCCCGAACTGGAGTCTGGTCAAACGAAAGAAACGCCGAAACGTACCGTCAATCATGCGGATTTCTTTGCGTCGCAGCGTTCGATCAACCTGAGGGCTCCCTTCCTCCTCCAGTATGACACAGATCATAGGCAGGAACGGCGCTGTTCTCTTAGACTGCATCAAGAGCCCGTCTACTGCCGCGATGTGTAGTGCTGGCACCTAATCATGCAAGAAAGGGGCACAGCATTTCGAGGGTGGGTGTTCTGGGAATTTCATTTCGGCTGTTGCTTTGCTCATACCCATCGAAAACTCAAATTGCTCCTGCTGAGCAGCATCTGGTATGTAAATCTGCTTCAATCTGGTGGTCAGCTTGACCCCTCGAAACACCCCTGTTCTGAACTGGTTGGGTTTGTGCAAAGGCAAGATGGACTGGTGCTGTTTGTCAAATTTCTCCGCTGAGCTTTATGTCATGCTTTGTCAGCAAATCTGCCACGTGACCGTGACTCATCTCGGACTGGATGGAAGCAGCAAGTTGCAAGTGACAGATCAACACTTGTTCCTATCACACAGACTCTGGCAGCTCGACAGCTTCCGATACCAGGTCTGAGCTCATGATGAGTGTCTCAGAGAAGAAGGCAAACGTGTCAGTCATCCTCGGTGCGGTCTGGGGAGATGAAGGCAAAGGCAAGCTCTCGGACATTCTCTCGCAAGAGATGGACATCTGCGCACGGTGTGCAGGTGGAAACAACGCTGGACACACCATTGTGTGCGACATCGAGGGAAAGACTACCAAGTTCGACTTCCACCTCCTGCCATCTGGACTAGTTAACCCCAACTGCGCTGGCTTCATCGGTTCAGGAGTTGTTGTGCATGTTCCGAGCTTTTTCGCCGAGCTGGACGCGCTCCAAAAGAAAGGTGAGCCTCTGGAGGCCTGATGCTCCTCTCCCAGACCTCAACACTAAGCCAGCCTTTCGTCTTACAGGGCTCAACTGCGATGGCCGACTGTTTGTTTCAGATCGTGCTCATCTCGTCTTTGACTTCCATCAAGTCGTCGACGGCCTGAAGGAGATTGAACTTGGCGGCAGCAGGTGAGCGAGGTCTGGCATGTTCAACAGCACCACCAGCACTCACGCACTTGAACGTATGTGTGGCAGCATTGGAACCACAAAGAAGGGAATTGGACCAGCGTACTCTTCCAAAGCATCTCGCTCCGGGCTGCGAGTACACCACCTGTACGACACCGAATTATTCGCCGCAAAATTCCGCAAACTCGTGGAAGGACGGTTCAAGAGATATGGTCACTTCGAGTATGACACAGAGGGAGAGATCCTGAGATACAAGGTGAGCCTCTACCTCGTTGGTAGCATTGGTTTTCTAGCCACAGTACTCAGAATTTTGCACCGTCTACACACATCGTCAGGCCTTTGCCGAACGACTGCGACCTCACATCGTGGATGGTGTGACCTTCTTGCACGATGCTCTCGCCCAGAAGAAGCGCGTCTTGGTTGAAGGCGCCAATGCATTGATGCTGGATCTCGACTACGGTACCTACCCCTTCGTCACCTCCTCTTCGACCAGCATCGGCGGTGTTTGCACAGGTCTTGGCGTTCCACCCAGCAGCATTGGCAGCATCATCGGTGTTGTCAAAGCTTACACGACCCGCGTGGGAGGCGGCCCCTTCCCAACTGAGCTGCTCGATACGATCGGCAACCACCTTCAAGAAGTCGGAGCAGAATACGGTGTCACTACCGGCAGACGCAGAAGATGTGGTTGGCTTGATCTGGTCGTCATGCGGTATTCCTGCCTCATCAACGGCTACACGTCGCTGAATTTGACCAAACTCGATGTCTTGGACCAGCTTCCGGAGCTCAAGATCGCCACTGCATACACCCTCCCCGGTGAAGATGGGCAGGACAAAGAAGTGAAATCATTCCCAGGTAAGTCCAGAGACGAAGACCCGGTTTTGCATGGCAATACTGACGGCTCCGTCTGTAATTCCAGCCGATCTGGAGCTGTTGTCCAAGGTGAAAGTCACCTACCAAACATTGCCGGGCTGGCAAAGCGACATCACCAAGTGCAAGACATTTGAGGAGCTGCCGAAGAACGCGCAAGACTACGTCTTGTTCATCGAGAAGTTCCTTGACGTCAAAATCGAGTACATTGGGGTGGGACCGGGCAGAGAAAGTATGATTGTCCGCTAGAAAGGATTACAGTTTACATGTTCTCGGATGAGGAGTTGTTCTACAACCCTCAAACAATACAAATTGCGTGCGTTTACATCTTCTGGCGCTTCTTCTCGCGTTGGCCCGCCGCCCGATAATGCTCCTTCATTTCCGCCTTGCGCTTCTCTGCTTTCGCGGCTTCCGCTTTCAATGTGACCTTCTGTCGTTTGGCGAGCCTCTCAGCGTTCGCATCGGACCTGGAAGAATCAGACGGTGAGTTGAAGACCAGACGGAGAAACGGAAGTGGTCCTGCAAGAGCCGCGCAAAACATACCTCTTCTGAGCCTTCTCCTTCTGGACGGCGCGCATTTGCTGCAAGAGGGTCATGGTGGCCCGCTCGTCCTTTTCGAGGACCACAGCGCGCTGCGACATGTACGTCTTCTTCCCTTGTTTCCCCATGTCTTTCGGCTTGCTCGAGAAAGGAAGAGCAGCTTGCAGCGACTTGGGCACCTTGAGCGGGTTGAACTTGCGCTGACCGGTCGGAGCGCGCTCCGTGATAGGCTTGTAGTGGGAGTCGACGTGGAAGAGAGGGCCCTTGACCCGTTCGTCCCGCCGAACGGCTCCAGTGAGTCGCATGCCCTGCCACTGCCTGGATTCTGGTGACAGCAGCAGCGAGCATACGGGATTGTAGAACTTCCGTGGCTCGATTGCGTACCAGGCGCGTAAGAATATGATATCTGCGCAACAGCAAAGACCACCCAAGAAGATGTCCCATGAGCTTCATACAAGTCGGAATGCGGTAAGAATCAGGTCACCATCCGGGGACTTACCACTCATCAGAATCTTGTCCTCAAAAGTTGCACGGAAGTTGCCCTCCGGCTTTGCCAGAGCACGCTTGACTTGACCCCGGATACCACTGACGGTCTTGAGATGAGCACCTTCGAACTTGGCGACCTCTAAGGCAGAATTGAACATTCCACGGATGAACGCAGTGTTCTTGAAGATTTTGGTAGGGTAACCGGTAAGCTTGAGCTTCTTCACAATACCGTGTGCCATGGCGCCTCGGTCCACGGAGAGAACTGTCCCGGTTGCGCTGATGCGGAACGAGGGCGTGTCGGACCCAAGAGTGTTGAATGCGCAAAATCCGCTGTTGAGTTGGACGGGTGGACCCCAGAATGTGGCCAGGCAGTGCATGTGCTGAGGCGTGTACTTGAGCATTCGATTCCGCGTGCCGTCGTTGAGACTGTAGACCGGAATGCTCTGGAAACGGCGCCAGCCCATGCTGAAGATGATCGGATCGTTGGTCTTGAGCACCTGTCGGGGATACCATCGGTGCTTCTTTAAGCGCACTTGCACAAAGCCCATCTGACCTTCTTCCTCCTCTGCGGCTAGCAGACCACCCACAACGAGCGGATAAGATGGGTCAAAGTTGTCCACCAATTCGCAGGGCATGCCGCGCAGCTGGATGCGAACATAGACACCAGGTAAGAATCCCTGTACTGCATCGCGTACGTCTTGGTCCATTCCCTCGAACTCTGCACGATTGACGTCTGCCTGTCTCTGCAGCTCTGCTTTCTGCTCATCATACCAGTCTTGACCACCCGCATCGTCGTCTTCGTGGTCGTCATACTGTTCGTCGAACTTCTTCTTCAGCGCTTCCTTCTTGGCCGCTAAAGCAGCTGCGCGTGTCTCCTCGTCCTGCTCGCCTGCGTCTTCCTGCGCACCATCGCCATCAGCTGTCGGCTTCTCCAAATCCTCGAATCCAGCATCCTCTCCGTCATCTTCCGCATCATCCTGGCCTTCCGCGCCCGTGATGAAGAGGTGCCGAATCGCATTGAGCTGGCGTTCATCCTCCCACTTCGCCAAGTCGCCCTCTGAGTGCTCGATTCTGAGTTGGTCAGGTACGTCGACATCAACAGCAGCAATAGAGTCTGCATTTGCTTGTAGCGGATTTGATGCAGAATGGGCCGTTCCGTTCGCAGGCCGGAAGAAGTCATCGTCCTCCTCGTCGTGGGATCCTGTGCCATTCTGTTGAACTGCGTTCGCGTCTTCTTCTTGCTCCCAGCCGTGTGTCGCAATTCGCACCACTTCGGCGGCAGGTCTGTCTGTTGAATAGATGAGATGCATCCAATCGGCCGGTTTGCGGGCTCGGTTGGCAAGGACGGTCTGCTCCGCTAGCTCTGCGCGGTTCAAGGCTCTCCCACCATTGGCTTCGATCTCAGCGTCATCGTCATCATCTCCAAATCCGAGTTCGGAGTCTGTGTCCGCGAAAGCATAGTCTTCGGATTGGTCCTGCGTATCTCGACCAGACGGTGCTTCCGCAAGTCTTCGAGCCCTCCCGGATCGATGCGATAAGCCGCCCCTGTGCGCTTCTTCGAGTTCGAAGTCTTCCTCTCCCTCATCCTCGTCGTCAAGATCTTCATCGTTGTCCTCATCGTCTTCGTCGTCCGTATCGTCGTGCTCCTCTTCCTCATCATCGTCTGCGTCATCATCAGATACATCATCAGGGTAAGCGGCGATCCGTGCGCGCGACATGGACGTCGACGCTGATCGGCTAGCAGATGACTTATCCCCCGCATCGTTGTCATCGTCGAACATTCGGAAGTTTGACGCGCGTACCCGATCCTCAAGAGTCTGTTGAGCGTCTTGCAGATCCATGACCATCTGTTCTCCCTCCCCGATGCCTTCGTCAAGCTCGGTCCCGTCCTCGGCACGCTTGCGAGAGAAGTTTCCAGGAACATTGACGTAGACTGCGTCTTTGTCGAAGAGGATTCCACCAACGTCACTCATCGGAGCGTGGATGAGACGCGCCTTGTCCGCTAGTTTCCTCCTCTTCTCTGTCTCGTTGTTGGGCAGTGGACATGGGTCGGCCAGTCTCTCGACAGTATCGATTCGGAGGTCGCCTACACCAGGAATGTGCACCATCTGGTCTCTCCTGAGATTTGTTCCTCTAAGGTAGCCGTAGACAGTGACGACTCGATCTGCTTTCGGATCGTGCCGCACTTGTTCTCTTGGGGTAAGGTCTTCGAGACGATCTGCGAGGAGATGTGGGTGCGAGTTTCGGAATTGGAGGGGCCGGAACTTCATGACAGAGATGAAGCGACTGAGGTTTTGGATCTCGGTGTCAGGGTATCTCCCATTGATGACACCAGAGAGATAGAAGAGCTTTGCTCCTTGATAAATTTCGGTCCAGAAGCGCTGCTTTAGCCGCTTCTTGGTGGCACGTAACGTCTTGGCCTTCTTGATCAAGTCGAGGTGTGTGAGCACGCCGATGACCTTGGGGAATCCGTGAGACTGGAGAATGTTGAGAAATTCCATTGTTTCCTACCCGCAATTGAGAGGCAGACGTAGGGATGAGTACAATATAACCTGACCGCAGAGCATGAATGGCTTTGACTCACCATCTCGAAACCGAAAGAACCATCGATCATGAGCAAGATGAGGTCTGCCACTTTTCCAATGTCGATCATCGAGTTGATGTCGTTATTGCACTCGATGAAGGTAATCCTCCTCTTCTTCCCGCTGACCACGGTAAGGGGTCCGGCAATGTGGGCAAGAGTGTGCTTGGTGTATCGTCTGATCAGACTTCTGACCAAGGTGGTCTTGCCCACGCCTTCTGGACCGACGACCGCGACCAGGACAGGCGGGGGTTCTTCGTCGGGGGTTCTGTTGACGAGCGGGACATGGAGTCGTTGCTGGTCACGCTCTGCATTGCGTCTGATGAGTTTGTCTGCTGTCCTCGGGTTGGCCGAGATGAAGGCGCGAGGGTCGCTGCCCTTCTTCTTGGGCTCCTTGATCTTCTTCTCCTTCTTGGCCGCTGCTTTTGGGCCGTGAACGGCGGGCCGATGCGCGCGATGCTGATGCACCGAAGACGCACCTTCCATCTTTGCACAGTTGGAGACCTTCAACCCGGGACAGAAGCGCAAGATGCTGATATGCTGTTCAGCTGCTAAGTCGGGCAAGTAAGCTCCCTTCCCTGCTTGAAGCTCCAAAAAATTTGGGAACGGTCGGAAATCACGGCTGTGATCTGAGTGGAATTCATTCACGTGATCAGATGTCACCATCGCCATGAACCAATGCGGTGCTCCGTGCACCCGTTGACCTTCGATTCGACGTTCCCCGGTTGACGGGCCTGTTCAATCGCAGACTCGGAGACTTGCTGCATCGTATAAAGGTCAAGCTGACTGGGTCGTTGAGCTGTTGCCGTCCTTCCACCATCGCATCTCCAAGGACGTTTCTGCCCTGTATCGCATTCCGTCGCCATGACCCTCGCACCTATCGCCCGATCTTCGGTTGCGCGCCTGGCCGCTAAGCGTACGGGCGTGCTCGCCAGTCGTCACCTCAGCACTTCCGCGCGTGCTCTTGGTCCGAGCTACACTGCGACCGCAGTGGCAAGCGGAGCTGGTCGCAACGGAAAGATTTCCGTTCTGAACCCCTCCACTGAGTTTGCCCTTGCCATGCCTAAGGAGTTGGGTGGCACCGGAGTAAGTCTTTCTTTACCTGTTCCTCCATCATTCTTGTAACTGACGCAGCAGGGCCGAGCAGAAAGGCGAAAACCCAGAGAGACTCTTTGCGAGTGGGTACTCCTCCTGCTTCCTATCCGCTCTTCAGCTTGTCGGGCGCGAGCAGAAAGTCAAGCTGCCCGACGATCTCGAGATCAAGGCCGACGTGACCATCTCCAACAACGGTGATGGCTTCGGGCTCGCTGTGGTCCTGACTGGAAAGAGCGACAAGATTGAAAAGGCTGAGCTCGAAAAGCTCCTGCACGAGGCTCATAAGGTCTGCCCGTAAGTTATCTCTGTAGCTGTTGTGTTCGCTCAAGATTCGTCAGCTCAATCGAACATTACTCTCGCGTTCCGCCGCCCAGATACTCCAAGGCAACCCGCAACAACATTCCCGTCGAGCTCAAAGTTGCTTGAGGCCGCGGAAATGGTGTGCATAAGCCGCTACTCCGGCGATGAAATCGAATGCAGCGTCGATTGTTGTAGCTGTTGTACATTGCTCAGGCATGATTGAGACGTTGCAGCGCGTGAAATATCTTTCTGACTTTTGCGGACTTATGCGGTTGAATGCTCATTGGTCGATGGCGGGATGACAGGTTCCTGATTATATGAAGCTTTCTGACAGCACAGCTGACCTCGCAGATGTTTCAGTCTTCGATAGTTCGTCCGTGTCTGGGCCGCCCTCGATGTCCCCTGGCCGATCCGCATTGAGGACGGAGCATGACTCCGTCCTCGAAAAGGCGCATTCGCGTATTGCAGCAAGCACTGCCTCGCTGGTCCAGATGTATCTTGCGTACTCTTCGCCACCATAGATACCGTACGCAGTCAGTACGCTCTGCTGACTGTTCCTCGTGTGCCGCGTCAGCCTCAGCTGCATGAACGGATTCATCGAACCCTCCTCGGTCGCCGCCGCCGCCGCTACCTTGGCACTCTCCACTGCCTCGGCGTGTCGGGCGGCCTCGGCATCATCGACTCGTACCATCGCTCGCAGGTAAGGAGCATAGTCGAGGATCAGGCACTCTGGTCTCAAAATGCATGAGGCATCGGTCACCACCGCACGACCTTCAACATCGTCCACGAGCTTGGACACTGCTTGTGCGTGGCGGACTCTGGACGGGTGCAGGAGGGAAGCTCTTCAGCGTCATGTCACGAACTTCAAAAGACGTCTTTGTCCCTCACCTCTGCTCGAACGCGCCATGCTGATCTGCCACGACGTACGCCTGTGACCACATTTGCAGACAGCTGTTCATGCATGCGTCCTGAAGCTCCGAAGCTACTCGCACGCCACTCTCGGCCAGCATCTGCTCCTCGTCTTTCCTGCCCTGCTTGGGCAGCATATGCGCTTCCTCGTTCAGCAACTGGTCTCGGAGTGAAGACGATGACGCCATCCTCCCCTGATATGCATCGGGTTCGTAAGCCTGTCAAAGATGAATGAATCAGTCAGAGGGGCCATCTTCGTCTACACTCGATTGCTGTTGGAGACTCACCTCTACCACATCGAGGAATGGCGGCTGCAGACTAGCATCTGCAAATGATAGCGCGTCCAAGACCTTGCCGATCGTCACCAAGTCGTCCTGATCCGGCCTGGGTTCGCTCGATCTTTCCACAGAATTGGCCTTCTCTCTATCTGTGGCCGCAAATACGGTCGCGTGCCAGCTTTTTTTCCCACTCTCGAGCGAATCTGCCGTTGAGCACCAAAATTGGGTTTCGAGCAGCGCTTGCCGGAGGTCATACACATGTGCTGCGTTGCCGTCACTGCTGGACTTCTCGATCCCGTGGACGGTGGAAGGTGCTGATGCTCGTACCGGTCCATGGCTCGAGAGGCCGGCCAGTGAAAAGCTTGTGTCTAGCCTCAGCGAGGATTTCGTAGAATTGTATATCCTTGTCGCATCCTTCGGGGACAGGACGTGCCCTTCTCGTATAGCGACAAGCTGCAGATATGGCACTGCTTCGTCCAGGGTAGCTGATGTGAAAGGGAGGGTGATCTGAAGGGGAAGATCGGCGATTGGAATGCTGCTCGGGTCTGACAGAACAACGGACAGATCAACGACCTCGTCCGTGACAAAAGTGATGACACGCGCAAGCACTCACCATTACAGGTGATGATCACGGGTCGCCGCGACTTTCCGATGAGCTCAATCATTGCTGGCCAGAATCCCCTGTCGTCTTCGTACAGAATATCGGCTTCCTCAATCAATATCAGACTCTGACGAACCACCTTTGTCCCTTTTGGACTGGTCGGCACGCGTAGAGCATCTGGACCACCATTTGTCATCGCCCTTGCTTGGACATCGTCCTCCAATTGCGACCTTCTGCCGTCGTCTGCGCCTGTCTCCGCTACGGTCGTGTCTTCTTCTTTCTCCCGCACCTTCCGGGAGCCAAACAGGGCACTGATGTCGCTCATTCGTGTTGTCGGCTTTCCCACTTTTTGCTGCTGTTGCTTGGAGAACTGTTGTTTCGCACCTCCCCCGCTTCCACCACCTGACACCATGTGATTCGCCGCCAGAGCACCGACCGCAGCCTCCATCTCTTTGCCCCTCCTTCTGCCCATGCCTGGAAACAGTTCAAAGACCTCATAGCCAAGCTCGGCAGCACAGGCGTAGACCGCAGCAGTCTTTCCGACTCCGGTCGGACCTTGCAGAAGGATGCAATTGGTAAGATGTTCTTTGAAAGTGTTTCGTTTCCTTGGCGAAGGTTGAGCGATCGGTGCATTCAATGTTCGACTTTTTGTTGGAGTTGTAGGATCAGTGGTTCGATTCGTCCTTACACGACCAGGGCCGATTACTGGAGACGACGAGAGCGGGGTCGCAGAGTCTTGCGCTGCTCCTTCTTTCTTGTTCGGTGTCAAAGGCGTTGGGTCTGTGGGTTCCGGAAGACTGGATGTTGGAACATCTCCTGGAGTACTTGCGCGTGCTTGACTGTTTTGGCTGCTCCAATCCAGAATCTCATCATCTTCGCTCTCGTAGACCACATCCAGCTCATCATCCACGATGAAGTCGACGATGTCATCCTCGTCCGAGTCATCCAGCTCGCTCCAGCCACGACGCGCTCGGCGCGCCGCTTTGGCCCTCTTCTCCCTGTCGCCCTTTTTGTCCACTCTGCGCTGAATCTTGCGTCGGCTTGGATCGACTGAGCTTGTTCCCGCCTTTCGCTTCTTCTGTAGCCCCTTCATAATACCTTTCATGCCCTGGTTCGATGAGGCTGATAATATCAAGTTCGTCTGTGCGGTAGCGTTAACAGCAGCGGCAACAGTCGTAACAGGCTCGCTGATGACGAGCTCATGCAGCCAATCTTTGAGGTATGCTGCCGACTCGCGATTGCGTTTGCCGAGAACGTGTGATGCGCGTCGGGGCCTGTGTGAATGCGTCCACAGCTCATACCGATCATGCTCCTGATCCGTTTTGTTTATGGTGAGGGCTTCGTATGCGCCCTTGAACGCGTAGGACAAGGCTGAGTCGGCGGTCTGCTTCCCGGAAAGAATGTGGTGTTCCAGGTCGTGAGCTTTGGCAAGCGCTGCCAACGCAGAGAGGGCAGCCTCCAAAGTGATGAGCGTTGAGGAAAATGCGAGTGGCTGCTCGCTTTGTGTCATCAGGAAGTAGTCTGAGGGGCCCCGAGCGCGTGCTTTCAGGGCCTGCTGGAAGTTAAAGGGCTCGGAAGGTGATGTTTCCCGCTCGCTGATATCTGCCCGCACTTCAGGTACTTTGTGATGCATCGAGGTGTCGAAAGGTATTAACGCGTCAGCGGGCTGCACGTGAACATTCTCGCCTTTTGGCCAAGGAACATGGTTGAGGATGTTATTTGGTCTGTTCGCGAACGGCTTGAATGGTCTACTCGAGGGGCCTGTTCCCTTTACCGTGAAGCTTGAGGAAGCAGCAGGCAGGTTCGATTTGAGCGGGCTCTGCTTCTTGACTTCTTGTGAGCTCGCCGCTGATTTGACATGCTTGATGATGACCTCATCCTCGTAGTCATCGTCGTTGTCATTGTCATCGTGAATGACAATGACAGATGTTGCTGGCTTCCTCCTGGGTCTGCTGGTTGCGATGTTGACCGCGGATTCGGCGTCTGACTCCTCGTCCACTTCTACTGTAGTCGATGCGATCTCTGTTGCGGCGCCCTTCGAATGTTCTTCTGCTGCAGCTGCGTCCTTTCGAGCTTTCACAGGTTGAAAGAACGTGCTTGGCGGTGGTACTTTCTTGCTGGCCTTCTTCGGCTGAGCTTTCTTGCTGACCTTTGCACCTGACTTTGCGTTTTTGTCCGTTGGCCCTGGTACAGCACTTCTGGCCGCCGCGAGCTTCTGGGAAGTCGACGATGTTGAAGCGGACTCTGCTGGCGGTGGTGCTGTGACGATATCTGCAGCAGCTGACGGGAGAACAGCAGATGCTGAGGAAGCATCGGCAGACGTTGGGAGATCTTGGGTCTGCGAGCCGCGCCCGAACGACAGCAGACTCTGCTTCATGAGCTTTGATCTTCGGTAGAGCGAGCACAGGATCTTGAGCTCATTGTTGTCACCAGTCGATGTCGGGGGAGGAGAGAGAGAAGTGTTGTTCTTCGTTGACGACTCCATCACCAACGCGTGACTTTTTTGGGACGCGACGCGACGTGTTGGTTTCTGGCTGGTGGCAGCATGACACCAACAACTGCAGGATCCTTTCGGATGCCACCACGTTGCTCTTGACTGCGAGCATTCAGCTGCGCTTCTGACCAGACCCTCAGCACGCTGGTCCATCCTCCAAGGGACAGTCGACATGCCGCTACAAGAGAGGCGTAGCTCCGGTCTGCTCTTCACCGAAGATGAGCCTCCCGTCCCAAGACCATCACTCTCCACGCGTACCCCCTCGAATATCACCACGAACGGGATGACTTCCCATTATGGCGGATGCGAAGATGGTGGTGGCGACTACCAGAACCTCGCTGCTTCCAGGCCCACCAAGCGAATAAAGAAGGAACACAGGTCAAGTACATCGATTCACGCTCATGACAGAGGTAAGGAAAACAGACCTCCCTTGCCGCCGCATCTGTCAGCGAGATACGGTCCGTCCAGCTCGACCCCACGGCGGACGCCTTCTCAAACTTCGACTCAATCCACCCAACGGTCAAGCTCAAAGCAAAAGACGCCGACGGGTGGTTCCCAGCAAAAGCTCACTGCTTTCTACGGCTTTGCTCAGCAGCCACAACAGGCACGGCCCACTCCCCCACCCAGCTCCAGCAAGGTCAAGAGGGCCAATCCCGATGCGCGCTCAAGACGTAGCACAAGTCCGGAAAAGCAGGCCTCTAGGCATATGAGCAGCGAGCCTTCGAGTGGTAGGATGCTAGCACCATCGGAGAAAGGAACGGCGCCAGCTAGGGAGGAGCTGCGCCAACGACAGCTGTCATCCGAACGACGGGACGGACACAACTACACTGTGGAAAAGTGCGATGACGCGGCAGAAGACTCAGAAGGAGAGGACGAGCCACCATCAACCTGGAAGCAAAATGCGCAGAAAGATATGCACATTATTCGCCTCCTCGCCGATCGCTCCAGAACAGAGGACGACGTTTTCACTCAAGTACCTGGTAGACCGGGCCAGAAAGTTGTGCGCGATCTCGGACGCCAGCTGGATTACGATGAGAGGAAAAGGCAGAAAGCTCTCCACGACGGTAAAGGTGCAAGAATGAGAGAGGAGACGATAAAGCGAATGAAGGGCGATACAGTGCGGCCGTTTAACACTCGTCGGCCTCTGCTACCTTCAAAAGAGCCCGACATCCGACGTAAGGATGGACACGGTGATATCAGAGAAGTACCGCATGCCAATGAAGTACAGCTGCAACGGACCGGCGGGAAAGCAGGGCCTTCCCTGAGGTCGGAGAAGGTAGATGATCACAGATCGCCTCGCCCGCTGGACTCGTCCGATATCGACGCCCGTATCAACAACCTGCTGAAGTCGAGGGAGAAGCATCGCGCCCTGTCTGGGGATGTCCCAATCAATGCATCTGAATCAGAACGACGAGGAACCGAGTCTCAAGCAAGAGAACCAATTGCAAAGAAACCACCCCACCACAAGCACAACGGAGGAGAAGGCAGACCCTGGCCGACGCCTCAGCGACTTCGGGACGTTCTTTCACTTGCACAGCCTGATGCTACGCTGGCGAGTATGAAGAAAGGGGTGTCTTTCGCTGCCGAAGTGGAAACCCAGCTGGCCGACATGCACTCCGGGTCTGAATCTTCCACGCAAGAATACGAAGAGCGGTCTGCGCCCGATACGATGGTATCAGAGTCTCTCCTCCGGCTCGCGGAAGGACATGATGATGCTGACGATGAACATGCGGTGGAAGAGGCAATGGGGGCGGCGCAAACACGAACGCCCAGCCGGACGCCATACATCACAAACTACGATCTCGGCGATCTCAAGGCCACGGTTCCAACTCACCTCAGACACGTCCTCGAGCCAGGTACCCAGTTCCCGTTCGATGTACATCAGCAACTCGAACGGGCGGGAGAGAAACCGGGGATCCGAAGCTGGCTGCTTCCCTCGCCCACTAAGACTTCCACCAGCTCTACAATGATGGCGACAGATGAGGACCCTGACCGAACCTGGGTCAATGAAGCTCCCCCCATGAAGCCGGCCTTGAAGCAACAGACTCTGGGTGCGTCCTTGCAGATCCTACCATCATTACGGGAACCAGAAGTTCAGGTCGAGACGCAGGAGCAAATGAGGCGGCGCTTCAAAGATCAAGCGGCCATTGATGATCCTCGCTTTGACCAGGCCACGGGAACTACAGAGATTTTGTCTGACGATTCTGACGATGAAGATGCCGACAAAACCCGGGTGGACTCGCCTGCCCCTTCACCCGAACACCGACTTGAGGGCCGAGGTATTTCGTCGCAGAATTTGACAATCACGGCTCCTGTCCACAGACCGGCTGCCAGGGCGGGACTTGAAAGATCTTCGTCCGACGAGATGAATCCGCATGCCGACTCGATCGACTCCCAACTACCGCTGTGGCCGATTGGCAAGGCTGCCCACAGGGCCACTGTCCAAGCGGCCAAGAACTTCCCTGACGCACTCAACGCGGACGAAACCCAGTTGCTGCCCTTCTCGCAAGAAGGATCAGACACACAAGAGTACGCTGGGACGACGTCTTCGGAGAGCGTCCAGCTCACCATTGACCGGTCCCGGACGCGCTTCACCAAGCACGGCGTCACCCAGTTGGACAGTCAGGGAGAGATAGTAGACTGCATTCGACTGCCCTTTGTCGGAAGCAGTGGGGGAAGCGGCAGTGGCAGCAGCCCTTGAGCGGATCTGCCGTCCCCTTGGGCGATAATTTCACAAATGTTGTCGCTTCCATCCGCCTCGTAACCGTAAAATGACAGGATCTGGCTGCGACCTGTTTGTGTTCTCGGCCGAGTCACGGTTTCTGGTTGATCTGAGCGCTGGGAGAGATGGATGACCTCAGGTCGAAGGGCAACCCAAGCTCGTTGCTAAGACAGTTTCCACCACGCATTGCTACAGCTGTCTCATAGTACAATCTCCCACGACTCCCAAAGATGCTGCTCAGACCCACGCTCCGCCTTCTTGCGCAACAGGCGTACAAGCCCTCGATCCGCTTCCCAGACCGCTCCCAACAGCAACAAAGCCACAGCTCCTCCGAACTGCACCCCCACCCCGCCGCGCCGCCAGAGATCATCAAGGACTTCGGTCACTTCCAAGAAGTGTTTTCGAGCGGGCCTCACTTCCACCCGGAGAAGATCCAATCCGCATCTGCTTCTTCGTCCTCTGGAGGTGGTCGTGGTGGGTCATCGTCGCAGTCCGCCGACGTGGCGGAGGATGTGCATGATCTGCCCTCGAGGTTTTGGAAGACGAGCTCGCTTGTGATCGAGGAGGATGAGATGGAGTTGATCATGGTGAGTTGTCAAGGACGTCCCGTGTCAGCCTCATCAACTTGCTCAACGACTCAGAACTGACTTCTGCTCCGGCATGTGGATTGTTATTCTACAGAGCGGCGGAGCATCGTCGCGAGCATAGAAACGAAACATCTGCATTCCAGCACCTACCAAGTCAATGCAAGTCAGCACAGATTTGATCAGACTTGCAACTGGCGTGACAGGTGGTCATCGTCAGTCTGGAGCAACAGTCTGAATAGCATGGAGGGGACCATACACTCCATGGTAAAGTGACGGACACAGTTCGAAAGTTGCCGTCAGGCTTGGGTGCAAATCAGAGCCTCGAGAATGCAGGCATCACACTGAAAGGACGGATCGGAGACTCGCGACGGTGGACAGACTAGAAGATAGATTAACAGCATGAAAGATGTGGTAGTAACAGTGTCCGTGGTTGATGGGTCTACTTGATGTTGGACAGCTTCTGGGTGCCTGCAGGGTCGAGGAGGGGCAGAGTATGTCAACGAGGGCTGGCCTCCAAGTTGCCAGTGCGTACGCAACACACGAGTGCTCAAAACTCTTACTTGAATAAATCTTGGTGTCCAGAACGCCAGCCTTGTCCGTGATGCGGCGAATGCGTTGGTTCTGTTCGTCGAGCTCTGAGCCCATCGCGCGGCCCATCTTGTTCAACCGACCCGTGATGGCCGAGATCTCATCCAGGTTCGCATCCAGCTCATTCTCCATCTCGTCGTCCGACTCGGTCGATTCAAACTGGTAGCGCGCCCGCTGGGCCTGACGTGCTGCCGGCGAGTTGGGATCGGGTCCTTTGCCTTTACCCCCACCGCCGAACCGGTCCAGTCCGAACCGATCCCGGGCAAAGCGGGAGGATGCTTTCTGGTTCTCTTGCACCGTCGCCTCCACCCGCTCACGAGCGCGGGCAGCTTCGTCACGCAGGCGTTCGCGCTCCTCGCGTTCTTCGATGTGGCGGTTGACCAGCCGGGCTTCTTCTGCTTGGCGCTTGCCTGCCTTATCCCGGGTCATGGCAGGGATGAAGATGGACCGGTTCAGCTTGACGATATCACGGGCATTGTCATCAGCTCGCGCCGAGGCCGCCTTGGACAGATCAAACTGGTGTTCCGTATTGGCCAACTTTTCTACATTGTCCAAGGTGAAATATGGACGAGAGAGAGAGAGAGAGACGTCAGCAACTGCTTTCCAGATTCCGTTTGTGACCGTAAAATCATCCGGATCCTGACAAGTCTACGCACCACTTTGAGTACCGAGCCGACCCATGCTGGTCATACCCGTCTCCTCCGCCTGTCTTGCCATGCGAATAGCCTCCCGGGTGCTCTGGAGCGAGTCCTGCTTGGCATACCTGATCTGCTGTTTGATACCCTTGATCTCCTCTTCCTCCGGATCCAGCTCTTCCTCTTCTTCTTGCTGAGTGCCCAGGTTACCGCCGCCGCCGCCGCCCGCGCCTGCACTCCCCAGACCTGTGCCGCCATACTCTCTATCGAGGGCAGACTCGGTGACAGAGGGTGCATACCTGCTGCGGTACCCTGTACCAGTTGAGGGAGTGGTGTAATTCTCGCGGGGCACGATTCCCTTAGCAGCTTGCTGCTGTTGGTACAGAGTTTGGAAGGGCTGGTTCTGTCCATACTGCTGCTGTGGTTGAGGTGCTGGAGGCTGGCAGTTTTGCTGAGTTGGCTGCTGCTGTTGTTGTTGCTGCGGATCGTACGGATATCCGTCGTTGGTGTAACCTTGCTGTTGCCCGTATTGGTTGGGAGACGGTTGACCATAGCCGCTTCCGCGGTAAGGATCTTGCCCGTATCCTTGTTGGTACTGGGAGCCGTAGCCGTTGCCCTGTTGCTGCCATTGTGGATCTGGCTGTCCATAGGCGGGCTCTGGAGCTGGAGCGGGGGCAGGAGCTGGGATCTTGGATCCTCCGGACTGCGAGCAGGGATGAGAGTTCAGCAGCTGGAATTTGCACCGATCTCAGACAGGCTTGACTCTCACCTTCTTGAAGAGGGGCATTGTGGTCGTCTGCTTGATGTTGGCGAGAGGGTGTCGAGGTCAGTGGAAGGTGTGATGCTGGTGGAAGTCGATGAACAGGAGAGCAAGGAGCCAAGCCAGGAACGGTCAGTGCACAGCCTTCCCTCCAACTCGCTATGCCTCATGCTCCCAGTCCTTTCGCGCTCGCGCACCACACGCCAAGTCACAGCACTGGATACGATCGAAGTCGGGCACTGCATGTATTGATTGATTCAGGCTACAAGGTACAGTAAAAGTTGACAGTCCAGTTGTCCTGTGGGCCATGAAATATTGGGTGATGCGACAAGAGGTATACGCTGCCTCAGAAGGGAAAGGGAAGGGAAGGGACGGGCTCGGAAGGGTATCGTAGTATCATCGATGGCTAGGGAGCGTTTCCACGGTCCGTCTATCTAGAACGAGAAGCAGAAAGCGAGAGCTGGGAGGAGATCCTTTCAAGGTCACTGATGAAGCAGCCCCGGATCCGGGTCGCAGTGGGTTCAAGCGCGCTCATTCGAACCGGCCCTTGTTGAAGGACGCATTCGTCGGAGTCTGATCTCCATCTACTTCTTCATCTCCTTGCTGAATGAGCTGATGTGTCCTTGAGGACGCATTTACACCGCCCTTGCCATTCGTACGCCGCGCCGCCTTGGCTTCTTCGTACACCGACATGACGCGGGCTGGTCGTTTGCCACCGTCGTCGTCGTCCTCCTCCTCAGGGTATCTCAACCTCGTCAGTTCAATGTCCTCTGTTTACGAAAGGGGCAGAGCCCAGAAGCGTTGAGTCAAAACTACAAAGTGATCCCTGAGCTGAGCACTACCGCGAGAACATACCTAGTATGTCTTCAAAGCACCACTCCACGGCATCCGCGGCCCAGAAGTGGTCGCAGTGCTGTAAAACAAAGAGCGTGAAAGACCTCACGTCAGCAAACCGATGTCACACATCCTCAGCAGCAACTGAGCATCAATGTTGAGGGAAGGGGGGCGGGGGAAAATAATCCAATTCTCACCTCTGCCTCTTCTTGCCTCTTCCACCGTATTAATCTCACGTCGCTCTCTTGCTCCTGCATCCTCTTGATCAGCGGGTCCGTCAAGACCAAGAAATCCATTCCTCCACTGTAGATTGCCAGTGGGGGAAAGCGGCCGTCGTACCACCTCGGAGCATTGGGATCCATCGTGCATCCACGAGTCGCGAACCCGTCTTTGCCCGCCCACCAGAAGATGGAAGCGCTCGAGACGGGTTGGGGCGTGAAGCGGAACATCTTCGCTTTTCCTAGATAAACAAGGGTTTGGGATCAGTCAAGGGGCGAGCCGACTTGATCCACAGCGCTCTTGCAAGACAAAGCCACTCACTTCTTGGTAGCCAATTGGCGTCCGTCCAAGCGAATAGGAAAGCTACGTGGGTGAAGAAGTCAGCTCTCAGCCGTGGAACATTCTTCCAGAAGCTTTCGAAGGCAACCCCGTTACACACCAAACATTTGATATCCAAGCAAAGCATATGGGTAGGCTGGGCACAGGTCGTACGAGACTGTGTGAAAAAGATACGTAAATTTCAGGCGCGTCACTGATGGGTTATCGCACCTCTTGACTCACTCTTCATCAGCGGAATGAAATCCAGCACACCAAAGAACCGTCTCCACGTCTTCCAGTCCATATGGCTCAGCGCGGTGAAGGGGAAACAGGTGGTGAGAGGACCGGCAAAGACGGCGGGTGCCAGAGCGCCAAAGTAGGTAAGCTTCGTGCCTAGCTCGGGTACCATGTTGAGCGAGAGCGAGATGAATGCGGTGCCGTTGCCCTGGGAGTGTCCAATGAAGCCAATCTGCAGATGGAAATGAGGAGGGGGAGGGGGGGGGGACACAAGGTTCAGTTTGACCCGGGAGGAGCACTCATCCTGGACCCCGGGGCCGCAGACACACCTTGTCATAGCCAGTCTCCCTCCGCACATAGTCCACCAGCGCAGGCAAGTCATAGATGGCCAAGTCCCGAATGTTCCAATCCCAAAAGCGTGGATCGCTCCTCTTATATTTGCGATGGCCCATGTCAAAGACGCCGCGGTTGTTGCCGAGGAAGACTTGATATTTGCCGTGTCTGGCCAGCCAGAAGGCGAGGGAGCGTTCTTCGGAAGTGACAAAGGAGCCGGAGGACTGGAACAGGCCGTGCATGATCAGGACTGGGAATCCACCTGTGCGTTGCGACCAAGATGACACACGCGTCAGCGTAAAGGCTGATCAGATCGAAGCAAAACAAGATAGAAAATGAGAGAACACACACCTTTTCCATCGGAATGCCGCTTCATGGGCTCCTGCTGCTTGTCAATGATCCGGTTCACGCGCAAGTAGAATCCATCCTCGGTTTCCACCTGCTCGTTCACAATCTCAAACCCACAGCTGGCCGCATAGTACTTGACATCCTTGACCAGTCTCTCCTTCCTCCATCTCACCGGGTCGTCCCAATCCCGGACCTTGTCATCGACCGGAGCCGAGACTCGGACCGCGCTCTGGGGCGAGGCGAGGCCGGTGAGGACGAGCAAGGAGGTGATGGGCGAGGGTACTCTTCTGATGATGGCTGCGAGGAGCTGTATGGAGAGCGCCCAGATGATGATGACGATGAGGAAGGAGGAGGAAAGAAGGAGGGCAACGGTCTGGGACCAAGCCAGGCGGAGCTTCCAGTAGAGCGAATGCTGAGCATACAGGGGTGCACCGCCGCGTCGTGTCCAGATGTCAGGTTCTAACAGAGGGAATTGTTCCTAACATTCATCAGCGCGGAAAACCTTCTTGGGGAAAACGTCCCAGTAAGGGGGTGTGTTCGGGCAGCTCACCTTCGTAATCATCGAATCCGTTCGGTGGGCGGGCGTACATGCCGAGAGCATCAATCGTGCCTTGAGAAGCCTTGTCGACTCGAACTCTCAGACTGGCGGCGCTGAGCGGTCTGGAGATGGCATCGGGAGTATCGATGCCCGTGGTGGTTGCGCTGCTGCTGTGATTTCTGGCGCCGTTCGACGACGATGAGAAACTGGTCTGGAGAGGATGTAGAGAGGAGGAGGAGGAGGCAAAGTAGTGGTTGCTACTAGACCCTGTGCTGCTACTGCTGCTCCGACCGTCGAGTGCTTGAGAGTTTGTGTATGCGGGGTCGAATGGATCGAGCTGTGCAGCAGCAGCTGCTGCTGCTGCGGCCGCGTTGTTGTTGTTGTTGTTGTTGTTGTTGTTGCTGCTGTTGGCGTCGCCGTGACTTGTTCTCCCTGGATACCTTGCTGCTTGTTTGGAAGTGGTGTTTCGAGATGTGCGCGAGCTTGAGGAGTTGGAGTCCGCCAGCAGGGGCTGTGCCTCCCCGTTAGAAGGCATAGTTCTCGTTCAGCTGCTTGGAAATGGGTGATGTGCGTGTCGATCGGATGCTCAGACGTTTGAGCGCGGCTCGTTCTCCTCGGGGATGTCGTGTTCCTTGTCAGAGGGCAAGAAATCGGCGTGTGCGTCGAACGGGATGGTGGGCCTTGCGATGGATGGACAGGGCAAGCGCGAGCTGATGTCAGATACTGTACCACCCTTGTGCCGTCTGTGGTATCGTATTGGGCCTGGCGCTCGAGTATGAGCGAGTGTTGCGGACAGAAGCGAGAAGGATAAAGGTGGCCCGATGTGTGGGCAGGAGGGGGGAGGTGCATGTGTGGTGTGATGTCACAAGAGGCTCGAGGGAGGCGTCGCGTGCCGATCACGTGGCAACGGGCAACAACAGCCGATGTGGAGCAGGATGAAGACCGGAGACCAGACCCTCGTGATCACGAGACCCCAGTGTGGAGTCTGGTGTGGAAGGCGGTTGACACTTGACAAATGCAAGACGGAGCAGCGGATCGTCCCGAGGAAGGAAGGTGTGCACTCGCCAGAAGAAAAGGACCTTGTCATCATCATCACCGAGATTGCTACCAGCGTCCCTTCACAACGCGGCCAAGAATTTCTGTAGGTGCCTTGCCACAATCTTCCATCCTTCCTTGTCCCTTCGAGCCCGACGTTGAACCTTCTCTCCCTTTCCTCTTCATCCTGCCGTTTGCCCTCCCCCATCCAGACGGGGAAGATAAGAGAGAACGTGGTTTATAAGATGATTGCCCCCATCCGCGCACAATCCACCCGCGTCCTGAACGCAGCCGCCCTGCGATCAGTAGCGGCGTCGCCTTCGTCCCTTTCCTCCTCGGCCGTGGCCTCCACATCGCGCGCCGTGCTGATCGCCAAGCGGCCAATGGTGACCAAGGCCGAGCGCTGGACCCCCGCGCTGGCGCACTCGCCCGCCTTGCCCGATGCATCCAACTCGCAGACCAAGGCCGACCTGACGGCGACGCTGCCCAACATTGAGGCTCGTTGGGCCGCCCTCTCCAAGGAGGAGCAGTTTGGTGTCTTCCGTCTGCTGGAGGAGATTCAGAAGAAGGACTGGAAGGAACTCTCCATCGACGAGAAGAAGGCCGGTGAGCTCCCCCTTCCAACCACGAAACAGACTTGCGTTGAAGAAGACTTCATCGTGCTGACACACATCTCTCGCTTTTGAATCCCCACCTTTCCCCGAACAGCATACTTTATCTCGTTTGGCCCCCACGGACCCCGCAAGCCCATCACGGCTCCCGGCCAGGGCCTGCGCACCTTTACTGGTGTGGTCCTCTCGTTTGTCGCTACCCTTGCCGTCTTCTACGGATTCCGAAGCATCGGTGAGTGTTGCGAACGATGGCCCTCAAACTTGCAAGACGATCAGGGCCATGTGGGGGGGGGGGGGGGCGGGTTCACACTGGAAAGAGCAGGGGACAAATGTTCCTGAAGTTCAGGACCAGTGATGGCGGGGGAGTTGGGTATCAAAGGAGATCAGATGGGATCAAACACGAGAGAACGACTTTCTGCTCGCGCCCTACAACTTCCCCCGGAGGATATTCATGGCCCCCCTCAGTTCTCCTGCATTTTCTCGTGCTTGTGGTCGAGCATGCAAAACTGACGGGCCTGTACCCCTTTCCACAGCTGGCCCCCCACCAAAGACACTGACTACGGAGTACCAGGAGCAAATGACGCAGAAGGCATTGGAGGAGAAGCAGAACCCCATCACTGGTGAGTGCACCGGCCTGTTTCCCGCGACTGGGCTGTTTTGCGGTTGCTGAGTGTGGCTTCTCTCTGTCTCTACAGGTATCGCATCGGCCGGCTACAAGGGCCAGGGTCACGTCCAAAAAAGCTACGTCTAAAGCGTGGAACTGTGCTGATCAACCGATCCGCGCACACACCTCACGGACTAGTGTTCCCAGCTTGGGGCGGACAGCGAGCGTTCGTGCGGTGGTGCACCTCGGCCATGCTGATCCCTCCTCCCGGCCCTGTCTACCATCGAATGTGTTTTGCTATCCTACCTTTTCGCTCCCTCTCTCTCTCTCTCTCTCTCTTTCTCCTTTTCCCTGTCCTCTTACAACACACAATCACACAAACACACACAATCTCAAACACCCAAAAGGTATTCTCCCACCCCGCGAAGGAAGCCGAGGGAGATGTGGAAGGAAGGAATGTATGCGTGCATGTAGTCGAGGGAGGCTTGTGATCACGGGGGCGGAGGATGATCATGGCGTTGGTGCAGCCAGCGTCGCCCGAGTCCCGAATGGCGTGTGTCTGGTTTCCTTGTTCTTGCGCCCAAAACCCGCAGTCTTGCCGACTTGCAGATTTGGACAAACAAGAGATGGGGAAGGGGGGCAGTGCACGCAGAGGGGTGAGGGATGATCGGTGGGTGTCGGGACGCAGGGACGATGACGAGGCGGGTGAGAGAGCACTGAGGAAGAAGGGTGTGAGTGACGCCTCGTTGCTTGGCTGTGTGGGTCTGTTCTTTTTTTTAGGCCAGAAGGAAGGGCACGCATCATCGTTGCATGCACACACAGCCCCGACGCTGGAGCAAAGCGCGGGAGCATGGAAGAGCAAGGGAGAGAGAGCACAACCGGCAGTCGTATATAACACAGGCCACCCTCTCCCGCCTTTGTTTCCAGGATGGAGGCCCCACCTTCTTTCCCCCGTCCCTCTTCACGTCCCTAACCTCCAGTGCTCAGAGACGTGAGCATCATCACTCACCATGGCATTGTACTCGACAGTTGGTGAGTAGCACAGCTACCTCGGTCCCATCGCGCGCAAAGCTCACATCTCCTATCCATCATCCGCACCCAGTCATCGCCCTCTTCGCCGTCCTCGCCCTCTGGTCCATCATCGAGGCCGGGGTCGCAACCAAGGTCGCGTCCGAATACTTCCGAATCCGCTTCTCAAGCCGATTCAACTACGGCTCCGTCGAGTCCAGCATCAAGACCTTCCGCAACGGAGCAGCCCTGCTCGCCTTTGACGGCTTCCTCACCTTCCTCCTCTCCATCGGCTTCCTCGTCGTCTTCCTCAAGGGCCACGAACTCCCGCCCTTGGTCCTCCTCCCTCCCGTCGTCGTCCTCTTCCTGCTCTGGCTCGGAGGTGCAGCCGCGTACTCGAACGGGTTCAACAACCTCGGATACGACTCCTGCGCCGGTAACCTCTGCGGCACCGTCCAGGCCGCCGTTGCCTTTGCCTGGCTCGGATGGATCACCCTCCTCCTCCTCCTCGCCGCCCTCGCCTACTTCCTCCTCCGCCCTCCTCATCACCACGACAATGACGCCTACCCCCACGGCGCCACTACCACCACCACCACCACCTCGGCTGGTGGCCGGAAGAACAACATCTTTGCCCTCGGCGGTCTGAAGAAGAACAAGGCCAACCACAATACCGACGTCGAAAAGGTTGACCAACACCAACAGCCGATCCAGACCCACCCGTATCCTCAACAAGGAGCCGCCGCCTTCCCCACTGCTGCTCCCGGCACTGCAGCACCCACCACCGCCGCCCCTGAGAACGCGGCCGCAGGCTACCACGGCCAAGCACCCTCCCAGCAGGCCTTTGCCGGCGCATACGGCGTCCCCGCCACCCAACA
This sequence comes from Tilletia setariae, assembly GCA_023634365.1. Taxonomy (NCBI): domain Eukaryota; kingdom Fungi; phylum Basidiomycota; class Exobasidiomycetes; order Tilletiales; family Tilletiaceae; genus Tilletia; species Tilletia setariae. Next base: position 530,599 of record JAMJXE010000010.1, read on the forward strand.
GCAGCATCACGGCCAGGAGGGCAGCAACACCTACGACCCTGCTCAAGCGTATGCTCAACAGCAGCCGTACGAGGGCCAAAGTGCGGCCTCGCCCACGACGATGCCCCAGCCTCAGCAGCAGCAGCAGCAGCAGCCTCCCCAGGGCTGGTCGGTCAGTCCGTTGGGAAGCCAGCCCCAGTCCGGCGCCGCGCCCACTGCCGAGATTGTGGCCGGAGAGCCCAAGCCTCACCACAGCAGCAACATCAACAACAACTCTTCCATCTGAGTCAAAAAAACCCATTCAAGATTTACTACCCTTTGATTTTATTCCAAAGAGTGGTTTGAATGAGAGCGAGCACCCGCTCGCTCGCTCGCTTCTATCCATCGTCTTGCATAACCAAATCACCCTTTCTATACCCTTGTTCCGTACTCCAGTGGTCATTTAAATGCACACAAATTTCAAAATGCGTGCGCGCGCTTGCTCGCCTTTTCACCTCGGTTCATCCATTGTCCGAATAAGTTCGAAGGAAATGAGAGGTTCACGCGTCTTGGGAGTATAAAGCGGTGAAGGTGCGAATCCTGCCTTCGCGTTTGCATGATGATGTCGCTTCGCGGTTCTCTGTGTGTCCCAAACGCTCTTCTGAATATGTGGGCGCGGAAAGTCACTACAGACAATTTGTCCGGCTGATATCATTGTCTCTGTTCCTGTGAGAGAGAGGAGCATATGATTGTACGTACGTCTCAAGCCAGCAGCTTTGCAAGCTTGCCTGACCGATTCGCAGCTTGAACGTCCGAGTCACCTCCAATATGCTCCTTCTTGATGAACACCTGTCGACACCACCCCCCACAAGCAGGTGTTGCGTCAGCGATCAGACTCGTGGCGTGACAACAGGGCAAGCAGCAGTGCTTTCTGGGCAGTCAGTACTCACGTTGGGAACTGTTCTTTGACCAGTCTTGCTGGCCAGATAGTCCTTTCAAAGAAAGAGAGAAGGCCGAAGCAGCATTCAGCACGCAGACAGGCACCGAACACGACCAGATCTCAGTGCCAACAAGCGAGATGTTGGGCTCACCTGGATAGCGGCCCCGTTCTCATGGTGATCAAGTTCGACAATCGCAACCTTGTCGCCCAGCTTGAACTCGGAAATTGTCCTCTTCGTCCGGGAACAGTACTGAATCATCACACACACGCAAAGAGGATGAGATCGTCAGCAAATGCAAGAAAAATTTGGGCTCAAAGAGGTTGAGACGCACAGGGCAGTATCTACAAACTCGACGTGGGCACGGATCCGACACGAAATCAGTAAGCTGGACCGGGGCAGCAGGAAAAAAACACTGCCGCCATTTTCAAGGATTTCGACCTGGCGCCTGTTTCATGCTCACGATTTGCTGTGGCAGGAGAAACCCAGGGTTTGGGCAAAAAGGAAAGCTCTTTCAGGGTCAGAGAACGCCAAAGAAAGGGCATGGACGCAAACACTATTGCGCGCTGCTGCCTCACCTGAAGATTGCGACCATGTTCTTCGCAATCAGGTCCTGATCGGGTGGCGAAACGAGGAGATGCGTTGTCAGCGAGATCCAAACCCCTGCGAGAACGTAGCCCAGAACTGAGCGAGACAGCAAGCTCACTTCTGCTACAGTTTTGGCTGCCATCGTGTCGTATGTGCCTGAAGAGCGAGAGAATGCTGATCCCATCGGGTATGCTGAGAGGCTGGTTGAGAGGGGATCCTGCGAGGGAGAGCAAGAACTACTGTAGAGACGTCACAGTTCATCGGCGAGAGGTTACAGTAGGGTGTTCTCGGAGCCTTTTGTGGTTGGTATCGGCCGAGAGAGTTGGGAATCTGCACTGACCCGTCAAGGTGTTGGACCTCGTCACCCCCAGCATGCTCGCAAGCCAAACGCAACCTCAGCTCTGGGACTTCGTGCGCTCGAACGACCAACAAGCACGTTGCAGGGAAAGCACTGCAGCCTGTCCAGATCGAACCCATACCATCACCCCGGCACCCAACGAGGCTGCTCCATAACCACGCGCCATGGCTCCAAAACGCGACTGGGAGAAGTACAAGGGCCCCGACTCCGACGACAAGGCCAAGGACGAAGACAACATCCAAGCCCTCGACGAAGACGATATCCAACTCCTCCGCACCTACGGCCAAGGCCCGTACGCCAAACAGCTCAAATCAATCGAAAACGAAGTGAAAGAGGTCCAGAAGCGAGTCAACGAGAAGATTGGGGTCAAAGAGTCCGACACCGGCTTGGCCCCGCCCAATCTCTGGGACATTGCCGCGGACAAGCAGAGGATGGGAGAGGAGCAGCCCTTGCAGGTGGCTAGGTGCACCAAGATTATCCACGCGGAAAACCCACGGCAGGTCACTGGCTCATCCTCAGCAGACGCAGCCGGCGGCGGTGCACAGGAGGCAGCAGTGCGCAGGTTGGCAGGATTGGGAGGGTTGGGCGGAGCTGGGTTCGGAAACCAGTCGCCCAATGCGGAGGAGGAGGACAAGTACGTGATCAATATCAAGCAGATTGCCAAGTTTGTCGTCGGGCTCGGCGAGCGGGTTGCGCCTACCGACATCGAAGAGGGCATGCGCGTTGGGTGAGCCCGTCCTCTCTCTCTCTGTGTGTAAGGACAGACTCATGCTGATTGCCTCATCTCACTGTTTCTATGTATACAGCGTCGACCGGAATCGGTATCAGATCCAGATCCCACTGCCACCCAAGATCGACCCGACCGTGACTATGATGCAGGTAGAGGAGAAGCCAGATGTCACCTATGGCGACGTTGGTGGCTGCAAGGAGCAGATTGAAAAGCTAAGAGAGGTTGTCGAAACCCCATTACTGACTGTGAGTTTGGTGTGCAGAAAAAAGCAGCTTGTTCCGCGCATCTACTTTACTGACCGTACCTCCCTTCCTTTTTCTTCTTCTTTTCCCTCCATCTGTCAATTCTGCTAATCACAACCACCAACCACAGCCCGAGAAATTCGTCAACCTCGGTATCGACCCACCCAAAGGCGTCCTCCTCTTCGGTCCACCGGGCACAGGCAAGACGCTCTGCGCGCGAGCCGTAGCCAACCGGACCGACGCCACTTTTATCCGCGTCATCGGATCCGAGCTGGTGCAGAAATATGTGGGCGAGGGCGCGAGGATGGTGAGAGAGCTGTTCGAGATGGCGCGGACGAAGAAGGCGTGTATCATCTTCTTTGATGAGGTTGATGCGATTGGTGGGGCCAGGTTCGATGATGGGGCGGGAGGTGACAACGAGGTGCAGAGAACGATGTTAGAGGTGAGTCTTTTGTGTTCCAGGTCGTCCTTCTGGGAGTTCCCGAAAGTTCTGCTTGGGGGAAGGGTGGAGAACCTGACGCTTCCGCGCCCCCCGTTCTGCCCATTTGGCCTGTGCCCATCTCGTCCATTACAGCTGATCAACCAGGTGAGTTCTTGGTGGTCACATTCACAATTCCTTGGGACGATTATTGAGTCCTCCTGGTCCACCCCGGGTCTGAATTCCTACGCAGCTTGACGGTTTCGATCCTCGAGGGAACATCAAGGTCTTGATGGCAACCAACAGGCCCGACACCTTGGACCCAGCCTTGCTCAGACCCGGTCGTCTGGACCGTCGCGTCGAGTTTGGTCTTCCAGACAACGAGGGCCGGGCCCACATCTTGCGCATCCACGCCCGCTCGATGAGTGTCGAGCGGGACATCCGCTTCGATCTGATCGCGCGTCTTTGCCCAAACACGACGGGGGCTGAATTGAAGAGTGTGGCCACAGAGGTACGTCGTGCGATCCTGGTATGGGAGGACGGGAACAATCCCGCGCAGCTTGAGGATAGGTCTTTGGGAAAGCTTAGCCCCCCTTGTTTACTTCTTCAAACAAAGGCTGGTATGTTTGCTATCCGAGCGCGAAGAAAGATGGCGACAGAGCGCGACTTTTTGGATGCGGTAGAAAAGGTCGTACGGCAAGGAAGCAAGTTCTCTTCGACGTCTTTGTATGCGCAGGTGAGTCTCCTCACGGGCCTCAAACTTTGACATTTCCCGCAATTCTGACCCGCGCGTTGTATCTTGCGTTGCTCATCCACTACGCGGCTTCCCTCCCTCCCTCTCTCTCTCTCTCTCTCTCTCTCTCTCTCTCTCTCTCTCTCTCTCTCTCTCTCTCTCTCTCTCTCTTGTCCCTCTAGTACAACTGATCATGCCCCTGGGACTTCGTGTGTCATGTACTTTTGCAAACCTTCGCATTGCATCTTGTGCGGCATTCGTCTCAGACATCATCCTTGCACTACTGCACATCCAGCAGCGTGATCATGAAGGTATCGTCACAGATTGCATCGGGGGGAGATAGATCAAAGGCCGCCAAGGAAAGAGGGGAAAGAAAAGAAAGGAGAAAACAATTGAGGAGACGATGGTGGTGCTGGGTGGCGAGAAGGTTTGCAAATGTAGTGGTTCAGAAAGCAAAAAGGAAAAAGGTGTATGTCCTCGGAATTTGTGGTGCGCGCTGTTTTTCCCCCCTCTTCTGTGACCCCCTCGCGCCCGTCGTTCTTAGTCTGGTTTGGTCTGGTCTGGTCTGGTTCTGTTCTTTTTTTTTCTTCTTCTACAGTTCTGTCTTGAGCAGCCCCCTGCTTGTAAGCTGTTCGCGGGCTGTAGACACATGCGAGGACAGGATTGCCCATTGGTTGCGCACGTAGAGGGTGAGCGGGTCAGTCTCACCGGGAGCGACGTAGTAGAACTGGGCAGAAGAGAGAAAGACGAGGGATGGAGCAAGGGTTTTGTTGAGTCAGAAACCTTCCTGGGGGAATACATCCATGTAATGTCGTGTATGTGTGTGTGTGTTTGTCAAGACTCACCACCGCCATCCAGCCGACCAACGCAGTCAAGGCGAACAGACTCGAGAGCGCCAAGAAGACGAGGAAGAAGATGCGCATGGTATCCTGCTGATCCTTGATATCCTGCGCCTGTCTCTTCTCCGGACTCAGGCGGGAGCGGTAGACCTGCGCGGCGGTGGCGACAATGTTCTCGTCCAGTTTCTTGCCCGAGGCGAGGAGGGAGCCGCCGTGGTAAGGTGCGAGCGGTAAGGCTTCGTTGTTGGCCGCTGCTGCGACATAGGGTCGGAGCGCGGCTGCGCGGATGTCGGGCTGCTTGTTATCTTGGACGGCGGCGACAAAGCTTGGGTAGTAGGTCTCTGCCCATTGCTCGATCTGGGTCGTAGCACACCCAGGCAAGAGGGGAGGGAAGTAGGGAAGTAGGAGCATAGTGAGAGGATAGAAGACAGGTGAGGGAGGTGTGTCAGTTCAGTTCTGGAAGTTGTACGCCAGACAGCGTTTCGATGAAGAACGCTTGTTGTAATGTCATCATGGGTGAGGCCCCTGGAAAGGATACTCACTCGTCCTAGCTCAACGGCCCATCGGATAAAGTTGGGGTCGTCAGGGTGGACCTTTTTGTGAATCTTGCGGGTGTATGTGAGGAAGACGTAGGCTACATCTCTTGGGTTGACAGCATGCAGAATGAGCTGGGGAAGCGTAAGCAATACTGCCTGGTCAGTATTGCTCCCTTTAAAATCGCATTGTGCCACGCGACCCTGCCGTTGGTTCTGGGCCGGGACGAAGCTCACCTGAACAGCCTGGCTTTTTCTGATCTTGACGTTCCGCTTGAAGACGTCTGGGTTGTCGACGAGGGCCTCGAGGGTGGCGATGGCCATGACTTGAGGGATCGCACAAAAGTTGAACACGCTCTGATCTCTGAGGACGGCGAGATAGTCGAGGGAGTGTGTGGCGTGGGAGATGGCATCGAGGAGCATCCCACTGAGGACATGCATGGCCGCCTTGCCGTCGGCGCCAACTGCTTGGAACTTGAGTCCCTTGGACACGACTTGAGAGCCTGTAGAAGCGCCGAGGGGCTCGATGCCGCGGGCGACATCGGCCTGGGCATCGAAGCCACCGTTGTACTTGGGATCGCCCCAGCAGTCTCTGGGCCAGAAGAAGCGGGCCTCCTCACAGTCTTCGGCATAATCTCGGATGATGTTAGTCTTCTGGAGGAAGAGACCCATGTGGTTGGAGAGTTGGAGCTGGTCTCCCAGCCAGGGCCGCTCAATGCCGCTGGAGGAGAAGAGACGGGAAAGACCCTCGCCGACAAGCCCGGCGACAAAGTGGCAGTAGAGGTCGTAGTCTGCCCATGCTTGTACTTTGAGGGGCGAGGTGGCTGATGCTTCGATGTAGGATGCCATGCCAGCGCCCATCTTTGCAGTGATGTCTGCGATGACGGTTCGGTAGCTGGGTGGTGTAAGGCGAGCAGAGCAGTTGGTGGGTTAGGTCTTGTTTGAATCTTTGTATGATTGCATGCGAATCAAGAAGGCGAGGCTCACTGTGGTGCAAGCAGTTGAAATTCTGCAATGACTTTGTCGAACTCTACGAGGAGCTGACGATCCTTCTCGTTGGGTCCGCCTGGGAAAAGGGAAGAAGGGCGATGGAAGGGTCAGAGCAGTGATGAGCGCTGGCTGGCTGGGAGTGTGAGGGGATGGAGGGGTGGGACTCACTCTCGTCAAAGTTCCATCCTGGCTGGTCGAGTTTTTTGTAAAAGTCGAGCAAGAGGGGGATCTTGTTGTGTGGTGGGATGGTCATGTCGTCCTCGATGGTGTCGAGGGCTCTGAGGGCGAGGTAGAAGAGGGCGATGACTCTGGAGAGTTCGCCCTTGAGCTCCTTTATGACGGCGGCAAAGGAGCGGGAGGTGAGGTCGAGGAAGCCCCAGCAGTCGCGCATCTGTTGGCGGTCCCATCCGGAGTCTGGGTTCTGGGTGATGTCGTTGAGGGGGTCGCGCCAGATCTTGTAGTGGATCAGCGACCGCACCTCTGAAGGGTGGGTGAGGGCCAGGATGAGCAACGAGGCGACTCCCATGGCTGCTAGGACTGATGTTGTGTGGGTGGGTGGGTTGGTTGAGCTGTGCGTTGCATGGTTCGTTCATGGATGAGCCAGCCAGCCCACTTTCTTCCCAACACACACTCCCACCCGTTCTCAGCCTGTTCCCAGCCACTGTCTTCCTGGGCAACCATTTTCCATCTTCTTCCCTTCCTCCCTCCCTCTCCAACCCTGGACCAAAGACGAGCTCCGAGATGGACACTCCAATCAGCCCACCACTCCGGCTCTCAGTCGCAGATACACCCCGTCCCATCTCACAAGCAGAGGTCGCACACACGATTCACAGATTCCTAGCAAGATATTCAGCTCGCTCAGGATCGTCATCAGCCCCCGCCACCCCTTCCGAGCCATCCACACACGCTTCCTCAACCACTGCCCAGCTCAGTCGACTCGCAGACCATCTCCAACAGCAGTCCTCCTGATCGGCCTCGCATCCGCCCATCTCCTCCCCTGTTCTTGTGTGAGTACCCACGCCTCCATTCTCCGTTCCTGCCTTTCAAGCACCCAGTTCTGATCCACATTTCTTCCACAGCACCTTCCCTTGTACTTGCATTCACTCGACTCTAATCGCTCTCGTCTCAACATGCACGCTCCGGCCCCTTTTGCACGGATGTGCTGAGAGAGTCTCTTGGTCTCTCTCCATCTCGCAAATGACAGAAGAAGACTAGAAATTGCGGCCCTTTTTGATGTGCCAATTCTCGCCTTGATTTGAAGTTGCACATACATGAGATCAGGCTGGGACTCCAGCTCGCTTCCTCCGCTTTGCGCTCATCCTCTGGGCCGCATCAACCTCGAGATGGAATGCATACGTGCATGCAGCGAGGTGGGAGGAAGAAAGGTGTCTCGCGACACTGTGTGGCGCGTTGACCCACCCACAAAGAAGCATCCAACCGCATGCACGACTCAGCCAGCATATTCCCTCCAACCACTTCCAGAAGATGTCGTGGAGGAGCAACTCTCAACAGACCGGATCCAATGTCGCACCCCTCGCTGCTCCGCGTCGGTGGGGCGCCGGCGCAGGTCCAGAGTCCACCTCCGAATCACCATCCACCCCCGTCTCTGCAGTCAAGCGAGAACGAGAAGACGATGGAGCTCCATCAGGAGATCCAGGTCCAGACGGAGGTCAGTCCCAACCGCTCTTTCACTGCTGAGCAAGATTGTTATTATTTGCCGCGTTCCAGACATTCATCTCATCTCTCTCTCTCTCTCTTTTCCTGACACAGTTCTTCCGCGCAAAAGGAGGTCACGCTGGGGAGACGCGTCCGACAAAGTAGACGTCCCCACCGCCATCACTGCACAGGTCTCCCAAGGCGACCTCGAAAAGTATGCAATCCAAGTCCGACTCGAAGAAATCGCAAACAAGCTCAGGACCGGAGACTTCATCCCCCCCGACCGCGAACGATCACCCTCGCCGATCCCCACCTATGACCAGCACGGTCGAAGGACGAACACGCGCGAGGTCAGGTATCGGAAAAAGTTGGAGGACGAGCGGGTCGAACTCATCGATCGTCAGATCAAGCTCGATCCCAACTACCGCCCCCCTGCCGAGTACCATGCCGCACGCAGAAACAATCGGCCACAAGAAAAAGTCTATCTCCCCCTCAAAGAATTCCCCGAGATCAACTTCTTCGGTCTGCTCGTCGGGCCTCGTGGCAACTCTCTCAAGCGCATGGAGCGCGAGTCTGGGGCCAAGATAAGTATTCGGGGCCGAGGCAGTGTCAAAGACGGCAAAGGCAGAGGTGGAGAGGAGGACGAGGAAGAGATGCACTGTGTCGTCCAGGCCGACGAGGAGTCCAAAGTCAAACACTGTGTCAAACTCATCAACGAGATCATCGCAACTGTACGTGTGGCTTTCTCTCTCTCTCTCTCTTTCTCTCTGTCTTTCACTTGCCCTGGCTCCCTCCCCTTTCTGACTTGTTTCTGCTCTTTGCTTTTGTCATGAACAAACTCAAGGCCGCTTCTACACCCGAGACCAACAACGACCACAAGAGGAACCAGCTCCGAGAATTGGCCGCGCTCAACGGCACCCTCCGAGACGACGAGAACCAGATCTGCCAAAATTGCGGAGAGAAAGGCCATCGCAAGTTTGAATGTCCTCAGGAACGCAACTGGACCGCCAACATTATCTGCCACCGCTGCGGGGGGCAAGGACACTTGGCGCGCGACTGCACTGCAGGCCGAGGGCCGTCAAACGGGCTTGGAGCCGGTGGTGGTGGTGGTCCAGGATCGAGTGATGGGCCAGGTGGTGGAGCGGGCCCGAATGGAGGGGCATTCGACAGCGAATATGCTCAGTTGCTCGCCGAGCTTGGAGAGGGGGCATCTTCAGGTGGTCCTCCGGGAGGTAACCCACTGGGCGGAGGAGGCGGTGGTGGTGGTCCAGGTGGTCCTGGATTCGGAGGACCTCCTGGTGGTGGTGGTGGTGGTGGACCCCGTGGCCAGTGGGGCGGCTCAGATGGACAAGCTCGGCCAGTGTTCAAACCTTCCGGTCGGGTTCCACCCTGGCGCGATCCGACCGTCTGGAACACGCCTGCGCCTGGCGGGATGGGTCCACGTATGGGCGGTGGCGGCGGCCGACCAGGGATGGGCTACGGTGGTGGAAATGGGTATGGCGGTGGCGGAGGCTACGGACAGCATGGTGGTGGTGGTGGTGGCTACCAGCAACCGGGTCACCAATCGCAACCCCAACAAGGATGGAATGCTCAACATCAACAACAACAAGCGTATCCAGGGCCGGCAGGCGGCGCAGGTGCGGATGGGCAAAAGGACTATTCGGCGGAGTGGGCGGCGTACTATGCGGCACAAGCTGCAGCTCAGGGGGCTGGTACCAACGGACAACAGCCGGCAGGTGGAGACCAAAAAGACTACAGCAAGGAATGGGAAGAGTAAGTAATTTTGTCCGTTGCTGTCCATCGCAATTCCTCAAAAGCGTCAAACTCCACATCAGGAAACGCAAATCTGATCATGACCCCTCCTGTCTGTCTCTTGTAGATACTACCGACAACAAGGACTGCTCGGCGGTGGATCTGGTGCCGGCGGTGGTGCACCGCCAGCTCAAGGACAAAGTTGATTTCAGCGCGCTCTCAGACTCCCTGATCTGCTCCCACATCGCTTCTGTCCTCGGCTTCTAACCTTGACTGGCTTCTATACCATATGGGCCCTATGCTACGACACACTGACGTCTAATGATGGTCCAGTACGACTCCGTCCATGATCAGTGCCGATATTTCACCTTTCTAACCCGACCAGCGCCTGGGCTTCTGCCGCTATCGCTCGTCGGACGCGAGCTCCCGATCACAACACGTTAAACGCTTTCAGTTCGGATCCCAGGCAGTGCCCCCTCTTCCTTTCTAACTTTCTTGACCACTCGCATGAACCCCATGTTGAAAGACCACCAAAAAAAAACACACTCCCACCAGCAGCTTACCCAAGCGGCCTTTGTTGAACTGATCCAGACTTTGTGTTGATGCTGTCTCTCTCCCACCTCTCAACATCGGTGAAAGGCACTGACCAGAGACTGACTTGAACTGACTGAATGGGGGTCCACATGGCGCCCCGCAAAAACGTGGTGAGACAGCGCGACAGCTTGTCTCGAGAGCAGGACGCTGCGCGCGCGAGACCAAGAGTGGAAAAAGGGGAGCCCAGCCCGAGGGCCTTCCTCCAACCAAGGCCAGCGTACTGTTTCACCTTGTGAGTTCCCACGTCTGGAACCGTCTACCTCGCCTGACACTGCACACAACACCAACCTTGCCTCGGTTCATTTTTCTTCAATGAGATAGGAAAGGGGGAACACTGTGAGGACAGGAGAAAGCCGGGATGGCGAGAACGTCTGTACAAAAAGAAAGAAAAGGGGGGGGGGGGGGGCAAAGCTATGGGACCTCTCATCTGTTCCCACCAACAAGTCGCCACGCTATCGGAACGTGGGTGATTGAAAGAAGAACTCCTTCTCCCACTCGTGTCTTATACAAAGCTTCGCAACCCGCTCGCCAGCCTGCCCACCTCTGAGATTTCTGCAATTCGATCGATTGTGCCCTTGTACTCGGGCAGATACTTGGCTCCTGTGAGCGCGTCTGTGATCGCACCTGCGCCACCAGCAGAGATGAACGAGTGTGAAGCCGCGCAGATCACAAACTTGTCTTCCAATGGATCGTAGCCAGGCACCGAGATCGCGTCGCGTGGGTTCCGGTCAGCTGCTGAGACCGTCGCTTGTGCCTGGATGTGAGAATCGGATTGGGGCCGGGGCGGGGATAAGCGTCAGAATCCAAACTTCTGGTCATCTGGAAAGGATCCCCAAAAATTTGAGTGGGGAAAGACTCACCTGCTGTGCCACTTTGGGAGCCGGGTTCAGGGCCAACAACCTTCTCGCAAAGCTACCCGACATGGCCAAGTTGCCTGCCTTGGTAGCAACCGCCATTGCCGAGCGTAAGGCCAAGGTCTGGTGAGGAGGCTGCAGACCTGCGTGTGTGAAAGCAGCGGCAAGCTCGAGGTTGCGGACGATGTTGTCTGGCTCTGACTGAACAAGTTGACGTCGCTCGAGCTCAATCGCGATACCAAGACGGTATTCTCGGCAGAGTGAGATCATGTCTCGAATCTGCAAAGCGAAGCGTTGAGAAAGTGTTGATCAGTACGAAAGTTGTATGTGGCAAACTACGAAGTGAATACCTGAGCCAGATACTGACCTCGCCCGCTTCGGTCTCGTCTCGTCCTACCGTCAGCACCAAGCGAAGCAGCAACGCTTTGAACAAGACGTGTGCCTCCTCCAGCTTGTTCCCACTGACAGCTTTGTACGCAGCTTGCAGCTCGTTCCCGCTCAGCTCGCGAACGTTCCAAGGTTGGGCAGGCAGCACCTTTGCCCGTGCAGCCTCGTCCACATTTCTTCGGAGCGGTAGCTCGACATCAGGTAAGCTGGGTGCGCCAGCGAGGAACAGACGCGACGAAGAGTAAATCGTCAAGAACAGCGGCTTGAGCTCGTCGAATCGGATCACCGCCGCTTGACGCGTCAGCAAGGTCATTGCAGTCTCGAAGCTGCCAGCTGCGACGTGATCCGCTGCGATAGGAGAATTGCGCAGCCAGTGCTCCATCTCGCTTGAGCCGGGTTCCATGCTGTCGGCAGCAGTCTCGGCCAAAGGGGCGACAAGGGCTGTGTCCTCGGGTAGAAGCTCTTCCTCAGGCAGACCTGCATCGTCTCCGCCCAGATCCCAAGCCTCATCCGCACCTTCCGCGCCAGGAGCGACATCCGTGTCGAACACATCTCCATCCTCGGCATCAGCGAATGCATCGCCGTCCAGCCAGTCGTCTGTGCTCGTGATTTTGCGATCGCCCTTGATTGCGTTGTCCTTGAAGATGGTGTCACCCTCCACATTGGCAAGAAGCGCCTTGTCGAAGTAGTTTTCAGTCTCACCAACGGTGGGCCAATTGTGCTCGAATCCACGCGTGATGACTTGCGGTGGTCCGGCAGCAGCTCCCTTCGATGAGGATGGAATCTTGCCAGAGAGTTCGAGCTCTTGCACAGTCTGCTCATCCAAGCCTGACGCAGAGGCAATCTCAGCTGCGAGATCATCCAGCCCATTCGCCTTGGCAGCAGCGTACGCCAATGGCGACATGCCAGCCTCTCTCAGGACGGCTACCCGTTGTTCTACATCGCCCAGGTATAGTGCGTTGTGGAAGCGGCCCATCAGATCGTTTCTCTTGGCCGCAATGACACCCATCTTGCCCAGCTTGTCCCGGTTACCGGTGATCAGGTAGAGGAAGCTCAACTTGGCAAAATTCTTCGTCTTTTGGTAAGCGCGTTCGACAATCTTGTGGTTGCCCTGCTTGAGTGCCGCTACGCCGAGTCGCTCCCAAACCTCGGGCACGTTGACTGCTTCGGCCGTCTCGAGCGCGACATCCAAATTACCACATTCGATGGCAAGATCGAAGCGCGTGCTCTTGTCTTGAACGAAGTGGAGCGCGATTTCAGGGTAACCCTTCTTCTGCAGGTAGGCAATGATGGCCTGTCCGACGAGGTTGGAGGTTTTGATGATGTTCAGCACCTCGTCGTACTTCTGTTGGACGAGGGCCAGCTTGAACCGGTACTCGGTTGGGTCGATGGCAATTGTCTGTGGTCGAGCGGATCGGTCAAGGCAGTAGACAGACTTGCCTTTGATGCGAGTGAGGTATACTGGCTGCTCCAGCGTCTTGATGATACCGCTGTCACCCTGAGGCAGTGCATATTTGATGTGGTTCAAGGTGCTGTACAGCAGCACCCCGGACTCGTCCCAGGCAGCGCTCTTGATTCGGATCGTCTCGTGGATCAGATGCGAGGTGGTAAGCAGCTTGTTTGCAAGAGTGATGGTGTGCTTGCTCAGCAAGGCTACGCTCTGGCCGTCCACGCTCCAGGCGATGTATTTGACAGACGGGCTAGTGACCTCACCCAAGATCTTTTGCTGCTGGATGTCAAAGAGCACGACGCCAGTGGAGGTGCTGAGGAACAAGGATCCCGTGCCTCCGAAAAAGATCTCAGTGGTGGGTCGAGGTGTCGCAATGGTCTTGGTGGTCGAGTTGTTCAGATCGCGGATTTCGATGGTCTGCGCAACCTTGTCAAGTACCGCAAATCTGTTACGGGCGACAAAGATAGCACTGGCTCCGTTGCCGCGCGAGCCCACCGACGAGGATTCTGCAATTTCGGTGATGTTCGCTCCTTCACGAGGTAACGGCGCAATGTCAAAGACGCCGGTGGTTTCGCCAGAGTTGCTGACGGCGACGGAGGTGACAATGACGGATCGCTCGGCAGGGTTGAAGCTGAGGCTGCGAGGTTGAACGTATTGGTTACCCAGCTTTTTCACAGAGAGCAACGCAGTGTCGGAGCCGGTGTTGAAATCTAGCGCTCGGACCTGCTTCTCCCGGATGTAGAAGAGTGTGTTCTCGTGCACCACGTGCGCTGGTCGTTCCCTGTCCAGCTTGAAAACGATCAGACCATTGTCGTGACCAGCTGCGAACAGATTCAAAGTAGGGTGAGAGGTCAAGACCCAGAATCGGTCATGCTCTCGGCGGAAGGTCTGGACGGCTGTGCGCTTGCTCATGTCCCACACGCGAATAGTCTTGTCTTCACCATCAGAGATGATGAGCTCTTGATGTGGGTGGAAAAGAGCGTTGGAGACGTTGTTGAAGTGACCGCGGCAAGTGTCCACCTCCCATGCTCGGGTTTCCGACATCCGCCAAAGCTTGATCTGACGATCATCACCCGCAGAGACGATGAGGGGCAGGGTAGGGTGGAAAGTGGCCCAGCTGCACGAACACAAATCAGATAGAGGTCAGAGCGGTGGAGGAAGGGACGTCGGATGTGCTACTTGAGACTTACTTGACACCCCGGTCGTGCCCTTCGAGCACATACTTGACTACAGCATCCGGGTTTGCGAACATGTCAGCTTGAGCTGAGTGTGCTCGCGCGATTTGCTCTTCAATGCTGAGAGGTTGGGCAGTCGTGTTCTTCTTGACGAGTCCACTGATATCCCAGACGCGGACAGTCTGGTCCATCGATGCCGAGACAATCAGATCTTCCTGGGGGTGGAATTGAGCACTGTTGGGGAAAATAAGGCGGATGAGGCGATGAGCATAAGAGAGCTCAGGACTTTCTGCTGAGCTCAGTACTTACCACATGATGTAGTGGTTGTGCCCGGTAAGGACTGCGATGCAGGTCCGGCTTTGCCAGTTCCAGATGCGGATGGTTTGGTCGTCTGAAGCGGAGAGAATCCAAGGGTGCTCATGGTGGAAGTAGACGGTTCGGACATAGTCAAGGTGGCCCTGAGGAATACGCAGAAGGATGGGCATGCTGTCGTGGACTGAGCAGATCGCCGATTGAACTCACGGTCAGGGTGAAGAGACATCTCCTTGTCTTGTGATTCCACACTTTGATCTTGTAGTCATCACCACCGGAAACGAGCAGGGGCTGGGTTCTGTGGAAATCGAGACCACGAACAGGTCCATCGTGTTCTTCGAGTCTATCGTAGATTGTGCCTGTCTGATATTGCCAGAGCTGGATGGATCCGTTGTGGAGGGATGCGGCCAGGAGGGGCAGTTTGGAGTGGAAGGCTACGCCCTTGACCCGGTTCGACTTGGACTCGAACTGATGGAGCATGGGATTTATCGAGTCAGACTTCTCAGCTCTGGCCCAAACATGGAAAGAGAGCAAAGACTGACCTTTGTGAGCATCTGCATGTTGGGCTATAAACGCAGGGTGGGCGGCTTTCAAGGGGAGAGGGTCGTCGTTTCTGGTGTCCGTCACACCCGCACCAAGTAGAGTCGTTTCAGCGGCAACGTCGGCGGAGAAGACAGGACTGGCAAGCAATCGACCGACGATCTTGTGAGGCAGGAGGTCGTCCGCTGTTGATGCAGTCGACTTGTGAGTGAGCACGATGAGTTGGAGGTGCTGCTTGCCATTCCTTCCAACGCACAGGACACTCCTGGCTTCTCTCGGCCGATAGACGGGTGGCTCTCGGCCGAGACATCCGTACAAAGCTTTGGGTGGACCTCCAACCAAGCACCGCATCCAACTCGTTGCTGAAGCGCTCGGGGATGACATCGAACGCACTCGGCACGTCGACCAAATGTCATCGGAAACGGTAACACAGTCAGGCGGGATTGCAGGGATGGCGGGCGCACCCATCCCCAGAGATGCGCGCATCATCGCCATGATCATGTACTCGATGGGAATCACAGACGCCGACCCAGCTGTGCTCCTCCAACTGCTCGAGTTTGCCCACAGATATACACACGATGTCCTCCAAGACGCTCTGATATACTCGGATCACGCCGCCT
Organism: Tilletia setariae; assembly: GCA_023634365.1. Taxonomy (NCBI): domain Eukaryota; kingdom Fungi; phylum Basidiomycota; class Exobasidiomycetes; order Tilletiales; family Tilletiaceae; genus Tilletia; species Tilletia setariae. The sequence goes on from JAMJXE010000010.1 coordinate 546,266, forward strand.
CGCGCTCCTCATCAGCCTCTGGCATCTCGCTCGACGACATCCAGCTCGCGATACAGTCTCGAGTCAATTACTCCTTTACCGCTCCTCCACCCAAGGACGTCTTGCTCTCACTAGCATCTTCGATCAATTCCATCCCCTTACCTCCCATCTCGGATCGGGTCGGCATCCGGCTACCGCCCCCAGAGCACTGCCTGACCAACGTAAATTTCTCAATCGTTCCGAACTCGCCGCCGCGATCGCCCTCACCAGAACCATTACCGCCTCCGAGAGCAAAGAACGAGGCTCGATCTCGAGCTGGACTCGAAGCCGAGGACGATCACGATATGCACGGCCCGGGAGAGCAGAGTGAAGCTGGTGTCGCACAGCAGTCGATAGAGGCGTCAGCTCCATCATCCGCTGCCCAGCCGGCACGAGGCACCAAACGTACACTAGAGGAGGACGAAGACTACGACTGATGACAACGTGTTCAAGCCATCCCCCGGCCAATCCCCTCCATTTTCTTTCTACCCTGCGCGCCTCTGGTTCCTCTATCACCGCTCATCCCATCGTGAAAAATGCACTTGGTGTCCACTGCAACCTGTAATTGTACGCATACCTAATCAAACTTTCAGCCTCGCAACATGTTCCATGCCTCGGTACGCTTTTACATTCTGGTCAACGTTGTAATCCGTGCCATGATTGACACAACCAGTTGTCCAGGGAGGGGAGGCGGGTCCATTCTACGATGTGGCCTCCGAACGTTAAGCTTGCATGGCCGCATCGCCGTCCCGATCCCGCTGCGCCGGCCGGCCTTCCTCGTCCTCCCAATCCTCTCCAATCTCCATCCTCCACGCACTCCTCTTCTCCACCCGCGTCACAGCCTCATACAGCTCCTTCGACAACGCCGCCAAGAAGCACGGCACATTGTGTCTCTCCTCGCCCAGCCAGTACTCCTTCAGCCACTGCAGGTCCTTCAATCCGCCCGCACCCTCCACATCGCCGTCGCCGAGGAGGAGCTGCATCTGGGCAGTATTGTTCTGGTTCGACTGGAAGATGATATTCGTTCCCCGTCCTTTAGATGAAAGCGCGTATACGGACGAAAGCTTGACCTTGCCATTTTCAAGGAACCGGATCTTGTACCCGAACAGCGACTGAATCACCTCCCGGAACTCTGTCGCCTTCTTGTTGAACACCTGCAACATTTCAGTCGTTCCCGCATGCCAATCTGTTTCAGCGCAGGTCCAAACCCACAAAGCAGCACTTCTCCGCGAACATCGGCTCACCTGTTTCAGACGCAACATGGCCTTGTCTTTCGCCTGAATCGACTTGTTGAGATCTTGAATGTCCTTCTTGAAATTCTCCACAACCTGTCTGGGGACCAGTGCTCCCGAACTAGTGCCTGGTTGGGCGGAAGTCTCCTGCCCTGCTGGCTCGTTTGGATTGCTGGTCGGTAGGCTTGCCGCTGCGGTGTTCACTTCATCCAGTCGCCTCAGAAGATCCTCATTCTCCTTTTTCAGTGCCTCCAGCTGGAAAGTTCGGACTGCAAAGTGTTCTGAAGCCGGGGTCTTGTTGAGTGTCCAGCATTTCTCCTTCGTCGTGTCAAACTCGCCCCGGCCAACCCGCTCCAGCAGCTTGTCGTTCTCCTTCGAGAGGGCTTCGGCGTCCTTGAAGAGTAGCTCGTATTCGGCTTTCGATACTTCCAGCGCTGCATGGCTCAAACATTTTCGTTGACTGTGAGCACTCCCCATCCGAGTCGAAGTTCAATAGTCATCTACTCTCACTCACCTTTGTTCAGCTCCTTCACTTTGGCAGCAGCACCCGCGTCCACACTGGCGAGGCTCAAAGCCTCTTCCAATCGAGCCACCTCCCGCCTTGCACCTTCAAGCTCGATCGAAACCATTTCGCACTGCGTCCTGAGCTCGTCCACAAGCCCTTCCAACGACGCAATCCGAGCCTGGCTGGCCTCATTGCTCGGACCAACACTAGCCCTTCCATGCTGCTTCGTGAGCTCTGCGATGGCCGAAGGGGGGGCACCTTCAAGCGAAGCGTCTCCGTCAACGGCAATGGCAATGGCGGCGGCGGCTGCTGCTTCGCCGCTCTTTGTATCGTCGTCTTCCAGACCACCACCACCGCCGCCGCTTTGGAACTTGACCCGCTCCGCCTCATACGAATCCAACATCTCCTTGTACCTTCCCACTTCCGCCTTCCACCTCTGCTCCGCCCGCTCCGCCCTCGTCAGACTCGCCTTCACCTCTGCAAGCTCCCTGCCCCGCGCATCTCGTTCGTGCGCATGTTGAGCCCCGCTCTCTTCCAGCTCGCCGAGCCGCGTGCGCAACTCGGACAGAGCCGAGGCTTGGGTGGAAGCGCGTGTGTGGACGGCGGCGAGCACGTTGAGTACGTTTGAGAGCTGGGCCTGCGCAGTAGGTGGTGTGAGCTGTTGTCCGTCGCCGCCGTCGCGTCCGGCTATGAATGTGGGAAGAGCGATGGCTTCCTCCGTTTCAAGAATATCAGCGACCCGACTCGCCTCTGGGCCCGATCGAAGTACACCCCCGACCGCGTTCTTCCACGCCGCGTTCTCCTCCGCGGTCGCTGTGGCTCCTGCCTCTGCTGCGGCCAGGGACTGGCGGAGATCCTCCATGCCGCGCAATTTGGACTCCAGGGAGCGCTTCTCTTCGCGGAGGAGCTCGATGTTGGTGGCTGTGTCAATATGAAACTTGAGTTCCTGTCGTAACTTGTCTATCGTAGCCTCTAGTCCTTGTATGTGGATCGCTTGCCCTGATGCTCTCGGTGATTCAAATTCGTCAGTTTCGTGCGCGTCTAGGCACCAATCCAGTGGACCAGAAAATAGCCAGCGATGGGGGAAAATAACTCACGTTTGATCTCCTTCTCTACGGCCTCCGCCTCCTCCCGACTGCTCCAGCCCGTCGCAGACGCACGTGCGCGCTCTTCCAGCCCTCTCGCCCGCTCCGCCTCCTCTTCCAGCACCTTCTCCAACGCTTCCCTCTCCTCTTCTGCCCTCTGCTGCGCATCGCGCGCCAGCTTGGCCACACTCTCCAGCCGTGCCCGATCCGCCTCCAACTGCGCGTTGGCCATCCTGAGCGAGCCAAGCTCGGACTGGGCCTGGGCAGACGAGGAAGCATATGTGGTCTGGAGCACCTCATGCTCGCCCAACAACCGGGTGTAATCCTTCCTCAGCTCGTCCAGCTCCACCCCCACCCTCTCCTTCTCCACCCTCGCCTCTTCCTCCTTTTCAGCCCACTCCTCTCTCTCCCTCTCCCACTCATCCAACACCTCACCCGCCTTCTTTTCCGCTCTCGACAGCTCCCGCACTTTTCCCGCTAGCACCTTCTCGAGGGAGGCGTATTCTTGCTTCTGGACGAGCGCCCGGCGTTCGTATTCGTTCTTCATCACAGACAGCATGTATTCGGCTGACTCGGAGGGCGGGCCCGAGAGCAGGTGGTCGGGCACAGGTTCCGCGGCGGAGGAGGAGGAGGAGGAGGAACGAGGCGGGCCGGCAGGTTGGAGGGTGGAGAGATTGGTGACGTCCAGGGCGGGGCCGGAGCCGGTGGATGAAGCCACCGAGGCTCGTGAACTAGGCCGATGAGGAATGGCTGTGGATCGATGTTGTGTTGCGCTGCCCAGAGCACTTGCCAGCCTCTTTGAAGGGCCCGCTCCTGTTGACAGCCAAAGGGATCCAAAGGGAGCCCAAGGAGGCCCAATCGATTTGAGGTTCTGGTTTTCCTTCTCCAATGCGCTTTGTTTACTCACCTGTAGCATCGGTTGCAGATCCAAGAGCTGAGAAAGGTCTCTTCACAGAGGAAGCAGCTGGCCCTCCCGCAGCCGATCCACCGCCAAATCCAAACCGTGCGCTAGAAGAAAGACCGGGCAATCTGCTGCTGCTGCTGCTGCTGGTGGCAGTTGTAGCAGCTCCTGCAGGCGCGGCCAGCCCAGTACCAGCACCAGCACCAGCAGGTATCCTGCTCGTACTACTGCCAAACGCAGCTTGAGAAGGCGACGGGGCTCGACGGGGCGGCGGCGGGATGGAGGATGATGATGTCGTCGTCGTCGTCGCACACGGATGAGCGGACGAGACACGTCCGGCGCCAGGTATGGCAGATGATGCGCCGCCGCCGCCCTTGCTGATGCCGTTGGCACCCGCGATCCGCGAGCTTGGAGCTACCATCCGTTTGTTCAATTTTCAAACGTTTTGCTGGGTTCTGAGTGGTGCCCTTCCCCTTGCCTTGCTTGAGCTGGTGGATGCTCGTCAGAGACCAACACCTTCATCACCTCCCGGCGAGACGCGGCGACAACGAAGTATATCCGGCCGAAACCAACAAAAGACTGGATGGGTTCAACTTCATTGGCTGATCATTTCATTGCTGGAGTACTTTATGTGTGTGAGGAGGATGCTGCCAGCGCGCAAGAGCAGGGTTGAGAGAGAGAGAGAGAGGCCGAGGTATATACTATTACAATGGGGGAAACGCGCAGTTTCGTTTGTGCTTTGGTTGAACTCCGGGAGCGCGTGGCCCGGAGGGATGATGTCCCCTGCTTCGAGGCAGGGCTTTGAGTGGGGCCGAAGGGAAGGATGAGAAGAAGGAAGGAAGGAAGGGTTGGGTTTGGAAGCGCATCGTCCGTTTGTATGAGAGGTGGAGAGAACGAGAAGCTGAAGTGATGCGAGAGAGAGAGAGAGGCTGATAGTCCTTCTTTGGGTTCGGCACTTTTGTTTTGGGTCTTGTTACTGATTGTCCGATCAGAGAGCGAGAGCGAGAGAGGGCATCGTCGTGCCCGTGAGAGAGGAGGAGAGAGCTTTCGTCACTGTCTCTCTCTCTCCACCAGGTCACAGAGCCAGCAAGTCTGGTAAGAGAAAGGAACTTGGGCAAGGTCGCAGCCGAACCAAGGGCAGTTGCTAGGTTTGAAGTAGAATTTGACAGCGCTTGGCCGAAGGAGAAAGGGAAGGAAGGACGAACTGTCAAAGTCTACCCCCAGGGCAGACAGAGATGGTCATCAGCCTACTCACCAATAAAGGTTTGTAGAGCTGGGATGCAGACAAGAGGCAGAGGCTATTGGGAAGATGAGAAGGATTCATTGAGCGAGAAGGGGGAAACATGAATCAGGGTCAACAGGTGGTGATATATAGCAGTCCAGGACGTCTGGATGAAGAAGGGAAGAAAAGAGTCAGGGGGAGACGTTGGCCGTTGGGCCAGGAATGCACTAAAATGATCGTGAGAAAACGAGCCTAAGAGCCAGGAGTGCATGATTGATCGTGTGCCCAACTACCTCATGGATCCAACACGACAACGAACAACGACACTCCCACCCACGACTGGGCTCGACGCAAGAAGTGTCGACATCGGCGAAAGAGGCGGAATGGCGGGCGCGAGTCAAGGCAGCGAGAGAGGGGTGGAACAGAGACCGAGAGAGGACGCATGTAGAGAGAAGAGAGAAGGAGGCAAGGGTTTCGTGAATATGTCGGCGTGGTTGGAGGAAGTATTGATGTATTTGATGCTGATGACTCCACGCTCGTACTGGTCACGCGTCGACAGGTATTTTCGTTCGATGTGCCGCGAGAGGCCATTAGAAACTGGGTTGGTGATGATATGGATCGCAGCCTGATTGTCGCAGAGCATGAGCGAGGGTGGCATGGTCGATTCATTCAGTCGACCAATGTCCAGAAGGAGATGACGGATGGCAGCGACGTCCTTGGCCGCTTGCCAGACGGCAATAATTTCTGCTTGCGTAGTGGAGTCCGACACGAGAGGTTGGAGTTTCGACCCCCAAGCCACAGTTGCACCGTGGACTGATACTGACCAACCAGAGGTAGATTTTGCTGTGGGGTCACCTCCAAAGTCGGCATCTGAGTGTGCTGTGACTGCGGTATCGGTCGTGGTCGCCAGGCAGAGCTGTAAAGTAGATGTTCCAGCTAAATAACGCATCACTCGCCTTACACAACCAAAGTGTGTGGGGCCTGGATTCTTTGCATGGCGCGACAAGACGGAGACAGCAAAGGCAATGTCGGGCCTTGAAGCTTGAGTGAGCCAGTTCAAGGAGCCGACCATCGCCTGGTACCGAGTCTTTTCCTCCTCAGAGGCGACTCCTTCGAAAGGCAGGAGACGTTGCTTGACTTCCAATGGGGAGGAAACGGGTTTGACGCCCTTGAGGCCGAATTTCTCCAGCATGGAGTTGATATATGATGTCTGGGAGATTCGGAATGACTTGTTTGCTGTGTCGCGTTTGATAGAGATGCCCAGGAAGTGTCCTACTTCGCCCTGGTCTGTCATTTTGAAGGTTTGGGCCAGCTTGGCCTTGAAGGCCAACACGTTGTCCAGAGAAGCACCAAAGACGAGGATGTCGTCCACATACACCGCGACAACGACGATTGTATCGCCAGATCCAAGGGTAAAGACGGAGGGATCCCCAACGCCAGGGACAAAACCGAGACTGATGAGGGTCCTTCGAAGAGTCATGAACCATTCTCTGCCGGACTGGCGGAGGCCGTAGAGGGCTCGTCTCAATCGGCAATGGAGATGTTCCTGGCCAGGCGCGGAGAGATGGGGAGGTTGCTTCATGTACACGGTCTCCTGGAGCAGTCCGTACAGGTACGCTGTGACGACGTCCAGTTGATGCACATGCCAACCAAGCCAGGCAGCCAGCGCAAGAAGCGCACGGAGGGAAGCGAAACGAGTGACGGGCGAGTATGTTTGGTCGAAGTCGACGCCGGGAACCTGGCTGAATCCCTGAGCTACGAGCCGAGCCTTGTATTTGAGAACATTGCCGTCCGCGTCGAGTTTAAGTTTGAAGACCCAGCGACACCCGACGACGTTTTGTCCCTCAGGTAGCGCTTCTAAATCCCAAGTTCCCATCTCTTGATGGGAAGCTAACTCCTTGTGCATAGCCTCAAGCCAAAGAGGCCAATCCGATCGCTGTGTGGCTTCTCGCAACGTGCCGGGCTCCAAAGGGACACCTTCAGTGGCAAGTTGAGCCTTGAAGGCGTGAGCAAAAGAGTCCTTCAGCGATATGACAGCTCGCCCAGCGGCCTGCCTCTCGTTCAGGGCTTGCTGTCGTCGCGTCTGTGATCGTGTTTGGTATGTGTACGTCACGTCATCGCCCGAGCGGCTTTGATTGGACCTGAGAGGCTGTGCAGGGGCCGTGGGCTCCTCGGGCAGTGGGACGGAACCAGGGACGACTATTGGTGGAACTCCCACCGGCGTCGTGCTCCGCGTGTCCTCTGCGAGCTCGAACGTCGTGAAGTTGGGCCCACGGTTCTCCAAGACGGGCAACAGGTTCGTGACGCGCGGGACAATTCCGGGAGGGACTGGAGCGGCTTCAGAGACATAACCAGGGTGTGAGAGGGGCTTTGGAACAAGTTGTGCTGAACCAAAATGATAGGATGAGTTTTCGTGAAAGATGACATCGCGACTGACTGCCATCTTCCCCGTGTCCGGGTAATGGATCCGATACCCCTTTTGTAGACTGTCGTAGCCAACAAAGACGCCAGGACTTGAGCGGGGGGCAAGACTGTGGTCGCGAGCGTGTTCCGGGAGTCTTGCGAAAGCCAGGCAACCGAAGACACGCAAGTGGGACACGTCGGGCTGTCGACCGTGCCAAAGTTCGAATGGAGTTTTGCCGCCGAGCGGCACACAGGGTCTACGATTTCGGAGGTATGCAGCTGCTGTGGCTGCCTCTGCCCAGTATCTGATGGGAAGACTGCGCTGATGGATCAAGGTTCGCATTATGTTCTTGATGATGCCAATGTGTCGTTCCGCAAGACCGTTCTGCTGAGCGGTGTAGGCACAGGATTTCTCGTGCCTGGCTCCTGCCAGTGCAGTCGCCAGTTCCGTGCTGCTGAACTCGCCTCCCCCATCAGTGCGTAGGCAGGCAATTGAACCCTTGAAGGGTACAACTTCGTCACGCCATTTGATGAAGGCTGAGGTGAAGTCTGATTTGCGGGCAAGTGGAAGGACCCACACCATCCTGGTGTAGTCGTCCACGAGAACAGCAAGGTACTCCGCGCCGCCAATCGACTTGGTGATAATACGCCCGGTCAGATCGGCATGCAAGAGCTCGAGTGCGCGTGTTGTAGCCGAGACTGACTTGGGAAAAGGTAAACGTTTGATGTTGGTGTATGAGCAGAGCCAGCATAGGTATGCGACAAGGCTCTTCTTGAGCAACTGCGAGGGCACGCCTGTGCAGTTCTTGGCCAGAATGGGAAACTGTCGCGTTGGGAGATGGGCAGCGCGCTCGTGCCACAGAACCATGATTGGGTCTTCATTCTGCCGAATCGCTGGATCGACGGACGGAGGAGGGGCCAGGTCCTCATCGTCCACGTGGTCGCATCGCTCCTCTTCTTCCACATGAGAGAGGGCGGAAATCAATGCCTTGTGTACGTCTCCTCTGGAGGTGAGGAGGAATGCCTGTCTGTTTTGAGACCAAGTCGCTGTGAGAGAGAAGCGACGTCGAAAAGGGTCGGAGATGATTGCATGTTGGGATTTCGTAAAGGAGACGTCCAGATGGTCCTGATTGAGCTTGTGTACGGAAATCAGGCTGAACATGAGACTTGGGCAGTGTAGGACGTTGTGGAGCACAAGAGGGCCTCGTTCCTGGACGGGGTAGACGACGACTGTGCCAACTCCCAAGGCAGTGATCCTCTTTCCATCTGCCGTGACAATGCTGGTCGAGTCTGGTTCGTATGTGACGAAGACCGATGCGACTGGAGTCATGTGCGAGGAAGCCCCAGAATCGATGATCCAATCCACCGTGGTAGGTCCTGGAGCACCCTGCTCCATCGTCGAGCATTGAAGCAGGGTAGCCGCATCCTAGAAGTCATAGTGGGCGGCAGGATAGCTCTGCTGTGTCGTTGCCAGTGCCTGGGCTTCAGTGGGAGTCTGAATTCCTGCGACCGACGTTGAGAGGGCAAGGGGCTGTTGTGCGGCATGCGGCTGCTGTTGGGACGTGTACGGGGGTCCAGGAAATGATCGATGGCTGACCGCTGTGAGAAGGGCCGTAGCCTGGGCCAAGCTTTGCTCCAGGGCCGCGATACGTGCGCTGTGGTTTCCCACAGGAGCCGATTGGGCTTTCTGTCCATCTAATTTGTTCAAGGCAGCGCGCGAGGAGGGGTGAGCCGCGTGGCCGCCTATGCGGCGCCGGCAATTGTCCATACGATGACCAGTCTTCGTGCACCACCAACACTCAGGCCCCGACTTCCCCCCTTGCTGTCCTTGGCGCCGACCGCCAGGACGACCGTTTTGTCCCTGGGCTTGGGCGGGTGCCGTTCCTGAGCCTGAGGGGACAGCTTGTGTTTGCAAGGCGGACGCCGTTCCCGGCGCGGGAGCCGAACTCAAGGCTGCCACGCGCAGCATCGATTCTCTGCCCGCGAACCGGGCGACGACACCGTCGTAGGTGTACGGGTGGCCGTTCTGCCACGCTTCGTGAATCGTTGTGGCCAGGTCTGAGTATGGCTGCACGCTAAATGCTCGCAGCAAGGCGTGAATTTTGTCCCTCTCGTCGATAGGCTGGCCTCCCTTGGCCAAATAGATTTCTGTGAACAAAGCCTGTAGAGCCTCAGAGGCTTCAACGACAGTCCTGCCATTGATGCTGAATGCCTGAATTGCCGTCTGCGCGGCTTGGACCGTTCCCCAGTCTTCTCCGCCGTATTTGGCGAACAGAGCATCCCAAAGCTGGACGCCATCGAAGGTACCAGCCGTCGTGGCTTCACCCAAGCCAGACACGACGTTGGCTGTGAGCGTCTGAATGATGATTCCATGGATTGCAGCGAGATCACGCTTGCGCCAAATGGCCGCATCGTCCGGGTGGGCAAGCTGTACCTCACCCCCGTTCGAATCTGAGCTGCCGAAAATGAATTGATAGCTTTCGAGGTTCGTAGCCGGATCCTTCTTGAGGAGCCACCAGTACCTCCCTCCGAGGTGAGGGACAAACATACCAGCCATCATCGACCGCCAAAGGACATAGTCCACGCGTCCTGTGAGCTCGGGGACCTTCTTGGGAATCTTGAGCTCCGAGCTTCCACCTGTCTGGTGGGCTTGGCGCATCGTGAGTAGCCTGTCAAACGAGTCGGAAGGGAGGCTGATCTCGGCAAGCGAGGGAGTTGGGAAGCGGCGGGGCGCAGAGGATCCAGCGGCGGACGTCAGGGGAGCAGAAGGAGGGGACATAATGGTTGGGTTTATTGGTTGGGAGATTTCTTTGTTCATGAGAGTCGTGATGTCATGCATGGGTGATCAGTCCGGAAGCAGGGCAAACGTAAGAAGGGGACGTAGAGAGTGTGTGTAAGCATGCCCCTTGCTGGGTAGAGAGTCCGACTGTTAATCTGTCAAAGTCTACCCCCAGGGCAGACAGAGATGGTCATCAGCCTACTCACCAATAAAGGTTTGTAGAGCTGGGATGCAGACAAGAGGCAGAGGCTATTGGGAAGATGAGAAGGATTCATTGAGCGAGAAGGGGGAAACATGAATCAGGGTCAACAGGTGGTGATATATAGCAGTCCAGGACGTCTGGATGAAGAAGGGAAGAAAAGAGTCAGGGGGAGACGTTGGCCGTTGGGCCAGGAATGCACTAAAATGATCGTGAGAAAACGAGCCTAAGAGCCAGGAGTGCATGATTGATCGTGTGCCCAACTACCTCATGGATCCAACACGACAACGAACAACGACATCCTGGACTGCTATATATCACCACCTGTTGACTCTGATTCATGTTTCCCCCTTCTCGCTCAATGAATCCTTCTCATCTTCCCAATAGCCTCTGCCTCTTGTCTGCATCCCAGCTCTACAAACCTTTATTGGTGAGTAGGCTGATGACCATCTCTGTCTGCCCTGGGGGTAGACTTTGACAGATTAACAGTCGGACTCTCTACCCAGCAAGGGGCATGCTTACACACACTCTCTACGTCCCCTTCTTACGTGAACGACATGCCTGGTCTGGGGGGGTCCTTCGGAAAAGACTTTCAAAGCATCGAAGCCATTGCGAGCGCGACGCTGCTTCCGAGCACGACAGCCAACGTCGAGGCCGCCGTGGTTAGTGATCGGACCGCAGCTCCGCCCGTCTGCCCATTGCCGCCGCCGACGCTGCCATTGTTGGCCCCGCCAGCGGCAGCATTATTGCCCGCTCCACCGGTGGAGGAGCCCGACATCTGAGCCGCGCGTGCATCTTTGATGATCTGCGCTCCAATCTCTGCAATGCCGTAGGTGGCCGTCATCAGATGGGCGGAGAGGGAGAGGGGCGGGATCGAGGCATCAATGACTCGCAGATTCGACGTCCCATAGACGAGCAGGTTCCCATCGACGACCCCACCCATCTCCTCGGGCAACTGGGCGCATGTGCAGCTTGGGTGGTACTCGGTGCTGCCCGTGTTGCGGATATAGTCTTCCCAGTCCGAGTCCGAGCTGGTGTCGGAGCCAGGGGCGTTTTCGGTGCCGAAGAACTGATTCAGAGGCGCCGAGGTGCCTGCTTGACGGGCGAGCTTGAGACCCTGTCGGAGAATGATGGCGTCTGCCTCGACGGAAAGGTAGCCGGGGTCGATGGTGGGTGGGGTGAAAGGGTTGGCAGATGCGATCTGGATGGAGCCGCGTGAGAGCGGGTGTTGGAGCGCGCCTTGGACGGCGACGTTGCCGAAGCCCATGGCAAACAGAAGCTCGACGGCGCCTAGGGGTGAATTCAAGATCTGGTCGATCTGATCGGTCAAGACCTGTTGATATCCGGCCTTGACGGCGGGAGGGGCGTTGTATGCGTTGACCATGTCGGAGATGTTGGCCTTGAGCTGGGTGAGGAAGGAGTCTGCATTGGTCTGACCGGCGAAGAGGGTGGTCAAGTTGACGTAGGAGATGGCGGCGTTGACGTAGGAATCCTGCTTGGCGTTGCCTGTGACGCCGTTGGGGGCCAGGTTGCTGGTCTGGGGTGAGAAGCTGACGGCAGTGGCCAAGTGGTCTTGGAGGTTGTAACCCACCCCGGCCAGATCCTTGAGCACATTGATATTGTACTTCTTCAGCAGGGAAGCAGAACCGACTCCACTGAGCTGGAGGATCTGGGGAGAGTTGATAGCTCCGCCGGAGAGGACGACTTCGGCGTTTGCAGTGATTGTATGCGTCTGTGCGCCATCATACTGCGCAAATTGGACCCCGGTAGCTTTGAGGAGGCCATCGTTGTTGTTGTTGGAGGAGGAGGAGGCGAACAAGACCTTGGTGACCTGATATCCGGTGAGCACAAACAGATTGGGCCGGGCGCGGTTGGGGTCGAGATAGCCTGTGCGGGAGAAGCTGCGAGTCCAGTCGGAAGGGTTGATCGCGCTGGTGGCATAGAAGGTACCCCAAGAGTTTCCCGAGTCTGGGTCCGAGCTGAGGGGGACACCGAGGTTTGACATGGTGGTGAGGAAGGCTTGGACGATGGGGTATGAGGTCGCGGGCCAGGTGGCGTGGATGGGTCCGTCGGTACCGTGGCTGGCCGGGTTGAATGCGGTGGAGGGCACGGTGGAGAGGACAGCCGAGGAGGGTGAGGAAAAGGCTTCGCTCTTCTTCATGGCGGGGAACATGCCGTTATCCCAGCCGAAGCGGTCGGATGCGTTTGTGTAGCTTGCCCAGAGATCGCTCTCGATTTTGCTGGAGCGTACCATGTAGAGGCCATTGATCGCGCTTGATCCGCCGAGAACCTTGCCGCGGGGCCAGTCCAAGGAGCGTCCGTACATGTTGTCCTGGGATGCAGTTGTCCATTGCCAATCGTAGTTGGTGCCTACGGATGAGTCGTAGAGGTTGGCGGAGGGGGTGGTTAGCTTGGAGTCGCCGATCCCTGACTGGCCGGCCTCGATGACAGCGACGGTGACGTTGGGGTCTTCGGACAGTCGTGCGGCTACGACGAGCCCAGCCAGCCCTCCGCCGACGACGATGTAGTCGACGGCGGAGGGCAGCTTGGTGTAGTCGGAGGTGACGGTTCTTGGTCGGAGGAAGGGCGGGTGTGTTGATGATGATGATGATGGGAGGGCGAGGGTGGAGGTGATGATTGCAGCCGCTGCGAGTGCGATGGTGAGGATGGATGAGGATGAGGATGAGGATGATGGTGAGGAGTGGAAGATTGCCATTGTTGGCGAATGTCCGGTGGTCTATTCTTGCTGCGTTTCTGTGTGAGATACTGATTGTCCGATGAGTTCTTGCTGAGAGACGAGGGTGAAGAGGGAAAAGGAGGAAAGAGAGTCGTCGGTCTATGTATGTTGCAGTGGACGGGATCTGGGCAGTGAAGCCGGGCCAAGCAGGGATGGATGGTTGGATGGATGTAGATGATGATGATGGATGATGACGGAGGAGGGGGATGAGCTGAGAGTGGGAGAGTGTGTGCTAGGAGGAGAGAGCGAAGAGATGATGATGGTTCGATTTGACTCTTCTTGTTTGCTAATAATTAATCCACTTTCTCGCTCTCTCAAATGCCCGATCCGGGGAGGTTCCCGGTCTAAAGCAGGAGGATGCCGAGAGATTTGGGCTGCTAGAGGGGCTGAGGAATTCCGTTGCCTCTGTGTTCCTGTTCCTGTTCCTGTTCCTCCTCTGCCTCGGCTTGCCGGCTTCCTTGCTTGCTTGCCTCTGTGGTGTTGGACTGAGTTGAACCCTTGCTTGCGAGAGACTCTGAGGATCGGCGCATAGGATTCCCGGCGCCTGTCTCTTCTTGGCAAACAACTTCTTTGGCGTCCGCCTCTCCTCCAAACACCGAGCCAAACACATCACGTGCCCGTCTTGTTCCATACTCAGCAGCAACGACCGACGACAAGGACAACAACATCCAGGCAAGGCAGGCAGGCGAAGATGCGAAATGAAAGTCATTGTATTTGTGAATTGCGCAAAAGAACGGCTGGTGGAAAGACTAGAGGAAGATCCCAGGTGCCCGCCCTGAGAACAAGACTAGGAAAAACACAAACATTGTATATCGCAAGGGTGGGCCCCGCCTTCCTTTCCTTTCCTCTACTCCCTCACGGCCTGTAGTCGACCAGACCCGCATTCAGCTTGAGGCCGCCCAGCCACGTCGTCTTCACGTCCTGGTTGTACGCAACCCCCACGCCTTGCACAATCGCCTGCAGGTACTGCTTGCTGATGTCGTCCCCGTTCTGCTCAAACCCGCCCTCGCCCGTCGTCGCCGGTCCAGCCACCCAGGTACCGAGCCCGGTCCGGACACTCCGGCTCAGCGACGCGCCCGTCAGCAGCTTGGAGAGCTTGGCCAGGTCCGACAGATGCGCAGTTCGGAGCGAGGGGATCGACAACTTGATCCCACCAATGCTGATCGACAGCAACGCTCCGCTTCCGCTTCCACTTCCGCTGCTGCTGCTGCTGCTGCTGGAACCAGTCGCCTGCAAGAGCTGCTGCGCCGACTGGGTCGTCTGCTGCGACGCTCTCGCAATCGAGTCCCACTCCGACGGATCTTGCGACGACGTCCGCGCCGAATTCACCTGGATCCACGAGGCCACATGGATGTTCACCCAGGGCCGGAACAGATCCTGATTCGTCAACGAGCCCAGATCCATCTCCTTGCCCGTCTTCCAATCCAGCAGCGCGCCCGCATTCGGATAGCCCGGCTGAGCCAAGTTCGTCAGCCCTTTGCTGGGCTGGTAGATCCACGAGAACGAATTCCCACCCGTGCGCGCCTTGGACTTGAACAGCTTGAGCTCCTGGCTACCCCCGCCCGGCGAGACCTGCATCAAACCCCACGAATCTCCACTGTCCAGCCGACCGGGGGAGACGAGTTTGGGGTTGAAGTCGCTCTCCGCCTTGATATCCGCCATGATCACCCTCGCGATCGCCCGGGTCGGGAGCTCGGGGTAGTACCGCGCCGCCACCGACAGGATCGCAGCCACCGTCTCGTCCTCCTGCGCACCCGTCAGCGCACCGCTGTCCCCCGCCCACGCCATTACCTTGCGCAGATCAGCACGCACCTCCGAGGGCCCGTACGAGGCTTGGTTCGACGTCAGCCGGAAGGCCGCATACTTGTTCGACGCCAGCGCGTCCGACGACGACGACGACGACGCAAACACCTTGGCTGTGCTGCTGCTGCTCGCCGCCGTGTCTGGGGCCCAGGTGGAGTCGGACAAGGCATCATCATCGCCCTTGTTGTCGCCCAGCTGGGTCTTCGTCGTCGCATTGTGGTGCGTTTGCAGAAGGATAGGCACCGCGCTCGAAGATGATAATGATGATGATGATGCCGCCGACGTGGTGCTGCTAGTCCTCGTGGCAGTCGAGTTCGACGTGAACATCGCGGATCCAGTACTGTGAGTAGAAGCACTGCTGCTGGTGGTGGTGGTGGTGGTGGTCACCGCATTGGAGACTGCCGACGCGACATGTCCCGTCGGAGCAGCCGCGCTCTTGGTGAGAGTCTTGTGCGGAAAGATCGCATTCGCCCCCGCCGCTCGCGTCGTCCTAGTCGAGGTCAGGGTGGCGGATGATGAAGCAGACATTGTCGAATTGCTGCTGTTGCGGTGGCCTTCCTCCTCATTCAGGTGCGCGAAGATGCTATTGGCCCGGAAGGTGGAGGAAGCGGATGGGGTGGCGGCAGAGAAGCCTGAAGAGGTAGTCCATACTGTCGATGTCGATCCGTACCCATGCACGCTCTCAGTCCCGATCAGCTCCGACGACGACGTTCGGAAGGGTTGGTCCAGGAGCTGGCCGTGAGCGCCAAAGGAGTGGTGATCGTCCCTCGTGCTCGCTGATGAGGAGGTCGCGCCAAGCGAGGAGGAGGAGGTGGTGGTGGTGTTGGCTGCGTTGGAAGCCGAGATGCTGGGCTGAGCCGAGGTAAGCGCAGCAGTTTCAGAGCGAGAGAGCATCTTGTGCGTAGCAGTAGCAGCGCCGACCTGAGTGAGCAACTTGAGCTGGTCTTCCTGTCCAACCGCAGCAGCAGCAGCACTACTTGGCGAGCCCGTTCTATTCACCGCGGCTGTACCACCACCACCACCACCGAGACCGAGGGAAAGAGGCAAGTTGGCAAGATTGAAGCCTGCGGGGAGCAGGTCGTTCAGACTCAGGCCGAGATCGGGGGCACTGCCTGTGATCGGGACGGCCCCGACACCACTCTGGTACGAGGAGAGGGCGAGCGAAAGGCAGAGGGTCGTGAGCAGTCGGGGAACTGCCGCCCGGCGGGGTCGCTTTGCTGGGCGTTGGGAATGTAATTCCGAGTGAGACTGAGACTTGCCCATTATGTGTTAGGTTCCTTTTGGTGAGTGTTTTCGGGCTGGAGCGTTTGTGAGAAAGGACGTGTTTTGGGGGGGAAAGGAACGTTGCAGAGCCTGCTGCTGTAGAGATGGACTCGACCTGCGAAAGTTGGTGAAAAGGAAGGGGGTTTGATGGTCCAGCCGAGAAAGCGTAGAATGTGCGGTGGTCCTCGTTCTCGTCTCTTGCAAAGAGGGCCGAAGAAGCGAAGGATGGGTGTCCGCGGAAGAAGTGAAAGAAAAAGGAAGCGCGAGGGCTGGAGGAAGGGAAAGAGGAAAACACCACCACCCTCTTGCTCAAAAGGAGTGTATTTGTCTCTGATCCGACCGAGAATGTGGAACTGGGAGGAGGAAGGAAGGAATGCTGTGTTTGTTGTTGGATGTTCCTGCCCAGGTTGAGGACAATTCGTGGTGCCGAAGAGAATTCAGGCACCGATGACTCCGAAGCGTGCGCTCGACACCAGCAATCACGAGATCAGAAAGGGCAGAGGGGAGGGAAGAGAGTGTTCAGCGGAGGACATCGGCGTGCGGCGCGGAGTGTGCAGCAGATAGAGCGAGAGACACAGAGAGAGAGAGAGAGAGAGACAGAGGTTAGCGCGTCGACTGTGGATGACTGCAGAGGGCGATGAGAGCACACCAACGGTCAGGCTAGGCAGCTCGCTCTCCGATCGAGAGGCTGTGCGGCTGTGCTGCCGAGTGCATGGAGAGTCAACGGTCGCGGCGTGGGTGGCGGGTAGATGTTGGGTGTTGGTGTTGGTGTTGGTCTCTGTGCGACGCGTTTGAGTCACGTGGGTTTCGACTGCACCGTCGTATCTCGTCAAGGTTGCCGAAGAGACGATGACGCACATACTGACCTTCCTTCTCGCTCTCTACCTATCTTCTTCCCCTTCTTCCACCACCACCATCCTCAATCCATCGTGAGTATCTTGAGGGAACCTTTCTCTTGCTCTGCCTCGAATGCGCTCGCTCCGGCCGGCCCTTGCTCTGTGTCGGCTTCTCTGACCCTCTTCGCCTTGCTCTTTCTTGCTGCTCATCCTTCGCCTCGCCAATCTCGTGCTCGCCTCCACCACCACCATCAATTCACGGTGAGTCCGCTCCTCGCTCTTTCTTCTTCTCTTTCTCAGCCTTGGCAACATCTAACGCGCCTGCTTTCCTTGTTGGCTTCCAGGTGCAATTCTCTCCTTTCTGCCAAAAGAACTCCCTCCACCACCCACTGTGAGTATTCTCCATCCCATCGCAGCTCATCTCGACCACGTACTCGAGCACACATCCTCTGCTTCGATCCCTCTGTCTGGCTCTACGCCCTCTCCTGCCATGTTCTCGGCCTGTTGATCATCTTTTGTGTCGCCCCTCGTCTTCGACAGCTCAATTTCCAATCACCAACATGTCCGCCGACCAACAGAAGTCCTTCTTGGCTCAAATCGACAAGAACAAGGACGCTCTCATCCAGCGTCTTGCCACTGCCGTCGCCATCCCCTCCGTGTCAGGTGATGCCTCGTACCGCCCCAAGGTGCACGACATGGGCAAGTGGCTCCTCGACGAGCTCCACAAGCTCGGCGCCAAGGACGCAAGCCTCTACCCACTAGGAAAGCAGACCCTTGATGGTCAAGAAATCGACTTGCCCCCCGTAATCCTCGGTTCCTTTGGCCACGACGCTTCTAAGCGCACGATTTTGGTATATGGTCACTATGACGTCCAGCCTGCTTTGAAATCAGATGGATGGAACACGGACCCCTGGGCGTTGGTACATGACGAAAAAACCGGAAGACTCTACGGACGCGGCTCCACCGACGACAAGGGGCCCCTCCTCGGCTGGCTCAATGTCGTCGAGGCCCACCAGCAGATTGGGTGGGTGCTCATAACATCGGTTTCCTTATTTTGGACTTTTTTTGGAAAAAATTTCGCTCGCTGACAGCTAATGCTCACCTTCCCGCCTTCCTCTCCACTTGATCAACTCTCCCTCAGTCTCGAGCTTCCCGTCAATCTCAAGTTCTGCTTTGAGGGCATGGAAGAATCTGGCTCCATCGGGCTCGACAACCTCATCACCAAGCACAAGGACGACTTCTTCACTGGCATCGACGCCGTCTGCATCAGTGACAACTACTGGCTAGGCACCAAGAAGCCATGTCTCACTCACGGTCTCCGTGGTCTGGCTGCATTCAAGCTCTCCGTCTCCGGTCCCGCTCGCGATCTCCACTCCGGTCTGTTCGGAGGTGTCGTGCACGAGCCCATGACTGACCTCGTCCAAATCTTCTCCAAGCTCGTCTCCCCCGCAGGCGAGATCCTCGTTCCCGGCATTCTCGAGCAGGTTGCCAAGCTCACCGAGGAAGAGTCGCGCCGATACGACGTCATGGACTTTGCCATCACCGACATCGACAACGCGACTGGCTCCAGCACCACCCTCAGCACCGACAAGGCTAAGGTCCTCATGGGCCGTATGCGCTACCCTTCCCTCAGTCTGCACGGTATCGAGGGCGCCTTCGCCGAGCCTGGTTTCAAGACTGTCATCCCTGCCAAGGTTACTGGCAAGTTCTCCATCCGTCTCGTCCCAGACATGACTCCCGAGGCTGTGGAGAAGGCCGTCGTCGAGTACGTCAACGCCGAGTTCAAGAAGCGTGAGTCTTTTCTGGGAATCTGTCTGTGAAGCGCGCGCGCGCGAGAGAGCCTGTCTCCAATGCTCACAGGCCTCTCTCTCTCTCTCTCTCTCTCTCTCTCTCTCTCTCTGTGCCACCCCATACACAGTCAACTCACGAAACGAGGTCAAGGTCTGGATGGACTCGGGCGCCAAGCCCTTCTACGCCGACCCCAACCACTTCAACTTTGTCGCTGCGTCCAAGGCTACCGAGCGCATCTACAACCAGACCCCCGACCTCATCCGCGAGGGTGGCTCCATCCCTGTTGCCGTCACCTTCTCTGAACTGCTCAAGGTGGGTTACTCCGACTTGTGCTCTTTCCCAGTCGGGGCTTACATGCGCGTCAACAACGATTGCTGATCGTTGTGTCATCTCCCTCCTCCTCCACAGACCAACACTATGCTCCTGCCGATGGGTCGAGCTGATGACGGCGCACACAGCACCAACGAGAAGGTGAGTTTGATTTTGGGCAATTTCCTGGGTCAACGCTGCGCTTCATAACTCACAAACTGACCTGATCTCACTTCCCGATTTGCATAGCTGGACCTGACCAACTACATCGAGGGCACCAAGCTGCTGGGCATCTACCTCCACGAGGTGGCCGCTGCATCATAGATGTCTGCGTCCAGCCAGATGCGCGAAAACCCGAGGACTTCTGCACAGCGCGCGCGTTGGGCCCCCCTTTCCCACTTACCAAATGTTACGAGAGAACGAACCCCTTCGCAATGACCCACGACAATCTGAATGCCCCTTTTCACGAGAACATATCTCCCCCCTTCCCACAAAGACAACCCAAAACACCCAAACTAGGCTGCTTCCCACTCACGTCGGGAGTGCGGGAGCCACTTTTTTTTTGGTCACCATCACAGGACTCCACTCTCATCCGTCAACATCATCACCTCCTCGTTCGGTTTCGTCTCTTTTGACCGCTGTCTCCCCTCCCATTTCGAGCTCCTTGTCAACTTTCTCCCCGTCATCTGCCAGCGAGCAATGGAAAATACATTTTCATTATTCGAAGGTCGCGTGAGCTGCCCTAGCTGATCATGACGAGCGTGCCTGCCTTCTTGCGTGCTTCGACTGATTTTTTCTCTTCGCCGGAAGACAGCATGACGTTCTGCTCAAAGCTCACTGAGAGAGGCTGCTTCCTCCCGCAAGGACGAGGAGTCAGGAGGGCACAAACATCGCGCTTTTCCCAGGCTGGGCTGGCTGGTTTCCTTTGTTGTGTTCGTTGACCTCGTCGAGTGGCCATCCTGAAGAGAGGCCATTTGATCGATCTGGTGGAGGAAGAGGACGCAATGCAAATGCTATGAACGGTTTGGATGGTATTGGCCGTGTCATCTTTGGGAAGTAGGTACAGGAGGTCTCCTGCCGTTCTTCTTAGTCGAGTGTAGCGACGAAGTAAGCTTACCACCACCAACCCCACCGTTACTGTTCTTGTTCTTGCCCGCCTTGCTGACCTGCTTTTTGTTGCCCTTGCTCGGCGTCCTTGCCTGATTTCGGCTCAAAGATCCTTCATCTTCCACCCCGGCGTCGTCGTCGTCGTCGTTGTCGTCACCATCATCGCCGTTGTCGCCATCTTGCACCTCTCTCCCTCGCTCCTCTCTCCCGACCAGCTTGATGCAAAAGTTGTTCAATCGGACACCAACCAGGACCTCCTTCCGGCCAAACTGTCTTCCATCCCACCACCTCTCCCATAAGCCCTGCTCCCCTCCCTCACATCCAACCTCGCCCTCCCGCCGAACGCCCGGCTTTTCTCTGAGTAGCCACCGAGTGAGCCGCTTGCTGTCCTGCCGTACGACCACCGTCCAGCCGGCCGATTTGAGCATGTCGGAAAGATGCTCGGGCGTGCAGTAGCGAGACTTGGTGACGCAGGGCAGAGGCAAGATCAGAACCAGATATCCACCTTCTTCTGCTCCTCCTCCTTTCTTCTCCTTTTTGTGCTGCTGCTGCTGCTGCTGCTTCGCGCTGCCGATTTGAGGAGGAGAAGACCGCAAGAAGGCATGCGGACGGAGGAGCATCTCGCCCCGCTTGTGGAGGTCGCCTTCGAAATTGACGACAAGGGAGAGACTGACAAAGTCGAAGCCGGCCGAGACTTGGGATTGGGGTAATGGTGTGGGAGTGAATGCTGTGATTGACTCGCCTGACACAACTGCTTCGCCAGAAGAGACATCGGCACTCGGTCCTCCTTTTCGCTTCTCCTCCTCCTCTTCCTTTCGTGAATGCTGCTGCTGCTGCTCCTCTTCCTCCTCCTCCGCGCCAATGATCCGGTGAGGCGGGACCTCGCAGTCCAGAAAGTCGGCCTGGAACACTTTTTCCGACCTGGGGTTCAGATCGATCGAGATGGCCTCCATCCAATCTCCGAACCGATCGTAAGCTGTGCCCCGAATCGCACCCACGTCCAACATGCGGAACTTTCTCTTCTTCTTGCTGGCTAAGCTGTTAGTAGTGGCAGTAGTAGTGGTAGCGCTGCTGCCACCCCTGCTGCTGCTGCTGCTGCTGTCGATGTTGTTGTTGCTCTTGAGGCTGGGAAGGTGGGCAAGCAGCGAGGTGCCGACCCAGACGCCGCACTCTCCGTGCGCAGAAGCGCCGACTAGGCTCGCGTCTTGGTACGCTTTCAGTCCGCCGAGTTCAGAAAGTTGTGCTTCGATCTGGGCTCGTTCGTCGGGCGTGGTCGCTGGGGAGGCCAGTCTCTTCTGCAGCGCATGGAAGTTGGAGATGTGTTTGGCATGGACGCTTTCACCGTCTTGATCGACAGCAGCTGGCTTGTGCTTCTTCTGCTTCTGCTTGTCTTCCTTGTCTTTCGGTTTGGTGGCTGGGATGTTGGTCCGGCTCCATCTGCCTGTGAGCTCGTCCTTGACGTGCTTCTTCTTGATGCCGCCTCGTTTGCCGCGTGGTCGGATGAGCTTGTTCTTCTTTGTTGCCGGATCAGCGGCCGTCGTTGCGGACGCCGCCCCCTTCTCTTCCGCGACCTTGCCTTTGGCTGCCATCACGAGCTCTTCTGTCGTTGCGATCGCGTTTGCTCAGCGGCCTGTCAGTTGTCCACAGTTCCTGCGCAGGAATGCGGATTCCTTCTTCCAAATCTTCTCCACCGAGCTCAAATTTTTGGTATGGGAGCGCCCTCGGACGAACCACGTGACAACAACACCACCTTGCATTCGGGGTATGTCTGTCTATTGCAGGTGTTGGGGCAGCATACAGGCAGACAAGGAGGGGCCCTGGAGCCCGCATGGCTGTCTATTCGTCTTCCTCTTGCCCCTCCTCATCCTCTTCGTCGTCCTCACTATCACTGTCCAAATCCACGAGGCCGCTGATCGGCGCCGACGCGTCAAAGCCCAAGGCTTGTCGGCCCTCCTCGCCTCCTCCCGCTCCCTTCGCGCCCTTGTCCCTGCCCTTGCCCGCACCAGTGGCAGCCGCTCTGGGTGGCCCTATCCTCGTGAGCTTCGCCTCCGTTCCATCCGCAATCTTGACACCTTCTGGACCAGCATCTACATCGAGCAGAGTTACTCGTGCCCCCACGACGGTGTAGGGCGCCAACACTGTCGACTCGAGCTTGGCACTGGAAAAAAGGGCACGAAAGGTCAGTGTCTCTGTAGACCCCAAAGTGGGCAAGAGAGAACCAAGGAGAAGACCCTCACTTTTCTCCCACAGTGACCCCTGGCATCAGCACACATCCCAAGATCTTGGCTCCACGCGCAATGTTGCAGCCTTTGCCGATCACGCTCCTCCTGATCACGCAGCGATCTCCCAGACTGACGCTTGGGCTGGACGCAATGAGTGCATCGGGCGTGATCTGTGGTTTTTGCTGCTGCTGCTGCTGCTGTTGTGCGCTCGAGTCGGACGGAAGAGGAGGCGCTGCTCCCAAAGTGCCCACTTCAGACAGAGTCGGGATCGGAAATAGTGCCGATGGAACAGGTGCGGAAAGCGCACGAAGGAGCTGAACAGATGGGGAAAAAAAAAATGTGTGTGCCAGGTCAGGCAAGAAAAAAACTTTCAGAGAATCGTCAAGTGAGCCAAGTTCACACAGCCCCTATCTATACTCACGAATCGGTTAGCCTCCAGATATTTGGACGGAGTGTCTACCCGTTCCAGGAACCTTTCCACCCCCGGCCCGTTCCCATGTACCTCCGACGCAGCTCCTGTTCCTGGTAGATCATGATGATGATCGGTATGTACAGGTGAGATCCTCGCGATCAACGTATGCACGAAAACCTCAGCACCCGCATCCGCATTCGCCCCGGTCAGCTTGCGCGCATATACCGGATCCGAAGACGCCCGTGCAAGCAGAGAGACCAGATGTGGGATGGATCGAATCTTGCTGGGCGGCGCAGACTGGAAGGAGACATGCTTCCAAAGGTGCGTGATTGCAGAGAGACGGAGGATGTAGATCCCACTGTCTACCAGGCTCGTCGATACACGGACAGAATCGACGTGAATTCCGGTACTTCCTCCCCTCGCAGCAGCGGTGTAGGATCTGCCAATGCTGGGCGGAAGTGTGAAAGCAGCAGACGTTGAGGAGCCTGACTGTGTGGTGGCCCGAGTCAGCGCTGTGGAGAAAAGGAGAGCATGGGAGGTGGTGTATGCGGGGGCGATGAGGCTGTCTGCTGGGAACGGAGAGAGCGCGGCTGCCGTCGTCTCCGGTCGTACCGAAGGAGCCGATCCCAGGAATTGCTGCGAAGATGATGGACTCGCAACAACGTTGACGAAAGAGTCTTTTGAGTAGACGACGAGCCGGTCGCCAAAGTAATTGTTCAGCAAAGCCGAAGAAGGCTCGTCTTTGGGAAGGATGGCCTTGCGTTCTGCCTTGAGGCGATCTTTGGACACGGCGTCCGAGGCTGTAGCCTTGTGGGTGGAGCAGTGCGGGATGTTGTCGAGCGTTCTTCTCTCGATCAACAGCGTGGTTGCTCCGAGCTTCGGTGTTGAAGAAGAAGAAGTGGGTAACCCTGAGATGGAGTGAGTCGAGGCTGTGAACGACGGTCGCTGACCAGACGGAGAAGACTCGCAGAACAAGGCAGGGGTGAGGGACGCAGTGGCGATCTGATGTTGTCTGATGAGGTGGGTGAGAGGGAGCGAAGGTGTGAGGAGGTCAAATGGTAAGATGAGCGGGTCCGACTCTAGCCATCCTTCTGATGAGAGCCAGTGCAAGAGTTGAGCACTGCCGAGGGGCTTGGACGAGGAGGGCTTGGAGGCTTCTCCTCGCTGTTCTTTAGTAGGTTCCTCTGCGGTAGTTGTGGCATTTGACTTGACGACCTTGTCGGAACGGTCGACTGGACCGAGGGGAACGAGGTCGATTCTGAGGACGTAGTCGTGCGTGGAAGGGTTCGGTCTTCTCGATGTTCCGGGCAGAGGGTCGATGAGGACTTGCACATTTGGTGAGGTGGGGGCGGTGGGGCTCGATACTGTAGGAGGACGGAGATGGAGTTGCCTGAGAGTGTGAGCAAAGAGAGAATGCTGAGCCGATGGAGTCGAGATGATGGCGTATCGAAGCCCGGCGGAGACGATTTGCTGCAAGATGAAGGCAATCAGCGGTCTGTTGGCAATCGGGAGCAGGGCCGGAGGAATCGAGTTGGGGCTGTCATCGGCAGTTGCGGTGGAGAGGGCCAAGGCAGCTGCGATGGGCTGGAGGGTGAGTGAGGAGCCTTCGAGGGGATGGCAGAAGATGATGGGAGTCAAGAGGGGTGGGGGCAGAGTGTTGCTGGAAGCTGCGCCTGTGCCAGCCGCTGCTCCAGGCCCCGTTGCTGCTCCTGCGCTCGCTGCGGCTGCTGTAGCTCCTGCTGTCGATGTCATCTCAGCTTTTCCTTGCTCGCTCGTCCTAATGGCGACGAGTGGATTCCATGTGTGAGCAAAGGGTTCTCGTACTCGGGCTGAGATTCTGAGAAGATCAGTCACGTGGTATGGACCAGTCGTGCTTACGTAATGTTATCTTATCTTATCTGTGCCGCTCCAGTGCGTCCTTTCTTCCAGTCCCGACTGGCCAATATTTTTTGCTGATGAGCGTTGCTTGCTCCCAACCAACCAACCAACACCTCGACTGCCTTCTCTGTGCGAGACCCATCCTGACATCGAAGGAAGACACGATGGCGACTCCTGCTGCTGCTGCTCCTCCCACCCAGGGCTTGCCCCAACCCACGGCCTCTACCTCCTCCCTCCAAGAGCCTTCAGCCAGCTCCAGCAACGGAGCACCCATGACCAGCAAGGACTACTACGCAGACTCGTACGCCCACTTTGGAATCCACGAGGAGATGCTCAAGGACGAGGTCCGCACCCTCTCCTACCGAGCTGCCATCGAGAAAAACGCGCACCTCTTCAAGGGCAAGACCGTTCTCGACGTCGGCTGTGGCACCGGCATCCTCTGCATGTTCGCCGCCAAGGCTGGCGCTGCCAAGGTCATTGGTGTCGACATGAGCAACATCATCGACCAGGCTCGCATCATCGTCGACGCCAACGGCTTCTCCGACGTCATCCACCTTGTCAAGGGTAAACTCGAGGAGGTCGAACTACCGCTCGAGCCCGGGCAGAAGGTCGACATCATCATCTCGGAATGGATGGGCTACTTCTTACTATACGAATCTATGCTCGACACTGTCCTTCTCGCAAGGGACAAGTACCTGGTCAGTAGCACTTCTCATCTCTTGTCCCTTCCTTCGCTGTCGTCTTCTGACTCACATCATCTTCTTCTTGTTCTTCTGCGCTCATCTCAGGCTCACGACGGACACCTTTTCCCCGACAAGGCTACCCTCTTCCTCTCCGCCATCGAAGACGAGGACTACAAGAACGAGAAGATCGGCTTCTGGGACGACGTCTACGGCTTTGACTACTCCTGCATCAAGGAGGTCGCTCTACGAGAGCCGCTCGTCGACACCGTCGATGTCAAGAGCGTCGTCTGCGACCCTCACCCGATCAAGCACCTTGACCTAATGACCGTCAAGAAGGAAGACCTCGCCTTCCATTCAGACTTCACCCTGCGCGCGACTCGTGACGACTGTGAGTAGTACCTCCCAATAGTCCCTGTTACCTGCATTCTTTTGCAGATGCTGAAGCGGCACTTCGTTCTCGGGTTCTCTCCCATCAGACGCACACGCTTTCATCGGATGGTTCGACATTTCCTTTGACGCATGTCACAAGCCCGTCCAATTCTCAACCGGCCCACAAGCACGATACACCCACTGGAAGCAGACCGTCTTCTACACCAGAGATATGCTCACGCTGAACGCAAATGATCTCGTCAACGGAACAATCACCTGTGCACCGAACGGAAAGAACCCAAGAGATCTTGACATCAAGATCACCTGGAAGGTCGATGGCGAGGTGCCTTCGGAGGGCGAGATGGTATACCAAATGTGAGTTGTTTTTCAAGACCAAACCCCCAGTCCGCGTTCATGAGCTCACCACAAACATGTTTTTTTTTGCCGTGCCCGCGCCTCTTCAGGTCCTAATTATTGTCTAGCCTTCAGTCATCTGTGTCTTGTCATGCCACAATCCCCCCCAAAAAAACACCCGGGAAGATCCCTTCTTCGCATCGTTCAAAGTACTTAGATCTCGTTCGCGCACCCTCCGCCGTTTCTTCGTTCAGTCGCTCTTTTCTCAGCTCTCGTTCTTCTTTCGTCTCGCTCATGTTTCAAACGAGACATGCAAGGAGGACAACCCGCAGAATCAGTCAGAAATCCCATTCGCTTCCCTACAGATCAGCTCGGTCCCATTCTCTCTTGTCTTGCTGCACGTCGTCAGAGCTTCACTGGATGGGTGATAAATTCGGTTTCCTTCTTTACATATCGGCTGGGAACGTGCTTCCAAACAGGAGTCGGAAGCCTCGCTTGGAAGGAACACAGAATGAGTTGAGACCTCCTTCTAGATCTGGGGGTAGAAAAAACAAATCGCCTGCTCCCGCGCGGATGGGCAGAAGATGTTGAGCGGAGGGAGTGTGCGGGAATCACGAGAAAGAGGGGGAAGGGAGCGAATGGGTAGATCGACGCAGGAAAACGCCGCTAACCATCTACTTCTTCCGCCGTGGCAAGGCTCTCATCGGACGTCCACCAGGACCAGTGGCGCCCGCTGCGCCACCAGCTCCCATTGGCGCAGCGCCCATGCTGAACATTGGGCCGCCGCCGCCTCCTCCTCCAGCAGCCGGTCCTCCCGGCGCAGGCACCGCCGCACCACCTGCTCCCGGCGTGCCTGAGTTGAACATGAACGGTGAGGCAGGGGCCGTAGTCGGAGTCGTTGTCGCTCCTGCTCCTGCTCCAAATTGGAATGCAGCACCAGCACCACCGCTAGGTTGAGCAGCTGCCGCTTGCCCGCCGCCGCCGCCGCCGAATGCAAACGGAGCCGCCGACCCTGCTGAGGGCGCAGAAGCGTTCGAAGCGCCGAAGCCACCGAACACGGGTGGAGTCGCAGGCGCGACAGTCGGCGTTGTCGACTGTGTCGGCGTGTTTGAGCCGCTTCCAAATGCGAACATGCCTCCTCCAGCACTGTTCGGTCCTTGACCAGACGCCGCACCAAAGTTGAAATTCGGCTTCGTGTTCAGCGTCATCCCAGAGCTGCCTGACCCGAACCCGTTGGCAGTCGGAGTTGCTGTTGGTGCAGTTCCACTGTTGAAGCCTCCGAACGGATTCGCGGCCGTCACACCGCTGTTGGTAGTGGCAGTGCTCTGACCGAACACGTTGGAAGCAGAAGTCGACGTGGCCGGCTTGCTTCCAAACATATTGCTCGTTGACGCCGCTGGCCCACCCTGAGGCTGACCAAATCCGAACGACGGTGCGGGTGCAGATGCATTGGGCTGCCCGCCTGACGGTTGTCCGAACATCGAAGTGCTGGGCGCGGTGGACGCAGTTGGGGCCGCATTGTTGCTGCCGAATCCGAATCCGAAACCAGACTTGGGTGGTGAGCCACTCGTGTCCATTCCGTTGCTGTTGCCCAAATTGTTGGCTGTAGCCGATGTAGTGGCAGTATTGGTCGCGGCGGCTCCGAAGCTAAATCCAGGCGTCAAGGTCGCTCCCGTTCCAGAAGCGGTCGGAGTCGTCGCAGCTGGCTTGGTGAAGGCGAATGGACCTGAGGCCGATCCCGTACTCGAGGTTGCGGGCTTCCCGAACAAGTTGGCTGGCGCCGCGCTAACGGGAGCAGCGGCCGCAGACTGAGCAGTTGAAGAGGTCCCGGTAGAAGCAGCCGGCGCTGTGAACTGGAAACCTCCAAACGGCTTCTTCGTTGTAGGCTCGGACGAATCGCCAGATCCTGCCTCGTCTGCGGGCCTCTTGGTCGAGCTTGATGAGCCGAACAAGGGCTGGGACGCCCGAGATGTCGCGTCACCGAAAAGCGAAGAGGCGGGCGGCGCCGCACCGTTGGTGGCCGGTGCAGCAGCCGCGGCGCTCCCACCAAAGGAGAACGTCGCCGGCTTGGATGCACTGTCTGATGCTGATTGCGAATCTGCACTGGCTCCGAAGTTCGTGAATGCAGGCTTGGTTGAAGCTCCGCTGGCAGCACTCGCCGCAGCTGTCGGGCTTGCCGTTGCGGGAGCACCAAAACCAGCAAAGCCCTTCAGCGCGTTCGTGCTCGCAACAGGAGCAGCAGCAGAAGCCGCTGGAGTGGAGGTCGAAGCCGAGCTCGTCTCCTTATTCGACGAGCCTGCGAAAAAATTCGGAATCGAAGCAAGAGTAGTGCTGGTGGTCGTAGAAGTCGAAGTAGGAGCGGCTGCCTTGTTCAATGAGGAACCAAAGAAATTGGGCACACCAGAGCTGGAGGCCGTGGCCGGCACAGGGCTAGACGCCGTCTCTGACTTGTCCGCATCTCGCTTTTGCAACGTTGAAGAAAAGAAGTTCGGAACAGTACCAGCGCTGGACTCGCTTTTGTCACCACCGGACGGCTTGTCAGCTTCTTTGGCCGCAGGCTGGGTGAAGAAACTGGATGTTGCAGTCGGACCGGCGCTTGGCAGCTTGAACAGTGAATCAGTCGAGCTCGGAGCCTTGAACTGGAATCCCGACGCTGCCGGTGCAGGGGCTGGCGCCAGCGTAGAGGGAGAAGAGATCGACGTCTTGTTGGAGAAAGAGTCCTTCTGGAACGTCGTCGTCTCCGAGATTGGATGGGCGAAGGTGACCGTCTTCTTGGGCGATTTCAACATATCCGCTGCTGGAGTCTTCTCGCCTATGCGGTCGAACAGGGAAGTGACCGGAACTGCATCTTTGGGAGGCGGTAACAAGGCAGGCAAGCTCACGGACGGAGCAGATGAAACACTGGCAGCAGGGGCAGGCGCAGCAATTGAGCTGGCGGGAGCAAATGTGCTCGAAGCCAAAGTCTCCGCGGTCTTGGCAGCTTGCGCAGCGGGAGCAGCAGGAAGAGCCGGCTTGGAAGCCGCATCGCCGCCACCGCCGAATTTGAATCCAGCGGGAAACAGGATGCGAGGAGCGGTGATCTTAGCAAGCTCTTCCGCAGTGACGCCGTCGTCTTCCTCTTCGTCATCATCGTCGTCGATTCCGAATCGGCCAACCGTCTCATGCTTGCGATGCTTCTTCTCCGTGCGCTGTCGCAAAGAAGAAGATGTGGAGCGAGGTGCATCGCCGGTGAGGACTTGGAATGTATCGGGTTTGGAAGCGTTTGCTTTTGCGGGAGCAGCAGTTGGTTGTGTCGCGGTGCTCTGAGAGTCCGCCTTTTTGGCTTCCGACTTTGATTGCTCTGTCGCAGTTGAGCTTTTGGAAGAACTGGACTCCTTCAATACAGTGGCCGCCGCAGAGGGTGGCTCGTCATCGTCTGCTTCGCCCTTGCGTGTCCGCAGCGTGCGTTTCGATCCGGGTGCTTCGGTCGCAGCAGATGTTGATTCTGTCTCGACATTCTTTCTGCTGCTCTTCCGCGTCGGCTTGGGAGCCGGCTCCGGCTCCGGACTTGGTTCCTTCTCTTGCGACTCAGTCGACATCTCCTCATCCGAACCTGTCTGCTGCCTCTCCTCGTCCTCAACTGCGTCCATCTGATCGTGCTGCTCCTGGTTCGTGCCATCTCGAGCCCGGATCTGCTGAACGCGGTCTCGCAGATTGCTGGACGAATCCTCGGTCGAGCCTCCAGCATTCATTTTGGCCTTCTGGACTCTGTCCAGGAAAGCCTGTCGGCGGGCGAGCGGTCCAATGGGCTTAGACGCGATGCTCTTCGAGCTCGAAACTGATCCGGGCAGCTTCGGAGGTAGCATCTGGGCTGCCACTGCTTTAGCAGCAGAGAGATTAGCTCGAGGCTCGGGCACTGCAACATTGGCTGGTAAATGTACACCCTGTCGGCAGGCAAGAAAAGGGGAGTCAGGATAACGCAACTTTCGACTTGTACAAGCCACAAAGACTGCTGCTTACAGTCAGGACGGCTCGTCGAGCCATCTTCTGCGCATCTCCGAGAGGAGTGCGCACGCCCTCGATTTCGTTCATGATCATATCAGCTGTATTCCGTGATGCGCTCTGCCGTGGTTCTAGTCAGATACGAGGAGCAGAAGCAATCAGTCAGCTTCAAGCCGTCTCAGAGACATGTTGCTCAGCACACTCACTCAGGGCCTGCATCGCTTCTAAGGTCATATATCTTCCTTGCTCTGCGTTGTACACCACTTGCTTCTTCCTCGATGGTTCCATGATTGACTGTGGATTGTTACAAGGAAAGACTTTGGAGCATCAGCGCTCAGTCCAGCAGACCAAACACGATGAGCTTCACTCACCATGTTGCTCAATCGGTCCGAAGCATCACCGGTGACCGAATCCGAACGTCTCTTCTGACCAACAACAGGGGAAGAGTTCCGGAGGGGCGTGTACTGTCTGCCCATACCGAGCGCTGCACGTAGCGGACTCGGACTGGGTGCGACCGAGCGACCTCGAACACCACCGACTCCAACGTGCAGACCAGGGTGGGTATTTTGAGATTGGCCAAGCACACTGCCTGCGCGTCCGCCAGCAGGTGTACCAGCCCTCGATCCGCCGGTCTGGCTCATCCTCTCCAGATCTAGCTCTCCCTCGCGCGAATGCATATACGACTCCAGAATCGCCTCTCCCTCCGACAACCGTGCGCCACGGGGTCGGCCACCCAGCCCATTCCCACCACCTGCTGCCAGACCCAAGACCGAGGGAGCGCGCCGGACAGCTGCTCCGCTCAGATTGAGCGAGTTCCGGCCTCGTCGGGGAGTTCCGCCCGCAGTGAAGCCACTAACCGCGCTATCAGCGATGGAGCCCGCGCGAGACGAGGGCCTACCGGACCCGCCGCCGCCAACACCGCCCAAGGGCGAAGGCAGGTATCCACCCCCACCACCGGGGGCCAGACTTCCTGCTCGTCGGACAGGTGTACCGCCGCGAGAGGAGCCTGCGACTGAGCCTGCGCGGTAGATGTTGGGAGCGGCAAACGGACTGACACTTGGCACATGGAAGGAGGACGAAGCATGGCCTCCAGAGATCCGTCGAGGTGACGGTCCACCTGCCCCGAATTCTGACATCGCAGTCGAGGAGAGTGCCATCATACTCAGAGGACGTTGTCCCTGTGATCCGTACAGGCCGTGAGAGCCGGTACCTACGCTACGACGAGGAGCGACGTGGGCACTGACGTTGGTGAGAGCTGGAGAAGGATCCCTGCTCAGTCCTCGAGAGCGCGAGCGAGTGCCAGCTGCCACACCCGTAGGGCCTGGCCAAGCTGAGGGAGGTGGGCCGGCAAAGCCGTTGCGGGTCTCCCGTGCTGGAGAGGGAGCCACACTACGTCGATCTCTGGCCAGACTGCCTTCACGTTGGGGTCCGAGATGGGAGAGGGAGCGGCTTGAGGTGAGTTGTCGAGTTGCTGAGGGAGCACGCGAACTCCGACGAGGTGTTGGCGCCGCCTTCTCGGTCGCTTTGGGAACAGAAGAATTTTGTGTCTCCTGCATTTCCTCTTCTGGTTCTTCGGCTACGGAATCATCCTTGGCTTCGTCGGCGGCGAGGGGGGCAGCTGCCTTCTTGGACGGGGACGATGCCCAACCTATCGAGCCGAGCGCACCTCGAAAGAGAGATGAGAGGATGCCGGGCGTTGCTGATGACTTGGGTTCATCTGCAGCTGAGGATGTTGTTTGTCCGGGGGACGGGGTCGGTCTTGCGTATGGCGAGCCTCGAACAGCCACTGCGGATGCCTTGGTAGGAGTTGAGACGAGGCTGCCTTCATTGTCTGTGATTGTGGCTGAGGAGCTGGAAATGGGGACGTTTAGAGAGGCGCGACTGGAGCGTGTCCTTCTGGCGGGCCCGCTGGACGGCTGTTGACTTGGTGAGGTCGGGTCCATTGCAGTGGTTTCGAGAAGGGGTTGATCAAATGAATCCGAGAGAGCAAGTCTTGAGCTTTTGCTTGGGGAATTGGCAGCGAGAAGAGCTCGGAGCGGGCGGTCCCGGCACGAGGAGCAGAGCTATAGCCAGCAGATGACAGAGCACCTGGCAGCAGAGGTACGTATGGTGATGATGATGTTGTTGTTGCAGTCGCCGTAGCTTGCTAACCTCGAGACGTTCGTCCCTAGAACCGCAGCTTCTTACGTCTGTCCCAAAAATTCGAGCCCCAGCCTCTGCTTATTGTCAGAGTTAGCCAGTGATGTGCTTGTCCGGGCGCTGGTTGGGACCCACCGTGCTATGAATTTGCCTTGTTCGAGAAGGGTATCCGACTCTGGTTGAAGGGGTTTTGAGGAGAGAGCGTCATGCTGTTCTCCTCTCCAGGCAAGTCTTCCCGCGCTGTCCTGGCGCCGGAACGCACGGTTGGCGAAGAAAATTCTATCGGCCGAGAGAAACCGCACCTCGCTCAGCATCGCGAAACACGCGCTCGCCCACAGGAGTGAGGGTTGAGAGAGTGGCTACAGTAGGTTGATAATACATACATACAGGTATCTACTGAATACATTTCATGTGGTGTTCGGTATCCTGCTGCGCAACAGATCTCTCAGAGCCGCCTCCCGCGCCTCAGCTGGTAAGAGGGACTGGGCCCCAGCGTGTGACGCTGCTCCGGAATCCATGCCGCGAGTGTGTGGTTGTTGCGGAGCATCATCTGGCATGCTTTTGGCTACAGCACTACGCCTCTCTGCTACCCTCTGCTGGAGGATGGACCGTAGTCTTGCCTCTTTCTGTGCGTCGAGCTCTGAGCCCGGATAATCACCGCCGGTCCCGGAATGGATGATCGAGGGTTGCGCATCTGAATCATTCAGATCCTCGCCGGACTTCGCATCCTGTGCCAATCGTGCGGCAAGATGCTTCTGTGCAAGTTCCCTCTCTGCTTCTAGTCTCTGAAGAAGAGATTCTCGCAAGTCCCTCAACTCGATGCGTTCATCTTGATGCCGCGTCTGCGGATCTTCATCGACATTTGCCGAGCTTGACGATTGCCCCCCTCCAGGTGGCAGTCGTGGAGATGAAGGACGTATGTCCGCTGTTCGACCTTGAGCCCTTGCGCTGCCCCTATTCTTTGAAATGGATTGACTCCGCTTGGCCGATGGCACGCCACCAAAGTCATATTGGAGATATTCTGATCGGTCCCAGTCCTCCAAACGACGATATGGACTCCGAAGCCAATTCATCAGCTCGTGTGCGAATAGCTCCGCCTTTTCCCAGTCAGAGCTCGTGCATAGGAACTCGGCCAGCAGTCGAGCCATCGTATCACTTCGGAGATCGAGTGTCTGCAACAGCGACAGAATGTAGGTGATGACGAAGGATACGGAAGGTGTTCCTGAGGATTGTACCCGCCCTCGATGGAAGGCGGCTCTTCCGAGATGATGGTTGTCGAGAGCATGTAGGTGTGGAAAAAGCAAGAGCTCCCGTCGAAGAAATGCCAGAGCTCGACTCTGCAGTTTTGCGGGACTCCAGTTCGACACGCCGACAACATTGGAATGGGAAGGAGAGATGGAGTTCTCGGTCCGAAACGACGATGGGGGTGGGAGAGGCCTCCATTTGGTATATCGATTTGAGGCGACGTGTTTGGAAAAGACGAGATGTCGGTATATCTGGCTGCGAAAGGTGAGGGTCCTTTCAAGTGAATCCTCTGGATCTGGTTGGGCGGAATGGCGTTGAGAAGATCTTGACCTTCTGCGATCTGTGATCCGAGACTCGCGTTTGGTAATCAGGTCTGAAGTAGAGGATGGAGGTCTGAGATAGTACCGACTGGCGTCATGTTTGCCTCGCAAGTGGTGGAGCAGGAATGGGCCGATGGGAGCCTTACAGAGTGGACACGAAGCTGGAGGGCGTCGTTGATCTTTTCCGTCGTCATGCTGGAGGGTGGCCCAGCCTACGATGCAGATGAAGCACCAGTGGTCGTGAGAGCAAGCAGGCAACAGAGTCGGATCGATGGCTTCAGAGAGACATATAATGCATTGCTTCGTGTTCTCCGTGTCATCTTGCTCTGAGACGGAGTGGCTGCGTGCTGAGTCGGGATGGGCTCCGTCCTTGCTGAGTCGCCGCCGCTTCGAGTCCGACATTCGGGCCTGGCACCGCACAATGTGCTTCCTCCCAGTGCACGTGTCTGGACTGCCTGTGGACGCTCCAAGGGGTGCCAGAGAGGTTTCTCCTTTTTGCCTTTGTTCTGTGAGAGGGCGTGGGAAAATGCTCGCGTGGCAATCTGGCGCCAGCTGCTCCCGATGCGAGTGTGCGTCATGCTGGACGAGCTGGTCTCCCTGTGAGCCTTGACTGCATCCCAGCGTGGGATGCTGTAAGAAGAGGCTCTGGTGATCGGGTCGGCTTGGCCAACTCTTGTTCAGCGAAGCCTTGCACGCACACAGGTTGCTGCTCCCAACTGCCTCAAATACTCGTAGATCAGTCTGTCAGCCTTGTCGGTGCCAGACCTTCACCGTTGGTTTCCCCTTCAGCTCCCGGCACCAAGGAGCATACATCACGCTCCGTCCCTGTCCATCATGAGCACATGGTCCGAGCACAACAAGGTGCCCACCGTGGCCGAATACAACCAGATCGAGCATGACCGCGAAGAGTCAGCTCGACGAAACCACACCATCCCCGCACAGTCCGCTGCCGAAGAAGCCGCTCCCGGGTCCAAGGAGGCCCCTCCTGCAGCTGCGGCGCAACAGAGCAAGCCAGAGCGCGATGCACAAGGCGAGCTCTCAGAGGGAGCACAGGAGAAGGAGCGTCTCAAGAAGGCCGCCCAGGCCAAGAACGAGAAGCCTGCCCAGAACTTCCAGGCCAAGGGAGAGCGCACCGTGCGCGACCCCATCACTGGTCAAGACGTCGTCATCTCAGACGCCTCCAAAGACACCGCCGTCGACCCGGCCAAACTCGACCCGGCCAACACATCGGTGGCCGGCTACAGCACCAATGTGCCCGGGGACGAAAAGGCCAACGCAGCCTCCAAATCCACCTTGTACACTACTCCTCACCCAGCCCAACCCACCAGTATCCTGCTCCAGCGCTTCCCCCCACCCATCGAGCCTCCCACACTGAAGCGTCTCGACGGCGTCTTCAATCAGCTTGCTCAAGTTCTCGCAGTAGCGCTTGGCGGTGTCTGGTTCTTCACCGCCTTTGGCGCAGGTTGGTTCCGATTCTTCTTGCGGTCCTCTCTCCTGCTCGGCGTAGGCGTGGGAGGGTTCACCTTGACCCATTTGGCCTCGCGCAAGCTGGAGAAGGAGCTCCTGTCCGTGCGCATGGAGATGGAGCGCCAGCGAGGAGAGGAGAACTCTCCGCCTTACGGAGAAAGCGCAGAGTGGCTGAATGCTGCCATAGCGTGCATCTGGAAGCAGTAAGTCGCGTCAGTAGAAGGGTGCATACATGTCCGTCCACCCTGAACGAGCCGTTTTCTTATCATTCTCAGAATCGATCCAGCCATGTTCATCTCGGTCGGGGACATGGTCGAAGATATAGAAAGTATCACCTGGTGCGTTGCTTCCCTTTCCTCCAAAGCAAAGGACTCATACCCGCTTTGCTTGTGATCTACACAGATGCAGCAGTCTCTTCCTGGGTTCATCTCTGCTGTCAAGCTCAGGTAAGATGTCGCCATCGATGTATGCGCCGACTTTGTGCTCACATGCGCATTTCTGCTGCAGCGACATAGGCATCGGCGACAACCCGTTCCGATTTGTCGCGCTCCGAGGTCTTCCTGACATGCAGTAAGTGGATACGCAATCCTTCTCCACGCGTTTTGACCTGGAATGTAGATGTCGACTCGTTGTGCTTCCCTCTTTCACGCGATGTAGAGGCGACAAGGAGTACCCACGCGAGGAGTGGATACACCAGGGCAAGCCCGAAGAGGCTAATGCCGGCACCAAGGCAGAAGGTGCAGTCCCTGGCAACGCACCGCTCAAGCCTGAGGACGACCAAGACGGAGATGGTGTTGCGGACGAGGATGAGTCTGGTGAGTGTCCGATGCGTCCGGTTCAGTGTCGACGGCGTCATCCATACCATTACCCACACACTGACCTGCCTTTCTTTTACGCTGCACTGCATCTTCCAGGTGACTTCCTGAACTAGTATGTGCCGTGCTTCCTGCAGCTGGCAGCTTCTGAGCCCTATTGACCTGGACTTGAATTTTTCTTTTTGCAGTGAGGTCTCATTCTCATACTCTTCCCGCCCGGGTGCGGACGAGAAGACGCGTTCCAAGAACATCCACCTTCTCATCCAATTCTTCCTCGGCGCGATGGATCTCTTCCGCTTCCCCGTCAACATTTGGGCTCAGGTTGAACACATCAGGTAAGTCTCAGCTCTAAATAAAGACAACAACACTGTCATTGACCTTGGCGTTCTGGATTTTACTTTTCGACAGTGGAACAGTCCGGATCCGTGCTCAGATTGTCCAGACTCCTCCTTACATTCGCAACCTCACCTTCACTCTGATGGGCGTCCCGAGGGTCGAGATCAGTGTGGTTCCGTTGGCCAAGGCTCTCCCCAATGTGTTGGATCTGCCTCTGATCTCTGGCTTCGTGCAGAGCAGTATTGCGGCGGCGTGCAACATGTACGTTGCGCCCAAGTCAATGGTAAGCCTGCGATATGTTTGGTTTCCACGGTCTGCTTACACGCTAAACGTCCTGGCTGACGTTTTCGATCTGCCTTCGTCTTTCAGACTCTGAACCTCGGCCAAATGTTGTCAGGTGGAGGTGTCAAGAAGGACACTGACACTGTCGGTGTGCTCGTCGTTCGCGTCTTGCATGCCAAGGACTTGTCCGCTCAGGACGCAGGAGGAAAGTCAGATCCGTACCTTGTACTGAGCTTTGCTCGCTTCGGTCGTCCCGTGAGTCATTCAGTCATTCAGTAGCTTTGTCTGAACGTCACCAGAAGCGATTGTTCCCACTCATCTTTCTTCTAACGCTATTTTTTTCCGGCTCCCAGCTCTACTCATCCCGCATAATTTTCGAGGATCTTAACCCCGTTTTCATGGAAGAGGCCTACTTGCTCGTCTCCAAGGATGACATTCGGTCCGATGAGCAGCTCTCCGTCCAGCTGTGGGACTCGGACAAGCGTACTGCCGACGATATTCAGGGTCGTGTCACGGAGGCTTTGAAGGACTTGATGAAAACTCCGAACAAGGTGAGAGGGGCCCAATTTCTGATCCTGCCACAATCATCAGTGAGCCTGACAGCTCCGCTACTGTCACCTTCTCAGATGACACGTCGCACAGACCCGCTCAAAGGGTTTGAAGAAGCCGACAAGATGCAAGGATCGCTCACGTGGGAGGTCGGCTACTTTGAAAAGGCTGTCCTGAATCGTGCCTTGCAGAAGAAGGCCCCACCTGCTGCCGAGGATGCCAAGAAGAAGAAGGAGGTGGAGGAGGAAAACGAGCAGAAGAGTGCTGCTGAGAAGGAGAAGGATGCGGTCAAGGAACAAGAGCGCCGCGACAAGGCGGCAGCTGCGGCGCCTATGGACACCGCCGAAGAAGCCGACGCGCTCACCACCCCTCCGGACCCGCGATGGAAGTCCGGTATTCTGAGCTTGAGTATCGATCATATCTCTGGGCTGGAGCGACGTCAGCTGTTTGAGAAAGGTGTCATGGGCAAGGAGCGAGAGGGCCCTTCTGGACAAGATGTCGACAAGGAGGCAGAGACGGAGGGTCAGCTTCCCAACAGCTACTGTGAAATTCTCATCAACAGTCAGGTCGTTTACAAGACCCGGGTCAAGATGTGAGTCACTGAGCGAAAGAAGGCTTACCTCTTGTGGCTTCACATGTTCTGATCCTCTGCTTTTTGATTGCCGCACCGAAGGCTGAACAACATGCCATTCTTCAATGCCGGGTCTGAGTTCTTCATCAAGAACTGGCAGGACGCCTCGGTTCAGATCGTGGTGCGCGATGCCCGCACACGCGAGCACGATCCCATACTGGGCATTGTCGATCTCGACCTGGAAGAGCTGTTCGCGGACGCTTCGGTCGCTTCAAGCTCCTACAGTCTGGGTGACGGTATCGGATACGGCAAAGTCTACATCCAGGCCGTGTTCAAAGCGGTGAAGCTCGAGCTCGCACCCGAACGTCTTGGTTGGGACACGGTCACCGTTGAGCTGATCGACTATCTAAAAGTCGAAGGCGTAGATGAGGATTGGACCAAGAAGCTGCAAGGCAAGAAGATCACCGTCAGCACCGGTGACGACACGGAGAAGGTGGAGAGTGCGGAGAAACAGGAGATCAAGGCGCAGAACGGAGAAATTGCGGAACCATTCCTGCGCTTGCCTTGTTATGCACGCTATTCGACCAATCTGGTGTTCGAGATTGGCAAGGCTTTGTCGGTGGGACCTTTCGGAGGCGCCCCAGAGGCGATTGCTGTCTTGTCTCTCTCAGATCTCATTGACGACGAGGTGAGTTGGCCCAAAGCTTCATCAAAAGTCCATCGGTTCTTGAGAACATGTCTGCTGACCGCTATGAGACATTTGAACAGGTTCGCGATCTCAAGATTCCCATCCTGGTGGGCGACAATCTCGGAACCTTGTCGCGCAACTATATCAACGATGTCACTGCTGAGACTCACGAATACGAGGTTGTGGGTCACCTCTCGGTCAAGGTCAGTGTCTTGTACTCAGTCTCGAACGCTCTACAGACAGAGGGCTAACGTTCGATCCTCTGCCTTTCCCGGCTCTCAGGTTCGAATCGACCCTGGTCTCTCATTCGATCATGAGGGCGTAGCCCAGCAAGGTGGCAAGCAGAGACACGAGTATGAGATCTACAACCGTCTCGAGGGCATGCCAGCCCGTGCCGAGCAGAACGCCAAGGCGGACGAAGACGGTGTCATCGACTCTGGGGAGAAGAAGGAAATCGACGACGCAAAGAAGGAGGCGCTTCATGCTCGTCACCGTGGTGCGTACGGCTACACCACGGTCCGAGAGGGAAAGTGGGCAGTGGACAATCTCAAGGTGAGGCCATACGTCTTTTGTGTCATCGCTGGCTACATGCGGGACTCGGATCACTGATTTTCTTTTTTTTTTTTGTGAATTTCCGACAGTACAAGGCGCGCAAGCTGACTCGCAAGCTCGCTGGCAAGCAGGAACGCGATCAGACTGTAGCCAGCGAAGCCTGATGTGTGTACAGCCCATCACTTCCATAGCACTCGGGGGCAACCTTTTCTGGATGCCTCAAACATTGTGATCAATCCACCGCCCGCACTCTCTAGGACATCTTCAAGTTCTCGGGCCCGTTTCAAGCAGTCAACTCTCTCTCTCTCTCTCTCTCTCTCTCTCTCTCTCTCTCTCTCTCTCTTTCAAACGTCATCTCCAACCCTCACTCCTTCATTCCCGAGCCATTCAAAGGACGATTGGCTCCTGACGCATCTTTCACCTTTCTGATTTCTGTAGCATCAATTGATGAAGTTTCTTCCTTCTGAGATTGTTCGGCGTTGCAATACTGTTGCATCAACGAACCCAGTGACAGCTGCGAGCGAACAATCGACTGGCGTGGGGAGAAGGGGGGTCTTTGCGCGACGAGGAAGGAAAAAGGAGAGAGAAGCTGCAGCCCGTGGAAGCTCCCTTGATCGCTGTCTGCTTCGAGATGAAGGGAAATGGTTCTGAGCACCGTGGGACGCTCAGATGGAGGAACCAATCTTCGCGGACGTGTCCGTCTCGAAACGAAGAGGCTCTCAAGACACTCCTCCTCCCTCATCCACCACAACAGACACAGAACGAGCTCAGCAGAGAACAGTCACACAATCAGCGTCCTTATTGAGAAGAGAACAGAATATCTGCCGGCGCGCGCTGGCGTGTCGCGTCGCGTTTCAAAGCGTACCATCTTTTCCGAGAGACGCATGAGCTCGGACTCGCTCAGAGGTCCGGGTCTGATCGCTCAAATTTGTACTGGTCCCTCTTCTCCTGTGAGACGGAACTGCTTGTACTCCTCTTGTGTCCTTTTGAAGCCAAGATCAAATGCGATCTTGCGTTGACGTCTCAGGATGGGATGGGCTTTGATTGAGCAGGAGACAACAGCACAGCACTTGAGCAACACGCAACGTTGCTCAGAGTATGTTGCATGTCGACCGTTCCTTGTGGGCACTATCCCGATTCGCTTCCTCGTTCTGTTCTCGAATCATTCTGACGACCGTAAAGTAGGCCCGCTCGACGTTGATAGATGTCTTGGCTGAGCTCTCAACGAACGCGCAGCCCAATCGGTGCGCTAGGGCCTGTCCCTCTTCCTTCATAATCTCGCGCTCGCCGACCATGTCGCACTTGTTCCCGACCAGCACGACGGGCACGATGACTGGGTGTTGGCCCGTGACTCGTCTGTGAGGTAGGCATGTCGCGGACGGGAAAGAAGAAAGAAAAACAAGAATGCCGCATGAGTCTTTGCCAGCGCGGCTCCCATGCTCGTTAGATGGGTGTCAACAAGTCGCCCTCAACTCACGAGATTTGGGCATGAAATGCTTCCGCCCGCTCAAAGGACACACGTGAAGTGATTGAGTATACAATCAAGAAGCCCTGCCCTTCCCGCATCCACTGGTCCCGCAGCGCGGTGTACTCTTCTGACCAGAGCATGTCGTCGAGCGAGGAAGAGGGTGTTTGGGAGAGCGAAGGAGGACCAATTCATAAGTTCCGTCCTTCTTTCTTGCTTCCGATTCAAGCTATATTGAGTGGGTGAGCTGGGAATGGACAAGTCTCACCTTGCCCTGCTGTGTCCAGTATATCCACGAGGCATGGATCCCCATCTATGTGGGTCCTTTTCACGTGGGAATCTTCGATCGTCGGATCATATGTCTGTGGGCGAACAGCACCGGTGTGAATCAGGACAGCAGAAGCCCGCGGAGGGGAAGGGCCAGGTGGAATCTGGGCATACCGGATCCCCTTTCTTACCTCTGTAGGTTGATATGAATGTGCACGGGGCCGAGGGTCATCATCGATGGTGCTAATGTTGCGAGAGACAAAGGAGCACTCACCAATGAACAAGTTCTGACAAAACCCGAGTGTCAAAGCTGTCTTGCCGACTCCTCCATCTCCTAGCATGACAAGCTTGTATGCGATGGGAGGCACCGATTTTGCATTCCTGGAAGTCTTGAACAGCATTGGGTCCGGCGGGGTCCGTCTGCAAGAGAAGTGCTGCAGAGAGGCAAGGGCTGAGCAGCAAGAAGCAGTCGTGGTGGATGATTGGAGGACGAGAAGGGGCAAAGGTGCAGATAAAGGGCGAGCTTGCTTCCCCTGCACCGCCTTTGTTCGAAATGAGACACGGGCGCAGGCAGCGGGAATGTGGTGTCGATGGAGTCACAGGGATCACCTGCACCTTTGCTGCCCTTTGTTCATCCCGCCCAAGTTCAGGCGCGGAACAAAGCACTGCCGGAAAGCTCGCGGGGACTGCATCAGAAAGTGGACAGGATGGTGAGCCCTTCAGTGCGGGGGAGTCTCGCAAGTGAATGCTGCTGGCTGCTCCAGAGGTAGGCGGACAAGTGGTCAGGTCAGTGGTATTGAAGAGTGAGTTGCCATCTTCTTCGGTAGCATGTCTGGGCCCTGCCGCCTCCTTGATTGTCCACTTGGAAGTAAGAGAGACTGTCGTTCAGCATCCAGTGTCACAACAATGGAACAAGCGGACAGCATCGTGTCGTTCAGCAAGATAGATGGTGACGTGGATGCTCATGATACTCGTACGGACACGTCAAGACGCGCCCGCCGGCTCTGTCATCGTGCAAGTTCTTTTTGTGGCTGTGCAGAAAGTGGGAACCGGCACCCAGCCAGCACCTTGCGCTTCCATCCCTCGATCTTGTTGATGCACTCGACAGCCACGTCGCAAGCCGGGAGTGAGCTGCGCGCATCCACCATGCGAGGGAACCCAGCATGCACACTCTTCTCTA
Organism: Tilletia setariae; assembly: GCA_023634365.1. Taxonomy (NCBI): domain Eukaryota; kingdom Fungi; phylum Basidiomycota; class Exobasidiomycetes; order Tilletiales; family Tilletiaceae; genus Tilletia; species Tilletia setariae. The sequence continues at coordinate 588,231 of JAMJXE010000010.1, forward strand.
AGACGACACGCCGCTCTGTCCTGCCACTATAAACTTGGCTCTCCAACCCGTTCGTCGCATCCATCCCAGACATCTGGGCGGAGATGTGGGCCTTCTTATCCAAGACGGACAAGGAAACAGCCCAGCAGTCACAGTATACATCCTCTGGCTCTCCTTCCACACGCTCTCAGCCACTCACCACCCTCCAAAAGGAGCAGCAAGATCTCATCAGAGTCCATGGTCTGTCTCTCGCTTCCAGCCTGTTGGAAGATGATGACAGTCCACCAGAATACGCCGAGAAGGTCAAAGAGGACAATGCAGGCTCTGGCTCAAATGATGCCCTTCTTCTCATCAAGGAGCTCGCCGTTTTCACAACCTCCACCGGTCCCTTCTTCAACGCGGGCCTCGGTGTTGCAAAGGAGGCTCTGAAGCTTGCCGAAGAACATCAGGAGCACCAGGGCGTGTGTATCAGATTCACCGAGACGATTCTGACTGTATTCAAGAGCTTCGCTCTCGCTGCCAAAGACGCTGAATGTCCGATCCAGCCAGGTACAGCCGCCGCATGTCAGATAGAACCGATCATTCAGTAAGGCATGAGCAAACAGCCGTGTGTAGGCCATACCCGCAACGCTCACACGCACTCCACCGTCGTCTTGTTCACCCTCAGGATTTTGCACAGGTTCCATGACCAAATACAGGCATGCTCTCAATGGAGCTCCTCCAAAAGGGGGTTCAACCGCACAGCAATCAAAGACCGGCTTGAGGAGCTCAACAGGGACCTCGACGGCCTCGTCTCGATGCTAACTGTGAGCCACAAGGCCAATGTCGCCGATTCGGAGAGCGTTGTTTGTATGCTTACATTCAGATTTGGATCCCTCTGACTTGCCCACGTATCGCCCAAAAGACTCCGAGCATCATCGTCAGCAGCATTCGATCAGACCTCGACTTCACTCAGGCTGAGCTTGTCAAACAGGTAGCCAGGCAAGGCATCACTAGCCCCGATACATCAGCGCAAGGGATGAGCTCGGGGGCTGACCTGCGGCAGAATCTATACCAATCGTGCGCGGCAAGCAGTAATGATACGCTCGTCATTGTCGACCAATCCAAACAGGTCTCTGGTCCTGGTCCCACCAGCAGCGACCTCCTGCATTCTACCCTTTCAGGTCTCAAGCGCGTCAACAAAGCAGTCCGCGCTAGGATCAGACGGAGATACGTCTGTGACACAAGCAAAGGCGCCGCGCAACGCACAGAGCCTAGCATGCCACTTCGACTGATCCGACCTCTTCTCGAATCTGAGCTCGCGAGTCTCGAGCTGATTCAACAACAGGTCAAGCTAGTGCTCTCGGCTCGGGGCGAGGGACTAGATCTCCTCGACAGCCTTGTGAAAGAGGAAAAGGCTGATGACAAGGTCTATTCAGAAGATGACCTTGAGGAAATTTCCGACGTACTTCTGGAGATTCTATGCTCGGCTTCGTCGCCTAATTCACAGACGTTGAATGAGCTGCGACACCTCTGGGCGACCCTGATGAATGTCGACCTCTGCGAGGAAGCCGTCGAGGTGGCTCAACTCCTCGCCTCTTTCCAACGACGTCAAGTTTCTGGAAGCATTTCGGCCCAGGATCGACTGAATTTCGCCATCGTCCTGCTCGCGCTGCAGTGTTCTTTCCATCGACTCGGAAGGTGGGATGAGGCCGTCGCCAGCTCGATGGAGGCCTTGTCCATATTCAAACACCTCACCAGGCTCGAACCAGTCAGATACAATGTGCTCCAGGCATTGAATCTCCGCATCTTGTCGGTCACCCACACGAGCGAAGGGAAGCGGCACGAAGGCATGCAACGGCTCGTTCAGAGCATTGACCTCTGCAGAAGCCATCGCTCGGATCATGCAGCATACGAAGACGGGCTCGCACTCAGTCTGGGCATGTACGCAATTGATTCGAGCGGCTTCGGCGATCCCATGAAGGCACCTGACCTCATGAGAGAGAGCTTGAGATTGTACCAGAAGCTGCACGACGGTCGTCCAGCGGCATACAGCTCAGATCTAGCCAGCGCCATGGTCTTTTACACGATTGTACTGGCCCGGTCTGGCAAACCCGAAGCTGCTCTTGTCCTCATGGACGAAAAAGTCAAGATCTTCAGCGCCCTCCACGAAGCTCATCCAGAAGCGTACAAGGAAGGACTGGCATTGCTTCTCTACAATCGTTCGGATCAACTGAGAGACGCCGGACGACGCGAACATCCATACAATTCGATCGAACGGAATGGCTCCACACAATACAGAGCTGCGCTGAATGCAATTGAGCATTGTGTACGACTGCGAAAGCAAATGTATCAGACTCATCCGAGCAAGTACGCGCCGGATCTGGTCCAGGCTTTGAACACTTCCGGCGATCAGCTCATCGACGCTGGCCGCTGGACAGAGGGCCTCCTCGCCAAGAAGCAGGCTCTGGCGCTCACCAGAGTTCTGTTTCATGCTCGTCCGGCATACCACGCAGCCACTCTGGCCAACGATCTCGGGCGATATTCCGAAGGACTGGTCGGCAACGGACGAAGGCTCGAGGCGTTCGAGCCCATGGTGGAAAGTCTAAAGTGGCACAAGCTCCTGCACGAGGCCCGTCCGGCGGCATATGCGGTGGTTCTGGCCCGCTCCTGGTACAAGTACGCATTCCAAGCGGCCCGCGAGGGTCACGGGGCGGATGCGCTGGCTGCGTGGGAGGAGAGCATCAAGATGTTCAGGGCCTTGAACAAGGTCCGTCCCATGGCTTACAATGGGGACCTGGCGTACGTGCTCGGACATTACTCTGAACGACTAAGGGCCATGAACCGACGTGAGGAGATGATTGCCGCCGAAGACGAAAGCTTGAAGCTACGGGGCTTGCGCCCAGGATGAGCCCTCAGGGCACGCCCCGAAAGAACTCCGGCCTTTTCAGGACAGCGCGTTTGACGCCTTCGTAGCCTCGCATATTGGAACATGTCTGCAAACCAAGGCCAGGGATCTCGCTTGCTGCAACCTGAACCTTGTGCAGACACTCGCCGCCGATCGTCAACCAGAGGATCGATTTGTCACCGATCAGGAAAAGAACACATCACAATCGTCGAATTGGTCGCGACAATGCTGTGTGAGAAAGACAGCCGAAGCTGGAAACCTGCTTTGAATTGAAAATCTTGTTACAAGGAGCCTGACGACTTCAAGGGTGGAGCTCGCGGTCACGGTACAAGAAAAGATGAGATGCGCGAGGCTGCTTCGAGGAGGGACTCGATATCTATCGGGCCATCCGCGCTGTCACAGAGATGCCCAGTCATGCCTCTCCAGCTGGTGCGTCCTCGACACGCGCCTTTTTGGTTTCCGCCAACGCAACTTCCTCTGCCTTCCGCTTCCCTGCCGAAACAGAAGCCGCTGCCTCTGTGGCTACGGCTGCTGCTGCTGCTGCTGCTGGCTTTTTCTTTTTTACGAGCGTGGTGATGTTGTTGACCGGCGCGCCAGACGTAGCTGCGCCTGAGCTAAACGGATTGCTTGCCTCTCCGCCGAGGAAGGCTTCGTCGATCGCCTTTCGGACAGCATCATATTCTGGCTTTGCCCCGTTCGTGCCGCTACTCAGGGCCGATTGGAGCTCTTCGATCTGGAAAGGGCGTGACCAAAAGAGGACAATGTCAGATTATAGCACATGGTAAAAAGTTACCTCGGAACGTGGCCGAAAAAACATACCTTCGCGTCCAGGTCCTTGAGCAATTCATCGACCTCTGAGATTTCTCGGGTAGCTTGATCCTTGGTCAAACCGCGGACATCGTCTTCAGCCATCCGTGGTGCCTGAGCCACAGCCTTGCCCTTGCCCTTCCCGTTCGGCGCCGCGGACTCGCCGCTAGCTTGCGGCTCATTGACGGGTGGTTCCGCGTCCGCTACCGCGTCCCTCCGCTGCACCAGAGCGGCCCGTCTCTCAGTTACAAGCTTGTGGGTGATCCGTGCTTGTTCGAGTGCACGGGGCCGTTCGCTTTCTTGAGGATGAAATTCGAGCGCGAGGGCCAAGCTGAAGTGAGCTTCCGCCAAGCGACGGGATGCAGCCAGCGGATCTACGACGGGCTTGAGCACATTGAGCGCAGCTTCAAAGTCTGACGTCGCCTGCGTAAAGTTTTCAGATTCGAGTTGAAGCTCGCCGAGATCCGTGTATACGTTTGCGAGCTGCTGGCTGATCTCGGCTCGGGTCAGGATGGTGCCGTCGATGGTCTCGAGTGAGGGTTCAGGCTCGGAGAGGACGCGCTCATAGAGCTGTCGTGAAACGTCGAGTGCAGCAAAGGCAGTGTCCATGTCATCTTCATCTTCGCCCTCTCCTTCGCCATCCTCTCCCTCTTCATCGTCCTCCGCATTGAAGTCCTCAGAGTCGCCTTGGATGTCGATGAGCTTCTTTTGTGGAGCTCCGCTCGAGGAACCAGCAGCATGTTCATCTGCGCCTGATGAGGCGACAGATTTGCCTGCTGAGGATGTCGCCGCGTCTTCGGCGCCTGCCTTTGGCAATGTGACGCGGCTTGGGATGGACGTACCACCACCAGCAGCTCCTCCTCCGCCGGCTCCTCCTCCGCCTCCGAGCGCACTGGAAGTCGCGACCGCATGACGTAGCAGCTCTTGTCCATACCTGTGCAGAACGGGCGCAAGTTTGGGATCGTCTTCAACTTCTTCTTGCGGCTCGTGTGCTGCAGCATCGCCTTGTACAGCATTTTCGGCTTCATGACTGTCCTCGTCGGGCGCTCCGCCGCGCAGCTGCTCGAGGCATTTGGAGAATGCTTCTGCAGCGTCTCCGTGTTTCTTGAGAGCGGCGAAGCGGATGCCCTGATCATATAGCTCGCGTGCGGCGCTGTTCGTGTCACTCATGATACGCAGAGACTGGTCTGTCGAGTGAGCTTGGTGTCGTGGTCGCGTGAGTGACGGTTGACTACGAGTACGGTTAGTTGCAAAAGTCTTGCATACAAAATCGGGTCTTCCCACGATCCTCACATGGACACCATCTTCGAAGTAGCAGAATGCATTCATCGCACACATTGACATGACATGAGATTGGACAAGATGGGAGTCTGAGGGCATCAAATCATCGTGATAAGGTAGCTGGACGTGAGAAACTAGTATTTGGTGGGACCGCCATTGTTGGCTATGACATGTTTCAATCTCGTGGGCATGCTCAAAACCAGGCTTCTGAAGTACTCCTGATGCAAATCTTCCCATATGCGCTTGGCCTCCATGAAAAGTGCATCGATGTTGGTTGGTCGGGGGTGGAGCTCGGCCAGTTCGCGTTTGAGCATGGCCCAGGCATTTTCGATTGGATTCAAATCAGGTGAACTGGCGGGATGCTGAATCCACCTGAAACCATAGTCCTTCTGCGACGCGACGCGATCACCCTTCCGATGCACAGAAGCGCCGTCCTGAACAATGCGGGGCTCGTGCCCTGCCATCTCCATGGCCGTGTGAAGCGATCGGAGTGGGCCATCGATGACTTGCTCGCGATAGATCGTGCCTGTAACCCCACCCCTTTTTCCTGTGCTCTCGGACGTGTCAAACCGCACCAATTCTGATTGTCCATCCACGTATATAGCCGCCCAAACCATGGTCGTGTCCCTGGCGGCAGGGAAGCGGAACCTCGTGAAGCCGTCCGCGAGGGCATCACCCTCTTTCCGCCAGACATATCGCTTGACGTCGCCGTTGAGGCGCAGGATGGCCTCGTCCACGAAAACGACGTTGGCCCAGTTGGTCTCTGCGTGATCGTGCGCGTACCTGAGCCGCGCCTGCTTGTGCACGTCCGAAAGGAAGGGTTTAGGCCGAGAGACGCGTTGTTTGAAGCCAATTCTCTTTGCCCAACGTCGAACCGTAGCAGGGCAGCACTTGGTCCCTCCATCGCTCAGCACCCGGGCAAACGCCGGCGCCGACTCCCAGGGAACCGTGTACAAGAGGCGCTTCAGATGCCTCAATCCTCTTTCGTCGAGGGCAGGCGGTCGACCTGGGCGCGGCAAGTCGTCGCAAGTGCCGTGTTTCCGCTGCCTCTGCTTGGTTCGAACGACGGTGCTGAGAGCTACGCCTATCTTCTTCGCAGTTTCGCGCGCAGTCTCTTGCTCGTAGGTGCCAATGATGCGGCCGCGCGTGCGAGGCGAATGATGATGCTTACGTTTACGCGGAGGTGTGATGATGATTTTCATTGCAGTTCAGTAGTGGAATGATGGTGGTGAACAAGGTGAAAGGTAGGAGGAAGGATGCGCAATGTTTTGGTTTTGAGACTGTATGCGAGACTTTTGCAACTAACTGTACGTGCGGCTCGCTCGACGCGCTCGAGAAGAACACCATCCGCGACGCGACGCGACCGATCGTCTCGAGATTAAGCTTCTCAAATTCCCACGGTCAGTTTGTGCCATGATGACATTGGCGAACAATCTGGGGACGCTCGCACTTCCGCACGTCGACGCAAGGAAACAACAGCGGAACAGAGCAACGATGCAAGCGACGGACACTGCTACAGCGTCCATCACGGCGGCTGAGAGAGTATGGCACACTCCCGAGCTTGTCATGCTCATCCTTCCACATCTTGCCCGCGAGCGCGTCGACCTCCTCGTCATCTCACTGCTCAGCAAGGCCCTCCGAAACATGGCACTGCCATTTCTCGTGCGCACTCTGGATCTCTACCTTCCTCGGCTGGAAGCCTACGCGCTCCTGTTTGAGAGACATCCACACCTGGCTCACAGCGTCCGCTTTGTTCGCATCATTGACGATCACGCCGCCACAGAGTTCAGAAATCGTGACCACAGTCGATCGTCCAAGGGATGCACCTCTCAGTGGGAGGAGGATCCGCTGGAAGAAGATTCAGTCAAGGACCAGCAGCGGCGTATGATCAACTCTTTCCTCAAGGTCAACTGTCCAAATGCCAGATTCGACATCACAGCCGGCGTCAATTCGGTCTACGGCGTTCGGGCCGCGCTTATCCAACCGGGTATCGAAGAGAACATCGTCGCAATGCGCTGGATCGCGGACCACGTTTTTGCTGCAGCCAATCAAGACCAATGGCACAGCTTGAGCATTGCATATACAATGCAATGGAAAGCGGTTTCCAGGGCAATCGTGAACGTCATCCGCGCTCAAAGGAATTCTGGTGTCAAGCTTGCGTCGGTCCAGATCAATGAGCATCAATTCGACACCCCAAACGAGAGCCTGCTCATGAGTGAATTATGGCACACCTTCACCGATATCCCTCCAGCCTTCATCAGCTCGGTATCCATCAACCTCAGTGGACTGATCAATGAATACCCCGACGAATGCGTTCTTTTCGAGTATGATTGGCCAAGATTACGGCGATTGACTGTCGACGTCGGAAGCGAGAAAGGCGAGCTCACGGCGCAAGAGACGTACGACGTGGATGTCGACTCCTGGATCTCTCGTCATCCCTTGATCGAGCACCTCGATATCTACTGCTGGGCTGACATTCCGCCGCTCTCGCTTCACAATGAGTTCCCCAACCTCAAATCAATTTCGCTCAAAGGATGCGAACCTGGCAACATAGGCGACTTTTTGCTTCGACACGGAAACAAGTTGGTTGAGCTCGAGCTGCCCAAGTTCGTCACAGGTGGTGGTGTATTAGCCGCGATCCGGCCCGAGGCGAGGCTACCGAATCTTCGCGTACTACGTTCCTCTCCTCGAGTCGCCGCCGCCCTGGTCGATGGGCAGCATGCTCCTCAATTAACGCAGATCGAGTTCAAGCCAGTGCAAGTCTTCCAGGAGCTGATGATTGACGAGTGGATCCTTCCACATACCCACACAGCGCAGACGATCACCTGTCTTGACATCGAGCTCAGTGGGCAGACCCTCTCGGACGCCTTGCGAGGCATGGCATTCACCATTTTCGACTCGGAGCGCTTCCCCGCCCTGGTAGAGCTGTCCATGTGCAGCACTCATCCCAACGAGGCCGAAGAGTCATTCGACCCCAGACGGCATCTCAAGAATCTTTTGAGGGAGCTCAAGCCTTTGCCATCCCTGCGGGCTCTTCGACTTGAGGAAATGCTTATCCAGCCTTTTCCCTCGGCTAGCCAGCCGATCGCATTCAAGACTCTCTTCGCACCGCCAAAACTCGAGTATCTCAGCTGGCATTCTCCCGACTACAACCGGACTCAATACTTCCGAGTCTTGCACCAGCCGGCAGAAGGCGACCCCGAATGGTCAGAATTTCCTCCCGTCGTTCTCAAATTCCAACGCCTGCCCGCCAGCTTCCGCGCTCACATCAGCGAGGAAGGCGAATGGATCCAGCCCGGCAGGCTTCGACACGGAAACATCATCTTCGATCACACAGTCTCACCGCCCGGGCTTCCGCCTCAGCCATGACTGCCCGAAGCACGGGCCGGTAAGTTGCCATGGACACCCGCGTCCATTTCTGTAACAAAAAGAATTGCTCTGATAATACACAGTCTGTGACTGCGGCCATCGCGCTTGCGATGCCCAGCCAGAACTCGCTCGCACAGGCCTGCGGGATACTCAGACATCAGGTCCGCCCGTGAGATCTGCACAGAGGTTAGGAAAGTATCAGAGGCCGCAGTCGTTGCACTGTACACGCAACACTCACAATCTGGGCTCTCGGCCGCCTTGTACTCTGCACAAGCAAAGAGGCGCGCCAAAATTCAGCAATTAGCCAGAGCTTTTGAGAGTCAAGACGCGGGGGTGACACACCTGCCATTACGCCAGCCACGGTTTCTCTCGCATCATCGCTGTTGAGAACGAAGAGTCGCAGCGTAGACTGTTCAGCTTCTATATCTCCATTAATGCCGAGGTGTCCCTAGCTGTTACTCACAATTCACTGAGATCGTTCGCAAAAATGGCCTCCCGCTTGTACATCTCCAAGAATGCGTTCCTCTTCTTCAACCGATCGTACTGGTCCAAGGTTCGCTTGAAAAGACCCGCCATGCCCGTATGATTCGCCAACATCAGTCCACTAACTCGATGACTAGCAGGTGTGTATGGACTCCGCCTCGTCAGCGCAACCTGGATCGAAGCAGGGCCCCAAGGAATAAAGGTTGCCAGCTGGCGCTCTCGTATCCGCAGCAAGCTCTTGTGTACGTCGCGAGGATCGATATCGTCTCCCTGGATCACGTTCAGAATGGATATGTAGCATGCATTCTTGGACGCGTTCTGCGAGAGGGAGACCATCCGGTTCTTGGGTTGCAGCAGGCGTCGCATCACGTCGAGGACGGAGGTCTTCATTGTGGATTTGCCGCGCTCGATGGTGTCTGATGTGAAGGGAGTGTAAGAGGTCATGAGGAAATGGGCGCGAGGAGTCGGTGTGAGGGACGCAATCATGCCGGTCTGGGTAGATGGGAGGAGGCGCATCTGGTCTGAATTCAAGTCATCCGTGTAGCTCAGGATCTCTAAAAGCGCTTACCAAGTCGTTGTTCATATAGCCTGGATATCTCAGTGTCATTGTAGATGCTCCCATCACCGTGCTGACCAGCTGATTTGTTTGACTATAGGCAGGAGAGTCGCGTTCAGAGGGCCGGATCAAAATGCACAAAGTCAGACAGCATATACGCACCTGTAGCTCGGACCCTGCACGTGTAATCGGTCCGCTGCGATCCTGCCTAATGCGCTGTTGTCCAGCACTACCACACTATCCGCATTGTTGATGAGCCGCTTCAAGGTGAGTACCGAGTTGTAAGGCTGCACCACGACGTCTGACGTTTCTTCTGAGTGTGGAAAGACGGAGTACGTCTGGATGAGCTTCTTCGGGTAGGCGTCGTTTAGTCTCTCGAGCAGGAAGGAGCCGAGACCAGAGCCTGTTCCGCCTGCGATGGAATGTAGCAGCATGAAGCCCTAAGAAAGAAGGAAGATGCATGCACACTTGGTCATCAGGATCCGGCAGGCTTCGCAGTAATTCCGAGCATAAGCAAGAGAGAGGGGGGGGGAGGCACTTACTTCGAGCGAATCACTTCCATCAGCCTCGCGTTCCACAATCTCGATGAGCTCGTCCGCTATCTTTTCCCCCGCTGAATATCCCGCTGCCCAATTGTTGCCCGCGCCTCCACCACTCGAAGATGTGTATACGTTCTCCGGGTTGTACAAGTTCTTGTAAGGCCCCGAGAGTATGTTGTTGATCACGCGCGGTTCGAGGTCGATGAGCACAGCGCGGGGTACATAGTGATCATCGTCTGCTTGGTAGAAGAAGACGTCCTTGCGGTCACCCGCAGAGGCGCTGTCGGAGGCGTAGTCTTCGAGAGTGCCGTCTTTGGCGATGCCGTGGTCGCGACAGAGATGCTCCCAGAATTGCGCGCCGACTTGATTGCCGCACTGGCCGGCGTGGATGGTGATGAGCTCGCGAGGCATGGAATCCCTTCCTCAGTGGTGTGAGGTCGCGCTGTTGTGTGCTAAGGCTTCTCAGGAAGTCTGGCTCAAGCAGGGGGCTGGTCGCTGATCCGGACCTTGCAGATGAGAGACGCGAGATACAGTACATCAACACCTGCTCGACGCGCTCGCGCTCGGCAAGGGCAACCAACACTTGGTCACGTGAGCTCGTTGGATCTTTGTCTCGGCCGACACGCTTGGCTCCACTGTGCTGGAACGACCAAATTCATAGCGCACTCAAATTTGAGTGTGGCTTGGCTCTGAGCGATGGAGCTTGTCTTGAGAGTTGAAACAAAACGATGGCGGAGGGTGCCTCACCCTGACAGCACCCAGAAGTCTGTGGCCTCGGCTTGCCTTGCCCGCTTTTACATCTGTCCTTGCCACACCACATCCGCAAATTCCGAAGCCAGACACGTGTGCTTCTCTCAGACGAAACAAGACTTGGGCTCACTTTTCTTATGTAGAAAGAGGCTTCCTCGCCCAGAAGAAGTAGTTGGCCTGCTGTGACCACAGCGGGGACGCATGTCGATCCGCAAGCTGCCACGCCGACTTCCACGGAAGGTACTGGGTACCCCTGACTTCCATCCGAAGGCGCTCTGGCGTGTTTGGCGACCAGCTCGACGCGTTCCAGCCGAGTCCGCCTTGTGTCGGGTCCTTGGAGACGAAGGCTTGCAATTCTTCCGGCTTGATGTATTGAGAATACGTGTGCGTGCCAGGTGAGACTTGCCGAAGGACGTGTTCGGCCATGGTGATCGTGATAAAGTGAGCAAAGGGCGTGCGTGAGATCGTGGACAACACCAAATGGCCGCCGGGCTGTTCAGCAGGAAGGAGGGTGAGCAAGGGCAGACCTATTTAAAAGACTGATAGATTCATACACACCTTAACGAGTCGGGCAAGAGTTCGAAGGAAGTCGCTGGGATTCCGGACGTGTTCGACGACTTCCATGGCGCATACAACGTCGAAAGAATTCGGTCCTCGTTCATCCAGCAACGCCTCTGCAGTGCAGTCGAGATATTGAAGCGATGGCGATGCCGATGGGGCTCCGCTTGAAGCAGTGGCTTCCGTAGGAGGGACCAGCGCAGGGTCCAAAGCTGCATGAGCGCGAGCAACTTGTATGTTGGAGCTCGCCGCATCGATTCCGAGAGTCTTCGCTCCCAGACGGGTCAGAGCCTGTATGGAGGCAGCGCGGTAAAGGATCAGATATTTCGTACCTGATCAGCGGCATGTGTTCCGCCAGGAAAGAAAATGGGCGGCAGAACTCACCTCTGAGAAGAAGCCTCCGCCACAGCCGACATCAAGGACGTCCAGACCGTCCAGAAACCTGACCCATCTCGCTCTCGAGCTTGTGCCATCAAGGTTCTCTTGGGCATCGTAGCTCCTCGACTTGTCTTTGCCCTTCAAGTTGCGCATTTGAGCCGCGTTGAGAGCTGCGTCCCAATC